>CAXKWD010000007.1:74718056-75968056 GCA_964059195.1 Ectobius pallidus | reverse complement strand
TTGAAATTTGGCACAATTATAGCTTTTAGCATATAATCTGTGGGAAAATTCCAAAAATTTCAAGTTTTTAATCTTTTACCCCACTCCAAGAAAACCTTCAAAATGGTGTAGGCCTACTCGTTTAAAGTAGCTGTGGACCTTTTTTTTGGAAGTTTATAATAGCTAAATGGTAACTGGTTATCAGAAAACCGATTGCACTTCCAGGATAGAATTTTGAGAGATCTACAAGTTTGGTCCTATGATTTTTTGTCGTATCTCCGTTGGTTATGCTTCAGATAGTTAGATTTTAACCGAATTTTGTACATTTTCCACACACTATGAAATTTTTTACACACTTATAGGACAGACAAAATCATAAAATTTGGCAGAAATATCCAAATTTCATAAGCATGCCAAATTTGGTGATTCTAGCTACCCTACAAGTATAGAAAAACTGACTGTTTAGCCGAACATCAATCACATTTACCAAAGTCTAAATTACCCATTCACTGATAATGTTTAACCACTTCCCTATGAGCTAGAAACTTCATTGACAGCTTTATAGCTTTTCGCCTATAACCAATGGTCAATTCAAAAAGTTCAACATTTTACCTCCGATAAAATATTAGTCGTTCACATTTCTTTTAGGTTTAATATAGCTTAACAGCAATATAGGATATGGCAGGCTAATTACAAAGGCTCTATCTTCGATGCACTGTGAGTTCAGTTATAAAATAAAATAATAAAAAAAGAAAAACTTTCTTGAGAACCTCACTGGGGGTTTGGGGGCAGAGCCCCTAATGAGCGGTAAGTATTAACCCTTCATAGGGGGGGGGGAAACTCCCTCGTGGGTGAAAACCCATATATGAGTTCTCTGACCGACTCATAATGTGACCTGCTATTCTCATGCATGTAGTACATAAAAAACTTAAACATGCCCAGGATGATTTTAATAGAGGATTTCATTTGGATTGCATATTATCTAATGAATGGTGTGCTCTTTTTGTTTCATGTTTTCCCCTTATTTTCAGTAAAATGGCAAGAATAAAGTGTCTTACAGGGTCTGAAATCTACGAATTAATTATTCAAAGTGATAGTGAAGTGTCAGAATTATCATTTAGCAATAGTAAAGGATGTTTTTTCGTGATCGCAACGGCAGCGTTAGTGAGAGTGAGAGGTAATAGTGCACCCAGCTATATGGAAGTGAGTAATACAGGGTGTCCGGGAAAGACCTGATGAAAAAGAAATAATTATATATCTGAAACTATTGCATTTATTGACGTGATGTTTTCACGGTTACAAAGAGAAACACGGTGAGTTTTAATAAGCCTCTATGTGAGCACCGTTTGTGGCCCGATACTCAATTTCGTGCCACACACGCGAAAGCATCTCCGGTGTGACTAGTGCTATTGCATCGTAGATTCGGCCACGCAAATCTGCATTATCGGTCACAGGCGTGCAATACACTTTGTCTTTCACAAAACCCCAGAGAAAGAAATCCAGTGGGGTCATGTCAGGTGACCTTGGTGGCCATGGTGTAGGTCCTTCTCTCCCATGGACTGTGGATTTTGGCATTTGCAGTTGTCTTGCCGCCTCACGAATGGATTTCCTCGGGCTTCTTACAAAAGCAGCCCATACAAGCAGCCCGTACCCTTTCAATGTCATTGTCGTTTGTGCGCGATTTCTTTGCCTTTCCCTGCTGTGACTCAACATTACCTATCTCCAGAAATTGCTTGTGCCAATGCAGGAAACTGTTTCGGGCGGGAGGATTTCGGCCTTTGTCTGTTTGAAAACGATGTTGACGCACAACTTGCATTCCCAGTTCTCAGAATAAGACTGACTTCACACGCTGCGCAGAACAAGCTTTTTCTCGTTTCTCCTCGTGCAACAACAATATGCATGCTCATGCGCATACGGGATGCTACAAAACAAAACTTTTTGAGTTTGTCTTTCTAACTGTGAAAATACTGAGGTAGTAACTGTAATAGTTTCTGACATATAATAATTTCTTTTTCGTCAGGTCTTTCCCGGACACGGTGTATTGAAGCAGGCCCATCATCTACTATTACAATATCCAGAGAGGGCCAGTTCTGTCTTCTGATTTTGATCAAAATACTGATCCCATTGAAAATAATATCCTACTGTAGGCCTATGTAAACTTATAATGCGCTCAGTGAGACTTGTGCCGTTTCCACATAAACTTTTTCACGCTAAACAATAAAAATCGTGTCTGGAACAGATTAGGGGCAGAATTCATCAAAACTATAAGGTACATGTTGATTTTATGCATGAATGCATGATTTCAGTTACTTTAAATTGGATTTTCATTAACTTATTTTTTTTTAATGCCTTCCATCCACAGCCATTGAAGGATTAACATACACCAACTTCTAAAATATATTTCAGCTCTCTGTATTCTTGAAATAAGGTTTCCCGGGTTGTCAGCCAGGTTTGTAGGTCAATAATGTCCGACGTTTCAGCAACCTTGAGAGTGGAGGCAGCGTTCGTCTCCGAAACGTCGGACATTATTGACCTACAAACCTGGCTGACAACCCGGGAAACCTTTATGAATAAACTTCGCCAGGAAAATCTGAAATCTTACATATATTTAATTATTTCTTTTATAAAAAACTGTTTAGTTCAAGTTTAGTTTATATGTTGGGCTGGACATGTTATGTGCATGGGGGAGGAAAAACATATCTAAAAAATATTGACTGGGAGACTTGAAGGGAAGAGACCACTTGGTAAACCTAAAAGTAGGTGGGAGGACAACATTAGGATAGATTTAAGGGAAGCAGGATTTGATAGAGGGATGAGTGGATGGAGTTAGCACAGAAAAGGTTGAATGCCAGGCTCAGGTCTAATGAACCTCTGGGTTCCATAAAATAAATAATATTCTGTAAGCTTGCTTAGAAATTGTCTATTGCCATTGAATAAGTAAATTATCTGGAGGTTTTCAAATAAGGTTCATAATAAGATTTATGATGTTTGCAGTATGCAACTGATGGCATAAATAATGTATAAGTTAGTAATATAAAATAAAAAAATTTAAAAATAAGCACATATATGCTGACTCTTTTTAAAAATATTTGGTAAGTTCATGATGGGGAAATAATCTTAGCTGGATGAAATATGAGGTCTGTTAGATAAGTATCCGACCTTATTTTTTTTCTCGGAAACCTGACGGATTTGAATCAAGCCCGCTTGCATGAGCCGACCTTGAACCTTCGTGCGCATGTGTGAATTTTTTCCCGCCTGTAGATAGCGTCTGTTGCTGGCAAGCAGCATTTGAGTGAGGTAGTGTATAGTGCTCTCATCGTTGCAAGGAAAATAACGATTGTGACGACTGGAATTTGGTTTCCGGGTCGTACCCGTACACCAGGACTCGTCACCACTCATTAAGGTGTTCATAAAGTCGGGGTCACTGTTTGTGGACTCAAGCATGTCATGTGAGACTTCAACATGAAGTTGCTTTTGCTCTGCCGTCAGCAGCATCGGCATTGAATTTCGCCGCCACTCTCTTCATGGCCAAATCTTTGGTCATAGTTAAATGGCCGAAAAAGTGATGATGCCCACCTCTTCCGCAATTTCTCGGATACTCACACGACAGCCCCACATCACCACAGCGTTCACTTTGGCAATGACCTGGTCATTTCGGCATGTTGATGGGCGACCGGAGCATGGCTCGCTCACCACCGATGTTCGGCCATCTTTAAACCGGTTGTACCACTCCTTAATCTGTGTGATGACCATAGCATCATCACCGAAAGCAGTCTGAATTTTCCGAATGGTTTCCACCTGGCTGTTGCCCAGTTTCAGACAAATAGCGCTGCTCCAGTCATTCCGTTATTTTCCTTGCAACGACGAGAGCACTATACACTACCTCACTCAAATGCTGCTTGCCAGCAACAGACGCTATCTGCAGGCGGGAAAAAATTCACACATGCTCACGAAGGTTCAAGGTCGGCTCATGCAAGCGAGCTTGATTCAAATCCGTCAGGTTTCCGAGAAAAAAAATAAGGTCGGATACTTATCTAAAGCTGCGTATACATTTGCGCTCCTCTCGCGTTCTGCTCTGTCCGCGTACAGTACGCATACAGTACGCGAACAGTACGTTGAAATTATCCATAGGAAAGCGACGAACATATTGCGAACCACCAGCATCATTATTATTATTGTGTTATTTATATTTGTATTTGTAATAATTTGTATTTTTGTGATTTGTAATAACTAGAACATTTTGTAATAATAATAATAATAATAATAATAATAATAATAATAATAATAATAATAATAATTATTATTATTATTATTATTATTATTGTGATAAAAATCATATCACAGCCCAATAACCCTAATATAGGGCCCACAACATCTTTATATTAAAACTAGCTTCGCTGGGGGGCGGAGCCCCCAAACCTCCACTGAGGTTCTCGGGAGAGGTTTTTTAAAAGATCTATGGGAGATAGAGTGCGTGTATTTAATCTGTCAGAGCCCTACGTGAACACAGTTTGATAAAACCGTTCCCATGGAAACCAAGCCCTTTTTCGGGAGTTTTAGGGCTAAAAATTAAAAAAAAACTTTTTTGAATTTTCCTGTGGTTTACAGCCTAAAAGCTATATGTGTACCAAATTTCAAGTTTCTAGCTCATCTGGAAGTGGGAAAACATTAATGTCAGTGAGTGAGCCCTTTTTCGGGGGTTTTTAGGGCTAAAAATAAAAAAAATAAACTTTTTGGAATTTTTCTGCAGTTTACAGCCTAAAAGCTATATGTATACCAAATTTCAAGTTTCTAGCTCATCTGGAAGTGGGCAAACATTAATGTCAGTGAGTGAGTGAGTGAGTGAGTCAGCCAGCCATGTGGCTTTATATTATAGGGATTTAACTTAATAATAATAATGAAATTAATATTTCATTAATTAGGGCTCGGATCTGTATGTAATAAAAGGTTTTTTTTCCTGATGCGTACATTCCTAAAACAAAGTTCAATATCCAAATCGAGGTCCGACAAACGCAAATTACAAATTTTATTTTTTTTCTGAAGCTCTTGTCAAGGTCCGACAACCGCAAATTCCTATTTTATTTTACATAAAAACACACGATTTACAAAAAAAAGTTATGTGAATAAATATTTTCGATATATTCTCCATAAATAAATATCTTAGTACTTTTCCTAATTCTCTTTTAACATTTTACAACAAAAATTTGTATCTCGAAAAAATTCAACACAAATGCTTCACTTGCAATGAGGTGAGAGTGATTCACTTGCACTTGCTTATCGGGGAAGAACAGAACCCAATCTCAACATTGCGTAATTCAGTTCAAGAAATACAATATGTTAAAAGGCAACTTAACACTATCTCAGGTTTGAAAATAGAAGTTCTAAGAACAAAATTTAAAGGTATGTTTGAGAAAAATGGTGGCTACCAAACCCTCTGCAAAGTCGCTCAAGTTTTGGAAGGTCAAATCATAAGTGAACTTGATCGTGTGTGTGTGTTAGTGATATACAGTACACCTCTTGAAATATACAAGGTTAACATCGTGTGATGTAGAACGTTCCTTTTCTCAAAGGCATTATTCTTGTATAATAGGCAAGGATTTGTGATCCATAATCTGGAGATGACATTTGTTGTGCACTGCAACTCCAGTCAGCATTTTACATATGATATTTAGCTGCAATTGGTGATTTTCAGTATAATTTGTTCTAGTAAGTTACGAACATTCTGGTGTTTTTATTCCTTTTTCAGAAAAAAAATATATAGTTTTAGCACATATTTTTAAAATTTTACCATATATTTGTAACATTTTTAGCACATAAAAAATAAATATTTGTAAGTTTTTAAGCACATAAAAATCCGTGCACTAATGATATTAATATTGAACTTTGTATAAACATTGTGTGCACAGCTGCCGGATGTTATTGTTGCTGGTGTTCAAAATCAAAACAACATGCTTGAGCAGAGAGAGAGCAGGAGGAAAATGACACGCGGACGGAGCGCAACTACCAAAAACACGTCCCAATATGAAATCAGAAATCCTTTGTGTTCGTCGAAAAAACCGACAGGAGACGGATCGCGGCGTACTGTCTGCGCTCTGTACGCGTGTCGTCACACGAACACCTCAAATGCCGTCCCAATCTGCGCTCTGTACGCGTACAGTACGCGTACAGAGCGCAAATGTATACGCACCTTAACAGACCTCGTAGTTATATATGATCCAAGTGTTAAAAACGAGATTTTACTTTCAGAGTAAGTTATGTTTGCAAAAAAGCCCATAAGGGTGAGTGTAGCAATACTACAAGCAAAATAAATTTTAGAAAGTTGTTAAAATATGTGAAATGGTAATAAATGTTTGATTTATTGTAATGAATTATGTGCCGTGGAGCCAGCCATAATGGAGCACACACACAGCTGTTATTGATTTTCTGGTACAGGGCTGCCAACTTAAAGACAACACTTTTCATCCAACAATATGCCTTTTTAAATGTGAAATTTCTCACATTTAAATAAAAAGGCTTAGTGTATTCTATAATTTTCAATTTTTATCAACTGAGAATACTTAATAATCATACGCAAATATTTTTAACTGAAAGAGTATTTTCCATGTGAAGCAATAAAAGTTTATTTTGGAGTCCTATTAATTTTATACAAATTTTCCCATTTTAATTAATATCATCTAATGTTAAAGGTGCTTCTTTTATCTTCAACTGTCTTTAAAAAAATATTCTTATAATGATCTCAATAAACTTTTTCTGTTGTAATTATGTAATCCCACATTCAGAAACTGGAAATAGAAATAAACGAAGAAAGAGTAAAATGTTCAGTTATCAAAGTTTCACAGACTGTCATATTATTCAAAGACTACCTAATATTACTTCAAATAGAGCAAATAAAGAGAAAATAAAGTAATTTTTTATGTTTCATACCTTGCCAAAACCCTTCCTTGCATGCTGGAAACCTTGGATCTGTAATCTCTTTCGGGCGAGATCAAATGGATATATGAAGGTTTTGGCACACACCCCAGACAATGAGCCACAAACAAGAGACCCCACACCAGAAATAGGAACATATTTTGAGCTGTCCTCACTCAGCTGCACTGCAAAGAAGAAGGGAAAATATTACATTATTTATAGTTCTGTTTATTGATCAAAATTCTCAAATGGTTATTCAGTAGCATTTGGTCGATTAATCCATTGGTTAATAAAATTTTATCAACAGGTGTGAAGTGTTCTCTCCTTGAATGAACTTAACCTAGCCCTCAATCGGTGTTGTGGGGTATGCGGATACTCCTCCAACATTCCAATGCACATGATGCTGAAATTTTTCTTACTGCACTTGATCAGTTTATTATGAGCATTTGTAGTGAATAGTTGTTATTGCGAGGTGCTATGAATTTGACTAGGTAAGTAAAATAAGTTTCTGGGGGTATGGGGCGACCCCACCACACATGGTTTACATTACAAACACAGAAATTTTAAACACCTTATTTTATATGATTTACAGAAATACACTTGCCTTGGCTACCAAGGATTATCTGACAAGAAAACTAAAGTCGGCTGTATAAAATGCAACCAACATATTTGTGTATCTTGCAAGTTCTCAATTTGCTCTAAGTGTGTCAATGAATGAAAAAATTATGTTCAAGTTCAGGGTTTGTGAAATCTCCTAAAATAGAACTTCATCTACTGATTCTAGTTCTGTTCTATATTTTGGACACTAATGGACATAACTGCAAGACCCTGAGTTATAAAAAATTGTTTTTTAGTTTTTTAAGAGTAAATAATGGAGACACTGCAATTTGAAGCTGGTGTGCTATTAGGATCTTAATTTTTATACATATATAATTGTTATGCTTTGACTTTCTAAATTGGTTTTAATTCTTCAATGTTATATAGTGAGTCCCACGGAAGAGTTGGCCAATGACGCAGGTTTCTGCGTCGCGGTGGGCACAGCTCCAACTCCCGATCGATTGGGTGAAATATCTACGCAAATAAAGCCGCGATCGGTGTAATGATTCAGGTTCTCACATTTACAGTTAAAATTACAATGAAAATAATCACGTACCTCATCACAAGAGATGTCAGAAATGTTCTCCTCTTGCATCCTCACAATACTGGCACCTTTATAGGAAATTTTCTTTCACGCGCAAAAGTTCAGCTTCCGAGACAGAGTTAATTTCTCTTGTGATAAGCCTAAGTTCTTCTAACAGTATATGAATGTTATTTATGGGGAAACTTGAAAAATAAAGTGTATAGGTCAATTAATTTTCTATATTAGAATAAAGACAATATCACAAGAGCTCTCTTATGCGTATGAAAGAAAATTTCCTAAAAAGGTGCCAGTATTGTGTGGATGCAAGAGGAGAACATTTCTAATATCTCTTGTGATGAGGTATGTGGTTATTTTCATTGTAATTTTAACTGTAAATGTGAGAACCTGAAACATTACACCGATTGCGGCTTTATTTGCGTAGATATTTCACCTGATCGCTCGGTAGTTGGAGCTGTGTCCGCCACGACGCAGAAACCCGCATCATTGGCAAACTCTTGCGTGGGACTCACTGTAGAAGCATTATTGCAAGAGCCATTCCTGTAGAACGTTCTTAAACCTTTCATGAGGAACAGTTCTGGCATGTAGTGGAAGTTTATTGATAAGTTTAATTCCAGAGGCTACCAATAGGATTAGCTTAGAATCATTACTTTAACTTTCAATTCAAATAGCCGCTAAGAAAATGCAATAAGATTCTGGGGTATGCAAGTACCCCATAACACAGTTTTTTCACAGAAAATTCACGACACCGATTCAGGGCTGATATGCATTATATCCTACTACACAACTATCGTGTCGGCCTGGGTGGCGCAGTTAGTATCGCACTGGCTTTCTGTACCCAAGGTTGCAGGTTTGATCCCAGCTCAGGCCGATGGCATTTATGTGTGCATAAATGTGACAGGCTCATGTCAGTAGATTTACTGGTATGTAAAAGAACTCCTGTGGGACAAAATTCTTACACACCGACAACGGTCACAGGCCTAAGTTGCAGTAAATCCCCGTCATTAAATAACCATATACAACCAGCAACTATAGTAATTGCTAAGAGACTGATATTAGACAACATGCCTTTGTTTTGCTCTTATAAATATCTTAAAAATTACTTATGGAAAGAAGGGATCATCTTTACTTATTTCATTTCACTGTTCCCATCCATGAAGATTGATATTCAATGCTAATGGTTCTTTATTACTATACGTTCTCAGGTAGAATGTTATAATATTAAAGCATGCTGGGAAGATTGATAACAAGTTGTTTGTAAAATAAATTTATATTCCTTCAAATAATATATTGCATCCTTTGTAAGCTTACATTACCGTAAAATGTCAATCTTTATAATGAAAGGCTCTACATAAAATTTTTAAAAAGTGTTTACCAGAGTGCCTGTTTTCAAGGTATTTGTCCCATTTTTCTTGCACTTTTTAAGATTTCAACTTCTAGTCTCTTGTAATTATTAACACATAGGTTATCTATTTCAAATCAATATACCAGGGTTTTAAGACAAAATTATGTATACAAAAATTATACATACGTACTTATCTAGAACTATTCAGATTTAGCCATATATAAAACTAGCAGGTGCCTGCAGCTTTGCCCACGATTATTTACTCAATTGCTAGATATATTATTTAAAACATTTACTTAACAGAAAAATAATAAAAACAGTACATATATTACCACTGACATAGTTTTCACATAAATTACATAATTTTATTCTTATTTATACTGTTTTAAGTAATAAATGTAAATAATCAAATAAATAAAAATAATCTTGTCCTGCCATATGAGTAAACAGATTTGAAATGAAACAATTAAAATGTACCATTCATGAAACTTACCCAAATCATGCATTAATAAAAAGCTCTGAAGTGCATTTCATAACTAAAGTGCGCAGCCCGGGGATAAAAGACTTCAGATTCAAGTTTCCTAGCCCTAAAAGCCCCTGCATAGTGAATTTTGTGCATATCATTCAGTTTTCCCTGTTGTGTTTTTGCCCCTCCAGCACCCCTGGAGCCCTCGACTATTGGGCATACTCCGGTCCCAACAACTTTTCAGTGGATTTATTCTATTGCTCCATTCTCCGTTGCTGTATGTATATAAAAAAAAAAAAAAGTAAACTGTGAGTTGAGCTAGCTGTTCACTTCAGCAATAATAGAAATATGTATTTTTTTTATGTTGTCATCTGTCTAGCGGGGGTCATGTCTCCGATGAGGTATTCACCTGACATAGTGAGGGAAATCCTGTGAAAACATCACTTGGATCAGCTACTATGAGGGGTTCACCCATAGCGGCCCGGCCACTTTGGACAATCGCCCACAATTTTTTCTCATTTAGGCATTCATTCATTATTCCTTCTGTTCACCTAAGTAAAACAAACCAGATCTCTATGAGTCATAAACAAATGAATCAAATAGAGCAGGTTAACAAAATCGAAGCAATCAAAAAATTGATGTGTTATATTGCAAAAAAATCAATTTCAGCGATGTTCTTTTTTTACCCATAGCCATTCCCTGTGCTATGGCAGGCAATTGGGTAAGGCCACATTCAATTAATTTCACAATTGAATACAGTCTTGTTAATTGTGGCATTGGATCTCTACATGGAAATACAAGCTCAAATATATTAGATTCACCCAGATTAAACTGGAGAACATGACTGCTGGAATCTCAGCCAGGCTGTATTAATGGGACCAAAATGTACTATGTCACCAACATCACAAACATGACTACATGCTGACTGAACTCGGCAGATGGCAGAGTACTTTGGATTTAAAAAATTTAATGCTGTGCGAGTGTGTGTAACTTCAGAATGATTAATAACTTTATAATGGTAAAGACAGAATGACGAATAATATTACAGTGTTAAGTACAGGATGACAATTTAAATTACTGTTAAGGAAATAACGCCATGCCAGAGTGTTTATGTACAGAATGATGAATAACATTAAAATGGTAAATACAGGTAAGTAGCCTAGTGGCAGTTAGATTCTAGGTCAATGACATGTAATTCCAATTATAGGTTATGGAAGGTTATGAACAGTTATACAGGGTGCAGCAGAAAGAATGCCCAGATTTGGGAGATAGATACCTACGTGGTGGGTGAGGGTAGAGAGACGGGGTGAATATTGCCGAACAGCAACTTAGGTGCCGTTTTAGTTTAGACCATGGCTTGCTCAGGAGTGCATCATGCTTATGCCGTAGAGCAGTTTATTCAAAATGGCGAGTTGCCGACAGCAACGCAGTATGCCTTTACGTACATTTCGGGCTCCAAAAATGGGACATCTGAAAGCCAAGGTGTACCAACATCGTCCCCAAAATTTGGAAGCTCTTAAGGAGGCAATCCAACAGGAATTGCTGCTGTTCCGCCCGAAATGACAATGAGAGTCACGGACAACTACCGAGACAGGCTCAATCAGTGTATAAACAATGGAGGCAGCCACTTGAATGATGTTCTCTTCAAAACACGTTGATGTAAATGGCATCATGTGTACTTTCAAAGAATTACATCAGTTTTTTCATATTTTATTGGGTTTGGATATATTTGCCTTCTGTACAGCATTCTTGTCTTCTTTCTGCCGCACCCTATATTAATTTAATAGCAGCATACTGAATAGTGCATGTTTTGTTAAGTGATACATTGAATCTCTTCATGAACAGGAAAATTTCATCACTGCGACAATTGTTCCTCTTTTCTTTTCCGCAACTCACAGCAGAAAGAGCATTAGTGGTGAAGCATACCTCACTGTGAACTGGCAGTCACATTGTCCAGCTGTTCCATAATTATATAATCAGGAAAAATTCAGGAGCTCCTAAAGCAAATTAATATTTCGGAAAAGTACAAAAAAGAGTTGAGTAATAATTAATATCCACATCCAGTCTTGAAGTGCTTAATATTCTAATTGTAACTTATTTGAATGCTTTATTTGCAAAGAATAATAATATGCTGAAATAAAACTCAGATGAAAAAGTTTGAATATTGGCTTATTGTATTGTTTTACAAAACAATTTGTTTTGTTTTACTGGATTAAAGTAATTCTGGTCTACAATGGAGGTTTACACAAAAGGGACAGACAAAACAAATAGGTATAATTAAAATTAGTGTCAAATGCTATAAAGCATGACTATGTGCAAAAATAAAATTAAGTTACAGATTGGGAACATGCTTACAGAGGGGAACATGCTTTAATGTGCACAACAATATTCAGGATGTACAAATGACAAACATGGATATCATAGAATGGTAGAGCATTTAAATACAAGTTATTCTTAGATAATAATAATGCTTAACTTGAAATTTTTCTGATTTGCAGAAATATTAAGGTGCCACTAACGTGGCAGGTAATCAAGTTGGGACAATTAAGTTTTGGAATGAGCCACACAGTTGGCAAGCTGCTGCTCACTGCTACAAAAGTAATGAACTTCAATGGCAGCAAATTCAGAGACAAAGGAACTCAGTGATGCAGTAGGTCGCACAGGCGACTGTCAGAGCTCCACTTGATACTTGACCTGGTGATGTCAGAGAAATCTTTTGACATTGAGTTGCTGTTAAAATAATTATGTGATACCTTAATTTCAACTTTAGTTCCAACTCAAATTTTTAATATAAATATTAGATGGATACATCCTGTATCAGCTGATGATGGCGGGAAGACCCGTTGAAATGATCATCCTGGGTAAATATACCTTTTAGTGAAGTTTATTGTGTATATTTCCGATCTCAATCTTGCTACAGATATCAAATTTTTAATTTTGCACCTATATGTTATTATTTCCATCCCCCTCCAAAACCATATAACTGAAGTTTCACTGTATACCGGTGTTTGAAGCTGTATTATGTGCATGTATATCTAGGTCTATTTTGCCATGGAGCCTTCACCCACAAAACACTGTGCGAACATCTCAACAAGAGTTCACCAAGTGGATTAGTCACCTCTTGAATTTGTAAATCCTGGACACAGGTCTGTCCCTACCACGCAAGGGAATTAAATTCGAGAAATGGTGGAGCCCTGAAAAAATTCCAGCTTTGTCCACCATGAATATAGCTGCAGCATAACTGAATACTGAATGGATTTCTCAGGTACAGAGCTCATGCACAGTAGAAATTCATACTTCCAATCCCATGACACCCCATGTAGCTCTGCTTGTCTGTACTAGACAATCGGTGTTACAAACTTAGTTCTTCAAGCATATAATTTTTCTTTCTTTTTCTACTAACTTCACGCTCTTCTAACTGACTAAAGTGGTGAGAAAGAAGTAAAGTTCTTATCTTAGTTTGTGTTTGAATGCTCTACTTTCTAAAATAGTAGTCTTAATGTCCACATTTACCATTATTTACATCCTGTATGTGATAAACTTACAGTTTTGGACATATGATGACAGTAAGTAATCTGAAAATGACAATTTGTCTCAATGAACATCATGAGATAAAAACTAATAAATAAAAAGAAGTCCACAATATGAAGGGTTGCCATAATTCATAAGTGAAAAACTAGGACATAATTCACCAAACCGTTAGTTGAATATTATTAGATAGTAATACCATTTTCTGAAAAGACTTCATATCTTATATAATACTAGAATCTTCACTATCACAATTATTAGATTTAACAGTTTTGTTTCAAATCATTCCATAAATACAAAATTCTAGACTAGAAGAACAAGAGATATTTTTACACATTTATGGTTAATAGTATCTGTACTGAGACGATTGGCCACTACTGCACCATTTAATAGGGACAGACAAGTTCCAACTTCTACCTAGTAAAAGTATTATTACTTGGAAGCAATTTTAAGTTTGCCAACATTTAAAAAAATTGTAACATCAAACAAAAATTGTGGAAGTCCAGTTTTTCTGTCTGGATATGTTTTTACACTACAAAATCACAGACTGTTCCCAAACTCCATGACATGACAACCCTAACAACTTACCAAATTGTGCATTAGGCTGACAATTCTGTATTCACTTCAGGACCAGGCTTAAATTTATTCCTTTTTTCAGCTGTATTTATACTCCATTTAGCTACGAGTCCATATCAGGAGTTTGGGATCTCAGTCTATATAGTAGGATAGGCTATGGAACTATTGATTGTCAATTATTTTCTATTGTTTGTGTATTTTATGGAGTAATTTCAACTGATATTAATTTAAATGGATATGATACAGGATGAAATGGTGAGGATGATTCATGGTTTGTAAATATCCAATGCAGCATTTGCCTTTACAAACCATGAAAACCATAAAGCCATGAAAAAAACCCATGTCAAATTGGCCCGCCACAGGATTTGAACCTAAGACCTCCTGAATGCGAGTCCAAGACGAAACCATCTTGGCCACCTTGCTCGTTAAAAAAGGCTTAAAATTGTAGTTAATATTGAAGCCTCATGATGAACACTATGATTGGTTACTTAACAGAACACTTTTAAGGTACAAAGCAATCAGTAATTTACTGCAGCCTACATTTTATATTTTGTCTATCCAGGCCAAACTGATACTTCAAATATATAGAATCATTATCTTTCACATACTATTTTCATATAATGAAGGAATGACTCATGAAAATAAATTGTTAAATAACACGGACTCAGTACATTCAAATTAGAGTGGTTTGATATTAACTTAGGACAAATTATGTGTTAATTTGACTGACTGTAAAGTGGAATTTACGTTGGCAAGTCAAATGACTGTCAATATGGCTCATGATGAAGCGTAGGCCTACTGTGGAAAATGTGAAGATATACAACTACTTGAAAAGTGACTGTTTAAACAACAGCTGTTCTGTTCAGGATAAATACCACCGATCAGCAGTATAAGCATAGAACAGTACGTAATGTGAATAATCTACACCACTTGAAACATGAAAGTAATCAATTATAGTACATAATGTGTTTGTAAAGATATACAGTACTTGATTCTTAAGGAGATCATAGACAAAGAAAGCTCTTCTCCATAATATTTAAAAAATAAAAATAATAAATAAATAAAAAAATAAATAAAAAAAGGAAATGCTCTACTTGACATAAGATCGAAGCTCAGATTTTTCCACTTAAAACCATCCCAAATCTAAATATATAACTTATCATTACACTATGTTAACATAGCTGACCTTTGGCAGCTCTTGCCTAAGCATATCGCCCAGTATATTATTTAAACAAATTATTGGTAATAACACTGTACACTTCACTAACTTTTTACGTAAATTATTTTTCAATTGCAAAGCATGTTTCATGGAAATCCACATCTTCAGTTGCTAAGTAAATAAATATCATGTTTTGAGATTTCTGTGCCCTCTATTGTAGGTTTGATGGATGTTATGATTAAATTTTCTTCTTTAGGGATTTCAAAATTCGTTAATCTGTTTTCAAATTTTGTATATTCATCTTTTTCCCATACTTTTAAATCTTTTTGTTAGTTTATAGACTTTCATAAATTGGCATCCTTACAAATTTCATTATTACTGTTCCAACAGTGAGTGCGCTGCTATGGCCGATTTCTTTATTTGACAACATGCTCCTCATGTGTTCTTTCAACCTAATTTCCAAATTTCTTTTTGTTTTACCTATGCATGTTTTATATTGCATTCTGAACAAATTATGTGGTATATTCATAAACTGATTGTACTGGCTATCCACGTTGGGCCGCGTCGTGTTTGTAGTATCTGACGTTTCGGACATCCTATCGTATCCTTCTTCGGAGAAGAACATGAAGGACACTATGGAATCTATGAGTTTTGACAAGGACACTATTAAAGAATATCTACAACTCACAGAGTTATGCATAGATCAAACTATCTTTACATTAAATGGAAAATTTTACAAAAAGGAATCTGGTCTTGATATGGGAAGTCCATTACCTCCATTTTTAGCTACTCTGTATATTCTGTATATGAGCTATTTTGAAACCAGAATTACAAGTTCTTTCCCACACATAATCAAACACTGGTATAGATATGTGGATGGATTCTTGGGAATAATAATTGTACATGAAATGATACCACCTGCCTTGAGATGATACTTGAAGATCTTTGACTTTGTCCACAAGTTCAAGAGAGCTTTTTATGATACGGCTCTTAAAATTCTCTGATGTTTGACATTTCTGTATCTACCATTAAGCTAAAAATTAAGTAGGGGTATTAATGTTGTTAATTATAAGTCTCATTTTGTTTCCAATTTTATAAATCTTTGGTAAACTATAGAATATATGTCTGCTTTAGTATATACTGCATCTTTATTATTCAGTGATAACAACTTTTGTGTGTGACTTTATTCTTAAATTTTCAGTGTTAATGTTATGTAAAATGTTTTCATATCTTTTTTAATGACTGTTTTGTCATCATCACTTAGCTCATCTGTTTATATTTCTATGTTTTGTCATCATCACTTAGCCCATCTGTTTATATTTCTATGTCTGTGACACATCTAACAGGTTTCTCGAGTAATTTATACAAGATTTTAGTATTTTGTTCAATATGTTGATTTATTCTTCTTTGATGGCATATTTGGAGAGATTAAGAACACTATCTGAAACAGTCTTATTGGTTGCGTGACTTTTCTTTACAATTCTTTGGCTGAGATTTTTTGTTCTGATTTTCAATTTTTCCTTTTTATATCATGCTTGCTGCCATTAAAGCATATGTCGTAATGTGCCTGATCATATGTTACGTTACCTACATCCTTGGTCACCAATATTGCCCAGTGTTGAACGTGTGCATCAACTTGTGTAAAATTTTCATATCTAAAGTGAAAAGAATTAAACATAAACTGTGCAGTACACTATGTGCCTTTAAGAAACTTCATTGCTGGTCAAATTGATTTATGTCCCAGCTGAAAGTTTGTTCAACTAAAGATCAAGTTAAGGGTGTTGCAAGGGGCTGCAAGGTTGCTGCCCCTGAGACTTTAATTTTTTATGCAATATTAATTATTCATTTGGCATTATTTTGCATCAATATTAAAGAACAGTTTTTTGTCTTGCTTACTGCCTCAGAGATTATTCTCTGCGGGAGCCCCTGGTTCAAGTAGCAAAATATTTGTGACTACTCAATTAACAATAAGGTATTTCTTAGCTATCTTCCCTAAAATTTAGAAATCAAAGCAGACTTTTAGTACATGTATTTAATGAATAAGTTAAACCTTAGGGACTATTTTCAGCTAATCTGTTACACTCCTGCCAAGGCATTTCCCAAAACAAATTCACCCTGGTTTTAAGGGTCTGTTTTTCAGAGTAATAGTTAAATCAGGAAGATGAGTCAACACTCTTCCCGGTGATAGCAGAATACCAACCTGCCAATCTCTGGCTTACTCAGCAAAGTAATACACCAGAGTGCAGACCTCCTTGGCTCCATATAAGCGAATAACACTGCAGACTACTCTTACATAATTAATCAGTCAATAATAAAATAGATTTCGAATTTTTATCCACTGAAATTTCTGATAGCAAAGTCAGAGGCAATTTAAGTAAATATGGTATCGAAATTGTCAAACTGAAGTTTAATAATAAATTCTAATTACATAAATACATACCTACTCTTTTCCAAATTCCGGAGAAAACATTGTAACTTCCAAACTGCATGCCCGCATGGGGAGCTACTTGTAATATCGTTGGACTTAAACCTTTGAAGAATGCTCGTGGACCTTCAACCCGGTATATGACAGAAATAGCTTGCAGAAGGTTCTTGTAGACCTGTAGACAATTTATCTAGTGTGAAAAATATTTTAATAACTCACTTATGTAAATACCGTATTTATCCGCATAATTCACTGCATCGCATGATTCACGCACCCAAAATTATAATGTAAAAATTCTATATATTCTGGAATATTTCATAGATTTTCTATTTTGTGAAACCTCTTCCACAAACTAGTAAGCACCATTATGATGTCGATCAAAAGTTTTGTTTTCATTGTGAATTGTGACAATAGGAGTAGCTTTAGAATTGTTCTCAAATACCACAGCAACTGTATAACAGTACATTACTAAGCCCTTCTACCTGCTGCGAGTGGTATAACAGTTTGTATTGTGCTAATTTACCGCATAGTTTGTATGCAGTCATTGAGATTAAGAGGTCCAGCTTCAATTATATAAAGTGCAGTAAAGTGACCATAATGTCCAAAACAATATTCAAGTCATACTGCGAGTTTCAAATTAAAACTGACCGAATAAGCAGAGTGAATCTGAACAAAACTATAGTTCTGAGGAAGATTAATAAATGGGGCACTGTAAGTTATCACTTGGGCCCAGATTTTTAGGTTTTTATAAACCCTGTTTTAGTTTTTAAAATATATTAAAATAGTTTTATTTTAGTTTTTTAGCATTTTTAGACAAATCTTTTAAGTTTCACTTTAATATGTACAATAAACACATTGAACAAAATATATTAATTCATTTTATTTTCACTTAAATTTCCATAGCTTTCTCTTTTTTCTTTCTTTATTATTATTATTTTTATTTTTTATTTATTTATTTATTTATTTGTGGTTGACCAGCAAACTACTTTACAATCATAGATAAACATAAAAACATAACCCTTACACATAGTATGTTGAAGTTGGCCAGTTCGGCTCCTCTAATGGAAACTGATTTATATCTTTATATGAAGATTTTGAATAACTGTTGATGTGTCACTAAAAATGATAATTATTAGAACTAGGGTTCGGATGTTTATGACCTAACAAAGTGTAAAATATGACTCTAAATATGACCTTAAAATTGATTAAATATGACCCAAAATTCCTAAATACGACATATTAAAAGAATGCTCTTTTCCTAAAAATAAATGTTCCAATTTAGAACGTTTAATGACACTAAATCATTACATCATATTAATTCAATCAGAAAATAACTTTTTAGTAATTTTACAATTGATTTAAAGTTTTACTTGTAAGGAACTTCTAATTTGTTAATGTATCCAGAAACCACTGCAAATGTGAAATGAAAATCTTGTTAACAAATGTCTATTGGAAGTTGTTAACAAGAAGAAGAAAGAGGTAATTGTGTTATTATTGTTATTATCCCTTCACATTTCAGTTACAGTAAAACCAAAATATTTGTGACTCTTTGTTAAGTTGACAATTTAGTACACATACTGCTTACTTGTGCTCTTTTACCGGATTTATAACTGAAATATGACGTTAAATTACAAATATGACCGAAATATGACAGGCCATGAAAATGACCAAAATATGACTTTATATGCAAATTTAAAGCAGACCGATTAGGATAACAAATGTGCAATTCATGTTTAATTTGTGTTTGTGGCTATAATGGAGGTCAGGATAAAAATATGACATCCGAACCCTAATTATAACATTATGTTATGCTTATTGACTACATGGATTTTTTAACAGTTTATTGCGAATCTTGTGAACAGTCATCACTGTCGCTAAGAAGAATGTCTTATGTTAATCTTCTTTTAAGCCTGGATGTTTGACCTGTTCTAACACCTATGTTGAAAGCTACAGCTCCAGGAACTCCAGCGAGATTGGCAAAGAATAATCTTGAGATTGTTGGAATATACTGTTGTAATGGAAGAATTCCCATTTCAAAATGTAGTTGCTGAAGCAAACCACGGAGCATTTGTTTCAAAGATCTTCTAAATGGTGGATGTTAGTCTTTCTTGCTGCTCCCCACATTGGGGCTGCATATGTCATAATAGGACATACAAGCGAAGTGTTTAGCAACATTGAGCATTCTAGTCTGATCTGTTAAAATCTATTAAACAATGGATAGAGTTTGCTCATTCTAGCAGAAGTCAATGAAACAATGTGGGTTATATGCGCCTGCCATTTAAGTTTAGTGTCCTGTAACACACCAAGGTATTTCACTGTATCTTTTGTTGATGTCCATGTAATTTGTTCATTTTGGAGACTTAATAACAGGGGATTATTAATATTGGTCGAAGTGAGAATATTTTTGCTTCTGTTTTGCTAGTATTCAGTAGTTTTTGCCATTGTGAAAGTCAATTAGACAATTGGGACAAGGTCCATGGCTCTGACCCACAAAACTTGTGGAATATTTTTTACTTAGTTTTAGAACTACGTCATTTGCAACTCCACTACAAACTCAACAAGAATGTCTTTCAATTACTCAACTTTTAGCATACTTCACTTTCAGCATCTTGCTGGAGCAAACACTGTGAAATAACTGCAAGTGTAAGCATCCTAAGAATGCCTTTAATTTACTTCTACAGAAACTGGAGATTTCGGTTCACTTAAGATTTCCTTTACCGGGACAATGGGGTACAAAATGCACTGCTATATTTTATCTCACAAAATAATAACTATACTGGCAACAATTAACAATATACAAAACATAAGCAGATATTTAAAGAGTAATTTTTAGTAGAACAATAATAATTAGATTAATTATTAAAATTATTACTGTTACTTTATTGTACTTTACTTGAAAAGTAGTTTTAGCCATTTTCAGTTCTTTAACGTCTTATTTATGCAATTTTGGGTTTTACAAGATTGGACTTCGTGACTGCCTCGACATAAAATGGATAGTTATGTTAAAATATCGCAGTTAGCTAGCAAGGAAAAAAATAATTTAAAACCTAAGAATCCGGGCCCTAGTTATCAGATGTTGTTTTTATCCAGATCAAATTAAACAATTTTTGTAATGGTTTAATAGTTCCCTCACATAATCAAACATCCTATTTTAGGTTACAAAATTAGCATAAAGAAGTGCGTGAATTACGTGATTAAATATGGTATTAAATTTAGCTGTCACATACTTTTGGTTCACCTTGTGCAACAAGTCGTGTTCGTACAACATCTGATGGGAAAGACACAACAGTTGCTATACTTCCAGCAATACCGCCGCATAGAAAATGTACAACCGGGCGATATTCTTCTCCTTGAAAATGTGGTACTATATGCCATGCCTCCTGGGTCAGTACTTCAAAAGACAGAAACTGAAATAAATAGAGAATTACTGTGTAAGTTCTTTATCCACATACTCTGGTTAATTTGCTTACCAGTAAGGCCTGTCTTATTTGAATTGAAGAGATGCAATGGGGAAGATCCTCCCTTGCAGGAACCACTGTCATTTCCCCATCTCTACTACTACTACTACTACTACTACTACTACTACTACTCCTTAGCGCTACATCCCTCAAGGGACTTGGCCTACCACCCGACCGCTGCATCATATTTCCCCTACTCTCCCCAACCCTATATATACAAGCGATGCTGCGTGCGAGCCTTGGAATATGACATAATATAATTGGCAGGGTTAACCTTTCAGCACAAGGTTGTTTCCCAGAGAACTACTTCTAAAGTGCCATTCACCACTTCAATTGGTTCCTGCTTCTCAATGTCTAAAATGCCAGTGCCAATCAGAATTGAATTCAGGTTTAGGAAATAATATACATATTTTTGAAGTAGACTCTACTTGGAATGCACCACAAAAGAATCATGGGTTTCCCCACTCTTTTCAAGAACATGCTTTGTGAGAGCTTTGACCTTTAAAAGGGGATGTTTTGGTGTGTGAAACATACTGCCGTTTCAATGAATTTCTTTGTTTGGTATTAACCATGGGAGAATGTTTGCAAGACACATTTGTTGGCGGAAAAGATAACGAATAATTATTATATTATTATGAACAGTGTGAATTCAACACAGATGATTTACCCTGTGACGGTGATAGTGACAACAGTGACAAAGATATCATGATCATATTGATATTATATATATATATATATTATAAATATAACAGAAACATTTAGAAAAATTAGTTAGACTTCCACAAACACTTAGGTGAACATTAATAATTCTATCCAAAGTTTTGTGGAATGGGTGGCCGACTATGAATACCGGCCTGAATTCACTTGGAATAGGAAGACACAAGGAAGTGGAACAATATTAATACATAATATATTGGAGAACACTCACTACTTCATTATTATTCATTACTTACTAGTAACCGATTTTCAATAGGACCTCCCAATCGTCGTCAGCTACGTCCAACTCAATAAGAACATTTACTTAAACTTTTTCACAATACAAATTTTGTGCATTCCTTGCATCTGAGTTAATATGATGTATTAAATTAATATGATGAATTATTACCAGTTGCATTAAAATAAATTCCGATCTCATTTAACTTACAAAACTAAAGTATGTATAAAAATTGTAGCTCTACTTACAAAATTATGAAATCAGGTTTATAGCTTTTCTAGTAGCAACATTGTTGTGATTAGATGTCCATTTACCGGGCTATGTGGCCGTGGTCGTGTTCCGTCTTGCGGTGTTGCTGACGTTTCGCCTCGATCTGCGTCGGGCATCCTCAGAGCTGTGTTCAGCATGGTGGTCTGCTGAGTACTGGTCGCTGTCTCCCTCCCCGCCGATATTTATACTTTTTCCCCCTGCCGCTGATTGGACGGCGCTCAGTTTTATCCTTGCCTCCCCCTCTCCGGTACAATTGACAACACTAGGCTTACATTTGGTTCTTGCGATCACTGGGGCCCAACTGCTGTGAATTCTCGTCACTTCTTCTTTGTGATTGAAATTGTCTGTATGTTTCTGTATTTCAATGGCTTCCCGGTAAAGTCTAGGGAACCATTGGGAGGTAGTGCTCAGTACTTCTGTTTTGTGGAAGCTTATGTCATGTCCGGGTAGAAAAGCGTGCTCAGCTACTGCCGAATTTTCCGTGTTGCCTAGTCTACATTGTCTGTTGTGCTCCTTCAGCCTGGTATTAATGCTTCTTTTCGTTGTACCAATGTAGACTTTGCCACAGCTGCACGGTATTCTATATACACCCGCTTTTGACAGGGGTTCCTGTTTGTCCTAGGCGGAGTTTAGCTGCTGTTTTATTTTCGTGGTGGGTTTGTAAATTGTTCTAATGTTGTGCTTGTCCAGAATTTTCCCAATGCGATCCGTGACCGTGCGTATATACGGAAGAAAGGCCTTTGCTCTTGGTGGTGTTTTTGCCATGTGGTCCTTTTCCGGGCCAATCGGCTTGGACGCCCTCGTTATTTCTTTTGAACTGTAACCATTAGCTTGGAAAGCGGTGTGAAGGTGGTCCAGCTCCTCACCAAGTAGGTGGGGATTGCAGATCTTCCGTGCTCTTAGTGATAGTGTTTTAATTATTCCGGATTTTTGGCGTGGATGGTGGTTGGACTCTTTGTGTAGGTATCTATCTGTATGGGTCGGCTTTCTGTATACAGTATGCAACAATCTCAGGTTCTGGTCTCTGATTACCAACACATCTAGGAAGGCGAGTTTGTTGTTTAGCTCTTTTTCCATTGTGAATAATTGAATGTTACCATTGATTCCGTTTAGGTGCTGTAGGAACTGGTTGAGTTTTTCGTCCCCGTGGGGCCAAATGACGAACGTGTCGTCGACATATCTCCACCATACTTTAGGTTTTAACGGCGTTGTCTCCAAGGCTACAGCTTCGAATTTCTCCATAAAGAAGTTAGCAATGGTCGGGCTCAGGGGACTCCCCATCGCAACCCCGTCAGTTTGTTCATAGTAACGTCCATCCCACTTAAAATAGCTGGTCGTGAGGCAATGGCGGAACAAGACAGTTATGTCCTGCGGGAACACCTCCCCAATGTGTGACAGGGCCTCTTCAATTGGTACTTTTGTGAATAATGAAACTACATCAAAGCTTACCAGACAATCTTCCGGTGTGAGCGACACTTTCTCTAGTTTTTCTATGAAGTGTGCGGAGTCCTTGACGTGAGTATCCGTCTGCCCTATGTGTGGAGATAACATTGTTGACAAATGTCTGGATAACAGATACGACGGCGAGCCTATGGCACTCACAATCGGGCGCAACGGTACTTCTTTCTTGTGGATTTTTGGTAATCCATACAGACGTGGTGCAGTTGCTTCACTTGTTTGTATAGTTTTTTGAATGTCTTGGGCCAGTGAAGAGTTTTTTATCAGGTGGTTGGTTTTCCGTAGTATCGCCCCCGTCGGGTCCTTTGGTATTTCTTTGTAAGTATCTTTATCTGATAGTAGTTCGGAGATTTTCATTTTGTAGTCCAACGACGATAGTACCACTGTGGCATTTCCTTTGTCTGCGTCCAGTATGATGATAGACTTGTCATTGTTGAGAGACTGAATAGCTCTCCTTTCTTCACTGGTGAGGTTTGGTTTTGGGGCCTTTGCTTTTAGCAGAACACGGGCGGTTTCCATCCGAATTTCCTCGGCCTCTTGAGCTGGTAGATTGCGGATCGAGGCTTCTACATTGGCAATGATGTCTTCGACTGGTACTGCTACCGGTGTGACCGCAAAATTTCCTCCTTTTTGTAGCAGCGCGGTCTCGGCGGAAGACAAAACATGTTCACTAAGATTTACAACCGTTCGGTTGCTGTCTAACTTGTGGGATGGCAGCTTTCCCTGGAGTCTATTGAATTTTCGCTTTTGACTGTCCGTAGTGGCGTAGTAGATTGAGAGCGCAGACTGGTATGTTAAATTGTCAATTTTTGTCCAATCACTATAAGATAAAGAGTTACTCACTCTAATGTGTAGCCGTCTCAGAACAGATTCCGTCTTAGCGAGTTCCCTCAGGTTGGTATGTATTCTTTCTCGCAGTAGGGCCTTCTCCGTACGGTTGTAGACTCGATGTGCCTTGGCCGAGTGGAAATTCCTTTTTACCCGTATAAAATTCGGAGTTGTGTTTGTATCACGGCATCTACGGAGGAAGGTCCCAGAGGAAAGGAGTATAAATCTCTTCTTTCGGAGTTTCTCCAGTAATTTAATGTCATGAGAAATTTCCTCCCCGTAGAGGCGTCTAATGTATGAAACTAGGCTTTCACGGCCGGCGAAAACTAGATGTCCATTTACCGGGCTATGTGGCCGTGGTCGTGTTCCGTCTTGCGGTGTTGCTGACGTTTCGCCTCGATCTGCGTCGGGCATCCTCAGAGCTGTGTTCAGCATGGTGGTCTGCTGAGTACTGGTCGCTGTCTCCCTCCCCGCCGATATTTATACTTTTTCCTCCTGCCGCTGATTGGACGGCGCTCAGTTTTATCCTTGCCTCCCCCTCTCCGGTACAATTGACAACACTAGGTTTACATTTGGTTCTTGCGATCACTGGGGCCCAACTGCTGTGAATTCTCGTCACTTCTTCTTTGCGATTGAAATTGTCTGTATGTTTCTGTATTTCAATGGCTTCCCGGTAAAGTCTAGGGAACCATTGGGAGGTAGTGCTCAGTACTTCTGTTTTGTGGAAGCTTATGTCATGTCCGGGTAGAAAAGCGTGCTCAGATACTGCCGAATTTTCCGTGTTGCCTAGTCTACATTGTCTGTTGTGCTCCTTCAGCCTGGTACTCAGTAGACTCAGTAGACTCAGTACTCAGCAGACCACCATGCTGAACACAGCTCTGAGGATGCCCGACGCAGATCGAGGCGAAACGTCAGCAACACCGCAAGACGGAACACGACCACGGCCACATAGCCCGGTAAATGGACATCTAGTTTTCGCCGGCCGTGAAAGCCTAGTTTAATACATTAGACGCCTCTACGGGGAGGAAATTTCTCATGACATTAAATTACTGGAGAAACTCCGAAAGAAGAGATTTATACTCCTTTCCTCTGGGACCTTCCTCCGTAGATGCCGTGATACAAACACAACTCCGAATTTTATACGGGTAAAAAGGAATTTCCACTCGGCCAAGGCACATCGAGTCTACAACCGTACGGAGAAGGCCCTACTGCGAGAAAGAATACATACCAACCTGAGGGAACTCGCTAAGACGGAATCTGTTCTGAGACGGCTACACATTAGAGTGAGTAACTCTTTATCTTATAGTGATTGGACAAAAATTGACAATTTAACATACCAGTCTGCGCTCTCAATCTACTACGCCACTACGGACAGTCAAAAGCGAAAATTCAATAGACTCCAGGGAAAGCTGCCATCCCACAAGTTAGACAGCAACCGAACGGTTGTAAATCTTAGTGAACATGTTTTGTCTTCCGCCGAGACCGCGCTGCTACAAAAAGGAGGAAATTTTGCGGTCACACCGGTAGCAGTACCAGTCGAAGACATCATTGCCAATGTAGAAGCCTCGATCCGCAATCTACCAGCTCAAGAGGCCGAGGAAATTCGGATGGAAACCGCCCGTGTTCTGCTAAAAGCAAAGGCCCCAAAACCAAACCTCACCAGTGAAGAAAGGAGAGCTATTCAGTCTCTCAACAATGACAAGTCTATCATCATACTGGACGCAGACAAAGGAAATGCCACAGTGGTACTATCGTCGTTGGACTACAAAATGAAAATCTCCGAACTACTATCAGATAAAGATACTTACAAAGAAATACCAAAGGACCCGACGGGGGCGATACTATGGAAAACCAACCACCTGATAAAAAACTCTTCACTGGCCCAAGACATTCAAAAAACTATACAAACAAGTGAAGCAACTGCACCACGTCTGTATGGATTACCAAAAATCCACAAGAAAGAAGTACCGTTGCACCCGATTGTGAGTGCCATAGGCTCGCCGTCGTATCTGTTATCCAGACATTTGTCAACAATGTTATCTCCACACATAGGGCAGACGGATACTCACGTCAAGGACTCCGCACACTTCATAGAAAAACTAGAGAAAGTGTCGCTCACACCGGAAGATTGTCTGGTAAGCTTTGATGTAGTTTCATTATTCACAAAAGTACCAATTGAAGAGGCCCTGTCACACATTGGGGAGGTGTTCCCGCAGGACATAACTGCCTTGTTCCGCCATTGCCTCACGACCAGCTATTTTAAGTGGGATGGACGTTACTATGAACAAACTGACGGGGTTGCGATGGGGAGTCCCCTGAGCCCGACCATTGCTAACTTCTTTATGGAGAAATTCGAAGCTGTAGCCTTGGAGACAACGCCGTTAAAACCTAAAGTATGGTGGAGATATGTCGACGACACGTTCGTCATTTGGCCCCACGGGGACGAAAAACTCAACCAGTTCCTACAGCACCTAAACGGAATCAATGGTAACATTCAATTCACAATGGAAAAAGAGCTAAACAACAAACTCGCCTTCCTAGATGTGTTGGTAATCAGAGACCAGAACCTGAGATTGTTGCATACTGTATACAGAAAGCCGACCCATACAGATAGATACCTACACAAAGAGTCCAACCACCATCCACGCCAAAAATCCGGAATAATTAAAACACTATCACTAAGAGCACGGAAGATCTGCAATCCCCACCTACTTGGTGAGGAGCTGGACCACCTTCACACCGCTTTCCAAGCTAATGGTTACAGTTCAAAAGAAATAACGAGGGCGTCCAAGCCGATTGGCCCGGAAAAGGACCGCATGGCAAAAACACCACCAAGAGCAAAGGCCTTTCTTCCGTATATACGCACGGTCACGGATCGCATTGGGAAAATTCTGGACAAGCACAACATTAGAACAATTTACAAACCCACCACGAAAATAAAACAGCAGCTAAACTCCGCCAAGGACAAACAGGAACCCCTGTCAAAAGCGGGTGTATATAGAATACCGTGCAGCTGTGGCAAAGTCTACATTGGTACAACGAAAAGAAGCATTAATACCAGGCTGAAGGAGCACAACAGACAATGTAGACTAGGCAACACGGAAAATTCGGCAGTAGCTGAACACGCTTTTCTACCCGGACATGACATAAGCTTCCACAAAACAGAAGTACTGAGCACTACCTCCCAATGGTTCCCTAGACTTTACCGGGAAGCCATTGAAATACAGAAACATACAGACAATTTCAATCGCAAAGAAGAAGTGACGAGAATTCACAGCAGTTGGGCCCCAGTGATCGCAAGAACCAAATGTAAACCTAGTGTTGTCAATTGTACCGGAGAGGGGGAGGCAAGGATAAAACTGAGCGCCGTCCAATCAGCGGCAGGGGGAAAAAGTATAAATATCGGCGGGGAGGGAGACAGCGACCAGTACTCAGCAGACCACCATGCTGAACACAGCTCTGAGGATGCCCGACGCAGATCGAGGCGAAACGTCAGCAACACCGCAAGACGGAACACGACCACGGCCACATAGCCCGGTAAATGGACATCTAGTTTTCGCCGGCCGTGAAAGCCTAGTTTCATACATTGTTGTGATTGTCGCCACCTTTTTACTCCATCTCATCTTCACTCTCACACGAATCCAAATCACTTTCACAGTCACTGTCTCTGAGATTTATGGTTATTGGTTCGACAATGCTGTCCTTTGCACATTCTTTCATGAAATCTTCCTCCTGCAATTTCACTGCATGCTGAACACATTTTTCCCAGCCACTCACTGTCACTTTGTCAAAAGCCTTGTGCATTAATTTTTCTACATCGGCCAGCCTAAAGGAATTGTTTCTCTCAGCCACATACTGTTTCACTTGAGCCCACAATTCAAAGGGATTATATCGACAATGGTATGGGGGCAGCCTGATCACTTCATGTCCATGCTCGTTTGCAATAATATCGATTTCATACAGCTTTATTGATGCTTTGTATAGTTCTACCAATCTTCAGCAGTTGGGCAACGGTGTCTGATGGATCTGCTCTGATGTTGTTTGTGAGAAAGCCATGCAAGTATTTCTGCTTTCCTGCTGTTACTCGATGGTTTTGTTTAGCTGGACTGAATGATCCATTACTATTATTGTGCCTTCTTCTAGATAATTTAAAAATTGTTCACAAACCAGTCTCTGAATAGTTCTGAATTAATTTCTGTGTGGTAATCTGTGGATTTATTTTTAGCTCTAAAAACCAATTTGCTCTCAGGAATGAATCCAGTTCTGTCATACCCAGTATGGCATACGATAAGTCTGCCACCTTTGCCAACAGGTATTTTTGTTCCCCCTGATCTCGTTGAGTCCTCCCATGTGTGAGACAATGAATGGTTTTTGTTGACCCAAGTCTCGTCCAGATAATAAATAGGCCTGGTGTCAGTCAATGCTCATTTATGGTGCATCTTCCTTAGAAAATCAGATTTAGCTGCCGCAATATCTCTCCTTTCCATTAGGAATTTTCTGCTGTTCATTACTTTCAAAATTGAAGTCTGAGAACCCGCATAGCCAGTTTTTTCTTCCATTATTTTTCTTATTTTGGAGGAAGTAGGATATTCACCCCTGTCCAAAAATTCATGAACTTATCTGCATAAAAAAATCCTTGTCAAAGTCACCCAGTTCTGTGGCAGGACGTTTTCGTTTTATTAACTTTCTCGGTGATTCAAATTTCAGAGATGGTTCTGAGAAATGAGAAGCTTCCTACACACTCTTTGCAGTCCACAGTGAGACTCCACACATTCCTCTGTTAACACTTGTGTTTTATTAAAATTGAGCGTAGAAATCTTTTCTGGGTGTTCCGCCAGATCCTTCAAGAAACCATAAACATTAAATTTAATTTTTTTTAGTTTTGCTTCTCACATCAGAATTCCAGTTCCTCTTCCTTTTTTTACTGGTGTAGTAAGATCAGAAGAACGTTCAACAATTCCCGACATCACGTTTATAAATGTATGAATAAAAAATAGAAAAACTAACAAAGCATAAAAAAATGTATGATTAATAAAACAATACAGAATAAACAGTAAAACAATAAGCAATGAAACAAAACAAAAAAAAGTAACTATGCCATTGAAAATTCACTTCTCACAGAACAACTTACAACCACCAAGTTTTCTGAAAAGAGACTGATAATTTCAAGATGCACAGTAGCTCCCTTATGCTAAATCCCTCTTTTTGGAAAGTTGGAGGCAGGGAGCAAACCAGTTTCCAGTTTTCTTGTATTGAAACGCGAGGGTGTTGAACTTGTGAGGGTGCCTCTCTTCTCCAGATTGGCAACATAGTGTTAAACATTTAAACTTGGGGGCTTGAAGACAGCCAGAGACCTTGAGGCTTGTAATGAGCTGCAGCCTAGTATAGTCTGTAAATTTTGTAGATTATGAAAACTCAAAATTATGATGTAGCTGTTGATGAACGATTAAGAATCAGGTTTTTATCTTCCACTAAAAAGGTGTGAAGTAAATTGAATGCAAATTTTAACCCTACTTTGCTTCATTACTGACTTAAGAGAAGCAAATTGTAATGACTTTAATGCCCTGTAGCATACACATTTTATATCATAGAGGAAAAATCTCATAATAAAATTTGCTTGTCAAAATATTTTGGTGTTGCTCATTAACACCCTGTATACTTCAGTATAAGATGAGTAGGACTTGAGCTCAAGAAAGTGCCTTACCTGTGTAAGTCCGTAAAGAACAGAAAGGACTTGAGCAGGAACATGACCCTTCCAAAGTGCTGTCAGGCCTTCTTCCTTCACTATGTCTCGTGCTGCCTGAGATACACTCTTATACTTTGAATCCTTGCTTCTGTGATTGATGGGCTCCACTTGAAGCTGCAACAAAAAGAAAGAATAAGACAAGAACCTAACCTCCAGATTTTTAATAAAAATTTCCACTGAAAGTGTATTACATGATGGTTGAAGTATTTAATAGTAATTAACGGTAATGGTATAAGAGAGTAAAACGCGGATACTGTATTCACAAGTTGAAAACTCCTATGATGCATTCAGAGCTAATTTTCAATCTCAATAGAATCTAATTGTGTCAAACGTAGTTTCATCCTACACTAGCATGTGCCTGCGGGTTCACCCGCGATGATTATTTAAAAAATTAAAAATTAAGAGCATAATAGTTAAATCATTATATTTATTAACACCTAAATCACGTGGACTACTACCACGATTAGATAGCGTCGCATGGTAAAAACAACCTCAGATTCGAGTTCCTTGGTCCAGAAAACCCCTTTATAGTGAGTTTCGTATCGAAAATTTAATATGCCTACGGACCTTAACATTCTAAACAAATGAAACGTCCAGGATGGACTTACAAAATTGAGCGATCGAGTTTCCTGGCCCAGAAAACCCCTGCATAGTGAGTTCCGTCTAAACCTTTCAATGTCTGTCCATTTAGGCCTATAGGCTATTCATTATCCCTGTTCCGTCTATGTTGAAAATTTCAGATAATCTGCGTGCCTTGATATTATAAACAAATGAATCGACCAGCGTGAGCTTACAACATTCAAGCGATCGCGATGCTTTTATTTCCAAGGTATGACAAAAATAGCCAAAGCCAACTGTAATTGATTTGACATTGAAATGTATTACCGTATTTTACGGACCATAAGACACACTTTTTCACCTTGAAAACAGAGCCTTAAAAGTTGGGTGCGTCTAAACAGAGAGTAAGACAAGGTGCAAAATTTCCAGTTACCAGATCATATTAGCAATCAGAATTTTGAGGTGGGGCAAAAAAGATTTAATTTTGAAAAGTCACACATTCAATAAACTTCTACTAACAAACTCAATATGAGAAACGAAGACGCCATGTGAGTATTATTTATCTAAGTGATCAGAATAAGTGAAAACCTGCACGAGAGTACAGTAATTAAAGTAATAAAGGTGGTGTATGGATAAAACACAAAATACAAGTGAAGATATTCAAAGTGCCAATTTTCAAAGTGAATATGAATAAAGTTAAAGTGAAAGTTGTGATTAAAATGAGTTTATTATTAGTAGAGGCCCTCAGATGAATCGTGTGCAACGCTGAGCAATACTAGCAATAAGTAGGGGATAAACATGATACATAGGACATGGAAGGGGAATTCTGTACTAGGTGGTTAGGTCTACATGATACAGTAACAACGAGGTTAGGTCTACATGATACAGTAACAACAACAAGGTTAGGTCTACATGATACAGTAACAACAATGAGGTTAGGTCTACATGATACAGTAACAACAATGATGTAAACAGACTTCAAACTCTCTTGTCTATAGGCTGGCACATGTCATATGCCTCCTGGAGTAAACGCAGCAGGAGGAGAGAGATGTGTAAACTCCCTCCCCTTCTTGCTTTACCAACTGAAAAGACAGTGAATGGACTGCATTGTTTGTTTCTCTGTCTGTATACTGTACAGTATGTTGAGGTCTTTAGAGGTGATGCAAGCTGTCCCCACACAGTGCGCACACCTGAATTCGAAGAAAATGTTTTGGACCAAGTGCACAACAATCCACCAACATCAACATGGCATGTTGGAGACCAACACAATGCTGACCACACGTCTGTCTGGCGAGTATGGCATGAGCAACAGTTTTATCCACTTCACTCACAGAAGGTGCAAGCACTCCAACCAGCCGATTATGCTCATCGAATTACTTTTTGCCAATGGTATCTTCAATGTTGCGCCACTGAACCTCAATTTGGAATGTTCATTTTGTTTACAGACAAAGCAACATTTACTCGCAAGGGAATATTCAATTCCCATAATTAACACGTGTGGGCAGATGTAAACCCACACCAAAGTAATGTTCGTCACTACCAAGAACGGTTTTCTGTCAACATTTGGGCAGGTGTTGTTGGTGATTATTTGATTGGGCCGGTCATGTTGCCCTTGCATCTCAATGCTGCCCAATATCTACAGTTCCTGCGTTACACATTGCCAGAGTTGCTCCAAGATGTTCCCCTTGCCATCAGCATGATGGTGCAACCCCTCATTTCAGTCTTCAAGTTCGAGGGCATCCACATGGCACGTTTGGTGAAAATTGGATAGGCTTGGGTGGGCCCAATGCATGGCCTGCTCGTTCTCCTGACCTTACCCCACTTGAAGTCTTTGTGTTGGGACACTTAAAGAGTTTAGTGTATGAAACACCAGTTGTGTCAAAGGAGGATCTCGTTGCTCGGATTCTTGTAGCTGTCGACCAATTACAACATAACTCTTGAGTATTTCACCGTATGAGAGAAGCAGTATCATGTTGTTGAACATCATGTATTGAAACAGGAGGCCACACATTTGAACAATATTTGTAAACAAACCTCACCACAACCAGTTCAAAAAGGTCATTGTCTGTCAGCAATGTTTCCATTCGAAGGTGACTACTGCTGTAACTATTGGTTTCCAGCCTATGGTTATATAACAAAACAACTTTGTTTTGGTCTCCTCTACAATCCTTAGCAGTTTGTGTATGGAATTTTCCTCAAGGACCATTGCAACCTATCGTCCCCCAATCATATGTGGCAGCTATCATTACAAAATATAATATAAATACCTGGAATCTGATTTTGATGACATCAAGTGGCTGGCAGAGGAATCTAGTAGTAGCTCCACTAATTGCTCCTGCTGCTCCATGTTCAGTCTTACTTAATTTCTCTTTAGCTGCAGGATCAAATCCAACCATTATGGTGGCAGACAAATGTTATATCTGAAAATAAAAATCATCATTGTTCCCATATCAAAAAAATTTATGTTAAAGTAAACAAACCTAATTCAGGGTTATTGTAAATTTTTATACTGTAACTTGACAAAGTGACAGATGTAAGAACATTTAAGTATGAAAACTTTGCCATTATAAAAGCTATATGAGGTCTTTCAGCTTTATAGCTGGCACAAAGATAAATCAGGTCTCACTGCTTCTGATGGTGATGCCAGCTTAAGAATTGAGGGTAGGCTGATCAGGGGCTTTAAGTTAGAATAAAGGGTTTAGATAAACATATACCCAGCACTATATTATATAAATTTGAGCTGGTGTTTCCATGTAGACAGTATTCAAATGTGAAATGAATTGAAGATGGCCTTGCTTGGTTGCCATAGCAACCAAAAAAAAAGTATCATGGAAATTTATTTTTTTGCAGTTCTCTTTTGCAGATAACACATAATTCTGTTAACCCTATCTACTAGAATCATTTGTTTATAATATTATAGCCAGTGATGGGAAGTTACTGAGTAAAAGTAAGTGAATTACAGTAATGATTCCTTTTTTGCTCCCATTTACTTGTAATCGTTACTCTTTTAAAAAAAATGTAATTACTCGTAATTTACTTCTGGAAATAAAATTGTAACTGTTACAATTTAGTAATTGTAATCAAAATGTATCAAATAGAGAATTTGGCAATTGCTTTCTTTTATTCGCTGGCAGTTGCTGTAGCGGCAGTGAACTTTGAGTTATTTTTAAAGCAAACATAAAGTGCTTTACAGTTGCTTCAGTATTGTCGTGAAGTGAAGTCAGATCTAGCATTACGGGTTTTGCTGCATGGTCACTCCTTTTTACACTTTAGTTTGCTGCAGCAAAACTGAAGTGCTTTATAGATTCGGATTAAAAAGGAATGCATGGAAAACATCATGCACAGGACAGTATGAGATTCTGTAATAATATCAGATTTTTAAGATGGCATTGGAATAACTAACGTATACCTTCATTATTTGATGTTGATAGATTATAAACAATATTGTAAATAATGGGAAAATAAAAAATATTTATTTATTTCCATTTTAAAATTTTCAATAATATATTTTGAAACATGCTTCTCATTCTCGCTTGCTATAGGCTTTAGTAGTCAATACTGTTTTCAAAATTAATATCCACATTAGAGCTAATAGAACAAAATGTTACTCAATGTGTCTGGAGATATTGGTATTCATGTGTTCTTTGTTCATTAATAATTTGAGAGTTGGTAACATCCCAAGCAGCATTACCAGTGAATGGCCTGATAGTTTCTGCTCTTGTGCCCCTCCCCTCCCCTCCTCCCCAAGAAAAAACAAATAACAAAAAAATGAATTTTTAAGTCAAATAAAGTAAAAAAGTAAAGTAAAGTAAAAGTTACTGATTACTTTTTGAAAAAGTTATTTGCAATTGTAATTAAGTAAAATGTCTATCAGGTAAATATAATTCAGCTCAATTACTTTTTCTTTTTAAATTTTCCCATCACTGACAACACGCTGACTGTATAACAAAGGAGAAAAATGCACGAATGTGCATAAAGTCTGATCTACTCTTGGCTGTACTCATGTAAGGTCTTATCTCTTTTGGAAAATAGTAGTATGCACCACAACCGAGTCTCCCACTCCATTTCTCTAACGGGACCCACCTGGAAAGTAGGGGTTTTAGGTGGGGAGACATCTAGTGGCAGCATTTGTACTAGCAGCTAGGGTAGTGTTGGTGTTGGTGCAAGGGAATTTTCCTGCATCAATTAAACCATATTTTATGTAATAATACGGTGTTTTTTATAATTGTGAAATATTATGTATGGTGCAAGGGGAATTTTTTTTTGTGAAATAGTCTATTTTGTTGCAAGGGTCGTTTTTATAATTGTGAAATATTATGTGTAGGTGCAAGCGGTCGATGTCAGCATGCGCTGTGGGGAAGCGGGGCAGGCACGTGGGGTAGTGGCCAGGCAGGGAAAGCATGAGGGGTAGTGGCCAGGCGGGGAAGTGGCCATGTTGAGCGGAAGGGGGACTCGGTTGTGGTGAATACTACTAACTTGCCCTAATTTGCCACCCGTGGTGAAGTAATATCGCTCACATATTTTCCCACACAGTTTACACACGCATTTGTTGCTTGGCTCATGGTATCTTTCTCTCACACACAGCCTATGATGGAATTCATGTACTGCTAGCTTGTTGATGGCACTGTGCATGTTCTGGTTTGGACCCATCCAGTCTCTATTTGTCATGGAGTCTGTTGCGTAAAACTCTGGCCATATTTTTTCTCTTTTGTTTGTTCTCTGATTTAGATGTTCTGTGGCTTGTGGTGTCGATGGTATGGAGAGATATCTTAGGTCCTCGATGAGGAAGGTTTCCTGTGCTACCTAGATGGAGCTGTCTTTGATATTCCCAATATTCTTTTCAGGAATCTAGCTTTCACTTTTTCCGTGGTAGTGAGGTCTGATATTGTGAGTTTGTTCCAGGTAAGATCTCTATGCTGTATGTTGACGAATACAGTGTAAAATTTTCCTTTTAGATGTCTTAGGGCTTCGTGCACATCGTCTAGAAGGTTTGAGATGGCTTGTAGGGTTCCTCTGCCTTTCCTGAACCCGAATTGCTCCTCTGAGAGTTTGTCTTCTGTTCATTTTGAAAGTTTCTGTGTTATGATTTTCATATATACTTTCATGATGTTGCTCTCCAACGCTATCCCTCTGTACAAGTTCTCATCATCAGCCTCTCCTTTGCCCTTATATAGGATTTTTATGTAGGATATCCTCCAGCTCTCCAGGATTTGACCCATTTCTAGGCAATTATCGAAGAGTTTAGTCCAATATGGTGCTGGCATTTGCAAGGTGTCTTTCAAGTTCTCGTTGTAGATTCCATCTGGTTCAGCTGCTTTGTGTTTTTTAGTGTCATGAATTGTTCTCATGACTTCTTCTATTATTATTTCGTGATTTTTTTTCCTGGATGTCTAATGCAGCTGTTCTTCTTTCTTTGTTCAGGATTTCATTGAAGTGGTTTTCCCATTTTTCCATGCTTATTTGATTCAATGGGTTCACAGTTGTCCTCTTTAGCACCCGAAAAGGGTCTCTTAAAGCTTCCTGCGCTTGCTGTTGTGCCTGTTTTTCAGTATGGTTGTTCCTTTTCATTTTCAATATTTGTTTGTATTGTTTTCTTTGTGTCACGTAGGTTTGTAGGGTAGTCTCTGTTTTCAGGCTTCTGGCCATGTGTAGTAAGTTGAGTGTTTTTCTTCTTTCTGTGTAACATTCGGCATCGAACCATTCTTTGGATTTTCGAGGTTTCTTGTGTGTCAAAGAGCCCTTTATTATTCCATTGATGATATCTAAAGCTGCTTCTAGGTGGCCGTCCTCCATGAGTTCATGTGTTTTTTCTATCCTTTTGCTGTTTGCCAGGAATTTGTTTTTGTCTATACTTCTCGATTTCATGTGTGTAGCCACTGTTTCACGTGGGGAATTTTGTATAATTAAGAATTTTGCGGAGATTGGTAAGTGTTTTCTCTGTGTGGCGATACCTCGGTTTCTCATCACTTGATGATTTATCAATTTGATGCTTCTTCCTTGGTATAATACGAGGGTCATTTCAAAAGTTCTGCACACTTTCAGATAAAATTAAAGAAAATAATTTATTTTACAAAATACCTTTACAGGCCTTCAATATAATCTTCATTCTTATTTATGACAGCTTCCCAATGTTTTGGCAAATATTTTATTCTGGATAGGGCAGCTTCTTGTTGAGCTGTCTGATTACTCAGGTCACCTCACTCGAAGCTTCATCAATTGTAACAAAATGTTTTCCACGGAGTGGTTCCTTCAATTTGGGAAACAAATCAAGTCTGGTGGGCTCAAATCAGGACTGTATGATGGGTGGGGAAGTCTTTCCCATCCATAGACTTGGAAAACGATTTGTTACAATTGATTAAGTTTCCAGTGAGGCAACCTGAGTAATCAGACAGCTCAACAATGAAGGTGCCCTATCCAGAATAAAAAAATTTGCCAAAACGTTGGGAAGCTGTCATAAGCAAGAATGAAGATTATATTGAAGGCCTGTAAAGGTATTTTGCAAAATAAATTATTTTTTTCCATTCTATCTTACAGTGTGCAGAACTTTTGAAATGACCCTCGTATTAAGTCGGTGGTGCTGGAACTGTTTGGGGCCAGGTAGAGGACCTTGTCGTATTTGCTGATTAGACGGTATCCTTCCGTGAGTAGCATTTCCAACACAATATCTGTTTTGCTGTTCGGTTTATCCACATGGCAGTTAAGGTCTCCAGGTATTATTACATGTTCGTCTTTGTCTGTATAGCCTAGTAGTTTGGCTATTCGTTCGACTGCAATGTCCACTTTTTTCAACAGGCTAATATATATATTTAAAAAATGATGGAACATATACAGTGAAGCAACTATAGTATAATAATTACAATTTGAGTTGAACTTAGACACTTATGCTTCACTTACCAACTTTTTGGTAGAACATGTTTCAAGGACCATTGTCCCCATCCTCGGCTACGTGTCCAACTGACAAGTCCTGCTTTTGAAGGTCATGAAGTGTCCCTGGTGGTGGTTTTATGAACTTCTTGATGAGGTTCTCATCCTCTGGTATTTCGAAATTCATGAGATTCCTATCAAATTTCTTTATATAGATTCTCTCCCAGATGTCCAGTTCTTTTGGTTTGCTTACTGATTTTAACAATTTTGGTTCTCTACAAATTCTGTGGTCATTTTCCCAAGAATGCGTTGCAACGGCCGATTTTTCCAACTGACAATTTTTAAGGTTTCTCATGTGTTCTTTAAATCTAGTCTCAACATTTCTTTTTGTTTTTCCTATATAAATCTTGCTGCAGTTAGTACAATTTATCTGATAGATCCCTGATTTCTTTCCAGTAGGTACCGGTATATCATCATTCTGTTTGGATTTAATCAAATTTTTTATGCTGAATCTGTTGTGAGTGGCCAAAGTTATGTTATGATCCTTGAATATTTTTTGAAATTTCGGTGTTGCCCATGGGTGGTGAGTGAACCTTTTGAACTTTGTTTTTTCTCTTTCGGTAGACAATGTAGTAATTTTTCTTTTATCTTTCTGTTTTTTAAATTTGGCTATTTTTTTATCTATTAGTCTTTTGTCGAAGCCATTCATTTTAGCAGTTACTAGTATGTGATTGTATTCATTATTGTATTCTTCAACTGTAAGGGGAATGTTCACCAATCTGTGGGTCAGGCTATTGAACACTGCATGCTTATGTGGTATGGGGTTATGGCTATCTGCTTTGATGTAGTTTTCTGTATGAGTGGGTTTCCTGAATATTCCAAATTCTAATTTGCCATCTGTTCTTTTTATCTTCAAATCCAAAAAATTAAGTGTTTTTTCATTCTCAATCTCGACTGTGAATTTTACAGAATTTTCTTGTAGATTTAATAGTTTGAGTGCATCATCAATTTGCTTTTCACTGACCACAGCAAAGACGTCATCCACATATCTATACCAATGTTTGAAAATGTATGGGAAAGACTCTGTCATGTGAGTTTCAAAGTGACTCATGAAAAGGTTTGCTAGAAATGGTGATAAAGGATTGCCCATCGCTAAGCCTGATTCTTGCTGGTATAGTTTATCATTGAAAGAAAAGAAATTCTGATCTATGCAGACTTTTGTGAGTTTTTCATATTCTTCTATTGTATCCTTTTCTAAGCCTATATCTTTCAACCAATTTTGCAGGTAAGTCATCACTTTGTCCTTTGGTATGCTGGGGAACAAAGATTTTACATCGAAAGAAACCAGTCTGTCTTGAGGAAGCAGTTCTATGTCTTCAATTTTTTCTATTAATTCTAAAGAGTTTTTTATGCTGCGGGTCTTGAAATCAGGTAATGTTTGAAATTTCTGAGTCAACCATTTTGCCACATAATAAGTAGGGGTATTGATGTTATTGATAATAGGCCTCATTTGGTTCCCAACTTTATGAATTTTTGGTAGGCCATATATTCGTCCTAAAGTAGGGTTATGTGATTTCAATCTGTATCTCTCTTGTTTTGTGATGATTTTACATCCTTTCAATACCTCATCTACTGCTTTGATGCTTTTATTTAATGGGTTTGATCTCAATTCCTTAAATTCATTGCTTTCTAATAAAGTTTGCATTCTTTGTGTATAATCTTCCTGGTCTAATATAACTATCTTATTCCCTTTGTCTGCCTTTGTATATACCACTCCCTTTTTATTCAGTGAATTTAATAATTTTTTGTGGGTGTTCTTTCCGAATTTCGTCTTTTCAATCTCTTCTAGGATTGATTCACATTTCTTCCTTACAATAGTTTTGTCAATCTCACTTAAGTCATCTATTGCAATTTCTATGTCAGCTACAAAATCGTCAATATTATTCGAAAAACCTACACAAGGTTTTGGAATTGAGGAATTTAGGAATTGAGGAATTTAAGGAATTGAGATCAAACCCATTAAATAAAAGCATCAAAGCAGTAGATGAGGTATTGAAAGGATGTAAAATCATCACAAAACAAGAGAGATACAGATTGAAATCACATAACCCTACTTTAGGACGAATATATGGCCTACCAAAAATTCATAAAGTTGGGAACCAAATGAGGCCTATTATCAATAACATCAATACCCCTACTTATTATGTGGCAAAATGGTTGACTCAGAAATTTCAAACATTACCTGATTTCAAGACCCGCAGCATAAAAAACTCTTTAGAATTAATAGAAAAAATTGAAGACATAGAACTGCTTCCTCAAGACAGACTGGTTTCTTTCGATGTAAAATCTTTGTTCCCCAGCATACCAAAGGACAAAGTGATGACTTACCTGCAAAATTGGTTGAAAGATATAGGCTTAGAAAAGAATACAATAGAAGAATATGAAAAACTCACAAAAGTCTGCATAGATCAGAATTTCTTTTCTTTCAATGATAAACTATACCAGCAAGAATCAGGCTTAGCGATGGGCAATCCTTTATCACCATTTCTAGCAAACCTTTTCATGAGTGACTTTGAAACTCACATGACAGAGTCTTTCCCATACATTTTCAAACATTGGTATAAATATGTGGATGACGTCTTTGCTGTGGTCAGTGAAAAGCAAATTGATGATGCACTCAAACTATTAAATCTACAAGAAAATTCTGTAAAATTCACAGTCGAGATTGAGAAAGAAAAAACACTTAATTTTTTGGATTTGAAGATAAAAAGAACAGATGGCAAATTAAAATTTGGAATATTCAGGAAACCCACTCATACAGAAAACTACATCAAAGCAGATAGCCATAACCCCATACCACATAAGCATGCAGTGTTCAATAGCCTGACCCACAGATTGGTGAACATTCCCCTTACAGTTGAAGAATACAATAATGAATACAATCACATACTAGTAACTGCTAAAATGAATGGCTTCGACAAAAGACTAATAGATAAAAAAATAGCCAAATTTAAAAAACAGAAAGATAAAAGAAAAATTACTACATTGTCTACCGAAAGAGAAAAAACAAAGTTCAAAAGGTTCACTCACCACCCATGGGCAACACCGAAATTTCAAAAAATATTCAAGGATCATAACATAACTTTGGCCACTCACAACAGATTCAGCATAAAAAATTTGATTAAATCCAAACAGAATGATGTACCGGTACCTACTGGAAAGAAATCAGGGATCTATCAGATAAATTGTACTAACTGCAGCAAGATTTATATAGGAAAAACAAAAAGAAATGTTGAGACTAGGTTTAAAGAACACATGAGAAACCTTAAAAATTGTCAGTTGGAAAAATCGGCCGTTGCAACGCATTCTTGGGAAAATGACCACAGAATTTGTAGAGAACCAAAATTGTTAAAATCAGTAAGCAAACCAAAAGAACTGGACATCTGGGAGAGAATCTATATAAAGAAATTTGATAGGAATCTCATGAATTTCGAAATACCAGAGGATGAGAACCTCATCAAGAAGTTCATAAAACCACCACCAGGGACACTTCATGACCTTCAAAAGCAGGATTGTCAGTTGGACACGTAGCCGAGGATGGGGACAATGGTCCTTGAAACATGTTCTACCAAAAAGTTGGTAAGTGAAGCATAAGTGTCTAAGTTCAACTCAAATGGTAATTATTATAGGCTAATATATGTTCCTACTATGGTGACTCCCTCTGTTTTCAAGATCATGAGGTTATCTTCTGTTATGTTCTGTGTCTGAGTCTTCCTATTTTGTAACATGCTGATTATAACACTAGTATCTTTTACATAGGATATAAGATAAGATAAGATAAGATTTATTCACCATAAAATTTCAATACAGAAATTATGGGCTTCGTCAGTAAACTAATCCTAGGCTTATTGGCTAGCAATTCTTACAACAATTAAAAGTAACACAAGAATGAAGAAATTTAAGGTGGATTCCATTACAGTGTAGAGTACGGTACTTATGTAAAAGTTACATGTCAATTAAGTTATAACTAAATAATAATATTATAATTAACATATATAATTAAGGATATAAACATATTTAATTTAGGAGTTCCAGGTTCAAGAATTCATCAACGGTGTATTTCATATGATGTAGGAGCATTTTTCTGACTGACTTTCTGAATAGGCTTGACTGATAAGCTTTTATGTGGTCAGGAATTTTGTTATATAGAATTATGCCCCTATGGAAAATACTTTTAAGGCTACTTGCAAATCTATGGGTAGATAAGTGGACGTGCTTAGATGTTCTTGTATGATATGAGTGGTAGTCAGAATTTAATTTGAAGCTTCCTATGTTTTTGTGAATGAAAGAGACCGTTTCTAAAATATAAACACATGGGAGTGGAATAATTTGTAATTCTTTAAAGATAATTTTGCTCTCGAATCTCAGGGGTACTTGTTTCATAATTTTTATAGTTTTCTTCTGTAGTCTAAACAATTCCAGAGATCTGCTAGACATACCCCATATAGCAATACCATACTGAATTTGGGAGTGAATGTGGGCAAAATATATTGTTCTCAGGACTTCTATTGAGGTTATGTTTCTCAAGATTCTCAATGCATATAGATAACGATTTACTATAGCTACAACTTTTTCAATATGGACATTCCAGGATAGAGTAGAGTCGACCCAGATCCCAAGGAATTTTGTACACTTAACCTCAGATACATTTTGGTTATAGATCTGCAAGTGCATTAGAATTTCAGAATTTAAATGGCTGAACATAATGAAGACAGTTTTACAAAAATTCAGCTGTAACTTCTTGTCTTCAAGCCAGCTCTGGAGACAGGCATTGTTAATATTTATTTTGTTTAGAAGTTCGCTTCTGCTTTTGTGGGAGACTAGCATATTTGTGTCATCCGCAAACAAAACAGTCTTTGAGAAGGGTAAGTGGTTCGGGAGGTCATTAATGAAAACTAAGAATAGCACTGGGCCAAGAATTGAGCCCTGGGGGACACCTTGCTTTATTTGGGTATATACTGAGCGTGCCAAATTTATCTCTACATACTGCTGTCGATTTTGAAGGTATGATTTAAACCAATTACCTGCAAGTCCTCTGATACCATATGATGCCAGCTTTGTAACTAGCAAGTCATGACTGACCGTATCGAAGGCTTTTTTGAGGTCTATGAACAGACCAAGGCTAAGTTCTTTGTTATTTTTTGCTTGGAGGAGATTTTCTACAAAGAACAAGAGGGCATCGACTGTTGTCAGACCTTTACGGAAACTGAATTGATACTTAGAGAAGATTTTAAGTGAATCAAAAAAAGGAACAATTCTGTTGTACATTATTTTTTCTACAATTTTTGAGGAACCCAATAAAAGTGAAATTGGCCTGTAATTAGCTTTATTTTGTCGGTCACCTTTTTCAAATACTGGTATGATTCTTGCTGTTTTAAGGTTATCCGGGAAAATTCCAGTAGAGAAGGAGCAGTTAATGATATCAGTCAGGGGCAGCGCAATGTGAAAGGCAATGGATTTTATTATAAAATCTGGTATCCCATCAGTACCACAAGAAAATTTATTCTTCAGAGCTTTAGTGGTTCTGATAACTTCATTTTCATCAACAGGGGAAAGGAAGATTGTATTACAGATATTTGCTACTGGCTTGAAGTTCGAAGCTGGAGACTGCATACTTGTTAGATTATCTTCTATGTTAGAGAAGTGATTGTTGAAGATATCAACAATTTTTTGGGGGTCGGTTATTGTGACATTCCCTTCTTTTACATGAATAGGTTCTTTCTTTTTATGTTTCTTTCCAGTCTCTCTGTTTATAATCTCCCACATAGCTTTACTCTTGTTCTCAGATTTCAAAATAATGGCATTGTTTTCCATTCTCTTAGCAACCAGTATAACCTTCCTGAGAATGGCAGAGTATTTACGGAAATATGATTTAAGGTCAGGATCAGTTGATGTTTTACAGACATCACTTAGAAGTCTTTTTTTTCTACACGAAATTTTGATGCCTTTTGTAAGCCAACTATTTGAAACCCTATTTGGTTTGAGGCACATTCTTTTCAATGGAAAAGCTATATTGAAGTAGTAGGTAAATATGTTAAAAAATTCTATCGTTTTGTGGTTAATTTCAGGTTCATGTATTACCGTATCCCAAGTTTCCTTTTCGAGGAGATATTTAAAGTAGTCAATATTTTCTTTACTGTATACTCGCTTCAAAGGCCAGGATGACTTTGATACCGGTTTATTTGGCTTGTTATTTACAGTAAAGTGAAAGAAGATACCATTATGATCAGAGATGCCCATATTAAAACTATCAACTGCAAAAGGGAAAAAATCATGTCCTATCACTACCTGATCTAAGCACGTCCTTGACGTGGCTGTGACGTGGGTAGGCAAGTCAAGAATCTCGGTTAGGTTGAAAGAATTTAATAAAGATCTGAGTCTATATACAGAATAGTCTTTAGCTAGAAAATTTATATTAAAGTCCCCACATATAATAAGCTGTTTATTACTCGATTGCAATTTACCTATTAGAGTTTCTAATTTGTCAATAAATGATGATTTGCAACTATCTGGCGATCTGTATAAGCAAACAATTGTAATTTTAGTTTCTTTAAATTTAATTTCAGTGACCACATGTTCAAATACTTTTTCTTCATTTAGATAAGACGTATGAGTCACTTCTTTGTGTGGGAAAATATCTTTAATAAAGATTGCTGTTCCTCCATTATTACTGATTTTTCTACAAAAGATGGTGGCGAGCTTAAAATTTAGTATGTTTGTGAAGAATTCAATTTCCTGCTCTTTTAGCCAGTGCTCAGTTAGACAAAGGACATTTATGTTGTTAAGGTCATTCAAAATTATTTCTAATTCATGGATTTTATTTCTTAAACTTTGCATATTCTGGAGTAGAATAGAGAAGTTATGGGATGATAAATTACTACCAACAGAGGGACTTATATTAGCTAGGCTCACTACATCAACAACACACATATCGTTAGAAAATGAACCCGAACTACCTGAATTAATTATAGGGATTAGGTTTACATTATTGATAGTACCTAGATCGTTACTTATAGAGGTTGGGGTTGGGTCATTAATTACACTAGTGATTGTTTTAGGCCTACTAATATTGTCACCCACAGAAATTAGGCCTAGACCATTTAATACACCAGTGTCTCTGGCAACTGGAATGTCACAAACTATTGCTGATTCATTCACCTCTTCGTTTACTGGTTTCCCTGGCTTTTCTCAACCACATCACGCAATAGTCTACCAAACTTGAAAGAGCCTTTGTGATTTAAGTGGATTCCGTCTCTGGCTATGTCTTCATCACCTAACCAGCAGTTACCATCCACCATTATGCAATTTTTTCGTGCTCAGCACAACCAGTCAAGTTCCTCATTAATTCGTCTGATTCTTTGTGGGTTTATGTCACGTCTATTCAGCACTGCACTTATCACAATTGAAGTCTGTGGGCACCTGGATCGTATTTCGTCTATTAGGTCCATTGTCTCTCCCATGATCTCTTCTGGCATTTTTCCCCTTCTTATGTTGTTGGTTCCTACGTGGAGTGCAACCACATCGGGTTGTATTTCTTCTAATTTTAGATTTCCCACTTTATGTTTGAGTTCTTGTGTTCTGATTCCTGGGTAGCATTGAACCATCTGTCCAGCATCTCTGCATACAGACCCGGCGAATTTTAGCAGCGAGTCCCCCAGCACTAACACTTTTTTGTTACAAGAGTTCTTACTTCTTTTTCCACCGGCTGATTTTCTGGTGTTTTCTTCATGTCCAGTAGGCCTATGCTCACTTACATCCCTCAAATCTCTTAGCACCTCAAATCTGTTGGCTGATACATAGACTCGGTTTTCTTTGTCATTACATGGCGTTGTCCTCGGCAGTTCCTTTCGACAGATTGTAGAATACTGAGAGTTGACTTGAGATTTCAGTTGATTGTTTTCAGTTTCCAGCTCTCTTATTTTGTTTTGGGCACTTTTCAAGTCCTTGTTTAGAATTTCGATGACCTTCTGGAGTGACGCTATTGCTTCAGCTTGGCGTCCCGCGCGTACCTCCTCGGCTTGCGAACCAAACAGTTGCTTATCCTCCAATTTCGCTTTGCCAAAATTGTTGCCTTTATTTGAGTAAGAATTCCCTTCTGTCATTGTTTCGATGACATCTTTATCTTCTGCAGATTCATTCGTATTTCCTCCATCATTGTGAAAATTGTTCCCTGAATGATACGCGATCTCATTGCCGGGCGCCATCTAGGTGGACAGATGGGGATCATAAAAGTATACCTAAATGGGAAAACATTGAATGATTTGGACAAAACTGATTATGCAGGCATGAAATGCACCTTGAAGCCATAATCTAAGCTTTTTAATAATTATCAACCATTTTAATTTGTTTATGCACGATTTGGGTAAGGTTCATGAATCTGTAATTTATTTTAATAGTTTCATTTCAAATTTGATTATGTGGGCGTGAAATGCACCTTGAAGCCTTGATTTTAGCTTTTTAATAATATTAACCATTTTAAGGGCCTGTACAACGACCTGGTGATATCATATTTATCTGCCAGATAGAGAACCTATCTGGAAGTTGGCCAAGAATTGCGTATTATGATCTGACAAAATCTGTCTGGCAAGACAACTTCCAGATAAGCTAGCAGGAGGATGGAGTGGCTGACAAGCTTCCAACTGCTAGTTAGGAAATCTTGGTTGAAACAAGATAGCAGTACGGCGAAGCTTCCTGGCCACCTGAATTTTAGAACTGATGCCAGAAGATTTAATTTACACAAAAATGTCATTTTACGCTCACATATGAATGAAATAGAATTGCACAAATGGATTAATGCACTTAAAACGATATGTTCTTGTGTAATTTAATTGTACAAATACAAATCCGAGCTGCCGAACCTAGTGGACACCTACCGAACTACAACAAAGACACCTCTTTGCTCAATGAGCTAAGGACCATTTTATAAAATTTTACTGCGTTCTTCCTGATAGCAGTTCAGCGGTGGTACTACAAGACATCTTCTAGTTAAGCTATCTGGAAGTCACGTATCGGGAGGAATTGTCGGCAGGTGGTAATACAGGCCCTAATTGTTTATGCAGCTTTTGACAAGTGTTCCCAGTGTTAAGAGAAGAATCGTTGAGTGAAGATACAACCTAGTACCCTACATTCTAAAGTTGGAAGCTACATCTCCAGAGAAATCAACAGCAAAATGGAAATTTCGATGAAACAAGACTACTTCCTTCATCACTTACTATTAATTTGCAGTTACCCAAGATATTGATGATGCTTCTTATATGATGAGGAAATTGAGTAATACAAAATGTGGGGCTGAATGTGAATTACACTAAAATAGACTATTTCCTCTAGGAGATAAATTCTGACTACAAATTGTTATGGATTGAAAATGGGAAGGTTAAGACAGTAAATTCAAATATAAAGGATCAATATAATTGACGCTGATTGCACAAGTCCATCTGAATTTGAGAGATGAGTAACTGAGGGTAAAAGAACAATGGTACATTAAATTCAGTATCATGGAGTAGTTACATTTCATGCAAAACAAAGAAACTCACCTATAAATTCTGTGGTGCAGAGTACTTTATTATCAGTGATGGGAAGTAATTGAGTAGAAGTAATTGGATTACAGTAATGATTTCTTTTTTGGTCCCATTTACTTGTAACCATTACTTTTTTTTTTTAAAAGTAATTTTGACTGGTAATTTACTTCTGGAAATAAAATTGTAATCGTTACATTGTAGTAATCGATATTGTAACCATGTAACAAATTGAGAATTTGACGTTTTCTTCTACTCGCTTGTGGTCGCTGCAGTTTGCTGCATCAACTGTCATAGCGCTAATTTCTTTTAAACCTTGGCTAGTGTAGCGAAGCTAAGTGCTACCAGTGGTTGGAACGCACAGGAAGAGGACACTCACTCTCGTAACATCGGTTTTGCACTGCCATCGTAATGTCCAGCCCAAATTGCAGAGCGTGCGGGAAAACATTCAACTGATCATTGGAATCTGTAACTGCTATAAGTCAGCATGCGTGCAATTCTGTGTTGTATACAGTGCACAAGTGCATCGCTATTTGTTTGTTACCCCTTGTTTAATCAACAAGTTCTGTAATTTCCATGAAATGTAGGTCTTATAAAGTGTCTTAAAAGATACAGGCTACAGTATACTGAAGTGCAAGCAAGATACTGAAGTCTGCATGGAGCACAGCAAATATCGGTAAGAACATGCAAATACAATTAAAAATAATGCATCGCACATTTAATAGACACAATTAATACAGAAAAAACTAAGTATGTGGTCACGAAACGTCAAAGCAATGTGGTACAAAATAGGTAAATCGTTCAAACAAGTGGAGAAATTCAAATAGGCCTATCTGGGAGCAATAATTACGGACACAAATAATATTAAGGTAGAAGGTAAGTATCAATCAACATCGGGAAATGTTTGTTTTTATGCAGTTCAAAAACTCTTTATCTTCTTGTCTTCTGTCCAGAAATCTAAAAATAAAAATTTATAAGACTATTATCCTGCCGGTTGTGTTATATGGATGTGAGATATGGTTGCTTACTCTTCAGGAAGAACATAATCTGAGAGTGTTGGAAAACAGGGTGCAAACATCTGGGCCTAAGAGAGATGAAAATGGGGACTGGAGAAAACTGCATAACGATGAGCTTCATGACTTGTACTCGTCACTGGATATAGTAAGGGTAATTAAATCACGGAGGATGAAATGGGCTGGGTATGTTGCATGCATGGGGGAGGAAAAAGATATCTCAAAAGTATTGACTGGGAGACCCGAAGGGAAAAGGCCACTTGGAAGACCAAGACGTAGATGGGAGGACAATATTGGGATAAATTTAAGGGAAGTAGGATTTATGAGGGATGACTGGATGGAGATAGCATAGAATAGGGTTGAATGACGGGCTCAGGTAAGCATGGCAATGAACCTTCGGGTTCCATAAAATAGATAATATTCCTTTAGCTTGCTTAGGAATTGTCTATCCATGAAGTAAGTAGGTATTAACAAAAAGTTACTCAACTTGTATGGAAGTATTGGTATTGATGCATTTTTTTGTGTGCTCAATAATTTGAGACTTGGCCACTGAATGGCTGAATATTTTCTTCTCTTGTACCCAAAACAAACGAGAGAGAGAAAGAGAGCTAGGGGAAAAAAATGAATTTTAGGTACTGCTATTTTATAAAGTAATTGTAATTGTAATTTTATCGATTACTTATTGAAAAAGTAATTTGTAATTGTAATTAAGTAAAATATCCCTCAGTAATTGTAATTGAGCCCAATTACTTTTTTTTTTCCCCCATCTCTGTTTATTATTATATGAAGCAGTAGTCTCTCAGTAATTCAAGGTGTACGGGAATGAGACTAACTACAGTAAAAACCCCCTTTTTACATTGCTACCAATTAATCTACATTTTCCTGCCATTTACGTCATTTTCCAGTGGTCCCATCTTTTATCCAATATCGACAATACATCTAGCGTTCCTGCCACTAACAGCTTTGTAGTAGTTATATTTCATATCATTTACATATTTTCCCCATTGATTTTCGATGAAGAACACTTTTCACATAACTAAATTTTTCACTATGTTGCAAACTCTCTTAGCCTAAGGCCACACGGGCTTGTTTTAATGTTGTGGTTCTGCGTGAAAAAAACGCGTCGGAAAGTCTGCAGTCCTCGTGGCCACACGAGCTTCTCCTCACGCTGAGAATGTTGTGTAAACAAACATGGTCTGTTTATTCCAGTTGTTGTTTTAGGTGTTGGTTGCGAGCAATATATGGACGAATCATCATTTCTGTAATGCAGTAGCCTACTCTCCCGTGCTCCTTTGAATGTCCAGCAAAACGAAACCAAAAATAAGTAACTTTAAACGCTTTCCCCCCACATTTATCAATGCTTATGTATCTTTTTCTCAGAAACTGTTCAAGATAATTGCATGAAACTTTTGATAACAAATAAATGAACATTTCCTTGGAACGGAACTTTGATGTAGCCATTTATTAATATTTGCATTAATAAGAGGACTGACTTTTAACACAAATTTTATATCGAACATTAGATTTCTTAAAAGTAGATATTGGAAAGTACTTTAAAAAGTGCCTGAATAGAAAGTTTTATGGATCCTTTAAAAGTAAGCAGGTTTCAATTAGTTTTAATAATTTAATAAAATATTGGCCTTGCAAACCAAAATTAAGATGTCAAAGTTTCATAGTTACCCATTAAGTGGTTTCCATAGAAAAGGTGTATAAGTGTGGCGATTAAATTTAAAATAAAGAGAATAAATAAAAATACTAATGACAAAAAAATGTATTTTTAAGTGGTATATTATTATCAGAGCAAGGCATTTAATTACCATAAAACAGTGGAAAAACGCAAAATAAAAAATGCATTTATGACCTAAAAATAGAGAAAAATTACAAAATTTTTAACAATGACCAATACATTTTCCATTATTACTTATATTTAGTTTTTTAAAGTAATGAATTGCTGAAAGCAATTTAACGGATGACAGTGTGTTATATATGAATTTACAATATAAAACAAACTTACTAAAAAAAAGTAAATGTGTACAACCTGGACACCCATAGCGAAAAAAAAATCATTTCTGAACTGGCGTGCCCATCTAATTGCCCCTAGAAAATATGTGCAATTTAAAAAGAAAGAAAAAATAATTCTTTACTGCTACAAGACAAACTGATATGGTGTTTACAATAAACCTGAATTAAAATGAACTATGTATATTTGACGGATATTCTCGAATAAAAACTACTGTCTGCTGCCTGAAACGGTTTGTAGGCCTTTATGGAAAAGCTCTTCTTTACCTAAAATGGCGAAAAATACCTAAAAATACCGAAAATGACCTAAAATGCAGAAAAAGACGTGAAAATGCGAAAAAAGACCTAAAAATTGTCAAAAAATTACCTATCTCTTGTAAATGACGAAAAGTGCAAAATAAAGCAAAAAATGCAAAAACTAATTGCCCTTATTTAATAAATTGTTTAGTGATACACATTTATATATATTCGAGCTAACTTTTAACTTTCATATAAAAATGATGCAAAATCATCAATTGCCTTGTCCTAATTATTACCATAACATACCAAATGAGAGTAAAAATTTTCATAACTGTGGCTGCAATACTTGAGGAGTATGAACTATTTCCTAAAATCCTACGTCCCTCCTTAAAATTGGAAGAATAAATTATGAATAATTTTCCAAACATTGTACTTAAAACAATATTTCATTTAACGATATTAGTTTCGTTTTCATTATCAATCTCTTCCCAGTTTTCTCGGATAACTACTGCAGTTATTGATATCCCGGTTTTTGAAATCATGAACCCGGATATCGTACCAACAAGGGCGTTTCTGTACTTCCAGTATAATTAATTCACTATCTAAATGTCCCATTGTTATTAAGATTGATAATCGAAATGATGGCGAAAACACAACTGCAACAGCTGCTTGAAAGGATGCACGTGTGGCCACTCAAGTCAGCATGAAAACCAACAAACAAATGGACCCCAGCCCATTCCTTGAGCGGACAACTTTTAAGACGCAGCAAAATGACTCCTTTTCTGCGATGAATCACTCCCATGTGGCCCGTCTCACATCTCTCAATGTAATCTATATATTTTGTTTGTTTTCCTACAGAGCCGCAGCACGGAAACAAGCCCGTGTGGCCTTAGGCTTCGACACGGTGTCAGTCCTAGTCAGGTGAAGTTGGTTTCTTTAGTGCGGGTGTGATTTACTGCATTTTATTATACTGTAATTATTCATAGAGCATAGTTCATCATCATGATTTGAAGCAACACCAGCGTTTTTGCGTTGCATGAATTTTGGCAGTATCATGGAGGTGAAGAAATACAACAGAAAATGCATTTCTTTGCAAGAAAAGTCGGAAATTCTATGTCACATTGATTCACATGTCAGAATATGTGTTGAGTGGGCAAAAAAGCTTAGACTCTCTGTCTCAACTTATGAATACCATCTAAATCTATTGAATAGTCTGAGCAATTATTCATTTATTAAGTGCCATTAAGGTACTTTATGAGATTGTGTGTGGGGGACGGAAAAATGTCTGTCTGTCTGTCCGTGTGTCTGTACGCGCCATAACTCAAATACGCTTTATCGGATTTTCATGAAACTTGGTATACACATTTATAATGTCTATGGGAAGAACCCTACTGATATTAAACCAAATCGGTTCACCGGTACCGGCGTCAAAACCAATTTAGTGTTTTTATTTAAAAGCGCTATAACTCAAATACGCTTTATCGGATTTTCATGAAACTTTGTATACTTATTTATAATGTCCATGGGAAGACGTCTGTTGATATTGGACCAAATCGGTTGGCCGGTACCGGAATAATGCCCAATTTAGTGCATTTTTATGGTATTATATAACAAAAGGCCCCATAACTCAAATATGCTTTATCGGATTTTCATGAAACTTGGTATAAGCATTTATAACGTTCATGGCAAGAAGCCTATTAATTTTGGACCCAATCGGTTGAGCGGTACCAGAGTAACAACTAATTAAAGGTCACATGTTTTTTTAATTTTTGTCTACCGGTATAATTTGACAGTTAACACTATTCCTTCACATATGCTTATCAAACAACACCGTCAAACTGACTGAGTTGGTAACGTCTTGAACTCGTATTCTGGAGGTCCCCGGATCAAATCCCGGAGCCGGCCGATTTGACATGGATTTATTTTTTTTTATTTTTTTATTTTTATGTGAGTGCGTGATTGTCAAAGTATCACAAATCTGTATTTCTGCTGACGCTGGTCGATTTTAATCTGATTAGAAAAACTTATTTTCTGCATATCATAATTGCAATTATAATTGATTCAACAAAAACATACTGGCACTTTGTTATATCAGTTTACCTGATTTTATTTAATATGTGATGTATCTACAAGGAGAATATTATATGAAAAATTTGCTAAAATTCCTAAATCTAATTAACATGGAGGTTGCAGATTAATTTTTGAATGGTACATAGCCTACTTGTTTCTTTCGTAAATCTTGAAACTTCAATATTACAAAACATGTAGGCCTGCCTATATGTGAAAAAGTTTGTGCAACACATTTTGCACAATTTTATAAATAGACAATGCAAGTGTATGTAGGTTCCTATAACTATTTTCAAGTATTAAATTTTGCAATATGTAGCACTTTAGCTTTTACATTTCCTGCAATTTACACTTTCCTGCCATTTACACTTTTGTACATCAGTCCCTTGAAAAGTGTAAAAAGAGGGTTTTATTGTAATTGTAAGAAACTCAGACTAAAATACAATTACACGAAAAGCGTGTGTAGCCTATTTTAAGAAATTCCTTATATTAGACAGGCTAATACAGCACGGTAAGCTAGTTCAGAAAACAAATACCGGTATATATCGATTACCTTACACTGCCAATAAATTATAACAGTGAATCTGTATTCTCAAAAACACAATACTGAGATCAAAAAACACCTCAAGAATCCCTTAAAACTAGAAAAGACACGTGATCTCACAATAATAATCACTTCATTTGACAATCTGTGACTTCTGAGTTCTCATTATAAGCAATCACAACACCTAAAGTGATTATTTTTCATATACCAGGTTTCACTGGAAACACAGTTTTTCCCCCCTGAATATTTCACAACTAGGTTATAAGTTAACCTAAAATGGCTAATTTCGGCAGTACAGCCAATTCATAAAATATGGAAATTTTTCCCTCAAAGAGAGAAGTTATAAAATTATTGTAATTGGGTGGTCAAAAATAAGTTTAAAACCTAAAATTCTCTGAATATTAAGGACTTGGATGTATCTGAAGTGATTTCATGTGTAAAATCTGTCAATTTACTTATTTATTTTGTGTTGAGTTACTTCTTTTTGCCATTTTTAGCATGATTTTAACACTCTTTAATACCAAGTATGTACGTATGTATGTATAGCCCTTTTTTTTGTCCCCTCGGGGCACGGGCCTCTTCTTTTGAAGGAAGGTGGCTTGGTAAGGCGATCCCGGGTAGCCATGCCCTAGGAGCAATTTGCTCCCTGTATGGTGCCTTGGTGCTTTGGTTGGTCCCTTGTTATCAGTCTGTTATTGAGCATTTCTCTAACCACCGATGGTTTGGGCTGCTTCCTTTAAACATTTCTTCCATGTCTTCCTCTCCTTGGCCACCGTTGTCCAGCGGTTCCCGAAGGTTTCCCTGAGTTCATCGGCCCATCGTGTCTTTTGGCGTCCTACATCCCTTTGACCACATCTTGGATCCCAGATAGTAGCCCTGTACGCCCATCTGATGGGGTTGAGTCTCATGATGTGGCCCGCCCAACTCCATTTCTGGGTTGTGCTGGTGACTACTGCATCTATTATTTTTGTTTTTTTCCTTATGGCCTCATTCCGCATTCTGTCTCGCCATGTGACTCCCAGTATCTTTCTTTCCATTTTGGTTTGGCACACTTTTAGCCTTGTTCTATCCCTCTTTGTAGTGCTCCAGGTTTGCGAGCCGTATAGCAGTGTTGGTAGAATGCATGTGTTCATGATATGTCGTTTTATCTCTAGGTTGTATGATCTTTCCAGTAGTATGAATTTCAGTGACAAAAATTTTGCCCATGCAGCAGTTATGCGTCTGGTTATTTCCTTGCTTGTGTTTTTTGAGAATGATATGGTCTGTCCTAAGTAGACTATTTCCTTTACGTAGTCAAGTGGATGGTTGGGTGCCAGCTCTATGATTTCTTCCAGATGGTTTGTCATAAGTTTTGTCTTGTTGGCATTCATTTTTAGGCCCACTTTTTCGCTGCTCTCTTTTACTTCTATTAAATATTCTTGCAGTTCCTCTTTTAATAATACCAAGTAGTCAAGAGTAATCAGCTATGTCAATTATCATTTGAGAAAATATACATCTTAAGGTACAATTTGGTATAACATTAACTTCAAAAAATACGTGTGGTAACAAACAAGTGACTTTTTGTCCCACCCATAATGGTGATAGTTTTCTTAAATTATTATTGATGAGTTAAATAAACGTTCTGACAACCTGGAAACAGTTTATAATTTGTATTTAATCCCTCATACCTTCATTAATAACAACATTAAGACCCTAACAGTAATAGCAGAACAGCAAATTAACTTTTGCTTTGCATCATTAAAATCAATGTCCAAATTATGCCCACCTGTAATATCAATCAATCAATCAATCAATCAAAAATATTTATTATTGAGACTCCAGAGAACATCAGAAGCATTACAATCGTCAATATTAATATTATGTTACAGGTCCTAGGCTGGTATTCATAAACAAGACTTTGGATGAAAGTCGACTTTACAAAGAACAAAGTCGCCATTTTCGTATTCATAGTCGAGACTTTGATGAAAGTAAACTTCGATTGTGACTTTACTTCGAAGTCACCGGCAATCTAGACTTTGACTTTGACTTTCGCGTATTCACGTCAATAAATATGGCTGACATTTTGAGAGTTGTTGAATTTGCTGAGAATATTGGTGGCATCCAGGAAATTATCGACGCTGCACCTGTTCCTCGGCGTATTATTAGAGAAGCGCAAAACCCAATTGAATTTGGATAGCGAATTCAAAGCTAGATGCCTAGGTTTGATAAGCAGACGGTGTTGGATATCCTCGTAACCATGTTTGAAGATGGACTGAATAATTTTAGTCGAATAATTACCTGTTTCCCCCGCCAGTAATACAACTACTAGTATCGTTACGATATTATGCTACAGGTAAGGATAAAAGGCCATATTTATATTATAGTGTATTTCATTTTATAGAGGTTATGTTACATGGTCTTACAAACATTTAAGGTTATGATATAAATTGACCCTAATAGTTATTGTTTTCCTTAATTGTTTACAGGTAATTTTCAATTAGTTTCTGCAGACATGCATGGAAAAAGCCAGCCAACTGTGAGCAGGATTATAAGAAAGATATCTGAACTAATTGCTGGGAAAAGGTCACAATTTGTCAAGTTCCTGGATCAAGCTGAGTGTCAGCTAGCGTGTGTATGAAAGGTTCAGGTTTCTTGGGGTTGTGGGAGCCATCGATGTTCCTATAATGAATCCTGATGGTGAACATGCTGAAATATTCCGTAACCGGAAAAGTATCTTCAGTTCAATTGCCAAGTGAGTAGCCAAATAATTTATGTGAAAAGCAATTTTAGGTTGCGCACTAGGCTCCTCCCACCAACTCTAATGGGGTCCGCCAGGGTAGGAGGGGTTTAGGGTTCAAATGTCACCTCCTACATATATCACCATTTTAACTACTAGCTATGCCATCTATTGTGCCAAAGGGGAAACTGGGGTTTAGGATTCAAATGTCACCTTCTAGATGTCTCACCATTTTAACTACTAGCTACGCCATCTGTTATGCAAAAGGGGAACTGGGAAAAATTAAACAATTTATCTTTACTTTCATTCGCTTTCTCTTTGCCCTACCTGCCTATGTGGGACATATTCCTAACCATAAATTTCACATCGACTGGTATATGAAACCGTGACCAGCAGGCTTAACCACTTCACTATTGCAATTGCTGAGCGGTGAAGGGAAAATTCTTCTGTTTAAGTTTAGAGAGCTTTAACACATGAGAAATAGCCGCTTTCGTGTACTAATTTTTATCATTGTGAAATGTTATGTTGGCTCTAGAAAGAGCTGTTTTGGTGCAAGGGTTGTTTTTGCAGCATTGATTAAGTCATCTAGCGGGTGGCATACCAATCAAGTCTGAAACTCTTCGCTGGACAATACCATAACACGACCTCTTACTTCTTCTTTCCCTGCTTTGGTCCCATTTCCTGTAATAATATTTCATATTATGATGCATATGTGGCTTCATCCTGAAATATTTAGGCCTATTAATGCCATACTTTTGATATGTTGCAAGGGTCATTTTCATAACGCTGTGATTTTGTGTATTTTTATTCGTATGTGATAAAGGGTACACTAGTGAGCTGCAGTGCCATGCAATCCCATCCTATGGAGGTGGAATTTCGCTGGTGCACAACCTAAATTTGTCTTTTGCCTAATTTTTATTCATCCAATACTTTATATACATGTAGCCTACAGTATACAAGTTATTTGGACACAGATCTTAAATGCTAAGTATTACCTAGCCTATATTTTCACTTATTCTCACACATTCAGGAAAACATCCACACACTTGCTTATGGTACGGTACATTTCTTTAACCTAGCATAGGCCTACAAGTTAAAAATGTCAGTAACTCCTATGAACAAGATGATATTCATCATTCTTTATGTACCATCATATTATTCCATATGAAAGAACACATCAGCCTGTCATTTATAATCTGTAGTCTATTCGACCATCTGTTGAGTTCAGTCTGCATGTAATTAAATCTGTAATAGTGAGGACGTATTTATCCCTATCGGTGCTGCCTGCCTGAGTTGGTCAAGGAATTCTTAAATTTGATGAAAAATGCAATACCACTTATACAAGTCATTTAACAACATAGGCCTATCACTTCTTTGTTGGATTATTTTTCTGTTTCTCCTGAAACTAAAACATTTGTGTCAACTGCAAACAGAATAATATCTGGTATTTATTGGAAGATCATTGAGAAGTAAAGTAAAGTAAGAAGAAAGTAAGAAGAGTAATTTAAATAAGACATCCTTGTGGAACACAATGTTTTACTTCTTTTTTCTTTGATGTGTATTACCCAAATCATATAGCCTATCATGCTCATGTTAATTGTATTTTGTTGTAGGCTGTCGTCAACCACGAGAGGAAATTTATTGATTTCATTACTGGATGGCCTGGTTCCACCCATGATAACAGAATCTTCAACAACAGTAGAAACTGAGTGAGATTTGAAAGGGGCCTAGTACAAGGAATCCTTGTTGGCGACAGTGGCTTATGCTTGTAGGTCATTCTTGATGACGCCCCTCCTCAACCCCACACCTGCAGAGGAAGCATACAACACCTCCCATATCTTGGCAAGAAATGTAGTAGAGAGAACATAGTTGTGAAATATTATGTTTGGTGCAATGGTCTTTTTTTTATTGGGTGGAAGGGGAGCTTGTGAGCTTATGCCCAAATACCTGCTGCACTCTGGCCCTCCTTCCACTCACCGCTGCACATTGCTATGGTGATGGCTGCTTCCCGCCTGCCTGTAACCTTTCCCCTAGCAAGCTGCTAACGTAGGTAATGCAGTCCACTGTTGTGCTGCATGTTATACTGCCCTATTAAAAAGTGCAATTAAAAACAATCACCAGAGCCTCTTTAGTGCTACTTAAAAGAGCAGTTTCAGGGTGGCATAATCCAGAATTGGAAAGCTGTATGTAATATTTTGATTTTATGTAGGCTATGTATGGTATATAATGTGTGTGTGGACAATTAAATAAAATTGGAAACTACTGGCAAAGGAAATCAATCTCTCATTGCTTTTTGGTGCAATTCCTTCATGTTCTGCAAAGTGAGATCATGTATTTCTTGTTACTGCTTCATCATTGCAGCATGGAACTATCTCAGCTGCTCTATTTCAATTTGTTTCCTCTCTTCTAAATACTGTGAAGCCACCTCGCGTAGCTTCTGGACAGTAGGCCTATTCTTTTAAGAAAACAGGCCCACCTGCTCATTCCTCTGTGCACCTTGAATCTCAATGCCGGATGGAGCCACTTCGATCACTGTTCACAGTCAGTCATTGGTGGCATCTTCGAGACTTTCATGATTCAGAATAATTCACAATATTTCATGACAAGAGAACTGAAACTCCAGTTTTGTGACAGCGATCTCCATTCACTTCAGCAAAAGGTAAATGAAACAAATAGTAGCCTAGAACTTTGGCTGAAAGAGAAAAAACCCTTTCTAAATACCGATAAGACAATACATAGGCCTATGCTCTTTCATTCACAAAATCTTATAGGCAACCTGCAAGTTAGACTTAATAACACAACACTGGGCCAAATAAATACTACAACATTTCTTGGGCTATGGATTGACCAGGATCTTACATGGGAACCAAATATAGCAAATTTAAGTAACAAACTTAGCCAGTTATGTTATGCTATTCATATACTCAGGAATCAACAATAGATGTAGGCTATTAAAGACATATTTCAGCTGTGTCCAATCAGTATTAAGTTAAGCATTTCTTTTGGGGGACATTCAACAAAAGCTAAGCAAATATTCAAACTGCAAAAAGAATAGGTCTACTAAAAGTTATGCTCCAATTACCAGTCAGGACACCAAGTAAACCGATATACGAAACATTAAAAATCTTGCCCCTACCATCCCTCTATATATTAGAAGCTGTGACATTTATACACAAAATTAGGAACCTATTCATGAAGAATTCACAAATACATCACTACCAGACAAGAACAGCTAACAATATTCATTTATATTGTCTAGAACTACCAGGAGCTTGAACATAATTTCTCATATAGGTTTTATTATGTATGATATGAGTGCGATTTCCTAATTATTATGTATGATATACTTAACAATCTTAAAATTCCAAAGATTCAACATTTTAAAAAACAAGTTAAAACTCTACTTCTAAAATATTATTTATTTTACGATGTACAAGAATTCCTTAACTCTGTGGAAATTTAATCAGAACCCTACATGACATTCTTACAAAATACTGACAATGAACATATTAATACTTCATTTTAAGAAATTTATAAATGTGTATTTTAATTATTCAGTCGCTATTTGTATTGTAATAACCAAAAATATGCTCAAAGAATTAAGAAGATAATGGACATTGTATCCTGACAGCTAATAAAGAATTATTATTATTGTTATTATCATCATCACAATACAATTACGCTTTTGCAAAATGGCTGAGTGTAATGCGCACATCGATGTTATTTTGTTCGAGATTTGCCCACCGCCTCCTAGACGTACAGCAATTTCAACAGTTTGTACACATAATTCATTTAAAAGGCAGTGGATACGATTGCCAACGTTACAACAACATCGTCAAATCTCGACTTTCCAAAGTCACGGTCAAAGTCTCGCAACTAACGTCTATGAATTCGACTTTAACCAAAGTTGAACTTTGCTTTGAAAGTCTACTTTAGGAAGTCGTCTTCCAAAGTCGCGTTCTTGAATACGGGCCCTAATGTATAAATATATGACAGAAACAGTACAAAAATATTTATCAATTGAGACAATATCACTACACACAAAAATACAAAGCAAATTAATAGTTATTATAAATATGATTGCCCAATTTACAATTGTAAAATTACACAATGTTTTTATTTGTCATCACTTCCGTTGTGTCTACCAAGTTAGTGCATACAAATCCTCAACACTGTACATTGGATTGTCTAATAAAAATATCACTTTCCTTTTAAAAATATCTACCTTAACATCTCTTAGTGTTTTAGGAATAGAGTTGAATAATTTAGCAGATATGCCTAAAAAACTTTTTTGTCTTTGAATAACTGTAATAAGTTATTATGTTATTTTTGTTCTTGGTATTATATGAATGGTACATGGAGTGTTCAGGGTAGTTTTCCTGGGATTCTTTTATGGGTCATTCTCCAAAAAAGGGCAGATTTCAATGTTAGAATTTTTTATATTACCTTATTTTTTATTTTGGACCAAGTAATTTTTTTTATGTAATATTTCTTTCTGCAGAGTACTACTGAGGGACTAGTCCTACTTACAGTGTGGTATTTTGCATTAAATTAAAAGGTTAGAAAATGGCGCATTCACGGAGGTGAGAAAATAGTAAGAAATAGTATTTATATAGAATTTATGTGAGAATTAGATTAAATTTACTGTATTAAATGTTATCATGAAAAAGAACAATATTTATCACCATACAAATGGATTAACACACAACTTTTTACTTATTTTTATCTATGTTAAAATAGATTATCACCTTCAAATCAAAACATGATATACTGTCATAAATTATTAGGCTATACCAGTATCTTCTTTAAACAAAAATAAAAAATGCAGACAGTTAAATGTGTCATCAATTACAACATTAATTACAACTCCATGGATAGGACTCAAGAGTAAAAGTAACGGAGGTGAGAGTAACAGAGGTGAGATTTTTCTCTAATTTGTCAAACAGCTTGAGAACATTTGAGGTTAGAAAATCTCACTTCTAGAGTTTAACTTTGCATTCCTTATTGTTATAATTTATAGCAAAATTAAACACAAAAACATACAACTTTACTGATGGGTGTAGATTTCGGAGGTGAGAAAGTCCAATTACCAAGTCTGCATTTAGCCCTTTTACACAAACAAGACCACACAGAAAAGCACAATGACAGCTTGGCTTTGTTGATGTTAATGTTGATGTTAATTTATTGTCACATATCGTTTACATTTGTTCAGCTTTGGCTGGTAAACTGGTGACTCGTCAAATTGTGCTTACTTGCTAAGTTACAGATTAGGAATATTCTAGCTTAGGCCTAAGTTATTCTATATTACTTAAAAATCAATGATACAAATATGGAAAATCTAACACTGATGTAATTCTTTTTTTTTCTATTGCTATTAATAAGTGCCTAATAATGGAATGATTTCTTTTGCTAGTTTTTTTATTAATTATATGTTTACTTCATCTTCAAGGAATTCTCTGATTGAGTAATATGTTCTTTGCAATAACCAGTTTCTAATTTTAATTTTGAATTGTCTGCTATTTAATGCTTTTGTTTCGTTTGATATTTTATTATATGCTTTTATGCCCATGTATTGTAGGGTGCGCTCTAGGAGGGTTAATCTATGGGAAGGGAATTTTAACAAGTCTTTGTTTCTGGTGTTGTGTTCGTGAGTATGTTGTGTGTTGTATTGCTTGCTTTATATAAATGATAAGAATATTGCCAAAAGTTAGAGTCCAAGGAAGATAGAAAGACAACAGTACCATCTCTGTGGAAATAATTGAACTTTTATATGGGTGATTCTTCAAATACGGGAAAATTTGAGTTCCGGAGTGATATTTCCCTTCAAATTCAACTTAAAAAAAAAATTAAAATAAAAGTTTGTTTCTACTACTTCCATACTACAACTATCACTTTGAAATATCACTAACTTTAAATTCTGATATTTCAAAATCAAATTTAATTCAATGAAATGTCATCCACATGCCCTGTCCCATTAGTGGGGTGATTTAGCTGAAAATTGTACCAAAACATTTCACATCCGGCAACCAATGCGCCACTTTGGATTCAGATAGTACATGGGTAGACGAGTCTAAAAAGCCCGGGATACAAATTTTCCTGGCCCTCTAGCGGTTTTGATGACGTAATCAATATGGCCGCCAAAGTTTTGTGGCATGCTTCTACATTTCCCTATATAACTTGGGTTTGTATTTTGATATTAACCTATATTATTAGTGGTTATTAATCAGGAGAAAACGTGCTTTCCAACGGTACACCTGACATCATTGTTTAGGTTCATAATACCATAAATATTTGTACCTGAATTAAAATTTTTGTTTTTGATTTTTTTGAAACATTTTGCTAAATAACTTGGAATCCGCTACATGTAGATGAAAATGTGTTCTATACTTTATTGTTCATTAGACAATTTCCTTTCGAACGGTATATATGAATTATATTTTATCACAAACAGTTCCTGAAAATTTGCAAAAACAATGTAGAGTTGCACTGCGAGTCGTTATGGCAACAATTTAATTTATATGGGTTCCGAAAAGTAATAGAGGGGCTTTATAACTGACTAAGTAGCAGATGTAATTGTTGTAATTTTTCATGTATAGGTAAGTAAATTCTAGATTTTTAGGGGGTACTTTTTAAAATCGTAGCCCCCTCAAAATTTAAATTTTGGGGGGAACTTCAAAAATGTAATAATAAATAAAATAGATTAAATTTATAAGATTCCGTTCAGTAATACTAAATGTATAGTGTGAGGAATTTCACAGTGTAAAGAAGATATTGCTTTCGTCTACCTCATAGGTAGACAGAAATAACCCAATCATGTCAATGAAGAGGAAGAATGAATTGGTTGATGCTCCGTTTGTATGGGAACTGTGTTTGTTATGCCAGAAGCAATCAAAAGAGCGCTTGATCATTCCGAAGTATGAAGGTTACTTAACAATGGCGGAAAATTTTGCATTTTGCATTTTATGCCAGTCTAAAAGCAGATAGATTATCTGGTGAAAAGAAACAGAAAGGACATCCCCATTGCTCAGACCAAACTCCATCTACATCAAAATTAACAAGATCATCATGATTTTGTTCAGATGTGGAAAAGGTGTGCCTGTTTTGAGATGAAGGAGAAGGTAGAGACAAACTTGTGACTGTATCCACGCTACAATTCATACTCTACACGCTACAATTCATACTCTTGCTCTACAATTCCAGGATGAAAGACTGTTGAAGAAGTTATCGCCAACAGATTTGGTAGCATTAGAAGCCAAATATCACAAACTATGCCATACTCGCTTTCTAACATGTGCGAAAGCTGCTGAACGTTATCGAAGAGAAGATTACAATAATCCTGAGGAAGTTGTTTATGGTACAGTTCTAACGGAATTGGTTCAATACATGGAGGATTCGTGCTCATATAGCAGTACTTCTCCAGTGTTTAAACTTTCTCATCTTACAAAATTAGTGTCTCAGCGCATGATGGAAATGGGAATACAAATTCACAAAAAGAATATGAATAGAACACGTCTTAAGGAACAACTACTATCATTTATACCTGGTCTGAGAGCAGATAAGTCGGGATGTGAAATTATTTTCACTTTCGAAGGTGATGTTGGCGATGCCATTCGCGATGCCTGGGCATTTAATTGACTTTAGTGATGGTATGTGTCTGGGACGGTCATAATCAATTTTCTTCTACTGTCGTTACTTCTTTCCATGGTTCAAGTGTTATGATTATTCAGCATCCTCACAGTGAAGCAATGTGGAGATTGACGATGACTGCGTTCGTAACCAGCAGTGTAACAAACAAACTGTCAATGGCCTCCCTGAATATTACACTACTCTTCCTGCCACTGGTCAAGTTACAAGTGACCCACCTTTCCCAATTGTTAATCTACAGTACACTGACCATGATCCTGCCTTCACCCCTAGGAAAGTTTTAAATCCTTGGCTTAACTCTGTCCTAGAGAGAATGCATATTGAAGACATACAAGGAATAGAGCATGTGCCTAGAGTATCGAGTTTGGCTTTTCATGCCCAAAATGAACCTGATGTTAGAAAAATAAGGTGTAATGCATCGTTGCTTCCACTTCTAAATGACGAAATTGCGACTCCAGCAATGGTACTTCATATGATGGATATCATACTAATGGCTACAGCAAACTTAAATGGAAATCAAACACCCGTGATTACATGTGACCAACCAGTATATGCTATTGGGAAGCAACTGCAATGGAAATTTCCTGAAAAATATGGTGAGGATCTCATCATACTCATAATGGGTGGCCTTCACATAAAAATGATGGTCATTAACTTACTTGGCAAGTGGTTAACTGGCAGTGGATGGACTGAATTAGTAACAACTGCTGGTATTGCAAGTTCTGGTGTTGCAAAATCCTGCCTTACATCGTCGCATGTAAAAAGATCTCGGTATGCACATGAAGTTACTTAACTGCCTTGCATTTTCTACAGGTAAAAGCATTCAACGAAGTATGTTGTGAAAAAATCAGTGGCGAATGCACTGAACTGTGGATTTTGTCGAAAACATCTGATTGTCCTCAGTTCCAATCTTGTAACACAGTTATCAAACTGGAATCCCTTCTAGTGCAACTTGCATTGAGTATTCATACATTTATCTTCACAATGTACGTCGATACTTTGCCTCAGTTATGTCTGTGGACATTTGCGTTGGACGCAGTCCACTATCCTCGTTGGTTGCCGGCATTCGTACATTCTATACAGGACCTTTCAAAAAAATCCACATATATACATGCTGAATTTCTTCGTGGCAACTTTACGTGCAGAAAAACTGCTACAACGTTTTCTGCAGTATCTCACAACCAGCTTATGAAAACAATAACAAAGTTATAAAGGGTGAAGGAGGAGCTATTGGCATCCTTGATAGTAAAAATGCTCTACTTAAGTGCATGGTAGCAGTCCCTAGGATAAGGTTTTTAGTTGAGGTATTTGAAGAGAAATCAAATTTAAAAGATGATAAAAATGTGGGCACAAAGCATTACGAAGATAACTATGCATTTGAGAGAACGTTCCTAGAGCTGTCTTCGTAATAAACCTACTGCCTGTCCCATACACATACCATCACTAAAGTCATTAAATGCCCAGGCATCACGAATGGCATCGCGAATGGCATCGCGAATGGCATCGCCAACATCCCCTTCGAAAGTGACTTATCTGGTCTCAGACCAGGTATAAATGATAGTACTTGTTCCTTAAGATATGTTCTATTGATATTCTTTTTGTGAATTTGTATTCCCATTTCCATCATGCGCTGAGACACTAATTTTGTAAGATGATAAAGTTTAAACACTGGAGAAGTACTGCTATATGAGTACGAATCCTGCATGTATTGAACCAATTCCGTTAGAACTGTACCATAAACAACTTCTTCAGGACTATGGTAATCTTCTCTTCGAGAACGTTCAGCAGCTTTCGCACATGTTAGAAAGCGAGTATGGCATAGTTTGTGATATTTGGCTTCTAATGCTACCAAATCTATTGGCGATAACTTCTTCAACAGTTTTTCATCCTGCAATAAGTAGAGCAAGAGTATGAATTGTAGGCCCAATTCCCAGCGTGGATACAGTCACAAGTTTGTCTCTACCTTCTCCTTCATCACAAAACAGGCACACCTTTTCCACATCTGAACAAAATCATAATGATCGTGTTAATTTTGATGTAGATGGAGTTTGGTCTGAGCAATGGGGATGTCCTTTCTGTTTCTTTTCATCAGATAATCTATCTGCCTTTAGACTGGCATAAAATGCAAAATGCAAGATTTTTCGCCATTGTTAAGTAACCTTCATACTTCAGAATGATCAAGCGCTCTTTTGACTGCTTCTGGCATAACAAACACAGTTCTGATACAAACGGAGCAACCACTGGGTCAGTCGTAGCATCAACCAATTCATGCTTCCCCTTGATTGACATGATTGGGTAATTTCTGTCTACCTATGAGGTAGACGAAAGCAATATCTTCTTTACACTGTGAAGTTCCTCACACAATACATTTAGTATTAAACTAAACTAAACTCCGTGGCGCTACATCCCTGGAGGGACTTGGCCTACCACCCGACCGCTGCGTCATCTCCCGTAGGCAGATGGCAGGATTGGGGGGCATGTGGTCAGCATGCCGACACCCACGGCCGTTATTGGTGGTTTTCATGACCGGAGCCGCTACTTCTCTATCAAGTAGCTCCTCAATTTGGAATCACGAGGCTGAGTGCACCCCTACCAGACCTCCCTACCTCAGAAAAATCCGAGGAGGTACCGGGAATCGAACCTTACTGAATGGAATCTTATAAATTTAATTTATTCTATTTATTATTATATTTTTGAAGTTCCCCAAAATTTAAATTTTGAGGGGGCTACGATTTTAAAAAGTACCCCCTAAAAATCTAGAATTTACTTACCTATACACAAAAATTCACAACAATTACATCTGCTACTTACTCAGTTATAAAGCCCCTCTATTACTTTTCGGAACCCATATAAATTAAATTGTTGCCATAACGACTCGCAGTGCAACTCTACATTGATTTGGCAAATTTTCAGGAACTGTTTGTGATAAAATATAAGTCATATATACCTTTCGAAAGGAAATTGTCTGACAAACAATAAAGTATAGAATACATTTTCATCTACATGTAGCGGATTCCAAGATATTTAGCAAAATGTTTCGAAAAAATCAAAATCATAAACAAAAATTTTAATTGAGGTACAAATATTAATGGTATTATGAATCTAAACGATAATGTCAGGTATACCATTGGAAAGCACGTTTTCTACAGATTAATAATCACTAATAATATAGGTTAATATCAAAATACAAACCCAAGTTATATAGGGAAATGTAGAAGCGTGCCACAAAACTTTGGCGGCCATATTGATTATGTCATCAAACCCGCTAGAGGGCCAGGAAAATTTGTGTCCTGGGCTTTTTAGACTCGTCTACCCATGTACTGTCTGAATCCAAAGTGGCGCATTGGTTGCCAGATGTGAACTTTTTTTTAGCTAATTCACCCCACTACATAGGCCTACCCCGTTTTTGTATATTCTAATGCATTTTTCCACAAAAAAAAAAAAAAATTATTTCCTTTTCAACTTTTTTCCTGCCAATGAGTATGAATGTGTGAAGAATATTAACCCCTAAAAAATAAAATGAAATATTATTGTCACCCCACCTGCAGAAATGAGACATTTGTATAACTGGCAACAGTGTTAGAAAGCCAACAGGGCAGCTTGTGGTTGAATTGTAAGGTTGAATTTTGCTTGCTTACAAACAGTTTTGGATTAACAAAGGACTTTGCATCATTTTCAAGGAAAGCGTTTTTATTCCCAGTCATTAACATGACTTCTAGAAAGTAGGCAGAAAGTGAATATTAATTAATTTTGATTATGCACTATGATAAACCTTCCAATTCAAAGTACCTGACTGAAGTTGAGCCTACAGAGGTTTAGAAATGGCTTGCTGAGACCACTAAAACTCCTTTTTTGTCATCCACATGCCTGATTTTTGCGTCATCCACATGCCTCATGAAGGGGTATGTGGATGACTCTCAAGTCATGTAGATGATAAATGTAGGGTACTCTTGTGTTTGCGGTGTCTGTGACCTGTACTTAAAATCTTAAAACTGATTAAATGAATTTCTGCTTGATTCCCCCCCCCCAAAAAAACCATAAAACACAGTCTAGTTAAAATTACATTAATTCTGGAGTATGCACACAAATTTGCAAATTTGGTGCAAAATCAACTGAAACCACATAAAGAAAAGCATATTGTTGCCAAAGTTAGTCATTAATGTGGCCTTCTGCCAACCACATGTACACGGATGCTCATTCACATGGCTTTAAAAAAATAAAAAAATTAAAATAAATAAAAATATAAACATTTAAGCTCTGCTGGTGTCTTATTATTAGGGACCGGATTTTTAGGTTTTTAAAAACACTGTTTTAGGTTTTCCATTAGGTGAAATATTTTTTTTTTAGGTTTTTTGTCCAAAATACCGTTTTCGGGTAGAATAATTGGTTTAATGAATTTGAATGTGCTACATAGGATTCTATACATAATACTTGTAAAGTTTAACTTAACTAAATTGACTTAAATTTGTGTAAACTTGCTTTTGGACAATATTACACAATTGAAGAAAGAAAGCATAAACAATCAAAAGAAGCAGTGAAAATAAGATTTCCTCACATTTCCTGGTTACAGTATAGGCTATCACTAAATATCTTTCAAGATTCTCAACTGTGAAGTTCTTCCTGTTATCTCTTAGTTAATAGTTAATAATACTGTATGTAGACACTACCCTTCTCAGAATTCGAATCCGATGCTTCTAATTTAGTGAGTAAAATTCTTTATGGTTGGATGTGGATACTGTGAAACTGATTATTTTCCTTTCTTCGGTTGTTACGCATGCTAACCGCACAAAAAATCAACTAGGGATGAAAACTTCCCCCTTTTCTAGAAAGGTAAATAACACTTACGTGTTTCCGGCAGGCTTGACAAAATATTACTTTGCCATCTGTAGTGAAATTCAGGTCGTCGCCAATCCACTGCAGGAATAAACTCGATTTCATTTGTTTCGGCATAATTAACACGTCTACTTAAAACTCACAGGTGACCACTCAGTATGAATAACAGGGCAGTAATAAATGCAAACAAGAGCTTTAAAACACAGAAATCTATATCCTTGTTCATACACGGCCACAATGGTTGTTCGTACGAATATTTTAAAAGGAATACGCCGGTACTCTTACACTTCCTCTCTAGATACTGTCCATTCTAGACGACAATGGGTTGAACGAAACGCTGGTGGTATTAATTTCAACCCGAAAAAATTATTGTCTCTCCGCAAAATACCGATTTCTCAACCGACAAACAAAAAAGACAAAAAAAGTAGCCTAAATTAGATATTTTAGGTTTTATATCCCGTTTAGGTATATTTAGGTTTTTATACCCCATTTAGGTATTTTTAGGTGCTACAGAATTAATGTGGGTGAATCCTATGGACATGATTCGAAAAAGTGTATGAGTGCTTTTTGTTTTGGAAGTAAGGAAAAAAATAGGTAAAAACCTAAGAATCTGGTCCCTACTTATTATAATCAAGTAGCCCCTGAAGTATTTTAGTAATTTTTTTGAGATTTTAAAAAACAAAGTAAAAAATTTGGATTTTACACACTCCAAATTTTCCCGTATTTGAAGAATGACCCATATTGTTTCACGGAGGTGAGGTCTCACTTTGGGACAGGCATGTTTAGTGCAAAAAATTTTCTTTACAAAATGATATATTTGCTTTTCAGTTCTTTATGACTCATTTTTTGAGCTGTTTGTTCTTGTTAAAACACTAAAATAGAATACAAATTAAAGACTGTTGAATTATGAAAGAATGAAAATGACAAGTCAGGCATGGGGACATGACACGGAGGTGAGATCTCACATACTGTGCCCTAAAATGCAGAAAATTGTAGCTTTTGTTTAAAAAGTGGACTAAGGGATCAAATAGACCTTATTTCAATCTAACTTATAATAATTCATAATCCATAAATACTTATTTTACACCAGAAAATCAACTGCGACAAGAATCTGCCCTTTTCTGGAGAATAACCCTTATGTATATATCAAACATTGAAAGACAAAAATCACTGGTAGAGTCATTACTTTGAGCGACTTAAAACTTGGTTTACAGTGACTGCGTGATGGTAGACTGCATAATATCAATCTTACTGCTTTCTTTTGAAATCTTAAGAGTTTAAGGCTATTACTAGACCCACCCCATAAGAGTGTAGATTTTGAAAAATAAATTTAAAATATCTAAAATACATTTTAAATAATGTGTTGCATGTTGTGTGGAAGAGAAGGCATTGTAAATTTGACAGACTGTGAAGAACCAATTCTAGTTTATTATTTATGATATGTAATAAACAAAAATAGTTTTTATAATTTGCTAGAACGTCCCACCTGTAATTACGAAATGGCTGAGTATGAGGTCTCGCTTCTTAATCCTGTTAACATTCTCGTCAGTCTCTAGACTCGTATAAGGCACTAGAGAATTGAAAACTGATGAGTAATTAGTCCATTTTTTTTATTTGTTCTTTATTCTAATGTTGTTAATACCAAAGAAGTTAGTTAGGTTGATCCAAATGTGTCTAAATAAAACCTATAGCAGAGTCAGGGTAGAGAAATTTATATCAGATAGGTTTGGTATTAGAAGCAGCTTGAAGCAAGGAGATGCACTATCACCTTTACTTTTTAATTTCACTTTGGAAATAAGCCATTAGAAATGTTCAGGGAAACAAGGTAGGCCTAGAATTAAATGGCAGTCACCCGATTTTAGCTTAAATGCAGATGTTTGTCTGTTGGGCAATGACATAAGGGCAATTCCATGGTCACGGACTAACATTCACAGAGAAAAGTCACTATACTGGCAGCCCTTACACCAACATAAATTAAACACAGAAGAAATTGACATATGCAGATCAATACATAAAAAACTAAAGTATCTACAAACAATCTAACAGTTCTCTAATATTTATATTCACATATATTTTTAACTTTATAGCACCTTGTAACGGACCAACTTATTTTGGACATAGGTTACTTTTGTAGGAACCAAACATAAAATTTCTGTGATTTGATATGCATTAGGAACATGTGTTTTATTTGTTTTCAAGTAGATATGTAGGCTATATAGCAGCTTATGATATGGTTCTTTAAAATATGAGCATCAGTTTAATAGTAATAAAAAATTTAATACTTGCTGTCATGGACTAACATGAAAGTCATCACGGACTAACTTCTGGATGTAAATTAGAAAATCACATTTACAACATAACAAAGAGGTGGAAAGCTTAGTACATGATTTGAAACTTTTGTCTAATAATCTCAAACTCGTTTTCATTTATTTGAAGTATGCTAATTTGTGATGAAGAAGTGGGTTTGGGCTCTTCAGTCAGTGCATGGAAGATGCTTTTAGAAAGGAGAGTAGTCTTCATCTTTTACAGGTCTGAAACTTCTTTCAGCTGGTGCAAATATTTAAGTCAACCATTTGAAAACAACTTTTTAACCCCTTCATCAGTGTCTTCACTATTGCTAGACAAAATATTGCTTCTGAAATTCTCAATTATGAGGTTGTTGAATACAAATGTAGCTTGCTGAACCTATCACGATACTTTTTGGTTCTTTCAGCAGATGTCTTCGCCAATTTCATAGTATAGGTCTAAAAGAAGAAAGAAAAGTGTGTTAACTTTTCAGAAATGTTCATTTCATTGAATATCGTAACTATATTTTGATCTCAATAATTTAGGAAATTTAAGTTTTTGTTCTTGAAAATTAAATGTTTCATATAAAAATAGATTAGGTCCATAAAACATTTAATTAGGCTATTCTTTAATTTTCTCCACTACCCTTCACATTTTGTTAAAAATGCTCTACTATTTGTGAAATATATCATTTTGGGACTCTGTGACTGTTAGTCGGTGACACCATTATTTGTGGAGAAAAAACATTTAATTTCAGCAACCAAGTGAAGGTGTACTGCTCCATACTAGTTCACAGAGAATATAAAATATAATCACAATATATGCATTATTTATTGTTTATTGTTATTGTGACATCTTTTATGTCACGGACTAACAATTTCTGTGTATTATTGGTAGGGGCCGTATTTTTTGGTAACAACGATAAGCGCGAAATTTTATAAAACAACCTGCCTTAGCTATATTTAGCTTTTATATGCTTAAACTACCAATATGAACAAAATTGAATCCGCGAAATTTACTCGATTCTGCAAAATGTGTCTATAAGCGCGAAATATGCCCCTTCTGTCCGTAAAGTGAGAAATGAGCACGAAAATGTGCCTTAAAATCACAATATTGTGTTTTGGTGTACTGTATTTTTTTATTTCTTAGCAGCATGCTTTTTTTCTTCTGTTCCTGTGGCTGTCGAAGATTTACCGAACTATCGATATTTGTGATCGATTACAAAGATTGCAGAATTTACGCAAAGATTGTCTGTGACCTGGTTTGTACTGTTGAGTACACTCCTTTCGTGCTATGTCTTTGCCAAGTTAGCGATGCCTATGATCGATTACAGCAGAAGAGTGTAGAATGTTTGTTACTTGTATTCAACAGATTTCGTCTTTTATCCACAGTGGTATGGTTGGCACTTCTGTTTGCAAATGGCTATCTGATGGTGTTTAGTAGAAATTACGATAATATTTCTCGTCATTATATTTGAATAATAACTCTAATCATGCCTAAATCGAAAGTTACTTCAGTTCATACAAGGGCAGAAGAATATAGAAATGGGAGGGGGGTGTTAGTTCATGTAAATAAAGAAGTAAAGTTTATCATTGCTCAATGTTCCCAATGTATTAGCCTATAAGTAATTTATTTCACGAAATACCCACCGAAATAGAAGGAAGTTAACACCGAAATCAGCCATTTTATTTCACCAATAAATCAGGGCCCTAATTATTGGACTTCTTTCCATACATTATTGACCTAATTTGCCATCTGCAATTCAATGAAGTAATGTTTTCCCCTCCCTAATAAGTTATCTTTTGTTTTATGATGAAAAAGAATCCTTGGAAAGCACTGCTGCTGCATCTGTTGGACTAATTTGTGAATGTCCATGTTCATTGTAAATTTGGTGTTTTCTATCATTTATCTAAAAGATTATTTTTTTAAGTCAACATTCAAAAGACAAATGAATGAAATATTTATATTTTCTGAAATTTTAACTCTTTGACTTAGAGAAACTGCAATAATTTACAGTATTTGTAACATTTTATTTTTTTTCAATCAGTGTCAATGTTATCATGGAATTGCCCATAAACACAATCAAGAGAAATGCAGCAAGTCTTTTTGATGCATGCAGGAATGTTCGATTGGAAATTAATGCAGAAAAAACTAAGTATATGGTCATGAAACGTCAAAGTAATGCATTACAAAATATCAGAATAGCCGGTAAATCGTTCAAACAAGTGGAGAAATCAAAATATCTGGGAGCAATAATTACAGATGCAAATAAGTTAATAATAAGGTAGAAGTTAGGTGTTGACTAAAATCAAGAAATGCTTGTTTTATGCAGTTCAGAAACTCTTATCTTCCAATCTTCTGTCCAGAAATCTAAAAATAAAAATTTATACGGTAATGACTATTCAGCTGTCGGTTGCACTATATGGATGTGAGACATGGTCGCTTACGCTTCGGGAAGAACATAATCCGAGTGTGTTTGAAAACAGGGTGCTTAAGAAAATATTTGGGCCTAAAGGAGATGAAAATGGGGACTGGAGAAAAAGTCTGCATAATGACGAGCTTCATAACCTGCACTCTTCACCAGATATAGTAAGGGTGGTGTAGTGGTTAAGGCTGCTGGTTACGGTGCTAGTGGTCACGGATTTGTATAACCTACCAGTCGATCTGAAATTTACTGTTAGGAATAGGTCCCAAATAGGTAGGTAGGGTGAGGAGAAGGTGAGAGAAAGGGAGGAAGAGGGAGGGAAAGGAAAAGAAGAAGAGAATAAAGGCAAAATAAATTACTTAATTTTTTTCTCCGTTTCACCTTCTGCCTACTAACTTAGATGGGATTAGGCAGCATTCCTAGTTGTTAAAATCGTGCCACTAGGCAGGCCCCGTTAGGAGTAGGAGTGGGGAGCTTAGGTGTAGCAGGGATTTTGCCCCCCAAACCCCACCCATTTGTGTACGTTTTGAGGAAAAAATAGTTTTATGCTGCACACTAGGCTCCTCTCTAATGGGGCCTGCCTGGGAAGGTGGGGTTTAGGGTTTCGTCACAGAAGAAATTCAATGTGAGGCATAATAAGCCTCGTGCTATTCAGTCTATTGCTCCTAAACTAACATAAACATTCCTAACCTAACAAAATGGCGGAGCTTGGCTGGTGCGCAGCATATATCTATCTTTATCCAAGTTTTGTCCCCAGAACCCTATGATGCTGGGCCTGAATCCCCTTCCTGTGTTTCTCTATTCCCAATGTGTGCTACCTCAAGATCCCATTGTTCAATGTTGTACCTAATGGTCTTCTTTCCTTTGTCCCATTCCTTTTCTAATATAAATTTAAAATTCAAGCATACCAGTACTCGGTAGCCTTTGAATATAGCCTAATACTGTGTCTCCCACACTGCTGCATCCCACTATGGTCTTGTTGGGGATTAGACCAATGTTAGGCCCTGAGGAGCAATGTAAGGGATAGGACGTAAAATACTGTCCAAAGGAGTGCAATGATTGGATTCAAATAAATGAAGGATACAGTATTAAGGTAGCTACATGAAAGGATAAAACCATGTACATGTGAGAAGTATACAATTTCGGAGGACCATATAGAGCGAGAGTGGATTATACATCAAGGCACTGGAGACAGGGATCGCAAGAATCATACTAGTTTAACCATTAACAAGTCATAAACTTAAATTTTATTAACACTTGTAAACACTATAGGAATAATAATAGGCCAGAAATGATGATTGAATAAAACACGTTGAAAACAATGAACTAAGTTTTGGCGCGCAGAAGTTGCGCCATAAACTGTAATTTCGTAAAGTTGCAAATTACCAATGAAAATTATACCAAATTGTAGGTAATTAATTTTATTGTAGAATGGTTGTATTTAAAGCTGTTAGCACTTGATTGTTCACGTTTTATAGCTTCTTGGTGAGTGATGACGTCACACGCTATATGCTTAAGTGGCACAATAAGTAGAACTAATGCACTTTTAATACTTGGAATAAGTAAATTATGTATAATAACTTACTTGAAACTAATAAAACTTATGAGGAAGTTTTATTCTTACGAATTGAGTGGAAATACAAAGGTCGAATAAGCCTTTGTTCACTGCAATTCAGAGCACACCAGAGTACGTCTTACTCGTGGTGGTGCCGATCTTGAACTGGCAAAGCATCATGACGCTGAAACAAGCGTCCTTACAAGCGAACACCTGTCTCACGTGATCAAAATGATGTCACATCGCGCCATCGCAATATAAATTGGCGCAATAGATCACAGCGGACGGTTTGAATTAAAACTATACACTGCACAAAATACAGATGCTGTAAAAAACCTTTAGCTTGTATTAACATACACCCCGCGTTGAAGCAATTGCTTTAATAAAGATAATTCAGCGAAATGCAAGCTAAAGACCTGATATGAAACACTAAAACATCACTGATTCTAATTGGATGTATTCATGTGATATGTGTTGGAACGATTACTTCTTACAGATATTACAAGAATATTATTGCAAAGAAAAGCAATGAGATATTACATATATTGCAAGAATACGATATTGAAATAAACACTAATTTTCACTACTTATATTGAAGCACACGACACTAAATCAGGAAAGATGATTAAGCAAGTGAGTTCAAGTGAAGCTGAAGAAATCTTGAAGGCAGCAAGGTGACCCAAGACGAGCAGCGACACAAGGAAAGCTTCAAAAGTAAATAGGATGGAACATTGCTATCGGAGTATACATTGGAATAATGGAAAATACCTGATAATTATAAAGAAAGTAGGCAATTATCAGGAGCATGATGAGAGAATTCCAATGAATGATAACAATAACTCATAAGTAAACATAGAATGTAGGAAATGGGAATGCAGTAGAACTTCAATGATTAGTATGACCATATTTAGGTAAGTCATACAGTATGCTCAACGCATAAATAACCCATGTAGTAAATAGTGGCTGGTCTAAGAATCTAATGTATGAGGAATAGAATTCAGATATCATACGTCGATCAAAGACTAAATAAATCCATGTAGTAACCGTGGCTAGGATTAATGTACGTAAGGGACACCAAAACACCAACAATACAAGCACAAGGGACATGGGATGTGTTGATTATTGGATGTTGTTGGTATATAAGGAATAATACATCTTCGCAGCAAAAGGAAGATGCTTCAAAGGAGTAACTTACCTATGCAACAAAAGGAAGATGCTATAAAGGAGTAATTCACCTATGCAGCAAAAGGTAAGTGCTATAAAGGAGTAATTTGACATACAGACAAGGAACTGATCATCAACAAGGCGTTTCATCCCCTTGAGGAGTCATCAATGTCAATATGAAGAAATTCAAGCTAGTGTAGGTAAATTCTTGAGCTGAAAGATAGAGAGAATCTTTCAAAATCAAGATTGATAGAATGAAAATATGTAACACAACTCGCAAGAATACGATTTGTTACAGAGATGGGGAGACATCTTGAGTTGAAAGATAGAGAAACCTTTCAAATGTCAAGAATAATAGTGAGAAAAAGAAAGGTTACACAGATCGCAAGAATACGATTTGTGCCAGATATATTAAATGGACTTCAAGTGGATAAACTTGAATATAAGATCATAGTAAGTGTCATATGCTACTCGTCTTGGGGTAGAGGACACACCTTCACTATGGGACGCTTATATTCACCACTGGAAGTTCGCACAGTAATCACTCGAACTAAGCCGTCTTCTCCCGGATGAGTAGCCGTGATGACGCCTAGTTTCCATTGAAGTGGAGGGATGTTGTCTTCCTTCAGGATGACGACAGTACCAATTTGAATGTTGTCACTGGAACAGTTCCATTTCTGCCTCTGTTGTAGTGAGTGAAGATATTCTGATGACCACCGTTTCCATAAGTGTTGCAAATGATTTTGTAACAGCTGCCATATTTCCACATATCCCTTTTCTTCCGTCGGAGGTTGAGACGGTAGAGATGTGAGAGGTTCTCCAATTAAGAAGTGACCAGGAGAAAGGTATGATAAATCAGCTGGATCATCACTGAGACGAACGAGTGGTCTAGAATTCAAGCAAGCTTCGATTTGAGACAGAAGGGTAGAAAGCTGTTCATATGTGAGAATTTGAGCTCCCAAAACTCTTCGAAGATGAAACTTCATAGATTTTACTGCTGCTTCATGTAAACCACCAAAGTGGGGAGAGCTTGGGGGTATGAACGACCAACTGTAATCGTTATTTGCAGTGAAATCTTGAATTGCATTTTGAAATTCTGTTGACTGTAATAACAATTTCAAATCTCTTAATTTGTTGTTTGCGCCTACAAAATTAGTACCATTATCACTGTAGATTTCCTTACAGAGGCCACGACGTGATGTAAATCTTCTTAGGGCTGCTATGAAGGCATCTGATGTTAAATCAGAAACTAATTCAATGTGGATGGCCTTTGTCACCAAGCAAACAAAAATGGCTATGTAGGCTTTCACAGTAGTTTTACTGCGTGGAGATCCATATCTTATGTTGAATGGTCCAGCATAGTCTACTGCTGTGCGGAGAAAGGGCCTAGCCGGAGTTATCCTGTAGCTAGGAAGATTTCCCATTAACTGTTGAGAACCTTCTGCCTTTAACTTGAAGCAGGGTAAACATCTATGCAAAATAGATTTTACTACTCTCCGAATACTAGGTATCCAGTAGGATTGTCTTAAAGATGCTATAAGCAGCTGGTGCGAAGCATGTAATAGCTTGCGATGCTCATATTCTACAATCAGAACTGTTAAGTGATGGCGAGATGGCAATATAACCTGATGTCTTGCATCATGTGTAAGATCTGATTTCTCCAACCGTCCACCTACTCTTAAAATGTTGTTCTGATCTAGGAATGGAACTAATGCATGGATGGAGCTTTTCACTGAAGTTTGATTGCTGTTGCTAAGATCTTTCAGCTCTTGGGTGAAAGCTTCTTTCTGAGCAATTTTAACACAAACTTGTAAAGCATTTTGAAGTTCTTCTGCTGCGATAGGACCATGATATTTGTTTTCATGACGGCAGGCAGAAATAAATCTATACATATAACAAGTCACTCTCTGCAGGCGCTTGAGATCAGAAAATCTTGTAATAAAATTGTCTTCTACTACAGTAGCTGCCATGCAGATGGAAGTGAGTTGCTCGGAGGAATCTTGAGGGCTTAGTTGTTTTGGCTGCTCAGGCCATGATACTGGAGTTTGTGATAGCCAATTAGGTCCATGCCACCACAACTCAATATCAGACAATTGTTCAGATGATACACCTCTTGAAACGAGATCAGCTGGGTTATCTTCTGTAGACACATGTCGCCAGGCTGCTGTTTCAGAAAGCTCTTGTATTTGTGACACGCGGTTGGACACAAATGTTTTCCACTTTCGTGAATCTGATTTTATCCATGAAAGAACAATAACTGAGTCTGACCATAGATAATTTTGTGAAGTTTGAATATTGAGGTCATTCAAAACCTTGTTGTACAATTTAGATAGCAACAATGCACCACAAAGTTCAAGACGAGGAATAGTTTGCCTTTTCAGAGGGGCAACTTTAGATTTGGAGCACAGTAAGTTAATTGTCACTTCACCTTCACTGTTCACAGAACGGAGATATATGCATGCACCATAGGCCTTTTCTGAAGAATCACAGAAGCCATGGATCTGTATATCTTGAAGGGTACCATGCGTGAGAACAAATCGTGGAATGCGCATTGTTTGTATTGTGGCTAAAATGTTACAGATTTCAATCCATTTCTCTGCTATGCGTGAAGGTATTTCTTCGTCCCAGCCAAGCTTTTCAATCCATAATGATTGCATGAAGATTTTGGCATTGATAACAATAGGACTGACAAGGCCTAAAGGATCAAAGATGGAGGATATGACTGATAGGATAGTACGCTTGGTAAGTTTAACTTGAGTATGAGTTTGTAGAGAAGGATGGGATTGAATCTGGAAATTGTCAGTTGCAGGATGCCATAGTAAACCAAGGGCATGTGCATTTTCACTGTTATCAAGAGACAGAGGCAATTGTGTCTCTCGATAAGATGACGGTACAGATTCCAGTAATGCTTCATGGTTAGAACACCACTTTCGCAGGGGAAATCCGCCACTGTCAAGCATGAGGATTAATTCTTCTTGAAGGCGTAGAGCTTCTTGAAGATTATCATGTCCTGCTAGGCAGTCATCGACATAGAAGGAAGTCCTAACTGCTTGTGAAGCGAGAGGGTATTTAGCTTCTTCTTCTATTGACAGCTGGTGCAGGGATCTTATGGCTAAAAATGAAGCTGATTTGGTACCATAAGTGACTGTGGTTAAGGCATAATCTTGTATGGGTTCATCTGTGCTGGAACGCCACACAATCCTTTGAAGATTTTGATCGCTCTCGTTCATTTTAATGCATCTGTACATTTTAGATATGTCAGCTGAGAACGCATACTTATATGTTCGAAAACGAATTATAATTGATGATAGGTCATCTTGCACAGTAGGCCCTAATTTCAAAATGTCATTTAGGGACTTGCCTGAAGATGTTTTTGCCGAAGCGTCGAATACAACTCTAGTCTTGGTTGTTGTAGATGAGGGCTTAATTACTGCATGATGTGGTAAATAAAAGCACTTTTCTCCTGGCTGTGGGAGTGAAACCTTCTTCATGTGTCCCAATTCTTCATATTCTTGCATGAATTTTTTGTAGTCTTCTTGTAGAACAGAATTGGTTTGGAATTTGCGTTCCAGATGTTCTAAGCGTTTCACTGCTTGTTGTCTGGACTCTCCCAAAGAATCCTCAGATCGATTCTTGGGTAATTTTACTACAAAAGCACCATCATCTGTACGAATAGTGTTTTGTACAAAATGTTCTTCACATTCCCTTTCTTCTTTAGTAAACACTGGTTTAGGAAAATCTTCTAATTCCCAGAAGCGTCTTAACTGAGTGTCAACATTGTCAACGGTCACAAATAAATTGTGTTGAGCAAATGTGACTTTCTTAGGCTTGATTGAGGTTTTGGGAACAGATCCACTGATTATCCAACCTAATTCCGTGTTGCTAAGAATAGGGTTGTTAGGAGTGACTATTCTTTCATTAGTGAATAATTGGTAAAATAAGCTAGCACCAATGAGGAGCTGGACATCACCAGGGATGTAGAATTTAGGATCTGCTAATGTAATTTCACTAGGAATATTGAATTTTGTGGGATCTATACGGACAGAAGGAAGTTTGTTTGCAATGTGAGGGATTACTAGACAGTTCATTTCAGCCTGGAAATTCTGGATTCTGGATCGCAGATTGACCTTAACACTGTGATTGCAAGAAGAGGTGCCATTAATGCCTCGGATATGAGTCTCGACATTGGTTGTTGACAGCTGCAACTTCTTGGCTAAATCTTCAGTTATGAAATTTAACTGACTCCCTGAATCTAGTAAAGCTCTGCACAACACTAAATTTCCTTGCCGGTCTTCAAGATGCACTGCTGCAGTTGCTAATAAAATCTCCTTTTGGTTGGATTTTTCTTTTATAGAACAATAACTAGCAGGTAAATTGTCTGTGGATTCTACCATGTCTTGTCGCTGGAGTGGAGCCCTTTTACTGTCGCGTGTGTTGTTATGTAACAGTCTGCTGTGAGACTTTGCACCACAATTACAAAACGACTTGAGCTTACACTGTTCTCTTTTGTGATTTGATGAAAAACAGTTTGCGCATAAGCCCTTGCTTTTCACAAAATCCCAACGTTGATCTAAACTCAACTGTGAAAACTTGTCGCATCTATATAACTTGTGACCTTCCTTGCAGCAAGGACACGAATCACCTTTGATGGCCACATACGATTGACGAGTTGTTTTTACAGGCTTCCTTTGGGTATGTTTTTCACCTTTTCCTTTTGATGGGCTTGACACGTTGTTAGAATTGGATAACACTTCTAACGAATGAGCCTTGGCTTCTAGAAAGTTCATTAATTCTTGAAGCGATGTGAATCTCTGTGAGTCAATCTTGCTTTCCCATTCCTTGCGTGTAGTTTCACCAAGATGATCCAATATCAATTGAATGAACACAATTTCATGCAATGGGATTTCAAGATTGAGAGCTTCAATAGCGTTAAGATTGCTTTGAAACTGATTTAGCAGGTTTCGCAGATCTGTAACGTTTTCATCTTTCATCATTGGCAATGAAAGTAGATTTTGTATATGAGCTGTGGCAATGACTCGAGTATTATTAAATCTTGCACACACTAGATTCCATGCTATTTGAAAATTGTCGTTTGTGACTGGAAGATTTTTAACAAGAGTATGTGCCTGCCCCTTCAATGAACTCAACAAGTAGTGATATTTCTGTATGGGATCTAATGAATCATTGTTCACCACTAAACTACTGAAAGTATCATGATAGTGCTTGAAATTAGTCACATCCCCACTGAATACAGGAATTTGAATCCTGGGAAGTTGAATATTTCTATTGTTGCACTGTGAAGCAGACGATTGACACGTGTGATGGGAATTACCACTGTGATTAGATCGTTGGCTTTGATGAGAGCCTAAACTGTTCACTGGATGCTCGTGTAGAAACAGAAGACTACTTAACTTTGCTTTAAGCACCTCGTAATTGTTTCTCACTTCTTCGTCATATTGCATATGAAGTTCTATTTCTTCTTCAGCTTCGATGAGAGCTTCTATCTGAATTTGTATAGACTTATAATCCTCCCAAATTTCAATAAGACTGTCAAATTTCACTTTTAATTGAAACACATCCACTTCTTCAGGAATATTGTTACAGAATTTTTGAATGAATGTGAATTTTCTTTTAAGAAAACCCCGTTTCTTCGTTAATTCTCTCAGTTCATTTTCCATGATGATATGAGTTGCTACTTGACGTTTAAAGATGAAATGTTACCACCACTGCGTGATGATGTATGTATTCACTGTTCACTGCCTTCTTGATGTTCGCTGGAGACCGGAATCCCAAGATGAGTCGAATCACTGCTGCACGATGCTGCCTGTGTTGCGAAGTTCAGGGATGTTGGAAATCACGAATTGACCGACGCGGAAGCAACTGATGAATGAGACGAACTCGAGACACGGTGTTTGCGAATACAAGTGTAATAAGTATGATTGTACTAATATGATCCTGCCCGATAGAGGACCAATTTTGGGGATTAGACCAATGTTAGGCCCTGAGGAGCAATGTAAGGGATAGGACGTAAAATACTGTCCAAAGGAGTGCAATGATTGGATTCAAATAAATGAAGGATACAGTATTAAGGTAGCTACATGAAAGGATAAAACCATGTACATGTGAGAAGTATACAATTTCGGAGGACCATATAGAGCGAGAGTGGATTATACATCAAGGCACTGGAGACAGGGATCGCAAGAATCATACTAGTTTAACCATTAACAAGTCATAAACTTAAATTTTATTAACACTTGTAAACACTATAGGAATAATAATAGGCCAGAAATGATGATTGAATAAAACACGTTGAAAACAATGAACTAAGTTTTGGCGCGCAGAAGTTGCGCCATAAACTGTAATTTCGTAAAGTTGCAAATTACCAATGAAAATTATACCAAATTGTAGGTAATTAATTTTATTGTAGAATGGTTGTATTTAAAGCTGTTAGCACTTGATTGTTCACGTTTTATAGCTTCTTGGTGAGTGATGACGTCACACGCTATATGCTTAAGTGGCACAATAAGTAGAACTAATGCACTTTTAATACTTGGAATAAGTAAATTATGTATAATAACTTACTTGAAACTAATAAAACTTATGAGGAAGTTTTATTCTTACGAATTGAGTGGAAATACAAAGGTCGAATAAGCCTTTGTTCACTGCAATTCAGAGCACACCAGAGTACGTCTTACTCGTGGTGGTGCCGATCTTGAACTGGCAAAGCATCATGACGCTGAAACAAGCGTCCTTACAAGCGAACACCTGTCTCACGTGATCAAAATGATGTCACATCGCGCCATCGCAATATAAATTGGCGCAATAGATCACAGCGGACGGTTTGAATTAAAACTATACACTGCACAAAATACAGATGCTGTAAAAAACCTTTAGCTTGTATTAACAGGTCTAGAGATGAATATTTCTTGTACCGGTAACTTACTCTGTAACTATTACAAGTAAGATACCAGTGGCGGCTATTCAGGGGAAGTAGGTGAAGTAGCACTTCACCAGTATTTTTCCTTTACAATAAGTATTTTTAAAGTTTATTTTCCATACCATGAATGTTGGTTTTTACTATAAATGCATCTGTATTTTTGAATTGCCCGCCACGCCACCACCTGGTGTCAAAGCTAGGAGACACTTAAATCCTGAGTGCGCAACTTGCTTCAAGTCAGCCGTCTATATATCTGTGGTGTGAAGGTGAAATGGAAACCACGCCCTCCGTTGCATGGGTAGTCTGGTCAACTAAACTGAGGATATGCAAGCAGCAGTTTTCTCGCTTATCCCACATCCCCATACCGACGCGAACAGACTACCCACGAAGCCGTCCCTCTTGTTCAGCCACAGCACCTCATACTGTCAGCTCGGAGAAAGAGGTGGGCACGTTAGATCTTCCACCGTCTGACGCCGCCAAATTCGAATGTGTTAAATTCAGAACTACCCGGATTCCACAACCCCGATTAAGTATTCTGTCGCACTGGGAACACTAAGCGACTTCCTCTACCTCGATCATTAAAAATACTAGTAGATCTACTAGCAGATCTTGATAGTATTTCTGAAGGTAGTATGCATACTAATATAGATTTTGTTGAATTATTCCACAGGTACGACAAGCCCTCGCTTCGATCAAAGGTAAAAGCTATAAATGATAAGTTGTGGAAATTCTCTAGTGATCATATTAACTTCAATGTTGTTTCTGTTAGCAGCTTAAGAAGGGAAGAGTATACCAGGCATGGACTCCATCTCAACCTTCGAGGAAAGAAGACACTGGCAGAACTGGTTGCAGAGGAGTTGAAGTGTAATGTACTAAATTGTAACAGGCCTATTCCTGTCATAGATGGTGGCTCGACTCGTTTTTTAGGGGGAATCTAAGTGAAAGAATCCAACAGCTTAGGCCTATATGCATATCTCAAGTCAATAATAGTAATACACTTAAGCCTATAGCTAGAACTAATAAATCATTTGCACTATTTTATCAAAACATAAGGGGGCTTGAAAATAAAATTGAAGAATTTAACTTAGCCATTCAGGATACAATTAATTCTAATAAACAGGAAATTCAAGTTATTTGTCTAACGGAACACCACTGTGCAGAAACAGATCTGGAACAATTAAAAATTGATAATTTTTCACTAAGTTCAAAATTTTGTAGACATTCCATTAAATGTGGAGGTGTGAGTATATTTATCAAAAGAAACTTACATTTCAGTGATATAGACACAAGTTCCTTCTGTAAAGAACAGGATTTTGAGTGTTGTTCAGCCAGATTGAATTTTAACAATGATACATTTGTAATACTAGCCATTTACAGGGCACCATCAGGTAATTTCAATTATTTTGTAAATCAGTTAGAAAGGGTTCTTAATTCACTGTATAGTACTAATGTAAATATTATACTGTGTGGGGACTTTAATGTAGATTTCTCAATTGAGAGTGAGAAGAAGATCAGACTGATATATTTATTGGGTAGCTATAATCTAGATTTCATAGTAAACTTTCCAACGAGAATTCAGAGCGACTCCCGAACAACAATAGATAATATATTCATAGATGTAGAAAAACATTTTAATTTTAAAGTACTTCCAATATTAAATGGATTATCAGATCATGATGCACAAATGTTAGTGCTGAACAATATTAAAGTAAATTCGAACAGTAAACATGCTCATAGTAATATGACTAGAGTAATGAATGACGATTCAATTTTAAATTTCAAACAAGATCTTGCGAATGAAAACTGGGAATCTATGTTATCCTATGACAAAGTAGATAGTAAATTAAGTGAATTCCTAAGCATAGTGTCACGACATTTTGAGGCAAATTTTCCAAAAAAGAAAACTGCTAATTTACCTAATTCAAGGAATAACACATGGTTAACTGCTGGTATTAAAATATCATGTGCAAACAAAAGAGAGCTCTACCTAAAATATAGAACCAGTAACAACCAAGCTCATAAGGAATACTATAAAAAGTATTGCAACATACTGAAGAAAGTAATCAAAGAAGCAAAAAGTGGGCATTTTTCACAAGTAATTAATAAATCAAATAATAAAGTTAAGACTGTATGGAATATAATAAAAAACGAAACGGGGAGAACAAAGGGAAACAATGATTGTACATCATTAATATACCAAAACATTAAACTAGATAATTTATCAGACATTACAAATGCTTTTAATAGTCACTTTATAAATATTGCAGAGAAATGTATTCCTATAAATAATATTAACATTAAGGCAGTAGACCTACTAACAAAATCTACAGTTTGGAACCATAGATTTCAATTGAACCTGACTTCCCACATAGAAATTGAAAATATAATGAAGTCTCTCAAAAGTAAAAGCTCGTCTGGATGGGATGAGATAAGTAATAAGTTATTAAAAAGCTGCTCATCGGAACTCAGTAAACCTCTTAGTCACATATGCAATTGTTCATTAGAAAATGGAATATTTCCAGAAAGACTGAAGCATGCTATTGTTAAGCCCCTCTTTAAAAAAGGTGACAAAAATCTACCATCAAATTACAGACCTATATCACTCTTAACCTCATTTTCAAAAGTTTTTGAAAAAGTCATGTACAACCGCATAATACACTATCTTAATTTGAATGACATTCTTACTTCATCTCAGTTTGGATTTAGAAGTGGCATGTCCACTGAGAATGCTACATTTCAACTTACTACAGAAATACTGGAAGCGTTAGATAAAAAGAAATATGCTCTGGGAATTTTCTGCGACTTAGCTAAAGCATTTGACTGTATAAATCATGAAATATTACTTCAAAAATTGGATCATTATGGGTTCGATAATTTAACACTTAAGTGGTTCAAATCATATCTTTCTGATAGAACTCAAAAGGTAATAATAAATGGAAATGAATCTAACCTAGGGATTGTTAAGAATGGGGTACCTCAGGGATCAATACTGGGACCTTTGCTCTTTTTAATTTTCATTAATGACTTGCCCTATAACTTAAGTGACGAATCAAAGGCATTGCTCTTCGCAGATGATACTAGTGTACTTGTAACAGGAACGTCACAAGAACATTTATCAAGAATAGCTACAAAGGCTTTTCACGAGTTAAACACATGGTTTCTAGCTAATAAAATGACACTTAATATTGATAAGACCCATTTTATACAATTTAGGACAAAAAACAGATGTATCTCAAATCTTGAAATTAATTATGGAACACAAATCATACAAGAAATTAGCAATGTAAAATTTTTAGGACTGCAAATTGACCAAAATCTTGACTGGAAGACACACATAGAAATGATAAGACCAAAACTGAGTTCAGCATGCTTTGCTTTAAGAATTTTGAATAATATATTAAAACAGGATGCATTACTTATGGTATATTTTGCATATTTTCACTCGGTAATGAGGTACGGGATCATTTTCTGGGGCAACTCTACCCATAGGGAGAAAATATTTAGATTACAAAAGCGGGCAATAAGAATAATATGTGGAAAGAAAAAAAGGGAATCTTGTAAACCGCTCTTTGAAAAATTAAGAGTCCTCACTCTTACAGGGGAGTATATATACTCTGTTATGTGTTTTGTAGTGAATAATATTGATAAATTTCAAACTAATTTTAGTGTACATGGACGTACTACCAGAAACATGAATGATCTACACAGACCAAATAACTCGTTAAAACTCTTTCAGAAGGGTGCGTATTATTCTGCAGTACAGATATATAACAAGCTTCCAAACAACATTAAATTATTATGTATTCAAAGAAAGATCAAACCTTTCAAAACAGCTGTCAAGGAATTTTTAATAACTCACACCTTCTACAATTTGGAGGAATATTTCCAGCTTGGATAAATTTGGCAGCTTGCAGTTTCTGTAGACCTATATTATTGTTATAACATGCATGTATTTTTTGATCTGACGTGTTCTATATCCTTGAGCCCCGCTCAACACAGGATCTACAGGACGAGATATCTACATCTACATCTACATCTACATCTACATCTACATCGTCTCTTATTCCATTTCGGGGAACTCTCATGCGATTTTCCCTGCCCTAATTATTATTATTATTGCTGTTATTATTACTATTATTATTAAGATCATTATTATTATCGTTATTATTGTTATTATTATTATTATTATTATTATTATTATTATTATTATTATTATTTTTTTTTTTTTTTGCTATTTTCTCTCGTCACACAACTCACACAACGTTTGACGAGACGAGAGAAATTAGCAAAAAAATAATTAGGGCAGAGAAAATCACGTGAGAGTTCCCAAAGATGGATTAAGAGACGAGCAGTTTAGATAGGCCTACTTATAATTTCTAAAAATATTTTAAGTTTGCTGTATGAAATGGTATTTGCAGCACGCCCTCGTTTTGAGCCACGAGCCGCTACTGGGTGAATTCCGTTATTAACATAAGCATGTGGTATTTTTTTTTCTCTTCACCTAATTTTCCGGCCACGAGCCGCCACTGTAAGATACAATAACAACCTGTTACAAATAATAAAAATAACAAGCTATCAAAGCTCCTGCCTAGGGTATCTTTTATCCTCTCATTGACACTGACTGTTTATATATAAGCATGGGGGGAGCCTAAATAAGATGTAAAGAAATAATAATTTTAATGATTGATGGAATTAAAATTGTGAGTGTTCCAAGACCCGGAATCAGACGCAATAAAATAGTAGGCCTACATTTAATGATAGAGTTAGAGAAGAACACAAGCTTAGGGTTGTGAAAGCGGTGTTTGTGAAATCAATACATTCTTCGAATTTAACAGTGAATAATTAAATACATTAAAAACACTCCTGTTTTGGCTGGTAGTGCATTCAAGCAACGGGGGAAAAAATAGTTTTATCCTGCGCACTAGGCTCTTCCCACCAACTCTTTAATGGGACCCGCCTCAGAAGGCAAGGTTTAGGGTTTCATCGCAGAAGAGATTGAATGTGAGACATAATAAGCCTCGCGCTATTCAATATATTGCTCCTAAACTAACATAACGTTCCTAACCTAACAAAACTTGTCACTGACCTAGAATTTACCTATCATTATTTAACTAAATGCAGAAGCTTTTTACCCTTCCACACCTTTCATAAAACATCGTTACAACTGTCAAGGAAGCCATGGTACAATAGTGAGGTGCATGCGCAGGCTCAGAAGCGAGGGGAAGGAACCGGCGGGCAGATCTTGCCTGGTGTGCGGCATAAATCTATCTTTTACCAATATTTGTTTTATTTTGTGTTGCCTTCTTAATTTAACATGCTTTATACGTATATGACAAAGGCTACAATAGTGAGCTGCAGTATCGGCACTGAGCAAGTACATAGCCATGATAAGAGATGTAGGGGAAGCAAGCAGTAGCGTGCGCATTGGCTCGGAAGCGAGGGTCAGCAGGGGAAACTAACGGGCGGGCAAGAGTGGGTGGAGCTTCCCCGATGCATGGCATAAATCTATCTTTCGTTAGCAACGGAAAATGTAGTCAGATGCAGCAGTGTGAGAGACAGTATTATATTCAAAGACCCCAGTACTCTAATACAAACAATAGAACAAGGTGTTTTATTTTCTCCCGGAAAGACAGTAAGAGAATATATTCTATAATGTCTGATTCATATTTGTGATTCCTGTGAGCTGTCACAGAAGAATTTGAACTACCAGTAACAGAAATTAGAAAAAATGTTTCAATTCCCTAAATCACAAGTTGCTCTCCTGAAATATAAACTTATGTACCAAGATTGAATGCACAGGTCAGAATATGCAATTCTATACCAACATTTGATGCCGGTTCTTTCAAAATTAATTAATCCAAAGTGATATATGACCAACAAACAAGTGTCGCAGAAATCTAGGTTATGTTCGCAATAACAGGCTAGTCGTAGAGCCGAACTTGCTGTTACTTTGTACATGCCCCGGCCTCATAGTGCATGATTGTCTGATTACTGAGTTAGATCGAATTCATCAAATGATATTAAGGATTTGTAATTTATAACGAAGTTTTCAATGAGAAAATACTTCTCGTTCTTAAAAACTGGACTACCCTAACATTACCTTCTGTCTTCATGAAGTAGATTGACAAATTTTGAAAGCTGAATAAGCCCGGTGAAAATTATTTTAGGTCTTGAATTTAAGAATAATGCTACGTTTACACTCCTGTCCATGCCATATGCTTAAAGGCAGTGGACACTGTTTATTCTACAGTGCTGTAGGCCTAAGGCCAGTTTCTATCTTGGTTCTTTCTGAAATTCTGTTCGATCTTCCGTCCAACATATCGATAGTCAAAATCGACTTTCAACTATTGATAAAAAATGCGCACAGGTTGTGCAAACGATTAATAAATAATAAAGACATAACTGTGAAGTGTGATCACTCTCATATTTCAGGTGGTCCGCCGCAGTGAGACGCTTCGGTCAGTAAAGATGATTGCTGGCTATAAGACTACACGCTAAGCAGGGCACCTTATTATGAAAATATTACTACAATTTACATGAAAACAGTAAGAACTGTAACATACACAATGCTTAATTATGGCGTCGTAAGGGAATACCGTTTTCTAACAGATATACTTTATATACGTGAAAATCATGCCTCGAAATCGTTTGACCAAACAAGTGATTCCTACTCTTGTTTGAGTTACCCCAAACATTTTTCGGACTGAAGCCCTTATCACACACATTCTCTTCAAACTCGTGCAATCCTACAGTATATTACAGTATTAATGACAATCAGTGATTGCTTCGGGACTCACGTTTCTCTTTTCTGTAAATTTTAGATGTTACTATTACTAAATACGTAGGTAATTTATAATTCTTATCGAAATTATTCACAAAGGCATTTGTTTTCGTCATTTTCATGTTGAAAGTTAACTTATACGGCATTCAGTGAATTTTTGTTAGACCATATGGGCATTTGAATCCTGTACACAGTCTCCTAAAATGCGTTTTTGAAGGGAGAGGAAGTAACTCATTCTTCAGGCAGTGTATATAACCTTTAAGGGTCATAATTTTGAATAACAAGTTTTCTAAAATAAACTGATCAGAGTATCTCAACCCTTACTACTCGTATTAGAAATGTTATACTTCTTAAGCATTGAATCAAAATCTATACTCTGATTTTAGAAAGATATTTAACTTTATTATCTAATGAATCTGAACTGTTCTGAGCCTCTAATTTCCTTTCGAGATAGCAATTTTTTCAATCTGCGTGGACATTTTGTTCTTGGCTCAAATTTCTTGGGTCAAATTTCTATTAATGTTTTTTTCTACTTCAAGTAGATGATATCCTCTTTGATTTTAATCAATGAGGAGCCTTGTAGCGATGATTCTATGCTTTGTTCATATGACAAACACGGCAAATTACCCTGATCAGAACTTGATGGAAAAGGTTCAGGGGTCAGCTCTTCTACAAGCTCTCTTGGGTGTGCCATATTCTCTTATTAGATAGGATTGCTCCAAACTGTAGAATACTTTGTGATATATTCTTGAATTTTTTTAAAAATGTGGAGTATGGTACGGTACCTATCTTTAAACGCCACCTAGACCGCGGAATGTTTACGGTATTGCCATCGACTTAATGGATATCTGACTTGATAATGATGTCATTAGGAAAAATGATACGAACGTAGATAATTCTCATCAGTAAGCAGTCTGTCCCTCTCTTTGGTGTTGCTCTTTTAAAATCTATTTTATCTTTTGGTGGCTTAAAACAATGGTTCTCCGGGGAATACTTCATGTACCCGGCAAAAAACACGAAGGCATGTTGTATTTTTACCTTGGGATTAAAAACATATCATTTGGAAATAAGAGAAAAAATTTATACGTTGCTACAAAAAGTGACATAAAATGACCCTTCACATTAGCACACGACGTTATTCGACTATTTAAAACACACACTCCTTGCACCTAACCACAATTTCCATAACTCGCAACATCATCTTTACTGATCAGCACTTCGACAGATCGCCGCAGTGTCACAGCTGTCTTCATATAAACAATGATATGGTGACACGAGTGATCACACTTCTCAAGTTCTACGTTATGATAAAGATATAAATGTTCGCACACTGCATTAGTGCATTAGTCTCTATACTAAACACAAATCAACTCTGAACATACGATAAGCCAATAGAATGTTACGCAACGTGCTGCGTTGAGTATTCAGCACTGTGCAGCTGTCTCTGTCTAACAGATAGAGAAGGGAGATGCATGCCTACTCACTAAGAGGAACAAGCAAGCATTGTTTTAAGGTATTTCATTATTTTTAAATAAGCCGTTTTCTCCTCAACGGAGCGTCGTACAGATATGGGATTTGGACAGTCGCCTTCCAAATAAATACAGCTTTCCAATGGTGATTTCAGAAAAGACCTATATGTAATAGATCTTGAGCGCGCAAAGGAATAAGTGAAGTACATATCTTGAGCGAGGCAGCGCGGCCCGTTAACTGTACAACACCGCAACAACCTCATTCGCTTATCACTCGTCACGTGATTCTGCCTGCTCCGCCTCAGGTTCAGAGTTGTTCTGTGTTTACTCTAGTCTATTTTGCATTGTGTTGAAATAGGCTCTATTTTTTCCTACACACTTCTATGTGATAGCGTTTGCACTGGTCACCGCATAGTTCACACACACACAACGCTTGGTCTGGTTCCTGGAACTTCTTATTCTTGCATACGTTTCCGCGAAAACAATGCACTGCCAATCTTGTGACTACGTGGTGTAGCTCTTGGTTCGTCTCTCGCCATTCGGTCGTCGTCATTGCCTCCATTGTATAGAAGTCGTACCAGATTGCCTCTTGTTTTTCCTTTCGGCGTCTCTTACTGCCTTCACTGCAGTTGTGCTTGGCAGTAGATGTTCCAGTATTAGGTCTTCTAGCAGGAAGGTTTCCCTTGCCATAACATATACCAATCGGGAGAGAGTGTATATTTCGAGAGCCCCATGGTCCGTTTTAAGAATCTGGCCTTGAGTCCTTCTATGTATTCGAGTTGTTAGACTATTAGATGTTCCCAGTCAATTTGCAAGCCGTATGTTAGTGCAGGCAGTATTTTAGTCTCGAATAGCCTCATTACAGTCCTTATTGAATAGAGTTGCAAGTTCTTTATGCCGCTTATGTTTCTAACTGCTCTTATCATCCCTTCTTTAATATGTACTGAAAAGGATCTTCCAGTCATCTGGATTGTTATACCCAGGTATTTGTACATATTATGTTTCTTCAATGATATTCCCTTGTAAAAAAATGTCCTCTTTCGGTGGCCTTCCTCCTTTACAAAAAATTGCTAGTTCTGTCTTTTTTCGGTTTATTTGAAATTCTTTCTTATCAGCCCAATTTACGAGTGAGTCCAAGGCTTGTTGCAGTTCTTCTATTGTTTACCAGGCATTGTCATGTTGTCTGCATATATAAATGTAGATACCCCTTGTGCCTTTACTACATCGTATGTCAGTACTTTGAAGAGAAGAGGACTGAGTGGATCCCCCTGCAGAATTCCATTCGTCTGATCTACACAGTCTGACTTCCCTACATTATCATCTATCTGTATCCAGTTTTCAGTCAGTATATTGGATTTGAGCCTGACTGTCCATGGTTCTGTTATCATGTTTTCCGGTTTATGAACAATCTGTTTGCTGTTTGCTGAGTCGAAGGCCTTGGAAAAATCGATAAATATGACGTATAATTTCCCTCGATCTCCCTTTATCGCATCCTGTATACTGCTTATCAATCCTTCCGCTGCCATTATTTTTAATCATCCCCTTCTATATCCATATTGCTCGTCTGGGAGCTGCTCTTGGAGCATCGGGCTGATTCTCCAGACTAGTAACTTTGTGAGCACCATGAGAGCTGTTGTTTCCAAGACAACGCCTCGGTAAGCATCCGTATTGCTTCGGTCCCCTGCTCCTTTATATAGCACCTTCACTGAAGCTTATCTCCATTCATTTGGAATGTTACTGGTGTCCAGACATTTATTAAACAATGCTACCTATGTTTCCCCCATGACTTGAAGAGTCTCCTTCAAGTGCTTGTTGCATATGCCATCTAGACCAATGCTCATTGTGCGCATTTCTCTATTCATTCATATGCCATCTGCCTTCCCATTCTTTTAGTGTTCTTATGGTCATACTTCCTTCTTTATAAAATATGAGCAAGGTTTATCGCTGTTCAGCCCCTCTGTGAAATCAGGACTTGTTTCCTTGTGGGCTATTATATTCTTGATGTGCGCTTGACATTCCTCAATGGGTACGTCTGTTCCGAAACGGGTTTGTCTTGGCCTTATTGCTTGAAAAGGATCTTTCTTTGCTGCTTTTGCTTCTTTATTCGCTTCTTTTTCTAAATAGTCTCTTTTCTTGCTTTTCAGCAGTGCTTTACATTATTTTCTTCGTTTCTGATATTCCTCCAGTGCTTTCTCGCAGACTGATGCTCTGAGCCTGTCTAAAGCTTGCAATTGCATCCTTACGTTTGTTATAGCTAGACCTGGGATTTTAATGCCTATTTTGTTCCTTATGAAATAACGTGAACATTTTTAAATATGTTGACATTTCATGATATATCACTTATATTTACAGAGTTTTATAGTGCCCTAAAATGCCTATTTGGACCTTTGGAGCCTATTTTTACTATTTTAGTTCCTAAAATGCCTATTTTGTACATTTAAAATAAAATTCAACTTTGTAACTTTTAAATCATTTAATGGACATACCTGAATGAAGGGCAAAACAGCAGAGGGTGGGTTTTTCACAGAAACTTGATTTTCCCAAACAATCGTCGCCAAAGGAATGCCGACTGACGGGGGAGGATTCGTTCAAAACAACAAGTAGCAGGTATATAGTAACAAGGGACATATAATCCAAAACTGTTTTTGATAAATGTATTTTTAATTCTGTCTTAATTTTGCAATTATTTATGTTAACAATAGGTATACCATGTTTCTTTCAGAAAAAAAAGATCACGTTACAGTTTATGAGCATATTGTAGTATTTTAAAGTCTATTTTCTGCCTATTAACACATTTTAAAAGCATATTTTAAGTGACTATTTTTTCTTTTAAAAGCCTATTTGCTTGTTTTAAAAGCCTATGTTAGGTGCCTAAAACTAATATTTTTAGAGCTTAAAATCTCAGGTCTAGTTATAACATTCAGCATTGGACCATCTTTTTAGGTACATTTCGAAGAAAAATCTATCTATTGCTATCGATACCATGTCATGACTTTCAAAAAATTCTTTCATATCTTTACGTTTCATGCCCCTAAGTACGAAACCACCGCCTGTTAAAAAAAAGGTTATATATATATATAATATCTTTACACGCTGGCGGCCGTAATTTTGAAGATATTTGAACCAAATTTCATTATGTTATTTCTAGGCCCAATAGTTCGGACAAGTTCGTTAATGAGCAAAATTTGCAAAAAGGGGTGGTCGGGGAGGGGGTTGAAGTTTTAAAACATGTATATCTCGGCCCCTATCAAGTATAGAGGGAAACTTTGTTTGAATAAATTAGAGTACTCCCTATGGAGTTGAGGTGGACTCTGGTTGGGTTGGAGGGGTGAAGGATTTCTTCGGTAAAAGTACTTACTTCAATTCCCGGTCGGAGTCCATTCTGTTTTACGCGCCTCAACTTCCACAGCTGCTGTGCTCAGTGGTAGGTGCATGAATCATCTCGGGGTATTGTCTTATAGCTAGTTATTGTCTTTGAAATAATAACAACACTACAATTCTTTATCTATCGGAATTTATTTATAAACTGGTAGCTTGTAGTTTGTGTTCTGTAACATGTTTCTTTTAATGAGCTCATAGAACATTACTATATGGATTCAATCCACTATATAATTCGATTAGTATTTAGTTGCATTACACAAACGATTCACAAGTTTTATTAACGAACAACAGTGAGTTTCAATTAGGAAATTATGTTTACATTATAGCAGCTTCCAAAACCTCGAAGTTATTCAGCCTAATAAATAAATGCTGCATTTTGGTACTGTTAACACAATAAATCAAAAGCAGTAAAAAACTGTAAAAAGTAACAGTTCATGTAAGAAAATTAATGAATAACAAGCAACGGGATTGAAAAAAAAAGAAGCTTGGAATGAGAAAAAAAAATTAATGCTTTGAATGTTGCTGTGTGTATGTCGTCACCACATGAGTTTCACTTATCATTACTTACGTGATATTTGGTTTGTCTTGCTAATCACAAATGAAAGTAACTCACACGATTATATATGTTCTGAATGTGTTGCGTATGTGGCTGTGGGAATCGCCATAGCGTAGGTTTTAATTGCCGCGAACTTTTCCAAGCGAGCACGACGCGACGGTCTGTGCTGTTAGACGAATAGTAATGGAGTGAGCTCCTACTAACGCTCTGTTTCGCGCTGTAGAATGCTTTTCTCTGATTGGCTATACTCTCGCTTACGTAATGCCTTTCTATTGGCTAAACCAATTCGCGGTTTGGAATTACGAATTTGGTACGTTGTATTTTGAATATGTACGTTTTGTTTACAGTTAATATTTCAAATTTGGAATTACAAAATAATAATAATAATCGGAACGAGAATTTTGATACGGAAAATAATAATAATTTGGATAACTTGAATAAATATTAATTAACTGTACTTTTCTAAATAAATCGAAAGGGTGGAATAATTCCAGTTTAAATATGCCCCTGTGTTAATTTAATTATGTCCGAAAAGGTAAATAATTAAATTAACACACCATGCTTTTCACAATGCTTTTCTCTGATTGGCTATACTCTCGCTTACGTAATGCCTTTCTATTGGCTAAACCAATTCGCGGTTTGGAATTACGAATTTGGTACGTTGTATTTTGAATAAGTACGTTTTGTTTACAGTTCATATTTCAAATTTGGAATTACAAAATAATAATAATAATCGGAACGAGAATTTTGATACGGAAAATAATAATAATAATTTGGATAACTTGAATAAATATTAATTAACTGTACTTCGAAGAAAAATCTATCTATTGCAATCGATACCATGTCATGATTTTCAAAAAATTATTTCATATCTTTACGTTTCATGCCCCTAAGTACGAAACCACCGCCTGTTCAAAAAAAAATGGTTATATATATAAGAAAAGGAAGAACAAACTATACACATGGAAGAGCCCAGGAGACATCAATAGATATCAGATAGATTTCATACTCGTCAAACAGAGGTATAGAGGCAGTGTGAAAGACACCAAGACTATGCCGGCTGCCGATATAGACTCAGATCACAACCTTTTGGTTGCAGACATCAGTACAAGATTGAAGAGGATACAAAGGAGTGGGAGGAGAAAGCAGAGGTGGGACCTGGAAAAGTTAAGGGAGAATAAGGAGGCAGTAACAGAATCCTTAGAGAAATGCTTTAGTGAAGGGAGAGATGAAGATGTAAGTGCAAGTACGGAAGAGCAATGACAAAATATTAAAATGGCTCTGTTGAATACTTTAAAGAGTCAAGTCGGAAGGGAAGCGAAGAGAACGAGAAAACCCTGGATCACTCATGAGATGCGGGAGAAGATGGAGGAAAGGAGGAGATGTAAAAATGTGAACGAAGAAGAATACAAAAAACTTAACAATGCACTAAGGAGAGAAACAGACAAAGCGAAGGAAAAGTTCATGGAAGAAATGTGTGAAGAAATAGAGGAACTACAAAGGAGAGGAAGGTACGACCTCATGTATCAGAAAACGAAGGAACTGGGAGGGAGTGAGAACAAAGGAGTAAGAAATTTTGGAATAGAAGACTCTAGAGGACAAATGGCTATGGAACAAGAAGAGGTGTTGAAAATATGGGAAGAATATATAAAGAAACTTTACGATAAGCAACATCGTCCGCAAGACATAGAAATCGAGACAGAGGAGGTGATTGAAGAAGACGAAAAAGGGCCCAGCATATTGTCAACAGAAGTAGAGAAGGCGATAAGAACATGAAGAGGAGGAAAGCTACAGGAGACGATGACATACCGGTGGATTTGCTGAAAGAAATCGGAAACGAAGGTTTGAAAGCGTTGACGCAACTCATCAACAAAATCTATGAAACTGGAGAATGGCCTGAAGATTTTTTAGACGTCACAATGGTTGCTCTTGAAAATAAACAGAAAGCCAGGAAATGTAGTGATTACAGAACAATTAGTCTGATCTCACACGTGGCGAAGATCATTGCAAGAATACTCAACGGACGGCTAGAACACAAAATTGAAGAAGCACTGGGAGAGGACCAGTTTGGATTTAGAAAAGGAAAAGGTACCAGAGATGCCATAGGCACGGTGAGGATATTGTTGGAGAGAGTTTTGTCTGTTAACGAAGAAGTTTGTGCGTGTTTTATAGATTGGCAGAAGGCATTCGACAGAGTTAACTGGATAAAATTTATGAACATCCTTAAGGAGATAGGAATCAATTGGAGAGACAGGAGACTAATTCGCAACTTGTACTTGGGACAAAGAATGAAAGTACGACTAAAACACGGAGAAACAAGCAGAGTGGAAATAGGAAGAGGAGTCAGACAAGGGTGTTGTCTATCACCGAGTCTCTTCAACCTGTATGGAGACTGGCTGGCAAGAGAAGCTTTGAAAGGATGCGGAAACTTTAGGATAGGAGGACGCCTCATCAACACCATCAAGTATGCAGATGACTTGGTAGTGTTCGCCAAGAATCAAAGACAACTGCAATACATGATGAACATATTAGTGGAAACAGGAAAGAAATATGGCATGGAAATTAACATTGAAAAATCAAAAGTAATGAGAATATCAAAACGAGAGAAACCCTTGAGGATAACTGTCGACAATCAAGAACTGGAGAATGTGAAGCAGTTCAAGTACTTGGGAAGCTTGCTGACAAAGGATGCCCACTGCACGAATGAAATTCGAACAAGAATCACCATGGCCAAAGCCGCATTCAACAAAAAGAGGACTCTACTGACCAGCAAATTGAGCTTGGAACTAAGGAAGAAACTGGTGAAGTGCTACATCTGGAGCATTGCACTGTACGGAGCAGAGACATGGACCATGAGAAAGAGGGAGAAGAAATACCTAGGAAGCTTCGAAATGTGGTGCTGGAGGAGAATAGAGAAGGTCAAGTGGACAGAACGGGTGACAAATGACGAAGTACTGAGAAGGGTAGGAGAGAGGAAAATTATTCTGAATACAATTATTCAGAGGAAAGCCAATTGGATCGGACACATCGCACCCCTGGTGGAAGACTGCCATAAGTCAAAAAAATTGAATTTTGAGATAACTAGTACTTATAAGTGCTTGTCATCATATCCATGTCCTGGAAAAGTGGCACAACCCAAATCGTAACGATAAGGATTCTACAGCATATAATTGATTTTTCTTCTCACTAGCATCTGATGTTTCAAATAGCAGAAAACTGCCATATCTCAGTTTTTTTATCATACGCAAGCCCGTAAACCCGAGATTATGCAGTGTTCTTGTCCGGAAGTGGCAGCAATTTTGTGTTAAAGTAATATTTACTGTTTTTCATATTGCATCAAAATCTTTAAATGCTCCTCCTGAACAAATGTTATTTTTGACTTGTGGCAGTCTTCCACCAGGGGTGCGATACTTAGACACGAGGGACTCATACATGATGTCATCGAAGGGAAGATCAAAGGAACTGCTGGAAGAGGAAGGAGAAGAATACAACATCTGGATGACATGAAAGATGGGAGGAGATACAGCAGATTGAAGGACGAAGCTGGAGATAGGGAACACTGGCGTCAGAAATTCTCCGTACGAAGACATGGACCTGCCACTAGGCAGAATACTAAATAATAATATATATACATAATATCTTTACACGCTGGCGGCCGTATTTTTGAAGATATTTGAACCAAATTTCATTATGTTATTTCTAGGCCCAATAGTTCGGACAAGTTCGTTAATGAGCAAAATTTGCAAAAAGGGGTGGTCGGGGGAGGGGGTTGAAGTTTTAAAACATTTATATATCGGCCCCTATCAAGTATAGAGGGAAACTTTGTTTGAATAAATTAGAGTACTCCCTATGGAGTTCACAGTGACACCAACGATTCGGGGGTTTTGGGGGTACGAGTGGGGGTGGGTGTGGAGGGAAGGAAATTCGAAATGATTGAAACTACGTTTTGTGGGATATCGTTGAAAAGCTTGATGAGAACTCTACAAGTCAATAACTAGTTTCTTGATAGTTCTCATATAAGGCGAGAGATTTGAATGTTTGAAAAAGTGCTCTTTCCTCTTTTTTGCAGTTATTATTGCGGGTTTGTCATGCCAAGGCTAAAGAAGAAGAGTGCTACGCAGCGACAGTAAATTAAACCAAAAACACTTCGAAATCTACCGCGGCCTGTAGGCTTGCCTAAAGGGATTTTTTTACCTTTTTGTAACTACTTGTATTGCTGCGTGTTTAATCATCGTTGTCATATCGTTCGCCGCCTCGTTTAGCTTCTTATTATCAATCAATTTATTTATTTTCTTTAGTTTTGTTGAATCTTCTGATAAAGCTTCTAGGCCCAGTCTTCAGCTAAATTGCCTTTACTTGCGTCCCTTTGCTTGGTTGTTCTTGCTCCAAGTCGGTTGAAATTGGGATATGCTTCTATATCAGATCACTTTCTGATTCCCATAGTTGTTGTTGCTTTCTTGCGATGAATCCCCTTGTGCACACCCAGTCCATTGCGCTTGTTCCATTGTGGCAAATATAAGTTGTCGTTGTTTTGTCATTTAACAACTTAATGCCTGCTCCTTCAATGAAAGCCAACTCATTCGCAGTTTCCCTTGACTGTGCACGGTTAAAATCACCACTTAGAATAAGCTTTTCTCGAGGGGGCAAAATATGAATGACACGCTGTCTATTATATCCACTGGAAGTACGCCGTTACGCTTTGGGTTCTTTGAACCTATCATTTTTTCCCTGTTTATTGTCCAGTATCCTTCTGTCCAGATTGCCGAAAGCTTTGACGAAGTCTACGTAGTCTGCGTATAGTTTCCCGCGCGGGTATCTCAATGCATTGTCTATATCTTCCTTTAGATTTTTGACCGCCCGAAACGAGCTTTTCCCAGCTAAAGCCGAATTGCTCCTCCGGTATCCTGTTGTTCACTTCTTGTGTGAGTCTCGCCGTGAGAAGCTTTGGTGAGAATTTTGATTAGGTTATTCTCCAATGCGACTCCTCTGTATGAATTTGGGTCATGTGGGTATCCTTTCTCTTTGTGTAAAACCTTTATCGTTGAATTTCTCCAAGCTATTGGTATGTTTTCTGTCTGTAAGCATAAGTTCATCAAGTCTTCAGGCTGTGATGAGAACGTGGTAATTTTGGTGTGTTTATTAAAGACACCATCTGGTCCCTCGGCCTTATTGTTCTTTGATGCCTTGATGGGTTTACAAACTTCTTCCGTCGTGAATAGGGCAGAGAGTTTGTTGCCGGTGCTTGTATTCTTTTGCTCGAAAGTCAAAGTTCAGTTTCCTGCGGTTAGTATGTGGGCGAAATGTTCTTCCCATTCTTCCATGTCTATTTTCACACTGGTTACGGCCTTCCTTGGTTTTGGGTTCTTTTTGAAGTCCTCTGTCAATTTTGAAGCCTCCCGCTCAATGTCTTCTTTCCTTTTTTTCTTCAGCATGTAGTTCTTTCTAAGGACACAATATTTCATATTATCTTCTTGGTCACTTGTCTCTCTCACCTGGTGGAGGTCTCCAAGAACTGTTTTCCTTTTTTCGTAACATTCAGAGACAAATAATTTTTGGGCTTTTCGTTAAGGCTGTGGAATAGTTGCTCCTCTGATAGTAAAGTAAATTTCTTGATAGGCTGCATTTAGATCTTGCTCCTCTATATGTTGATTTACCTTTATTGTTTGCTTCTCTACATCCTTCCTTAGAATTTCTGTGTCAAATTTCCGTGACAGGTTAGTTGTTTTGTTGACGACGTATCTCTGTATCTCTGTATCTCTGAGCATACGGGGAGGTGCTTCCTCATAGGCATACTGTTCCCCTTACTTACTTTTGATATCTTCATATTGATATTTGTACTTCTGAAAAAATATCAGATCTATCGTGCTCGAACCATTTGGCACATAATTGGTATTGTCAGCTGCCTTGTTTAGAAATTTAAATCCTTCTTCTTCCATTGTTTCTGTGATTACCGTTCCTCTTCTGTTCACTATATCAATTCGGCAGTTGAAATCAATCGCCACGATCAGGGCTTCTTTGCCGTCTGTTTTAACGATTGGTTGCATAATGTCATCCATTATTTCCTCCGGAGGGGTCAATAACGCCCGATTATTAAGTGCCAGTATGGTATTTTATGAGATTGTGTGGGGGACGAAAAAATGTATGTCCGTCTGTCTGTCTGTCTGTCTGTCTGTCCGTCCGTCCGTCTGTCCGTGCGTCTGTACGCACCATAACTCAAGTACGCTTTTTCGGATTTTCATGAAACTTGGTATAAACATTCATAATGTCGATGGAAAGAACCCTATTGATATTGAACCAAATCGGTTCACCGGTACCGGAGTAATGCCCAATTTAGTGCCTATTTTAATAGATTATGGCGCCTTTCTCATAGAAAGGCGCCATCACTCAAATACGCTGTAACGGATTTCCATGAAACTTGGTATACTCATTTATGACGTCCATGAGAAGTGCCCTATTGAATTTGAACCTAATCTGTTGACCGGTACCGGAGTAAAACCCAATTTAGTGTATATTTTAAAGACGCGGTAACTCAAATACGCTTTACCGGATTTTTATGAAACTTGGTATACACATTTACAATGTCCATGGGAAGACGTCTATTCATAATGGATAAAATCGGTTGATCTGTTTCGGAGTAATGCTCAATTTAGTGCCTATTTTATGGCAATATACGTATTCGAAAGGATTTATAAAAAAAATGAAAATCAGTTATCTTGACAACATAAATTTATCTCATTGTCTTATATTGTATTAGATAAAATACTATGGGTAGAGAGGCAGATAACCTCTGTCTTCCATGATACGAGGGTAGATGAAATGTAAACGACACTATTTTTCATTTATTTTTGTTTGCAATAAACACAAAATCAAGTGTTTTTCATTTTTGTATAGAATTTCCTGCTTTGGAAATGCATTTTTTCCGAGAAAATCTGTAGCTTTTTAATTAAAAAAAAGAGTTGGTTGTGTCATTAGCCAATTGCGTACGAATTGCTCCATCCCATCAACGTTGTCGAATTGCTGGCCATCCTCAGCTTCTTGGACTGGACCAAAAAGGATGAAAATCGCAAGCTAATAAATCAGGACACTAAGAAGGTTGTTAAACTATTTTCTCCATTTTGGTACGTGTGACAGCTCTTGCATTGTCATGAAGAAGGATCTCTTCTTCTTCCGGTTAGTCACGTCTTTTAGCCTCATTGAAAACCTCGCAGTAGTACGCCGCATTGATTGCGCAACGATATTGTACAAAATCAACGTATAAAATGCTCTCCCTCCCCCCTCCCCAAAAGCAGTCAAAAGCCTTCTGAATGCCCAGACTTGGCTTTCAAAGGGAACTCCACGGCTTCTCACAAACGCCTTGTGCCAAGTGAAAACACGCGACGTTGACAGAGTTTGTTCCCTGAACTGTGCCAACAGTTTGTGCAAAATGTTGCGCTTTCATTTAGCGAGATAATGCATTGCGCAACGGAAGGTTGCATTTTTTTCTGATATATCCTTGCTGTATTGCAATCTCACAAGGGCGTCTGATCGCTCTCTCCCCCCCTTCAACATGCCATAAAGTAGCAGCTTCCTTAGCTGAAAATTATGCCCTAAAATAGTCTCGTTTATATTTGGTCCACCCTCGTTGCAAATAAATTGTAATGCCAGATCCAAGAAATTTTAATGTATTCTTCTGCACTCTGCTTGATTTATTACTCTCCCTATGTTTTGATCATAAGCGCGGTATTTCACAGGTTTCAAGGTAACATTATAATCTTGAGTTGCCATTTATGCCATGGATTTCATGAACAATCCACAATTTTATAGTATAAGAACATGTCCAAACTTATAAGTCCGCGATTTTCTGTTGATGTTATATAGATTTTGAAAAGTTTGATCAATTTAAATTGCCACAATACTTTTGCAATGAATGAAATTGTGCTCTTTACTGTCATTGAAATCAATGAAAGCCCAGCGGCTTACGAACTTTCTGCTGCCACTATTTTATTGCTGCTGCGTATACTTGGGCTTGTGCAAGCCTTCAGGTGCCAGCGTTTGTTTGGCACTTAATGCAGCCTGTGTTTGTTTGACGCTTCACCGGTTTGTTTGGCGAAGCCTGCTAGCTGCACTGCTAGCCTCATTTAGTTGTTCGAAGTTTCGCGTGGTTTGCACCACATTCTGAGACAGTTCTGGAGTGCTGTCCATGAAGTCTATATTTTCAGCTCTGTACTTGAATTGCACTATTTTGGGCTGGTTGGGGATTCCAGAAGGATTAACCTCGTAGTAGCGGAGTTTAACAGGGAATTCTGTAGCGAATACTACCAGGCGATCTTCTAGGGACAAGTCTTTCAGTTTGGCCAAGTTTATCTCGGACGAGGACAGTCGACGTACGTTTGCTTGTGGTAGCTTGAAGCCAAGCGTTTCTTCTACTTGAGAGCTGTGCTCTCCAGTTGATTTTGGTGCCTCTTCAGGAGGCGGCGTCAGTTTTGCTGATGGGGATCTGTGTTCCTCAAGTGGTGTCGGTGGTTTGTCAGGCATTCTCTGATGCAGATTGGGGGTCAAGTTGATGGACTGAGAGGGTCGATGCAAGTCGTCCCTTGCACTCTGTTCCGGCTTCGGTTCTTCTGACGGAGGAGATAGCAAGCGGAGGGGAGGCAGTAAGCGGAGGGTTTGTGCGGGAGGATCCCTTGCACCATAAGCGAATTCCCTGAACTCTGATCAACTTGCTGACGTAGAGGAAAGTTTCTGGGAAGTACGTACTACTTCTGGCGATCCTCTCACTGATTAGTTTAGCGACGTGTTCTCGCAGTGTGGGTCTCTTCTCAAACAGACTGAAGCTGTGTCTAGTCAATGCTACACTCTTCTCAGAGTGCGCTTCTACAGGAACTGGAAGGTTCGTTGTTGGTTTCATTAGTTTCTCATATCTGTTTCCTACTTCCTTTACTTCTGGTTTCTCTTCTTCCGGCAGTTGAGCACTCTCCGGCTGATCGGCGGTTGCAGGATTGTTTTGCGCATGCGTACTATGCGTGTTGAGTGTGTCTTGTGTCGTATCCGTGAGGTCAAAGAAGTTATTTGTGCCTTTCATGTCACTTTGCTTATTTTTCTGATACATTGCAAGCAAAGTGTGGGACGCTTGTATTTGCTCCTTGTATGCTGTTTTCTGTTCCTCCACTTTTTTCATCTGCTGTAACTGATGAAAACTTGGGCGACGAAGCACCTTAGAGTCGTCGTATTTCATGAGGGTAGGCGGTGGATAACTTTGAGGCTGGGCGCCTACATTGGGTTGAGGCTTGAAGAATTGGAGTCTCGTGAGGATTCCGTCAAGCATGGGTTCTTGGGGACTGTACGCACTGCTAACTTTGTCCCTTTTCACTGGGTCACTGTGATGTGGATTGTGCTTCTTCAAGACGTCCTGGGACTTGAAAACCTCAGTTGCAGTCTTTTGTTCCTCTGGCTTTTTGGATTTCTCTAATGTCTCATATGAATGCCTGGGTTCTGATTTGGATAAGCGTTTGGAGGGACTGTACACGATGCGAATTTTGTCACTATCTCTATCGTGATATGGATTGTACTTTGCCATGGCATCTTGGTAGTTTGAAACATGAATTGCTCTCTTTTGTTCCTCTGGCTTCTTTGATTGCTCCAGTGTCTCATACGAAGGCCTGGACTCTGATTTGGATAAGCGTTTGGGGATACTGTATACGATGCGATTTTTCTCACCATCCCTTTTCACTAGATTATCTTGGTATGGATTGTACTTTTCTGCGGCGTCTTGGGACTTGAAAACCTCAATTTCACTCTTTTGTTCCCCAGGTTTCGTGGATTGGTTCAATGTCTCGTAGGAAAGTCAGGGTTCTGTTCTGGATGAGCGTTTGGAGAGACGAATTTTGTCATCATCCCTTTTCACTAGATTATTGTGGTATGGATTGTACTTTTCTGCGGCGTCTTGGGACTTGAAAACCTCAATTTCACTCTTTTGTTCCCCAGGTTTCGTGGATTGGTTCAATGTCTCGTAGGAAGGCCAAGGTTCTGATTTGGATAGACTGTACATGACACGAATTTTGTCATGATCCCTTTTAACAAGATTATTGTGATATTGATTGTACTTCCCTGCGGCGTCTTGGGACTTGAAAACCTCAATTTCACTCTTTTGTTCTCCAGGTTTTGTGGATTGGTCCAGTGTCTCGTAGGAAGGCCAGGGTTCTGTTCTGGATGAGCGTTTGGAGAGACGAATTTTGTCATCATTCCGTTTCACTAGATTATTGTGGTATGGATTGTACTTTTCTGCGGCGTCTTGGGACTTGAAAACCTCAATTTCACTCTTTTGTTCCCCAGGTTTCGTGGATTGGTTCAATGTCTCGTAGGAAGGCCAAGGTTCTGATTTGGATAGACTGTACATGACACGAATTTTGTCATGATCCCTTTTCACAAGATTATTGTGATATTGATTGTACTTCCCTGCGGCGTCTTGGGACTTGAAAACCTCAATTTCACTCTTTTGTTCTCCAGGTTTTGTGGATTGGTCCAGTGTCTCGTAGGAAGGCCAGGGTTCTGTTCTGGATGAGCGTTTGGAGAGACGAATTTTGTAATCATCCCGTTTCACTAGATTATTGTGGTATGGATTGTACTTTTCTGCGGCGTCTTGGGACCTGAAAACCTCAATTTCACTCTTTTGTTCCCCTTGTTTCGTGGATTGGTTCAATGTCTCGTAGGAATGCCAGGGTTCTGATTCGGACAAGCTTTTGGATAGACTGTACATGCCACGAATTTTGTCGTCATCCCTTTTCACTGGGTTATCGGCGTATGGTTTGTACTTTGCCATGACGACTTGGGATTTTAAAGCCTCAAATGCTCTCTTTTGTTCCTTCAGCTTTTTGGATTGCGCCATTGTCTCGTAGGAAGGCCAGAGTTCAGATGTGGATGAGTGTTTGGAGAAACTGAATACCTCTGGTTTGTATGCGTGATTCTTTTTAATTTCTGGGTAAATCGTAGACGGAATTGCTAGGAAGTCTAGGGTTGATTCTAAAGTCTTCACTTGAACTGGAGGCGGGAATTTGGGTTCATTTCTGCTAGCCATTTATTTGTTTCCTCTAATCAAAGTTTCACCAAGACCCTGTGGTTTAATCTCTACGTTCTCCTTCACTGTGGCTGCTGAGTCTTGTGGCTCCCCCGCGTAGGTAGCAGTCGCTTAAGGTGGGGATCTGAATCTCTCAACAGCTCCTGTCGGCATCTTGTAAGCCATGTACACCTTTGGGATGAATTAAAAAGATAAAGGACCCTTCATTATATTGAGTGCTAACTAAAAATCACCGCCGTCTCGAGAATTACACTGCCTGTCCATGCTTAATTTTAACATGGAGATCAGAGTATTGTTAAATTGCCTAATATCTCCAGTAGAGGCGACACAGTTCACACCCAGATAGCATGAAATTCCAGCATATTTCAGTTTCCGAGTTTATACTTTAGAGGGCAACACAGCATACGGTAATGTAACGGGTATTGCAGCTGGGTGTGAAAGGTGCTGCCATCTGTAATGTCGCCGTATAGGACAGGTAGTGTATACACGAGTAATACAGTCTAGAAGGCAGTGCTAAAAATATACGAGGGTGGATCGAAAAGTAACTCACAATTTTGTTCACAAAATGTTTAATAGGTACAATTACCAACAAATGCACACATGAAGGGACATCTTTTTCCTACTTTTCTATATAGTTTTTCAACACATTTCTCCCATCGTGATACCAGTTTCAAAATACCCTGTTCATAGAAGTTCGTTCGGTTGGAGTATACCTATCTGATGACTGCTGTTTTCACTTCTGCATCTGACGCAAAGCGTTGGTCCCATGAAGAAATTCCTGGCCGGTAAACGCTTTGCGTCAGATGCAGAAGTGAAAACATCAGTCCGCATATGGCTATACGCCAACCGAACGGACTTCTATGAACAGAGTATTTTGAAACGATGGGAGAAATGTGTTGGGAAACTTGGCGACTATATAGAAAAGTAGACAAAATATGTCCCTTCATGTGTGCATTTATTTGTAGTTGTACCTGTTAAACTTTTTGTAAAAGAAATTGTTGTGCGTTACTTTTCGACCCACCCTCGTATATTATATAGCCTACTATCTATAAAATATAAAACTATAGAGACTTAAAGCAATAATTGCTAATGCAAGCCTTTCTTTAACAGTTCATCCATGGCTGAGCAGTTAGACTGGTCGCCTTCCACTGCTGGGACCTGGGATCGAATCTCTGTGGATCCATGTTGAATTACGGGTGTACGAAATGGGGTCAGGGCAGGTTTTCTCGGGTGCCTCGGTTTCCCGTGCCATATACCTTATAGTCCATTCATTATAAATGTCCATTCGGTTGTAACAAAAGAATTATCATTATTATTATTATTATTGTTATTATTATTATTTGTAAATAATTATAATGTTAACAGAAAAGTTTTATATATCTAGACTAGTAGTTATGCTACTTATATATGTAAACTGTAATGGGATAAGTTATGTTTTTAAAGTAGGTTAGGTGTCTAATGTTTCTTAAATACTGAGCAAATGTGGACATTGTAACTTAAAAACAAAATCCATGTTATATTATTTAATTACCTTAGGGATGGACTCAGGCATGTATTCGGGAATCTTGCCGGACTTTTGAAACCTGAGGGCATGGGCAGGAAGTGGTACAGGCTCGTTGGGAATATGGGACAGCTGCCTCTTTTCTGATACAGCACTCTTCTGCCGGGGTATGTCCATCACAGACCTGGTGTGTGTTGGCCGTAGATTCACGATTCTAAGACTGGCCGGTGAGGCGGACTTGGACTTGGTGAGGTGTCTAGATACAGGGTGGTCCTTCATACCCCTCCTCTCTGTCTTCGGCACTAAGGTGAGGTGGGGTGGTTTAGGTGATGCCGATGCTGAATCTTTACTGTGGTCGGAGACGCTCGGTTTGAAAATATAAATTGACCTAATTTTCTTTCTAAATTTAGATATCCAGGAGTCCTTTGTGTTTTTTGTAAAACCACTCGACGTGGATTCGAAGTGGGCCGATCCATTATTTTGTTTGCTAAATACTTGACTGAAAATTTTGAAGGATTCTCGAAAGGTCGCCATGTTAGATGTTGCGCGGCAACGACGATAATCAACCATTTTCGCGCACAAGCCAATGATAACCGAATCGCCGAAGACTCGCGAACTAATTTTTTTTTCTTTTTCGTTTATAATTTCCACCTATGCTCAGTGTTTAAAAAGAGTAGACACTTAACCTACTTTATAAAACATAACTTATCTTATTATCGTTAACATAGCATACGCTGCTAATTTAGAAATATAAAACTTTGTACAAGCAATGAATTAGTGATAAATAGGGTTCGGATGTTTATGACCTAAAAGAGTGGAAAATATGACTGCAAATATGCCCTTAAAATGATTGAATTTGACCCAAAAATCCTAAATATGACCTAATAAAATATCGTACTTTCAAGAAAATAAATGTTCCCAATTAAAACGTTAAAAGACACTAACTTCTTACCTAACATTAATTCGATCAGATCATCACTTTTTAAAAATGTTATAGGTGATTTACAGTTTTACTTCTAATGAGCTTCTATTTTTAAAGAATTTTCTCCTGTTTGCTCGCTTCATCAGCTCCAAATACTCGTAATATTTTGTAGACCTTGCGTGTCCCTATAAAATATAAACAATTTCATTAATTTTAAAATTTAAGTTACCTATTAATTTGGCATAAATATTAAATAATTGAAATAAATTTCAAATTTAAATCGACCATGTAGTACATACACTATACAATTGTGCTCCTTTACCGAATGTATAACTGAAATATGACGTTAAATTACAAATGTGGCTAAAATATGAACAACACCACAAAAATGACCAAAATATGACTATATATGCAAAATAAAAAAAGGTCAGATTAGGATAACAAGCGTACAATTAGTGTTTAATTTGAGTTTGCGGTAAGAATGGAGGTCAGGATAAAAATATGACATGTTATAAACATCCGAACCCTAGTGATAAATATTACTAAAAGCCTTTAAAACTGTTAAAAATGTGCTTAAAGTCCATACAATAAAAGTGTTGTACTAAAATGCAGATGTTATCTTCTACAAGTTTCGATGCTACTGAAGGCTGACCATCCAGCCCACAACGCAACAGATGTCTACAATTCATGCAGAAATTACCTGAAGATGACGTATTAGGGAAATGAAAATAATTGATTTTTTTCTCTCAGAAAGTTGTATATTTCCTACTTTCTGTGCTCGTACCATAGTTATTATATTCCCTGACACCTTATTCATCGCTGTTGGCTTCACAATATAAATTATATTGTTCGTAGTAAAAACTCTCTTTGCTATTTTGCCTACACATTTCGTTTCTTATTTTATTTAATTTCTACGACCCAACAAAATACCAAGTCATTTCTGGGGGGAGGGGGTTAAATGTGCGAAATTCTCACATGGATTTACTGTTATCTAATATTCACCATTTTATCTCTTTTGTTTTGATTTTACAGCTTGTATAGGCCTATATAAAATATTTCTCTAATTGCAGATGTTGTCGAAGCCATCATGGAGTACCCAGCATTGAAGTCGAGTTTTACTTTTTCGGTCTTTATCGATGTATAATAGTGGCGTGTGTACAAACTTTACTATATCAAGAAACAAGAAGACTAGAAGATAGTGTTTTTTATTTAGTGTTTGTGACATCAAGAAAAAGACTTTACTAAATCAAGAACATGCTGAGGAAGACAACACTTATATTCAGACCTTCTCTTCATAATTCTGTGCTTTGGCGTGGAATTTTGAAATGAGGTCTGTGTATGCTCCATTTCTAATACTGCTGGACACCTCAAGGTATTAACGAAATCAGTACTTAGAAAGGAGCTTAGATAGGGGCCTCTTTTTAGAGGTGAAGAGCGGTCTTGGTGCAAACCGAGGCCACTGAACACCAGAAGACCAGCAATCCTCTCATCGAAAACAGGTAAACAATGTTTGTGTATTACGCATGCTCCACTGAAAACAACTTTAATTCTGAATACAACATAGCCCTGTGCTGAATTCAGATGTTCATAATAATTCTTAAGTGCCAGAATGGTATTTCATAAGATTATATGGGGACGGGAAATTGTCTATCTGTCTGTATGCGCGGTAACTCAAATACGCTTTATCGGATTGTCATAAAACTTGGTATATGCATTTATAACGTCCGTGGGAAGAAGCCTATTGATATTGGACCAAATCGGTTGACCGGTACCGGCGTAATGCCCAATTTAGTGTCTATTTTATGGTAATATATTAGAAAGAATTTATGAAATGCAAATCAGTTATCATGACAACATATTGTTTTACAGTGTTTATATACGGCTTTGGAAGTTGCAATACAGGTAGCTTTGACAAATAACGCTATTCCTTTACATATTCTTATCAAACTGGACCATTAAACTGAGCGAGGTGGCCGAGATGATGTCTTGAACTCGCATTTTGGAAATCCCTGGTTCAAATCCCATAGCCGTCCAATTTGACGTTTAGTAGTTGTTGTAATTTTATGTGACTGTGCGATAGTCAAGATATCACAGATCTATATAGTTCTGCTGATGCTGAACGATTTTAAATTTTAATCTGATTAAAAGAAAAACTAGACCTTTGTTCTTCCGTGTGCCCTGCTAAATGAATCTATCTGGAGCTAAACTCGGAAATCGATTAAAAAAAAAAAAACTTAATTTTCTGCATATCATAATTGCTATTAACTGATTAAACAAAAGCATTCTGGCACTTTGTTACACCAGTTTACCTTATTTTATTATTAATTTCATTTACTTTATTTTAATTTATCAAATTTGTAATTGAAATTTTATAACTTTTTAATTGTCTGTAATATGTTTAGTTTTTAATTTCGAGATATTTATCAAATTTTGCATGTAGAGGTGATATGTATGGTTTTACTTGTGAAATAGAAGAGAAGGCCTTATGACCTTAACTTCGCCATTATAAATAAAAAATAAATAACACATTCTAGTTAAGCTAACTGGAAGGTACGCACTGGAAGGATTTATCGGGAGATGGTAGTACAGTCTTCTAATAATACGTAGAATAAACTGGACCCCACCCTTCTCTTCTAACACACTTCATACCGTTCTACATTTTCAGTAACTATTTGCAATTATTCTATAGAGTGGAATTAGTTAGTTAGTTAGTTAGTTAGTTTGTTTATTTTCTCACACAGTACAGTGTTTTTCATTAACCTACTTATAAGTTTACATATACTTATGAACTACATTTCTTAAAGTTTAACACACACATTTACAAATTAATAATTTACAAACAAATATTTAATACATGTACAATATTTAAACACGCTATATTTTACTACATTATACATTTTAATATTATTTCTAGCTCTATTTTTACAGTATATGGAAGATGAATTTTACAAATTGAATGATAAATTTAAGAATACAGTATATACACACTTACAAAGAATAGAAATCACTTATATTATAAAAACAGTTTGATAAAAGAAAGGATTTGAGCATTCTCTTAAATGAAATTTCTGTTTTTTGTGATGTGATATGAGAGGGGAGTGAATTAAATACCTTAGAGCATAAGTAAGTTAGTATGGAGAAGATTCAAATAGATGGGTAGAGTGTTTCGTCACTGCTATGCTGTTTTTATGTCGGGTGTTGTAAGAGTGGTAGTCAGAATTAACTTTGAAAAGGAGTCTATGAGAATAAGCAAACAGGGCGGCTTCAAAAATAATGATACATGGTAGGGGGAGGATCTTGTGGGTTTTAAATAAAGGTTTGCAGGAATCGAGAGGCTTGGCATTATAAATGGTACGTATTATGCGTTTTTGCAGGACAAAGATTCTATTTATGTGGAATTGATCCGCTGATCCCCAAGCAATAATGTTATATTTTATTTTAGAATAAATATAGCTGTAATAGCATTGCAGAAGAGTTTTCTTATTGCAATAAGATGATAGTTTAACGAATAAAAAGGTATAACTAGATAGATATTTACACAAATTTTGAACGTGTCCCTTCCAATTTAAATGACAATCTATCGTTAGATTCTGTTGTAGAGTTTCCTGTAAGATCTGAAGAGCCCACAGATATAGAGGAATAGATCGGCAGCGTCGTATCCTTAACTGCAGGTAGCAGTGATGCCGAGTCAGGGGCGAAGAGGGGCAAGGGATGCAGTGCCGACGCCATATTGGTATCACCAACGTGTTCGCTAAGTACCACGTATTCATTACGGAAAATTGTTTTTCTTCCTACATAATTCCGAATTTATAGTGAAACGGTGAACCACAGTGTTGTTTGGGAATCCCTCTAATTTCAAATACATACTATACCACAATATTGGAGGTCAAATTAACATCCATTTATAAATTTGCCAAATTACTATTGCTTAAACTGGGTCTATTACAGCTATTTTCATTCAATACTGGTTTACGAAATAATTTTCTGGGAAAACTGCAGCGAATGGGAAAGCATCTTAAAAAGAAAAACATACTAATTATGACCCATTCATCCTACAGGGAATCAGAGATCTACAAATATTAACATTTCCTTCAATATATTTACTAGAGCTTCTAACTCATGTGCACATTAATTTTGACCAATACAACACACAAAATACTCACGAACATAACACAAGAAACAGAGTTGTTAAAATTCTGTTCCCATAGAATAACCCTCCTAGAGCATAGACCACATACATGGTCTTTAAACATACAATAAAATTTCAAATGAAACAAAATCATTAAATAGCAGACAATTCAAAATTAAAATTAAAAACTTGTTTTTGCAAAGAACATATTACTGAATCAGAGAATTCCTTGAATATGAGGTTAACATATAATTATAATAAATAAAAAAAAAGTGTGCGGGGAATTAATTTTTAGACTTTTTCAATTTTGTAGATTTTTCAATTTTGGACTGTTGGACTTTATTAATATCAAGTTTTTGGACTTTTTTAATTTTGGATTTTTGGAATTTTTAAATTTTTGATCTTTCAACTTTTTTCATTTGGAATTTAGGATGTTTTGTTTTTATTTTTTAAATTTTGGATCATTTTTATTTTTTAGATTTTTAATTTTGGATTTTTTAAATTTTTTAAATTTTGGATTCTCGATTTTTAATTTTCAAATTTTGGATTTTTTAAATGTTGGATCTTTTGTTTTTTTAATTTTGAATCTTTGAATTTTGGAATTTTGGATTTTATAAATTTTGGATTTTAAGAATTTTGGATTTTTATTTTTTAATTTTTTGCTTTTTTAATTTTGGAAAATCGATTATTAATTTTTTATTTTGAAATTTTAGATTATCGATTTTTATTTTTTAAATTTTGGCTTATTAGAATTTTCAATTTTGGATTGTTGGACTTTTTAATATTGGGTTTTTGGACTTCTTTAATTTTTGGATTTTTGGAATTTTTATATTTTTGAGCTTATATTTTTTTAATTTGGAATTTTGGAAATTTTTTGTTTTTGATTTTTTTAGATTTTGGATCTTTTTTATTTTTTAATTTTGGATCTTTAGATTTTTTAAATTTTGGATTCTCGATTTTTAATTTTTAATTTTTTTAATTTTTAAAGTTTGGTTTTTTGTATTTTTAATTTTTTTAATTTGTATCTGAATTTTTAAATTTTGGAATTTTGGATCTGATTTTTTTAATTTTTGCATTTTTAATTCTGGATATTTAAATTTTGGATTTTTTTAATTTTGTATTTTTTTATTTTGGATTTTTTAAATTTTGGATAAGCCTAATCATTGAGTTGATTGTTTTCTGTGCAGTCCGTTCCGTCACAGACCCACTAATTTCGTGACGATTTTGAGTGTAACAATTTCGTGACGATTTTGTCCGTCACGCAACTTTGGGTTAGCTCTCGATTTACTCCTACCGCGGCTAAAGAAGTTTCACTTCAAAAAATAGTAAAAGAAATCATTCCATTTTCACGCACTTATTAGATAAATAATTACATTAGTGTTAGATTTTCCTTATTTGTAATCGTGATTTACAAGTAATATAGTGTAGGCCTAGTGTAGCTAGAATATTCCTAGTGAGTCACCAGTTTACCAGCCAAAGCTGAATAAATGTAAAAGATATGTGACTATAAATTAACATCAACAACATTAACATTTATCTTCTGTATACAGAATTAAGACTATGGTACTACATGCACTTGGACACTTTTCTTATATCAGTTTACCTGATTTTATTATAAGTGTGACGTCTAGTGCTGTAATGGCCAAATTACAATAAAACTGTATTTATTAATTTATTTACTGGATTGTGAAATTCCAATTGAAACAGCTTTAAAAAGCCTTTCTTGTTTGATTCCCGCGCCGGCTTCCCTTCCTTTCGTCAGTTTGTTGGTGATCGCAATATGGCGACGCAGCGAACGCGTTGGCTTCAGTCCCTCCCCTTACGCTGCCGATCTATTCCTCTATATCTGTGGAAGAGCCATTCTTTTCATTCGCACGCATGTTAAACTAGAGACACAAAGGAAGCAGGTTTCCGCTTGCAGGCATGCCAACCCTGGCGAGAGACTCAACGCCAACTTTGCTTCTTGTTAGAAAACGAAACTTGTCAACCCGTGACAAACAGTTAGAAGTTAAATTAAAATTCCGACTTCCGAATTGAACTCCATTAGCAGGTGCCAGCGGCTTCGCCCCCGATAATTAATTCAGAAATTAAAAAATAAGAGCAAAATAATTAAAACATTATATTTATTAACACTTGAAACATTCATAGGCCTAAACTAAACAATTAATTCAATTAATGAAACAGCTAAAAATCCGGCTTTGAAGTGAATTCCTCTATTAGAAAGCACAGCATGGGGAAAACAACCTCAGATTCAAGTTTCCTGGCCCAGCAACACCTGCATAGTGAATTTCGTCCAAATCGAACAATGTTTGCCCATTCAGGTCTATGTCCATTTATACCTCTCCCGTGTAGATTGAAAATTTCAGATGTCAGCGTGCCTTGACACTATAAACAAATGAATCGACCAGGCTGGGCGTATAAAATTCAAGCGATCAAGGTAGGCCTATGACAAAAATGGGCAAAGCCACCTGCAATTTATTTGACAAATGAAATGTATTACTGAAAACTGATGCTTGGATAGCGAAAAAACGCACGTTTTCTGATAGTTGTTTACTCATAACTCGCGAACGAAAGCTAAAATTAAAAATCCGGCTTCGAGGTGCATTTGCCCACCCTTCAGTCCATTTATGTTTAAAATTTCAGATCTCTGCGTTCAGTATATTTCGCTGGGCATCGCTCACAGACAGACAGAAAGACAAACACTTCCTTTTATTATTATAGAAGAAGACTAGTGATGAGGGTGGAAATTTATTTATTTATTAGAAATTCCCTTATTGAAAAAATGAAATTTATTTATTTATTTATTGTACTAAGAATATTACAGGCTAATGCCCAATTACAATATTCTCGCTTATATTAATACACCAGATTCTAATATTAAATATTTAAAGTGATATTCAAAATAATTAAACCAATACTGCTACTGTAAAAAAAACACACAGAAAAGAAAAAGAAAAACACAAACAATATGACAATTACACAAGGGAACATAATATGAAAAACAAATAATTCTATAAATAATAATATAATAGTTTTGGAGGAAAATATATTATATCAGAAAGACTCAAATAAAGAAAATGACATGGAGCATATTTTAATAATCATTATTTTAAAATTTTAAAATTGTTTCACATATATTTTTAATCCGGTTATTGTTAGTATTAAAAATCTAGTAGTAGTTAGTATTAAAAATCTAGTAGTAGTTAGTATTAAAAATTGATTATTAATAAAATGTTAAGCTTATCGCTGTTGCCGAAAATAGGGGCTCTCTTGATGAGAAATGTCAGTGGTTCCACTCCTTGACATTTGGCATGGGAAATACCACAGACGTCTTGTGACTTTTCCATAACAATCATTTGTACGACTCTGCGTTTAGCCAATCGTTTGATGGCTTGCAAATGGCACGTGTCGCTGTGGCTGGAAAGGTGACAACATTTCAGTTTATACACAGCACTAAAAAAAAATGAATTTAACATTTTCTGTTTATAGTAGGTGTGACTGGCACTAAATTTTATCAAGAGCTTCGTAAAATAATTTGCTGATATAATTCCCATAAAACGCGTTTGTAACGTGTGGCCTAATTCGAACAGATGTGGCGTTAATAGCGTAGGTAGGTAATATAAAGAAAAGGTTCGGTTATAAGGTATATGTACACCCAAGAAACAAAAAAAATAATTCTGAAAATTTTCATTTTGGAAAATGGCGTACTTAGTAATTTTCTCTTTCATCTCTCTCTCTATATAAAAGGCTTTGTCCTGACTTACTGACCGACTTAATGCCAGAGAATCAACGTAGAGCCTGAACTATAGGCCTAATAGGTAGAGACTTGGAATTTTGACAGTACCTTCGTTTCATAATGCAAGTGCTCGCTATGAAAGGATTTTGCAAAATTTTTATTTTAAATGCCAATAATCAAATGTTTTTGAGAATACTTAATCATGTTTTACAAAGAGTTATCAAATCCAAATCACAGTTCTCATAACAACATATTGTTGCCAGTGGTCTCAGATGAGTTTGAAAATAAATGAAATGGGACTTGGAGAAATTAGACAAGCTATTAATATTATTCATGTTATAAATAAATATTAAAGAATGAAATCTACGAAAATAATGCAGTCACATAACTTTCTCTACCCTGGACATAGAGAAAACAATATGAGATATGGTAATATGTATATTATACTAGCATGTTATACTAGTTTAGTGTGATAAGTCGTTCGTCCTATTGCAATTTATAAATACCTATATAAGGACCTAGAATTTAAAAATCGAAAGTCCTTCGTAAGTTAATTTCCAATTACAAAATAAAAAATTCGGGCGACGCCGGGCTTTTTAAGCTAGTTTCATATATTTATTTTTAAATTCTGGCTGCTAGTACCTTAAATAGGGCCCGTTTTCTAAAAACCTTTATTTTTCCATGGTGAGGATGATTCATGGTATGTAAAGTATAATTTTTTGTAAACCACGTCTAACGATTTACGTTAACTTCATATATATATATATATATACTTTAAAAATCAGTTACTTTTTTTCTAAAAGAAATTGGGCTTTTTTAAGAGAAAATTTCCTGCTTTTAATTTTTTTATCTGGTAATCTTAATGTAATACGTAATTACACAAAAATCCCAGCTGTAAAATAACTAAAAAACTACTTGAGATGAATGGCTGAATTTTGAAGGAGTGCGTTAATACTATATGCGCCAAAATCAAGAATAGTTCAAAACAATAAAATCTGATGTGAAATTCACATAACTTCCTCTGCCCAGATAAATGTTAGCCTCTTAGTATAATATAATTATTATGTATGGCATTTGGAGAAGATCACCCAGAGTCTCACGAAGAGACAAAATAAGGAATGCAGAAATACGAAGAAGGATGGAAGTGGAAGAAGACATTAACAATACTATTGAGAGGTAGAGACTACAGTGGTATGGTCACGTACGAAGGATGGAAGAAGGAAGGATACCAAAATATATACTTGAATGGGAAATTGGAAGAAGAAGAAGAAGAAGAAGAAGAAGAAGAAGAAGAAGAAGAGGGCGTCCTGCGACTACATGGATCAACAATGTACAGATGTCAATGGGAAGAATTGGTGCAGTGGAAGAAGATACACAGGACAAAGAAAAATGGAGACAGATCATTAACAGATGATGACAAGCTCAGAAAAGTGTATTGATTGTGTTGAAATGTGATATGTGGATACTTTGTTTTAATTTGTATTGTTTGGTTGGAGGACAGCCTCTGTATTGAGGGAAAACTCAGAATGTATGTATGTATTATTTTTTTTTTTTTTTTTTTTTTTTTTATTGAATGAATACAGCATGTTCCATTGCTTAAGTGCTGCAATACTACATGCTATGTCTCATTAGAAAAAAAATTAAGTATATACAAGTATTTGCAATGATACATTAAATAATTAAGTTAATAGTTTCTGAGCTAATTCTAATAAATTACAACTTTTTTATAAAATTCTATCATTGAACAGCTGTGTTATCTAAACCTGTATTATTATTAACTATAATGAACTGAAGTCTATTGCGTGTATAAAACGTTTAAAAGATGTATAGTGTTTCACAATGAGTTGATCTGGAGGAACCGGCCATTGCCCGTGTTTGATTGCAATATGCTTTTTTAAAATGTCTCTCTGTTGTTGGAGGAACCGGCCATTGCCCGTGTTTGATTGCAATATGCTTTTTTAAAATGTCTCTCTGTTATGTATGACATTCTCTTGAAGTAAATTGGTTGGTTGTAAAGACGAAGAGAATGTAGTTACTCGAAGGATACATAACCCAAGTAAAATCTTATTAATGTACTCTCGTAACTTTCTTCACTTTAAGCATGGCCAACTATACATATTTCTCACTTCACATTCTGATATAGAACAAGAGGATATATTGCAAACAGCACGTATTCAAGTGGATGGCTTAAAACTACACTTCATATATTTTTTTCGAAAAAAGTTTCAATTAAATGTTTTAGCTCTTAGCATAAGCAACCCCATGTCAAAATTTAAAGAAAATCGTTGGGACCGTTTTCGAGAAAATCGCAAAAAAAAAAAACGAAAATTTCTTCATGTAAAGTCCTCTTTAAAATATGAAAAACTTGTCGCCAATCTTCGTGTCACATCTTCAGAAGGTACCTGATCCAAATACAAATTTTTTTCATACGATTTTCCGTTTTATAGCTAGTGTGTTCACAGACATCCTGACACACAGACACACACAGAATTTTTCCGAAAATAGTGTTTTTGGATTCAGGAAACCTCAAAACGTGTATTTATGTTACAAACTTAACTTGGAATTTTGGGTCTAAAACAATACTTCCTCTACCTATAGTACCTATGGTACGGGCAGAGGAAGTAAATATGTGTAAAATGTATATTTCACTAGTTTTCTAAGGCAGAGAAATCCATGTGAGATTTTCCCATCAGAAACAAGTGGGATCATTTGTAAGAAGGATGTCTCATGCTCTGATGAGCGCCGGGCGAGACAATAAGCATTAGTAATGTTATTACAGGCAGCGGAAATCGATAGGGAACCACCACCGCAATCATCACCATTTCCTCTCCCTCCTGCAGATGAAACACTTCCAATTTCATTCTAATAAAGCCCCTTTCACACTGCACAATTCACTTCAAACTGACACCAAATTTCCACGTTTAAAAACGCCTTTCGTTATATTATCTGCTATGATTTTATGATTCAGTAACCAATCTAGTAGAAGAATATGTTGGAATTTCAACCAATCGTAGGTGTTTATGGTCATAATTTTTTTCGTTTTATTAAGTGCCAGAATGGTACTTTCAGAGATTGTGTGGTGGACGGGAAAATGTCCATCTGTCGGTCCGCGTTAACTGAAATAAGCTTTATCAGATTTTCATGAAACTTAGCATATGCATTTATAACATCCATGGAATGAAGCCTATTGATATTGGAGCAAATCGGTTGACCGGTACCGGACTAAAGCCCAATTTTAGGGTAATATAATGGAAAGAATTAATGAAATGCAAATCAGTTCTGATGACAACATATTGTTTTACAGTGTTCATATACGGATTTGGAAGTTGCAGTACAGTAAGCTTTGACAAGTAATACTACCCACATATTCCATCACATATGTTTATCAAACTAGACCTTTGTTCTTCCTTAAGTCCTGCTTAATGAATCGATCTGGAGCTTAACTCGAAATCTTAAAAAAAAAAAATTCTTTTCTGCATATCATAATTGCAATTATCACTGAGTAAGCAAAATGATTCTGGCACTTTGTTACATCAGTTTACCTGATTTTATTAAAATATCAATAATACCAATCGTGATGGAGGGGTTTAATAGTAGCCCTACATTATGCAACAAGCCTATAATGGCATTTATTAAGATAGTTATGAGTACGGATATATTCTATTTATGAAACAAGCAACGCGAATTTCATAATTTTCATACGAGTTTCTTAATTACCATTATAGGCAAGTTGCATAGTTGTTTTTGATCGACCATAATTAGTCTAAATTATTAAATTTTGACATTTTAGATTCACTCAAACAAACGGCAATGAGCTCAACATACTCGTTGCGTCAGCTGGTTGTAGTAGTTCTTGTCTTCTACGGGATATGGTAGGTCATAGCATTGGTCAAATTGAAGCTACCTTATGGTTAATTTTTTTAAACCAACTGATTTTGACAACACGAATTGAATTCATTTTAGTATGATATTATAATTAACAATAACAGAATTTATTTTGATTTAAATACAGGCTATTTATTACGTAGTTTTCTTGCTCCTACTCTCAAAGTTTCAAGATGGTTTCGTGTTCGATAACAACGCTGTGCAACAGTCATTATGTTAAAGAGATACTACGAGGGTAAGTGAATAAGTATCTGCATTTTTTGTTTAATCTTTTGTAGGTTGGCTGTACCGCTTTGTGCTCGCGCACGTCGACATTTGTTCACTTGTCTCAGCTTGTGGAATGTTTCACCGTTAGGCTCCACTGACTGTTTCGCTGTACCAGGGGCCGAAATCCACCGAAGATTTTCCGGACAATATAGGCACAAAGTTTTACTACGGCGAAGCGACTACGAATGGATTCAAAAGTTTAAAAAAGGTCGGACAAGTGTGAAGCACGAGAAAAGTACAGGACGCACATCCACATCCACTAGTGACGCCAAGATTGAGCAAGTGCGTATCATGATTCAGACAAACCGAAGATGGTCGTCGTTGAAGTGACAAGCCATATGCAAATTAGCCATTATTCTGTGGTTCTGCATATGACATTATTCATAACAGGCTTGGCTTTCATTAAGTCTGTGCAAGGTGGGTCCCAAAACAGCTCACTGAACAGCACAAGCACAATCGCGTGTCCATCTGCCAACGCTTGCTGGACAGCCATGCTAACGAAGGTGAAGTTTTTTATGAAACGAATAGTCAATGGAGACGAAACATAGATCTATCACTTTGAGCCTGAAAGCAAACGCCAAAACATGGAATGGAAACACCCTACATCTCAAGTCGAAAAGAAATTCAAGAGCCAACCATCCGCAGGAAAAAGTGATGCTCACTCTTTTCTGGGACTCACAAGGGCCAATACTGCAACATTATTTGGAGAAGGGCTCAACAGTAAATAGTGAACGTTACAGTGAGATGTTGAGGAACGAGCTGAAGCCTGCAATTCGAACCAACCGCCGAGGCCTATTGTCGAAAGGAATTGTTTTGTTGCATGACAATGCGCGATCTCACTGCTTAAACTATTGCGAAACTTGGTTTTGAGGAGTTAGAGCATCCTGCATACAGTCCCGATATCGCCCCGTCATATTTCCGTCTATTTGACTCACTTAAAGATGCCTTAAGGGGCCTTCAATTCACCACAGACCAAGAACTGAAGGAAGTGGAGCATATGTGGCTTACTACTCAGCCGAAAAACATTTTTTTCTGAGGGCATCAAGAAGCATGTGCAACGATGTATCAAGTGCATTGAGAAGGAAGGGGACTATGTTGAAAAATGATGTAGGCCTAATTGAAAGTTTTGTACTGTTGTTACAATTAATTTAATGTTCGAATAGTGACGGTTTTTATATAAGTTACACGTGGATAAAAGTTTTCGTAAATTTTGTAATTACAATTGTAATATCTAATTAATACTTATAAATGATATGGCAAAGTTTGGTCGGACATGTGGTAGATGTTATCCATTGAAGTCGACCCTCCTGAACACAAATATGACAACAAAAACTGTTCCTTTCCGATTTCAAGAAAATCCCGGTGTTATATTCATTCATTCATTCATATTTATTTTATTGTCTGTGCGCATATACATTTTTGCTATGGACCAAGTCAAAAAAACATAATAAAATAAAGAAAAAAAAGAGTGGATAAGGTTTATCCTTATCGAACATGTTACAATACACAATGCACAAAATATGTTAAAAAAACGAAAACAATAAAACATTATAACTGTACATTCTCCATATCAAAGCATTCCCTTACTTCATAGAAGGGGTAAAGCACTAGCCAATCATATAGTTTCTTTTTAAATGTATTGAATGTTAGTGAGTGAATGTATTGTCCAGTTTGTTAAAAAATTATATGCCCATGGAAGTGTAGCTTTTTACACTTGTACTAAGTCTATAATATGGGGTGTCCAGAAGAGACTGGTTTCACGTATTATAGAAGTGGACATTACTCCTATAAGTATAGGTGTTTAAGTTTCTTTTCACATGGAGTAAACATTGCAATATGTATAAATTTGTTATAGTTAAAATACGATTTCTAATGAACAACGGTTTGCAATGTTCGCTCATGGGAGACCTTGTTATTATCCTTAGTGCTTTCTTTTGCAGTGTAAGCACATCTTTTGCACAACTACTGTTACCCCACAGAATCAGGCCGTAACAGAGAACAGAATGGAAAAATGCGAAATAGGCCATGCGCACATATGATGCTGGAACAACACCTAAGAGATTTTTGAGCAGGTATATCGAGATAGTCTAGTGCAAACTGCTTTTACATGAGGAACCCATGTCAGGTTACTGTCTATTAATATTCCCAACACTTTTATATCACTTCCATCAAATTCAAATTCACTTGAGTCGACTTTTTTGTTTTTTGTACAGCAAACTAGATATCGGGTTTTGTCTTTATTCAGGATGAGACCATTACTTCTGAACCAGAGACATGCTTCTTCCATGGTTTGCGCAGTGATTTGCTTTAGTTCTTTCCAATCTAGGTGAGAAAGGTAGTGTCATCGGCGAAAATGGTCGTGATAGAGTGCTTTATGTTGCAGGGAAGATCATTCATTACAATTAAAAATTAAAAAAGGGCCCAGAATGCTGCCCTGGGGCACTCCGTTCGTGACCTCAACACTGTTTGAATGTTTATCCTCGTACATCTACGAACTGAGTTCTTTTGCATAGATATGATTTGAAGAACTTTAATGGTCTTGCCTCAGGTTTTCTTCTATTGCTCTTTGCCAGGCAATATCGTGTCAGGTTAGATTTCTTAACTATATATTTATGGTCTTTTTCATATTTCTTTCGATTCTGGTCTGGGGATTTGTTGGTTATCCGGCTTTTCTCTATGTGGTCTCGGTAGGCGATTTCTGGCGTAGCCGAACTGGCCCTGTAGTGTACACAGGACTGTTGGGTTTGGAGGCCTGAAAGATTGGCATACCAGATTATCCTGGACTTTATGCGCCTTTTGTCTTCTATCCTAACTCATAAAGTTTTTGGGCCGTGGTGTCTTTTGCACTTGCTGGTTCGCTGGAGCGATCTGGCGGTTGACCGCTGTTGTAACTGAACGGTGCCTGTAAGAGTACACAGGGCTGTTTGGTTATCCTGCATGTCTTCGGCATGCGGAAGAGCAACTCCAGCTGTAGGGAACATCTACGTCTACTTCAACGGTCTTCTGCCCCTATTTCTCTTAGTGCTCTGGATGTTTAGGCATCTTTTTTTCTGTAGCTTTTCCCAGACTGGTTCGCTAAGCTTCTTTAATAAAATAAACTTCTTTCAAATAAACTGCCGTTGTATGGTAGCAGAGCGTGGTTGGCTGTTACCTAGTGTAGTTGTTTTCGTGCTTCCAGCTGTGGAGAGGGACCCTCGTCTAAACTCTGTAAGTGGCATACCATTATGTTTTCATAATACCAAAGTTATAGGTGCCTTCTGCGCCAAGAATATATATATTACAGTTACGCCAGTACCAATATGTAGTTTAACAGTCAGACATAAAGCACAGTGTGATTTTTAGTAATGCATATATATATATATATATATATTTCAGAGTACTATTACTCTAATAGTTATGAAAGGGCATGATTTTACCCTTAGTAAAGTTTTGTAAAAGTAGCACGGAGTAATGGAAAGCTTGTTAAATTTCGAGAAGTTTCTCCTATGCAATCTATCTGTAGCCATGACGTCATCATACTGCTAGGGGCGTGTATGAGGTGTTCTGTGACGTCACTTCTTTGTTAGCTTAAAATCCGGTCTTTTGCCTGAATTTAGATTTGTTCAATTCGCCAGTAGCTTATGCCTTTTTCTTATATGTTACTTTTGAAAGAAAAATGGTCTATTTTTCCATTCACATAATTATTGCCCGTTTTTGCTTAAATAAAATATGCGTGTTGCAAAAAGCCTCACATGGAATGTCTATGTCTTGTCGTCCCAAAGGGGATTCTAGCGTTCCTATTGAAGTAAATTCTACAGTTATGTAATGTTGGAATGCTTCTTTCCATCCTAGTCTTTTTTCCTTTTGATTCATGGCATAAAGTCGAAACGTTGCATCTTCTAAAGAAGTAATTGGTGGGAATATTCCTTCCGGGTTGGTAGCTTGCTGTATCAAAATAATTTGTGCATTTTTCTAGCCTCTTTCTTGTTGTTTAAGTATTTTCTTCGGTTAAAAATCTACGCAGTGAACAGAATTGGCATTTCCTATGGATTCTCTATATTTGCAGTTACAAGTTAATTCCATTGTTATTCTGTTGCGGTAAATTTTTATTCAGTACTATAAAGATTCCAGGTCCTTAGGAATTTTTATATAAATTATTCTAATTCCAATTTCGTTGCAAATTTAGATTTTGTTATCGAAAGCTTATTGCTTGTCCATGTAATATTGTGAGCTAGTATTCAGTTGAGTGCTTTACCAAATCTGGTAATATATTCATCTTTAACCTTCATTTACCGAATTGAAGTTTTTCTTTTGCAAATGCATATTTTGGCTGTGATCAATGAAAAGATGTAATTTGAACATTTGATAATCTTGTATTGAATCCCACTTAGCCAGATATTGCCATACTGAAGTTTCCTGACTTTATAAAATTTTCCATTTAACCTTGTCATATTTTTGAAGTTCACTTAGTTTCTTTTCAAAATTAATTTTTGGATTCTGATTGTAATTCTGCTTAACTGTTTTTATTATCCATAGACCTTTAAAAAAAACGAGGATATCAGAGTTTGTAAATTTCTGAATTAATTAATTATTATTATATTATTTTCTTGAAACTCTCATGGGGCTTTTCAAATTTGAATTGTGAAATCACTTAAACCTGTTAAGGGGAATTATTGTACGTAAGCGTTGATGTATGGAAGATGTTACAACTTGTAAATTAAAAAAAAATTATGGTACTTCTTTTTTATATTGATATAGATTTTTCTCAAAGTTTGAATTCTGGAATTTTCTCAATTTTTGATAGAACTTCATTTCTTCTTGAGAATTTTGGATATAGCATGCATGTGAAATTTTTAATTGGGTTTCGGATTTCCAGATTGATATTTTCCAAATTTAACTTTAAATTTTTTTTTAAATTTTGGATAGCCTTTGAGTAACGTTGTACTTTTCAGACTATTGAGTTTAGTTACCCATTTTTCTATTTTGGATTGTTTTTGCGATTTTCATATTCAGTTTTCAAATTTATCTTTTTTTAATTAAGCTTTTGGATTTTCCTTATATCCAGGCATTTTTATAGGTCAAATTATTTATTAGTAATTTTGATTTTGTTTTTGTTCATCATCGTAATTTAGTGTGCTAGTTTCTAAACTCAAATTTTGGAATTGATTTTTCTGATTTACCATAGATTTTTTTGGGGTGTTGCCTTGCTACTTCGAAATTTACCCATGGTACTTTGGTTCCATTTTGAATATGATAATTAAGTGAACATACTGTAGTATTTACATTTTGATAAATTTAAATTTTGGGTTTTTACCTAGTAAACTCCAGATAGATTTTGCCTTTGAATTTAAATAATTTCCACCATTTATATATATTTGATATTCTTGTGGTGTTTTCTATTTTGACAAGATTACTCACCTTTAGTATTTACTACTCATTGCTGTTTTTTTGGGTAGGCGTGATTAAATAAGATTTTCATATCTCAAGATTATTACCAGGCTCTGCTTTGGCGATTCAGGTTAACAATATTAGCTCTATGGATTTTATAGTAATTTTTTTATTGTGAACTGTCTCGTCCCTATTATTGATGACATTCTTACTCAACCGTATAGCGGATTGTGATTGATGTTAATGTATATATGGTAGGATAGGAAGTGGTAAAAAGAAACACACTGGAGTAATTTTCAATCAATTTAGCAAGCAACATATGTTTTGGAAGATAGCTTTATTCAATGCTAGGGTATATAATATGATACACATGTTATTTAGAAGTTTTTCATTCTGAGTCAAGTTGGTTGACTTATGTTGTTTATAATTCCATTTGGGAATTTATTAGAGTTGTGAAAAGTTACATTGTCAAAAATTCTTGTTATAGTTCTTGTTCATTAAAATTTATTGTTCAATCGAAATATTTTGTGGTGGGGATTATTTTCGATTGCTTCTTACCTCCCTTATTCTGGTGTGCACTGAAAGGGTTAGATCCACTCCGCCCGGGCTTATCCCCTCATGCTTCCTTCCTCTTCAAAAACAGGGAGGGGGAGGAGATTTTTCTGAGTTAAATGATGATGGTTATTGTAGTTAATGGAAATATAAAGCATACTTATAAAGAAAAGTAAAGGAGAAGATTATTATTCAACATTGTAAGTACCTCCACTTCAAGGACGGGTGGGAGGTGACTCTTGCCTCAGGTTTTCTTCTATTGCTCTTTGTCAGGCAATATCGTGTCAGGTTAGATTTCTTAACTATATATTTATGGTCTTTTTCATATTTCTTTCGATTCTGGTCTGGGGATTTGTTGGTTATCCGGCTTTTCTCTATGTGGTCTCGGTAGGCGATTTCTGGCGTAGCCGAACTGGCCCTGTAGTGTACACAGGACTGTTGGGTTTGGAGGCCTGAAAGATTGGCATACCAGATTATCCTGGACTTATGCGCCTTTTGTCTTCTATCCTAACTCATAAAGTTTTGGGCCGTGGTGTCTTTTGCACTTGCTGGTTCGCTGGAGCGATCTGGCGGTTGACCGCTGTTGTAACTGAACGGTGCCTGTAAGAGTACACAGGGCTGTTTGGTTATCCTGCATGTCTTCGGCATGCGGAAGAGCAACTCCAGCTGTAGGGAACATTTTTTTTTATTTAGGCGTCTACTTCAACGCTCTTCTGCCCCTATTTCTCTTAGTGCTCTGGATGTTTAGGCATCTTTTTTCTGTAGCTTTTCCCAGACTGGTTCGCTTAGCGTCTTTAATAAAATAAACTTCTTTCCAATATCAAAAAACTAATAAACTGCCGTTGCAATGGGACGCCAGTAATGCCACAGTACTCCAACTTGGCTAGTAGAATTCTATGATCGACACAGTCGAAAGCCTTGCTCAGATCACAAGCTGTGATCTGAGCACGTTTTCCACTCTCCAATGCTTGCAAAACTGTAGAAATTATACAGTCAATTGCGTCTACAGTAGATTTTTCCTTGCTAAAACCAAATTGAGCTTGTGTAATGATATTGGAGATTTCAAAAAAGTAAACTATCTGTGATTTTACAATGGATTCGAATATTTTTCCGATTACTGGGACCAATGAAATTGGGCGATAGTTGTTCATCTGTGCTCTATCCCCTTTCTTAAATATAGGAATCACTCTGGCAGTTTTTAGCATGTTGGGAAAGTTTCCTTCCTTCAGACAAGTGTTTATGCAGAACACGAGCGGCAGTAAAATGGCAGTAAAATTATATGTTTTATAATGTATGTGGAAATGCCGTGCATATCTTTACTTTTGGACACTTTCATACCAGACACTGCCATTAACACGTTTTCACTATTCACAATTTCCCATTCGAAATGGGTGTTGGGTTTCACCACCGAAATGAGGTCATCTGCACTCACTGGCGGCTGTATTATACCACTTTTCATTTCCTTAACTGATTCTATAAAGAAACTATTGAAGTCCTCTGCGGATATATCTATTTCTGTTTCTTCATTTTTCTGGGCAGAAGTTCCTTTTATTAACGTCCAAGCTGCCTGGCATTTGTTGCTTGCATTTTCAATGAAGTTCATATTTGCTGCCGATTTCGCTTCATTTATGGCAGTCTTATATACGGCTATAGATTCTTTGTAAGCCTTATAACTGAGTTCACTGTTGGTGGCAAGATGTACAGTGCGAAGAGCCATAATCCTTTCCTTCATTTGTTTAAGATCGGGGAATACCACGATGAGTCTTTCTTCCTTGGTGGGTGCTTTCTGCTGACCACTCTTGTGGGACAGCATTCATGGAATGCTTCCAGGAACGTGTTAAATTGGTCTTCGGCAGATATATTTTCATTATGGAACAAATTGGACCAATCCACATTGAGAAGCATATGGTTAAGATTGTCCAAGCATGACAATGAAGTATTCTTGTACATGATTAACTTAATTCCATCGTCTTTTGAGACGGGGTTATATTGGATAATCATCTCAAGGTCTTCGTGGTCTGCAATATTAGGGTGAACAACAGAGGAAATACAAGAGTCGGTAGCAATGTCAGTAAACAGATTATCTAAGCAGGAGTTTTGGCGTGTCGGTTTGTCATTTAGGTGGTAGCAATTGAATTGTTTGAGGGGATTCAACAGTTTGCTTAAATAGGGTTGATTCCGTGTGACGCCTATGATAATTCGGATATTCATAGGTGCGAAATGAATTAGCATCGTTCCAGACTATTTAAAAATGTATTTGGATCACCTGCAGGAGAATGGTACGAGCTGACTATAACACTGAAAAACAAAAAAATAGATTCGGAGGATATCTTGGTATCCAACACTTGTTCTAAGACAATTGAAACGTGTTGATTCAGAACATGAAAACCATTTGTCTCTATCGCCCATGGTTTTTTTAATATACATCTTCAATTATTTATATGTCATTAGAACACTTACTGATACAGAGAGTACTAATGAACATGGCGATAGCTAAGAAAATAGTGTGGTTGAGTCACAGGAAACATATTCTGTACATAAGTATGCAGTTAAAGGCATAATACACATATAAAATCCAAGCAAATTGCTATACTTTCTTAATCTAAGCTATGTTTGGTTTGAATTTCTTGGCTGTAGACTTGCGTTTGTGCTGGGCATTTGGCATGTCATGCTAGAGCGTCCAGTAGTAGTCAGCCAATATTGATGCACTCCATCGACCCACTCCATCACCGAGATGTCCTGATGAAAACGTTCACCATGTTCGTCACTGACTGAACCTAGGTTCTCGGGGAAGAAGTCAAGATGTGAATCAAGGAGATGAATTTTGATGGACATGTTGCAACCCAGATGTTTGTATGCACTAATGCATTTCTTCACAACATTCACTTAGTCACCACATTTATAATTTCCACGGAAATTGGCCACGACAGATTTGAATGCTACCCATGCATGCCTTTCAGTACCATTCAGTAAATATTGGAAGTGGCCGTCAGCAAATATCTTCCTTATTTGTGGACCTATGAACACACCTTCTTTCATTTTTGCATAACTCAACTCCGGAAACTTGTTGCACAAGTACCGAAAAGCACTAGAATCGTTGTCTAGTGCCTTCACGAAATTCTTCATGAGCTCCTGCTTGATGTGAAGCAACTTTGTCACGGTCAATCAACGGTACACGAAGGACATTTTTATTTCCTTTCTGGATTCTGTATCTGGTCGGCCAATTTTTATTTATGTAGTGGTGTTTTCTATCTCTGCTGTCCCATTCGCAGATAAAACGACAGTACTTGGTGTACTCTCTCTGCATTCCCATGAGAATAGTGAAAACTTTTAAATCACCACCGATACTCCATTTATACTCGTGATAGCGTATTTTTTTTCAAGAAGTAGCGACATGGATTCGTATGTCTCTTTCAGGTGGGTAGTGTCACTCGTTGCAAAGAATTGCACAAGTTCTTTGTATCTATGCCGGAAATGTGAAGTTGTTGTACCCGGTGCAAGTAAATTAAATTCTTTACGGTGTGAACCGAGCAGTTCAGCTTGTCCTTTTGTTAGTACCAGGTCCCCTACGAGGTCGCAAAGTTCAGCATTCTTTATGAAATGGTTGATAGTCAGAGTCGGAATCGTTGCTAGAATGTGATGGAGAACTCTGTTTTTGTTCATCAACTGTATAATCTATAGGCGCTGTTGGTATTGGACAAGTGTTGGGATCATGTGGAATTGGTTTAGAAACTGAGGGAACATCTGGATACTTCACAGATGTCCGAGTTTTGTAGGAAAATCCGGTGACATTTGCCAAACAGAAATAACAGTCTGTGGTGTGGTTGCTTAACTCATACCATATCATAGGAACTCCAAAAGCCAGTTGGTTATTCTTCTTCGCCTTCCTTACCAAACCTCCCAAGTTGCATGCACATGTCAAACAGACGAACTGTGGTGCCCACAATTTACCAGTATCCACCTTTGAATCGAAGTATAATTAATATGATTTCTTCAAAAACGATGTAAAATTCTTCCGATGGGATTTGTCTGTCAGATAGCCACACACATAGCAAAACAGGTCTGGTGAATTTATGCAACTTCTGGATGCTATAATATCCACTTAATATAAAAATAAAAATAAAAATAAACAAATGAAAGTATATTAATGCGATATCGAAAATATTTTGATATATTACATTAGGTATTACTGGTTTCAAAAATGACACAACAATGTAGGCCTATGACGTTGCATGAAAAATTACTAAAAACTACATAAAGATTTTGATGAGCGGTGTTCAATGAAAATTAATTTTTGTTGATATCTTCAAAACCTGACGTGATAGGGCAAAACGGTTTTCGGAATTGAAATCAGCATAAAAAATGCATTAGAAAAGGTATGCAACATGTCAGATATCTACAGCTTGTTTATCAGTGTAATTATTTTGGGATCACTTAGTTTTATAGCCACGCATTCAAAGTTCTTTTCACTACAAAGTCATTCTAGGTTTAACACTTCACCGTCGGTCATTTCTGATATTAAGATTCCAGCTCCTCCTCTGATAAATTGCTTCCTGCAGAAAAATGCCATCGCTTTATACCCTTGAATATGTGTATATCTTACCTCTTCTTCGCAGAGCCAGTGCTCGTTTAGACATACAATATCGTGTTGGTTTTCCATACAGTATATACTTAGCAAATTTTGTTTCCCTTTCATTCCTTGAATATTCAGAAGCAAAAGTTTTAGCACACTGGAGTTGTTGGTTTGTATTGCTTTATTGTTAGCCTTTGTTTCACCTTTGGATACCGTTCCGCAAGAGGGCGTACACTTGTCACTGGGTGCACTCCTCGGGTCTTCGCTTTCTAGGTTGGGCCTGTTCCCGCCCTCGAGTTTCCTAAAAAAATCATGCTTTTCACAACTGGTGGTTTCCTTTGGATATATTCGCACAGGAGAGTTCCTTCTGGCCAGAATTCTGTACAGTACACTGTACCCCACAAATTTACCGGAACTCCAATTTTGAAGGACTTGTAAGTATCGTGTTTTGTTTTGAGTTCGATGCATTCGTGTCGATTTACACCTTTTTTACATAGGTATTCTTCAATATCTTCCTTTGTTACCTCGGGTTGGAATCGAGACACAAAAATCCATGATAATTTTTCAACAATTTTTAATTTGCTCACATCACCACTACAAGGAGTTTTACTGGTACCGATCATGACATCCTTTTTGGTTTTTTGCTGGCGTGTGATTCGTCTCCAGCCTTGTTCTACGTTCTCTATCGGTCTATCTCTGTTAACTTGTAAGTCGTTACTTGGTTGCTTGGAGGGGATATTCTGAACGGCGGTAGGCCTCACTTCTTCATCGTTGTGGCCGAGTTTATTCGGCCCGTACGACGTATGCCTAGCCCCAATAGCAATTTAAACTTGTTATAGTAAGATTCGCGCACCGTTGTATTAATATAAAACAATTTTCTGGGAAATAGTTGTAACCAAATAAAAAATATAAATGATATGGCTTTAACATTTTGATTGAACATAAAATAGATGTTTTCCATAAAATTCAACCTTTCTGAACACATCATTTTCGTATTCAGTGATGTCAAATTCATAAGAAAATACTATTTTTGCCTCTGTAACACACAAAAAGTAAAAATGTGTTGTACAGTGTTATCGATACCACAAGGATGTCGAAATGAAAAATAGTTTCGAAATATTATGATACCGTTATGTCGCACGTAATAAGCGTATTATAGTATGGTCGAACAAAAAAATAATGCTGGTGCTCACTTGTTTTCCTGATCACAGCACTAATGTCAGGTCACACTCTCGAAAATCATAACTAGGGCTAGGACTTTTAGGTAAATACATATTTTTTTTGCTATTACTTATGATTTCTGGACTTTGTCAAAGTTTCGGTTGGGATCTTTGGATTCAAAATACTGAGTTGCATATCACATAAAAAAAAATATTTTCGATATTTCTTATTTGAATAAATATTTTTGGTAACTTAAATATTTTTACATATTTTACCACATATCAAGTTTAGAAATGAATATTTTGACAGTTTTTGTAATATTTTACCACACATCATGTTTAGAAATGAATATTTTGACAGTTTTTGTAAAATTGCGCCATATTTTCAATGTGTTGCGTTGTTATGTTCAGTCAGAGAATAAATCAGGGCGGATTTGGCCTTCATTAGTGCAAATTTATGTTTCCTCTTACACTGCATTACCAAGTTGGAAACAACAAAACAATTGTTGACAGAATCAATAAAAAGAAATCAAACACATTGAAAACAAACTTAACAAAATCAGTGGTTCAAAAGCAAACAAAATTAAAGAAAAATTCCTGTCATGCCTAAATAAGAATGAAGGGTTACAAGTGTTGCGCAAGATTTCAGAAATTTTAATAGGTAACAGTGTAGACAACTTGGAGCAGATGGAACATCTGAGTGTCAGTGTTACAAATATGCAAGATGTTGAACGTACATTTTCAAGATAAAAGTCTCTGTTCCATGAAAACCGTCACAGCTTTAAGATGCACAACTTAAGATCTACTTTTGTCGTTCACTGCAACAGTTCTACACTTGCTGACTAGAATGACTAGATGAGTTATTTTTTAAACATATTTTCGACTTTTTAAACATATTTTCGACTTTTTAAACACATAAAAAATAAATATTTTCGTTTTTATAAGCACCTAAAAGTCCGAGCCCTAATCATAACGAACCTAACACTAAATATAGCTAATTTAATGGAAACGATACATATAATCACTTTCGTTATTTTGTTTGGCACAAATTTATCCAGATTTCAAAATTGTGGAAGTCAAAGATTTTCTCTTATATGAAACTGAAAAATTCTTTAAGAGGTACGCGTACCCCCGCGTACCCATTATAGTGTATTCTTATTACTTGTAGACATATGTTAGCTGTGTTAGTGTTTTTTGTTTCTTCCTGTTTTCTGTCTCTGGTTGAGTGTAAGAGAAGGCCTTTAGGCTTTAAATCTGAAAGACTAAATACATTATTATTATTATTATTATTATTATTATTATTATTATGCAGCACAATTTCACTACTTTTGTTAGTATTGACAATACTGATTATTATTATTATTATTATTATTATTATTATTATTATTATTATCATTATTATTATTATTATTATTATTATTATTATTATTATTATTATTATTATTATTATTATTAATAATATTATTATTATTATTATTTGAAACAGACTATTGCTATTAATGGCAACAGTTACAAAATCATAACTCATGAAGGAAAATAAATTAATATAAACAGGAATACATATTACATGTATCCTATACACAAAAAGCATTAGGCCTACAGGGTTTATGACCTGTGTGGACAGTTATATCATAACAGCCCTTGTACGGGAAGTGGTGAACGCACTAAAGATTTCCCCAGTTTTTTTCTTTCATAGATGTAGCCTAACTAACCTTAATGCTGATGAATATCCTATTTACAAAAGTAGCGACGAAGGCAAGTTATTTCATCGGTTCACTATAATTATTAGACAATCGTTAAATTGTACCTTTCAGTATGTTTCGGTCCTATCCGATGCTCGTAATATGAATGTAGAGGTTTGCTTATGAATACGTTCTGTCAAATGGAGGCTATAGGTTCGTTTCAGCAACATTCAGTAACTGAAGAGTTCAATAACACAACAGTAAGAGCTGACAATGTGCGCAAGCATCGGACATGCGATGACGGTTTCTGAATGGTGCTGGAGCAAACCCAGCAGTGCACGTCGCTTATTGTGATCACTTCGGGACCCAGCTAATCTGATTAACCGATTGATAACAGTAGCCGAAGAAATGAAATGAAGGTATACCTACAATAATACACTATAGGCTACACTGTACAGATAATACACAACAAAACAGAATTAAAAGCTACTTATTCGTACAGTAATACTTAACTGTGAATCATTGAACCACAGTAATAGATTGCAAGCAACTATTTTTTCAACCAATAACAAAAATTTTAATTGTTTTTACTTTCCTTTAGGAGTCTATTAACCAATACTCAGTTACTAGTGTTTTTGGAAGTCTATACTGATCTGGGGTGAACACCGCGTAGCAAAACTTATAACATCTGTCTGTTCAAGTCTTTTCATTTTACATTAACCATCACTGCATGTTAACACTGTTATCTTCATAAATCAAAAGCTGCAGCTTAACTGTGAGGTGAAACATGTTTTATTTCTTAAAAGAAAAGTTAGGTAATGCCTCCCCCTCGAACTGGTCATCCTGTGAGCTAGGAACAGTATTGCTGCCTCCAGTACAACACAATACCGTTTCCCCCTCTCATTCCACCAACTCTCTCCACTTCACCTTCAAACTCCCCCTCATTATTATCCCGTTTCCTTTCCCGGCTTTCGGGCCATCTCCCGCTGCAGCATCCGCTGCGGCCCTCTCCCGTCCTGCCCTGTGGCTTGTGGTCATGTGGTTGTTGGTGGTGTGCTGCACATCTGGGGCTCTCTGGTGTGCCGCGACCCTACGGGCTCTCTTCGTAAGGGATCGGGGGCGTGGCGCATGTCTGAGGGACCCTAGGGGTGTGATACAGCTGGTTCTAGCTGGATGTTGGGGAGTTCCGTGGGGGCTCGCGGTGGAGTCTCCTTCGGGGGCCTTTGGGCATGCCAATCATCCCAATACCAGGGGTTGGCACAAAGGGCCCGCATATGTGGCCTACGTACTGAGGGTCGTTCCAAATCCGCCTCTCCCTCCCTACGTGGGGTTCCATAGGCCTACAATACAACACAATACAGTTGAGTTAGAAACGAAACCCTTAAAAACGAAATTTTGAATGACGTACAATACTTGGAAATAAAGACGTAAAAAGGAAAATGCGATAACATAAACCGAATCTTTGATCACAATAAACAGCACTTTTTCAATGTATGAGTATTAATCCGTACGGGACTTCATAAAAGTGATAATATTACCCGACTGGTAACAATATCCGCGATTACATTAAGCGGAGTTCACTGTATTTCCATTTGACTCAGTATTCGTAAGGGGTCATTAGTTCATTATAATCAAGAAATATAGGCTACAGTATATGATAACGAGGTTTTGTACACTTCTTAAAAAATACTGTAAACTTGCAGGCATTCTTAAGAATTTCATAGTGACTGTATTTTGTGAAAGTGTGTGTAATTACCGGTATCTAAATGTATAGTTTTCTTGGGCGCTTTTCAAAAGGACGAAGTGCAGGCCCTGATTTATAAATGGACAGACGGGGCATTTGGCCAAATTTTTGAGCGGGTTATTTTTTTAGCTTAAACTTTATGCCATTGAATTTAAAAGAATTAAATATGAAACAATGAAAAATCTTAAACTGAGTTTTAGATTCTCACTGTAAAGTAGAAATAAGGCAATACAAATTTTTGCTCTAAAAATATTGGTTTTTAATATGTACCTGTAATACACGTTTTTATGAACATAAGTTGATTAATTGTAATTTACATGTTTTAAAATTACCAAATGTATTAAATATCTTTTGTAAAATTTAAAATATTTTTAGAGTTTTTAATACATTTTTGTAAATGAAATTATAATAACAATCATGCATTTTCTTTCAAAATGTAATTTATTTTATTTTAGAAAAAATTGTGTAGCCTAGGTAGTGATTCGAATACTCGCAATAAAAAAGTACTAGCGGAATACTAATGGTTGATTCTTGGGTAAAATTTAACACTAAAACAATAACTTTGAGTGGGAGTAAAAGTTAAAAAAATCAAAGGAGCTGCCAAGTACCTAATGAAGTGGGAAAACTTCGCACGCTGTACTAGTTATATTAATATATGGGCTATTAATATATGGGTTGTGGGCGTAATATAATTTAATGTTAATTGTTCAGGATTTTGTTTTAATTCTCTTTCATGAAGCCGTGATATTTATAAACGGATTTCGCTTGGAGGAAGAGGCTTACACAAAAAGAACTCTACAGGAAAAACGAGTTGGTGAAGGTCGAGTTGTATTTACATACTTCAACTTAACCAATGGCCACATATAAATGTGGGCGTGTACGGACAAACAAAAAAAATCCCAACTCCCTGAAATAAACATTTGAGTCGATTTAAACAGGGGCAACCTGAAAGCAGTTCTCCTGTGTCGTTTCATTAACATACAGTTCAAACCGAAAACATGAGCACTCCTTAAAAAACCTAATGTTTTGTCCTAAGCATGGATCTTGGTCTTTGCCCTTCATATTCCGGCATACAACAATCGACCATCTACTGTAGTAGAAAGCATAGGCGTACCGAGGGGGGGGTTGGGGGTTTGAACACCCCCCCCCCCATTGATTAAAAAATGGAAAATTGTACTATTTATTTCATTATTGTGATATGTCACTTTTTTTAAAAATCTGCTTATAAATTACTTAATATGAGTTTAAAGCGTGGGAAGCTTAAAACTCGTTTTTATGCATCTTAATTTTTAAAATTTTCCGGGGGGAGGACCCCGGAACCCCCCTCTCCAGAGTTATAACCCCCCCATATGGTCGGCCTGGTTACGCCTATGGTAGAAAGACACATTCCCATGCCTCTCCGAAGCACTATTGGTTTCTAAGGATATGGACCTCGAGTGTTGTAAACGAGTCGGCTACTTTACAACTAGACCTCAGATACCATTGCAGTTTCATTGCTAAGTAAAAATAGAAGTGCACAGAACTATAGAGAAACCTACCCTTGTTTTTAACAAATGAAGCAAAATGCTACCGCGTGGGCAGAAAACTTCAATACAGTATTTGAAAAGATGAAGCATAGAAGCATAAAACAAATTATAAGTTCTACATATTGACGAGACGGAATTCCAGTATTTTAACATGTCCAAGAGGAGGACATTTCCAACATCTCTTGTGATGAGGTACGTGGTTAGCTTTATTGTAATTTTAACTGTAACTGTGAGAACCTGAATCATTACGCCGTTAGCGGCTTTATTTGCGTAGATATTTCACCCGATCTCTCGGGAGTTACAGCTGTGGCCGCCGCGACGCAGAAACCCGCATGATTGGCCAACTCTTACGTGAAACACATTGTAGTAGTATGTCTTTGCGTGTTACATTCATTACTTCAGGTACTGCCTTGTCACATCATTCGATCGATTAATTTCAACTGCTAGTCTCCGCTCCCGTTCAACCATTGTTAGACCGCTGGTTTAGTTCTTCCCTATTTTTGTCATCGACATCTTGGACAGGTGGTAAGGTTGCTAGTGGTATGCTCTGTTCATTTCAGTGTGCGGATCCATAGAGTTTCTGCTTCTTCTTCTGTTGCTGTTGTTTCTTTAGTCCTTTCTTATGTTTATTTGCAGGCACCAACTCCATTTTCGATTCAATTAATTTACTTGCTGTTGTTTGGGTTGTCTCTGTTTCGGATTCTGTTGCAGTGTCGCTTAGTATTGACGGTTATTCTACATCTAGTACAGTTGATGTGAATTGTAGTAATTCTGGTATTATGTTTGTACCGTCCACTAGGATTTTCTCTTTACATGGATGTTTATTTCAGCCTATCGCATTTGGCAGTTCGTTGATGTGTGTACTTTTTTCCTGCGCTTTACTCGTTGAAGGTTGAGCTTGCGTTGTGTGTAGGGGAGTACGGGGTTACACTGTGTCTGGTTGTTAACTTACAACAGTAATTTTAGCTCGGTTTTACGTAAATCGCATGAATTACAACATTATTACTTCCTCTGCCGTACCATAGTATTATAGGCTCGATTCCGAAATTTTAAGTTGACTTTTTAACATAAATACACCCATGAATTCAAAAATGCTATTTCCAGAAACGTGTTTGTGTGTGTCTGTGTGTTCGTGTATCTGTGTATCTGTGTATCTGTAAACAGCCTAGCTCTAAAACGAGAAATCATATGAAAACAAAATTATATATTGGGTTAGGTATCTTTTGGGGATGTGACACGAAGACCGGCAACAACTTCCTCTTGCTTTTAATACCACATTGTATTAAGAAAATTTAGTTTTTCGCGATTTACTCGTAAACGGCTCTAACGATTTTGTTTATATTTTTACATGGGTGCTTATAATAAGAGCTAAAACTTTATTAGAAACTTTTTTTTGAAAAAAATTCTCTGAAGGGAAGTTCTAAGAAGCCTGCAGTTTGTAGAAACTCCATCTTTTCTTGTGAACAATAGTAAATCTTTGCATCAGGTTGAAAAAAACTGATTACAGGACATATACAGATTCATTCTATATCAGAATGTGAAGTGAGAAAGGTGTATTGCCCAGTGCTCATGATTAGGATAAAGAAAGTTGTGTGAGTGCATGAATTGGATTTTGTTTGGGTTGTGTCATACGTAACACTGAGGGTAAAGACTCAGAGTACATCATTGGAATTTCCGGGAGGGGGGAATTGAAAATTATTGCAAAAGTAACATTTTATATGTTAAAAATAAAACGGCCAAGTTTTATTACCTCAAAAGGTAATACAAATCTCTTCTAATTCTTCAAAAGTATTCGTAATTATTTGTTATCAATGATGTATATATCATGTAAAAGTAGCCTCATTAAACATACTTTTTCAATTTATCCTGTTTTTATTACAAATAGGCCTAAAGCAATATATTTTTCTTGGGAAGAAGTTTTAGGGTAGGCCTACTATTGTGAGGGGGTTACTTTTCATAAGGTTGGGGTGATATGATTTTTGGGAGTTACTTTTCATGAAAGTGGGGGGGGGGGTTATGAAGACAGGGGAACCCCTGCATAATGTTCGTACTATACTAAGGAGGCAAAACTTTCATTTTGTCAGCTTAAGTTATTATGCGTTTCACATCAGATTTTATTTTTAATTATATTGTTACCTTCAATGTTTAGCATGTTAGTACAATAATGGTAAAACAATACAAAATACCCGGTTTCATTAAAAAAAACTATTATTTCCTTATAGAGTTTTGGATGAACTATAGGCATATTAGGATTAGGATTAGGATTAGTCCCCTGAAGGTGGGGGTAGGCATATTAAGTGACTTTCCATTTGGAACAAAGAGTATGGATTATTTGCATTTCCAATTCTTGATTAACCCAAGTTCACCATGGGAGAAGCACGGTGTCCGAAGATAGAGACCTACAACATCAACTGATCGTCCTTCTTGACTTTGTGATGATGATTGTTCCATTTCTGCGATGCTCTTCTTAAGTGGCATTTACAATAGGGCGACACCAGCGACACGCGGCGTGAATTGCAGTATCGCGTCGCGCCGCGCCGCGGACTGTGTTCACAATACGTCGCGACGTGAACTAATCAAACATATTAAATAATACTCACTTAATATTCATGCAATTCAAGAATACTTTTAGCCCTATATAAGAAGAAAAATGAGAAATCATGTCAGGGAGCGTCAATTATTTATTGCGTGGGAATTATGGTTCCCTGATTCTGAAATGTTTATGGCTACCGAGATACAGATTCCTATTAGCAAAATAAAATGTGAATGACACCTTGTTGCAAATCACAGGTCCTCATATGGTATAAAAACATTATTTTGAACGCGAGAAGCAGTATTTCCAGCAGAGCCTATATTGCAGTAACTTTGAATTTGAGGTTAGTTTGAGCTTAGTTTTATACCGTGGAACACATAACATCCTTTTCAAAGAAAGGGCTGTAAATAAATTTTACAGGCTGAGAAAATTAAATTTAATTACTTGAACCCGTCTTGAAATTATTAAAAACCATATAGAAATCTAATTAAATGTAGTATCGTTCCCCATATAAAATGCTGTGGCTGTGATCGCCATTGGAAAAACAAAATACATTCGATTTCCGCTCATCTCAGCTGATGTCGCGCGGTAAAAGTTAACTCCAACTCAACTTCCGTCGCGCCGCTATCGTGACGTTTTGCTGCAGAAATGCTTGCTTGCCATTGGTCAGAAAATGTCCGCGTCGCTGTTGTCGCGTCGCGGGTGTCGCTCCATTGTAAATTAAGCATTCTTCTGTTTTATATGGCAACCGAGCAAGGCTACCTTCAATGAATTCCACAATTGAATACGATCTACTCGGAAACACCAGCTACAATATTATGTTAGATATTTTGTTTAGTAATATTGACAAACTAAATTTTTGTCATGAATATTGAACCCATTAGTAGAATAATAATTCATTTCTTCTTAGGCTCCACTAAGATGAACTCACAAGTTTTCCCAGAATTCATCACGTGCAATTTATTGATGGCAAAACAGAAGACTGCGAACAATGTTTTCTAAGAAGTCAATACATAAATTTAGTAGTTAGTATTAATGCATGAAACTGTATAAACTCCTCAGACTCCTCATCTCTTCAGAGTGCACTGAACTTTGCTAGACTCGTGTTTCACTTCACATATAATATTCATCGATAAATTAGTGCGGTCACGAAAGTTGTCGACCGTGAGTCCTCTACCCAAAGATACTCTTATGCTAACAATATTATTATTAGCTTATGCTAACAATATTTTGTTAAATATTCCATAGACAGAATATAGCTAATTTTAACATTAAAATAATACACTGTAAAACATTAATACACTTGAAATTTTAGGAGATAAATTCCTCTGACACTGGGATTCGAAACCACGACCAGGCTTTAGGTGTCGATGCTCTACTAATTGAGCTAGTCAGAGTTCAATTCACAGCGCCAGATGGAATCTCTCTTCTTTGACTGATACCCCTAATGGTCTACCTCCCTGAATTAATACATTTGTTACGACTACTTTTTTGCAGTATATCCACAGTGAATATCCACATAATAAAAATTAGGTTATTTCATGTTTTACTAGACTATTTAAAAATTAAAAAAACATATCGCATTGTAAAAAATTCAAAAAAATGGCTGCCTTGATATAAAATTACACGAAACTGATAGAGCAACAAGATGTAAAGGTTGTGATAAGCCATTTAAGGGGTATTTGCGTATTTTGCCGAAATGATTCATTCAAGTCCTGTAAATACTGTAGGCCTATGTATTGTAAAAACACCGTAAGAATATGTTGGAAATAGACCTCTCACTCTAATCTCTCTCTTCAAATCTTCCTGCCTCTCCCTCTCTACTTCGCTCTCCCCCATTCTTATACTTCTCCCCATCTAACTCTCTCAGTGTCATTTACTCCCCCTCACACTTCCTTTTAATTTCCTACTTCACACTATATCTCTCCCTGCCTCTCTCTCCCTTACGTTCTCTTCCCTCTCTCTCTCTCTCTCTCTCTCTCTCTCTCTTTCTTTCTTTCCATCACATTCCTCTCTCTCTCTTCCCACAATCATCTTTCCTCTTCTCTCCCGCTATCATCGTCTCTTTCTTCTTCCTCTTCCCGTCTCTTTCCTACCCTCACTCAGTATCTCTCTCTCTCTCTCTCTCTCTCTCTCTCTCTCTTCCTCCTTCTCTAATTCTCGATCGATTTAAATCCCATATTTAAACGTGGTAGCCTAAATAAGGATTTTACTAATTACAACATACCGGTGAAAATACACTTGTTAAAAATAAATATTTGTTCATATGTAGAAGATGTGTAGTTCATATTAGTACTGAAGACAGCAACTCGAAATTCGATACCGTTCTCAATATGCACATGATTAAAGCTGCAGTCGATTCTTATTATAGCCATCCCAACTATCCTATGATAATCGCCCCAGTAATCTACATTTTATCCCAAACTTTCAGCCCTGGATTTCATCATGCTCTGCTAATACTCCCATATCACATTCAAGATAATGGAAAAATTATCGCCTTTATATTTTCTCTCTTAAGTCACCCCAGTGGTACGTTTAACCAAGGTTGAGAATAATATAGGTTTACGAGTTAACACGGAGATTTCGGAAAGTCAACATAAAAATAACAAAATCGAGAATAGGGCCATTATATAATATATGATGCATTCTTGAATTTTGTCCAATTTGTAGTGACGTACCTTAATGAACTTGATTAAATTGCTTACCTGTTTTAACTGACACTCCTACTACGTTTATGGTAATGTGAATTATCTTCCTGGAGCGTTTTTAACTGTATAGGCAGCCATCTTCAGCAACAGCCTCCAATACTGCCAATTTTGCGGTCAGGAAGATGTCTCTCTATGATTTTGTCGTGTAGTGCTTGTGGTTTGAACTGTAGTTGTTCGTTTGTGTTGTCTCGTATGGTGTGTTTGTAAATTTCTTATTGTTCGGGTGTGTTGAGGGTGTGACCTTTGCAGTTAATACGTAGGATTTCCACGTTCTGTATTCAGGGTTCGGATGTCCTGTATATGTGCTTTGAAATTTCGACCTGTTTGTCCAATACAGAATTATGGATATTCGTTATATTTTAGTTTGTAGACTCCGTTTGTCTCTGTGTTGTTTGTTGTTTGTAGGCTGCATTCTGCTGAGAGTTATATTCTTTGTTCTATCTAAACTTCTAAAGGCTACTCTGTAACCTTGTTTTTTGAAGTGTTGGGCAAATTTATGCCTTTGTGTGTTACATACGAGTGACATATACATATTACATAATCACATAATATCACACATGATTGATATTATAAATCGACTTAAAAAAGGGCTTACCTCTTTAATTGAACATTTTATTCAACAATACATCAACACCAACACCAACACCAAATGGCATGTCAGGATAATAAGCTGATATACAAAATAATTTTCATAGGTTAGTGACCTGGAAATCGCCGATAAGTTCAATTTATTTGTTCACGAGTTGCATATATAATGACTATTTAACGAATAATATATAATAAATAATCAATAAAATGTTCTGAAAATGAATTATTTTAATAACATTTTAAATTGGCATAAAACTGTTAGAAAGCTTTCATGATATAATCAATGAGACTGTTTTCTATGAACAAAACACGGTCAGTTAGTAAACACGTATTTAAATATTATTTGCTGAAATTTAATGCTGAATATATCTTGCGATCCATACTGATAAGTACTATTTCTTGAAAGATATTAAGCTCGTAGGATCAGGTATAACAGGCTCAGATGCGGACGGGTCTACTATGTCGAAAGGTAGAGGAATGATAGCTTTCACCTTCCACCTCTGCACGGTCACCCGCGTTTGACCAGTGTACACTCATGCTGTAGAGTTATGTCTTCATAATGTTTACAGGAGATGATTACAATTATTAAATGCCAACGTTTTTAACTACGGATTACAATTTCTGTAAAATACTATAATGCTGATTTCAGAACAGATGTAAGCGTAATTTTCACTTTATTTCCAGAATAAATCCGAATGAATCGAGTCAATGGTAACTTATGCATAAGTCACCGCCTACAGAATCTCCGAACTGATTAGAATATAAAGAAAATAGGACTTTATCACTTTTGTAGGAGGTGATAACGCAAATTCGATAAATATAAAGTGAATCAGATCTGTGATTGACTGATTTCAAACTCATTCTTTTACGTTACTGGTCCAAATCGAAAAAGAAGACATATGAGCTAAAGTCATTGGAATTAAACAATCGCTTAAATACATATAAACATATTATGTCCGTGTAACCATCTGGTAATTCAAGCGTTGGAAGGAGCATTGAAATTTCCCACCTATATCCTATTTAAGTAAGTTACAGAATAAGTTCTGAGTTATCCAAAATGAAATCTGTCGCGTGACACAGTTCGAATTTCCTTAATAAGGTGTCAAGAAAAGAGTTCAATGACATTTCAGAAAACGAGACATTCTTATAAGATCTACTAAGTGATTATATTTACTTCAAATTTTGAATGGGAAGGAGACGTCAAGTTCACCTTTCGTAATGGTAATATAGTCGATTACAACGACAGAATAATATTAAATTTAACATGGGCTGGGTGGAGTAAAGTATGGATCTCGCCATCTAAATGGCAAGAGCAGAATAAAAAAGAATACACAACTTAGTGGCAAGGTACTCGGACTCGCCCAGAGGTTACTAGGAGACAACGAGTGATCTGAGCCACACGTAAGTACAGTGTTTTATTCCATCATTTTATAAAACGTAAGCTTTTTATTAGTGTTCAGCAATTCAATCAGATATTTTATTTTCGTGCAATATTTTAAGGATTTATTTACAAGCTCTACCGAAGGACATTTATTATTAATATGGAATCTCCGTTTATATGACTATTTTTTCTTCTTATTTTTATGTATTAATCTTTTTTACATGATAAAGGTTTAGTCCTACAACAAAATTAATCTATTATTGTAGGATATTATAATATATTGGTACTGATTACAAATAATTACAAGATAAAAATAAATACAAGAGTACAATAATTACAAATATCTTCCTGGATACACTAATTAAAAATAATGACTTTTATTAGCTAAAATAACTGCTAGCCAACCTCTGTAGAGTAGGGACCTGGTTTAATTCCCGGTTGGGGCACGTTTCCTGGGTGGTGTTTTCCGGATCTTTTCCTCACATGTGAGACGAATGTCGAGAAACTTTAGTCCTTCGTGGTCCCTGAATATCATCTGCCGTCATTATCACCTTCATCCCATCCGGGCCCTGTTCGGAATGAGTCTGTGTGGGCGACTGGTGTGTCTCGTCTTATGTGTTCGTGTTGTCCCGGCATTATTGGGCTGATCACTCATCTGGGGAGGCCCTCCATGAACTTGTCTGGACAGTAGTATGTCAGTGATCCACAGACAAATTCTTCTTTGACAGCTCGCGGTCCTGTAAAGCCCGGGTGGCATGGGCCGCATGAAAATCCCTACAACGGGAGATATAAAACTGATAGAAAGAAAGATAATTGTTTTTTATTAGTAGCTGCTACTTACTGTGAATTGTACAGCTAGCTTTACAGTTTTAAAATTCTTGTGAAGGCATTTCTTAATGAAGATAAGATCTATGGGGTTTCTATAATGCTCAAAACATGATTCAGTATGAGAAAGTGAACAACACTAATAGCCAACGGCCTCGTTCAAAGATACGATATTGGAACAAGAGATGGTGTAATGATTCGTCTTTTTTCTTCACATTTGCATGCGGAAACATTGAACTGTACGCATAGGCAATTTTTTTCCCTAAAATATTATTTTTGGACTCAGCAAAGTGTAGTGAACACGGGGACCTCAGAAAGGTTAAACGCACCTAATGCGAAAACATCAAATTTCGGGGCCGGATACTGTAACTTAAGCATTCTGTCTACCAGGGGCGGATCCAGAATGGGAAGGCCGACATAAACGAAAGCTTGCAACTACTGAGGGGGGGGGGGTTGGAGGTAATAATAATAGTAAAAATAATAATATATTCGCCATTAAATATAAAAATACAATAGATTTCGTCATAGTACAATCAGAACATACTGGCAACATATGAACAAATATGATGATCTAAAACAAACAGAAAAAAAAACATTAATTTCGTTAAAAACATCAGTTTAGATTATGAAACGGCTGCATACTTAGCAACTTCCTGAGCTAATCCTTTACAGTGGAATATGGTAGCTCCGATAGGCCTATGGCAGCCGGGAATTTGTTAAAAATTATAAGAGCCAGTACATGGCGATTTTGGTGTATGGAATATCCCCAAAAAAGGGTAGACTGAGGGGTCCTCCCCGGATTTTTTAAAGAATTGAAGTGAAAATTTATGAGTTTTTCTTTCCAAGAATTTTAGTTCTGTGAAGAAACTTGTCGATTTTACATACTACAAAAAAAATGCTTGTTTTTATTCAGTTCGGAAGCTTCTATCTTTTCGTCTTCTGTCTAGAAATATAAAAGCCGTAAACATTTATGACAATATTATTATTCTGTCGGTTGTATTATATTGATGTGAGACACGATCACTTAGTCATCGGGAAGAACACAATTTGAGAGTGTTCAAAATCAGGATGCTTAAAAAAATATTAGGACTTAAGAGTGATGAAAACCGGGACTGGAGAAAATTGCATAATGCCGAACTTCATAACTTGTACTGTTCTCCAAATATAATAAGGGTATTTAAATCACGTAGGATGAAATGAGCTAGACATCTTGCGTGCTTGGGGGAGGAAAGACATATCTTAAAAATACTGACTAGGAGACCCGAAGGGAAAATAAGACTTGGAAGACCTAGACGTAGGTGGGAGGGCAATAATAGTATAGATTTAAGGGAAGTAGGATTTGCGAGGGATGGTTGAATGGCGTTAGCACAGAATAAGGCTGAATGGCAGGCTCATGTAAGCGCGGCAATAGAACTCCGGTTTCCATAAAATAGATAATATTCCTCTATCTTACTTAGGAAGACTCTTACCAGTGAGTAAATAAATAAGTTATCAAAGTATAAAAGTTTTTACTTTTAACTTAAGATAGATATATAAGCTTTCATGAACCACAGATTATTGTCTCTATTGGACATTACATGAGAATATTATAGGAGAAAAATTCCTCCGACACTGGGACTCGAACCCAGGACCTCTGGCTATTCGCGCCAATGCTCTACCAACTGAGCTAAGCCGGAGTTCAATTCACAGCGCCGGACGGAACCTCTCTCCTATGACTGATTGCCCTAATGGTCTACCTCACAGACAGACAAGTTATGTCATATGCATTGCTGTGAGGCACACAATTAGTGATTTTTGTAACTCCCACTGTTATTGTACAGTTGACATTCAAGATAGATATATAAGCTTTCATGAACCACAGATTATTGTCTCTGTTGGACATTACATGAGAATATTATAGGAGAAAAATTCCTCCGACACTGGGACTCGAACCCACGACCTTTGGCTATTCGCGCCAATGCTCTACCAACTGAGCTAAGCCGGAGTTCAATTCACAGCGCCGGATGGAACCTCTCTCCTATGACTGGAAAGTTATGGAGCATCAACCTCGATTAGTGTCGATTAAACTTAAACAGTCAAGATCTGAAACATCATCGGCAAATGATTCCGGTGATTGAAGGTCCATAATGTATGTAAGTATGTATGTTCCTTATAAAAATCTACATGCTTTTAGCAATTTTCACGAAATGTTGCACAAATACCCACTTTAACCAGGGAAAAAAATGCGAGCAGCATTAAAATTCAAACAAATCACCCTTTCCCTTTTAAATTCACAAATAAACAGCTGAGTGTGCATTCCCATGACGACAATACTGTATTGTTTCCAGTGTTCACAGATGGTTTTTTAGTTGCATGCTACTGGGCTTTGAATGAATTTTCATTGGTGCTTATTTTACAACAAAAGTGTTGTTTATCCGGTATAATTATATTTGCTTTGAACCATACTTTAAAACGAAATATCTTTCTTTAGCCTAAATAGGAGCAGTTTTGTCTTTATTTTAGGATTACTTCTAATTAACAGTTAGGCCTACTTACTAGGTTAGTTATAGCAAATAATTAACAATCAATTTATATGTAGAGGTTTAATCAGTCGAGGCGTAGAGCATTTTATCCTTAGCCTTACAGTTTTCCTTCCTGACACTGAAAACTTAATTTATTGTACTTATTTTTCTTGAAGGAATTGATTCAGGCGTGAAATTAGTAGTTTTTAGAACTTTATCTTGAAAATTTACCCCTCGAAATCAGTTCATTTTTATTACGCATAAAACACGGCAGTCATATTATGGTTCTGAGTGAAGTAGGATGAGCAACTGCGAAGCAGGATGACCAACTGATCTTCTTGGAATAAGGTAGGTAGTGGCAGGTAGATTCTATTTTAGTAACAGGTTAGGCTATGAACAGTGATATTAGTTTTGTAGGACATACCGAATTCACGCGTTTCGGAAATGTGCCATATTATATCTCCAGTGAGGTTTGCCGTGTTGGTTAACCTGTTTACCCACATAAGATGGCCGTCAGTTATAAGTTATCATGAATTATGTATTTTAAGGTAAGAGAATTATAAGATTATTCTTATTTTTGAACCAATTTCGCACCTAGTTATAATCCTTGCACCTAGGGACACATTTTTAACGTTGTTCCGTTTAGTAAAAATGAAAACTGTATGGCTAAGGATATAATAAGTGTAGTGTCAGTGACTTTAACAATATTTTAAGACAATACAATTTTAAATTCACACATACTATGCCCACTAGAAACTCAGCGTGTCTAGATAACGTTTTTACTAATGCACAGTTTACTAAAGAGTCTACCAGAACTATTAACTTTCCGTTCTCCGATCATATGGCAGTTTCATATGAATATACATTTAATGATGACTCTAGTCTGGTAAATAATAACGCCTATATAAAGACTGTTTACACCAGGCCGATTAACGATCTAAGAATATCGAATCTCAGGGACTCACTTGCAGCTATAGATTGGTATAAACTTTTAACAAATCCTGATTCGTCTGGTGTTATGAATGCTAAAACTATCTTTGGAAAATTTTTCCATACATTTATGAATACTTTTGAAATGTGTGTACCTACTAGAAAATGTAAAGTGTATAACAAAGATAGGCATATAAGACGTAAAAGTACCACAAATAACGACTGGTATACCCCACAACTTGCTACAATGAAGAACAGGCTTATGTTAGTATGGGACTTTTATAAGAGCACTAGGACAGACGCATCTAAATCTCTTCTTATAAATTACAGAAACAAATATAAAGCTGCATTAATGGCTGCCAAGAAATCATATAATACATGCTTAATTGAAAGTGCCAAAAACAAATGCCAAACTGCATGGGGCGTTATCAATAGCATAGCTAAGCCTAAAGAGCAAAACACTATATCTATTGATCCAGACAATTTTAATAACTACTTCATTAAATCTGTAGATGACATCAGTAATTCTGTTGGAAGTTCTCCTAGAGCTGCTTGCAATATGCTAGTAAATAATTTACCTATACGTATTACCCAACATCTTAAGGAATTTTCTAATGTTTCAATGAATGACATACTGGATATTGTAAAAAATTTCAAACCCACGGATAGCGTGGATATATATGATTTATCGCCCAACTTAATTAAGAAAATCATTCATACTATTGTCTATCCCCTAACATGGTGCATAAATATGTGCATTACGGAAGGATTATTTCCAAACGAACTTAAAATAGCAAGGGTGGTACCGGTATATAAGAAAGGAGTAAAAGACGTACCATCAAGTTATAGGCCTATCTCGATCATACCAGTGTTTGCGAAGATATACGAAATGATAATCTATTCTCAGCTCTATAGATTCTTTGTTGACAATCATATCTTAACTGATACCCAGTTCGGCTTCAGGAAGAATAGATCTACAATCGATGCTGTGGACTATATGATCAATATAATCTTACAAGCTTTTGAAAACAAACGCTTTGCTCAGGCAACCTTCTGTGATCTGAGCAAGGCGTTTGATTGTGTGAATCATGAAGTATTACTCAATAAATTGAACTATTATGGTATTAATAACATTAGCTTAAAGCTTGTGCGTGATTATCTAACAGACCGCCAACAGATAGTCACCATAGGGAAAGCCAAACCTAGTAAAGCTATCATCAACATTGGTGTACCACAGGGATCCATATTGGGACCATTTTTATTTATCGTTATGATAAACGATCTCCCCGCTAACATAGGAACTCATACAGTTTTATATGCTGATGATACCACATTTATAGACGTCAGTGATGAATTAGATACTCTTGACAATTTAGTGAGTAACACATCAGTGCAAGCATCTAATTGGTTTCGAATGAATGGTTTTCTGCTCAACGAGAGTAAAACTCAACACTTACAATTCAAACTAAGAGCTTCGAATGTGGTAAATATTCTTGAGTCGGAGAGTGTAAAGTTTTTGGGAGTCTTCATTGATCAGAAGCTGACTTGGAGACAACATGTAAATTATATCAGTGCTAGGCTGTCGAGGGTTATCTATCTAATACACAACCTTAAGAAGTGCATACCTCGTAATTATTTGCATACTTGTTATTTTACATTCCTTCAAGGTATAATGCAATATGGTCTGCTACTATGGGGTAACTCCAAACACATTGAAACTATACTGATCCTCCAAAAAAAGGTGATTAGAATCCTCACAGGATCATCTAGGCGGGAACATTGCAAACCATTATTCATACAAATGAAAATATTAACGGTGGTAAACCTGTATATTTATTCGGTATTGATCTATACAAAAAAAAATCTTCCAGACTTACAATGTAGAAATGAAGTACATCATTACAACACGAGACATAATAATCAAATATATATACCGCATCACAGGTTATCCAAATCATTAAATAGTTATAAAATTGTAGGGCATAAGTTATTTAACAAACTTCCTCTAGAATATCAACTGCTACCTATAAACATTTTCAAAAGGACAGTATATGACTGGCTGATAAATAACCCCTACTATAGTATTGATGAATTTTATACATGTAATATAAATACTGTATAAGCTTCACCATGGTGTGTACTCATTTTTCTTTTACTTGGGTTTTTATGTATTATTTATAGGGCTTTCTGGGACGTAACTATATATTTGGTACAATTTTTTTATGCTGGTGCTTAACCTGATATATTTATATACTTTGACGTTGTCCATAGCTAAATGTTTTTAGCTCTATGACAATAAAATTGCTTATTATTATTATTATTATTATTATTATTATTATTATTATTATTATTATTATTATTATTATTATTATTATATATTATATAGGGATGGTCCCTCAGTCGAGGTCTTACAAATGTTTGTTTATTGGTATTTATTATAGGTTGTGTAAAGTAGCATAAAACATCTGCTCAGAATGAATTGACCATAAACCGTTTTAACTTCATTGCTAAAGTTCTTAATTTAGAATTGCTAATTGTACCAAAGAATTAGGCAACTTCCTTAAATTACCTATTTTTACTGGCGAAATGTAAAAATGAAATTCTGAACATCGTGTGCTAGGTCTATCTAACCTTGGTCCTGGAAATTATATCAGTATCCCAAACTACCATTACAATATACTAACAAGTAAGAAAACAGAAAACATAATTTTCGATTTAGTATCATGGAAACTGAAATAAATCAAGATTGAATGACTTACCACAGAATTCATAATAGGTAGATGAAGCGACTCAACGTTGGCTTCCTTCCTGCACGAAATGGCTCAAATCTTGCATATCTGCTTCATGTTCGTGAGAATGAAACATACATTGTTTTCATGGCATTGCATAACTGAAGTTGGTTTAGTGCTGAGAATAAATAAATGCTGGGTTTACAACATTTTGTTCACAAACACAGTAGATGCAATCTATATATCGGTTAAGGGCTTTTTCTGTTAACTTACTCTTTTTGACCATTCTTCTTATAAGATTTATTTCAATCAGTTTATTTATTTCTTTAAAATATACAGGCTTCTCGACAACGGTGAGTCGCTCAAGCGTCTTTTCTTCAACACAATACATTCTAAAGTCAGAGATAAGTAAATTCTTCTCTGTGAGTGCAGAAAACCCCATAACCCCCACTCAAATTAGCCGACCACGGGATTTGAACTCACTTCATCCTACGTGAGAGTGGTCAATGTCTTGTGGAATTTAGGGGAACTAATTATTTGCACAATTAAACATTTTGTTGAACTGCCTCATCACCTAAAGTCTGGCCGTTCTAAGAAGGAAACCTCAAGTAAACAAAAACCAGTACTTCTGTCTCACTCTAGCACATTACTCGTACCTAAGAGTGAGACAGACATACTGGCTTTTGTTTACTTCAGGTTTCCTTCTTAGCACGTCTTGGATATAAGTTCTATATTTTTATCGTTTCGAATATTACAACCATCTACGCTATTTCATGAGTAAAGTGAGCAAGATTCCCGCTTTCACAAAACTTTGTTTACATTTTTTGCTTTATTACATCCGATTTCGATCATTGAAGCCATTCAAATCCTGACGATACTTCCTGTTTCCATTTCATGTTATCTTTCTGTTCGTTCATTAAGGAAGTCACTAGTGATCATGTTCTAGGATTGTTTTATCCAAATAATGAAGAGAAATACTCCAAGATGCCAAATAGTCTAGTAAGTTAAATTAGTGTAGGCCTACAGCAGATGACAAAGTTACTGAGAGGAATGATAGTGGGACATCTGGTGACGAACAATAGACTGATCAGAAATTAATGTACCTGGAATCATTGAATATGAGACATCAAAGTATGAGAGTATTCCATTATACTCCATTTGCTCAAACAAATATCATCATCAGGTAAATATGACATGTAAAATGCCTTAATAATGCACATTAACTTTGTGAACTGCTTGGTGCGTTATGTGATGCTGTATTGATATGGGCCTACATATATATATACACACATTTACATACATACATACATACATACATACATGTATGTTATAACTGTTACAAGCTGTAAACAATATGCTGTACAATCAAGCTTATTTGTGATGGCAACGACACGGATTGTGTGTCCCACTTTGATTTCCAAAATTTTTTATCCCTTTGTTCATGAGGAAACATAGTAGGCAGAATTACACAAACTTTGAGCTACAAATTTTGTGAAAACTGTGCCAGAATATGTCTGTCTACTTACGAGTCTGCTTAATTCCAGGATGAAGAAGTTGCTGTTCCTTCTAACGGCAGTAATGTATCACGATGTTTTCACGCTCCCCAGAAAGCTCCCTTACGTACCTGAAGTAGTTTACCCACCAGTGCCAGAACATGGTAAGACATTCAATGTATCATGGTGAAGGCTAATGTTATTACAAAAATAAAATGTTATGGTTAAACTTACTGTAAATAGCATTGAGGGAAATCTAATACTCGAACCATCATTGGCGACCGAGCAACTACAGTGGCCGACCGCATTTCGTATGAAAATAAACCTAGCGATGTTGCAATCATTTTAGGTGAGGCTTACTCCTCCCTCAAAAAAAAAAAACAAAAACAAAACAAGGAACCTGAAATTCTGTTCAAGGATTTTATCGCAAAGTTTGTAAACAAGTTTCTGCACATTTGCGCAGAATGCGAGAAAGAAATATCTCATGTGTGTGAAAACTGTGAATTATACAGTACATTTAGAAAACCAGCAATCTGTCTCAAAGAATATAGCAAGGAAAATTCTGATATAAATTACAGTTACGTTCACATAACTTCCTCTGCCCTAATCATGGCCAAAACAATTTTTTCGCTTCATACTCTGATAAGCTTATACAGTGTGTCCCACGCAAGAGTTGGCCAATGACGCGGGTTCCTGCGGCGCGGCGGGCACAGCTCCAACTCCCGAGCGATCGGGTGAAATATCTACGCTAATGAAGCCACGATCGGTGTTACGATTTAGGTTCTCACATTTACAGTTAAAATTACAATGAAAATAAACACGTACTTCATCACAAGAGATGTTGGAAATGTTCTCCTCTTGCATCCACACACACTGACACCTTTTTAGGAAATTTTCTTTCACGCGCATAAGTTCAGCTTCCGAGACAGAGTTCATTTCTCTTGTGATAGGCCTATGTCTTTAAGTTCTTCTAACAGTATGTGAATATTATTTATGGAGAAACTTGAAAAATAAAGTGTATAGGTCAACTTCCCGTACATTACAAAGGAAACGGGTGAAATATCTACACTAATAAAGCCCGCTGATGGTGTAATGGTTCAGGTTCTCACAAAGAAAAACACATGTGATTTATCTGGCAATAGGCCTACTGATTAAAAAAACATTCTGGCACGTTCTTATATCAGTTACCTCATTTTATTTTGATACAATTCGTGGATTTAAAAAAGACGAGTTCTCTCCCAACAAAAGCACGGTGTTTCTATCTCGGAAGCTGAATTTATGCGCGTGAAAGAAAATTTCTTAAAAAGGTTCCAGTGTTGTGTGGATGCAAGAGGGGGACATTTCCAACATCTCTTATGATGAGGTACGTGGTTATTTTCATTGTAATTCCAACTGTAAATGTGAGAACCTGAATCATAACGCCATTAGCGGCTTTATTAGCGTAGATATTTCACCCGCTCGCTCGGGAGTTAGAGCTGTAGTCGGCGCGACGCAGAAACCCGCATGATTGGCCAACTCTTGCGTGGGACACACTGTATAATAAGAGACCGTATTGCAAGGGAGTGCGATCTTCATGCAAAGGTGTATTGATCGCCATAGGTCAGTTAATTGTGTTTATTAAGGCCATTGATTCCGACTACCTTTTATTTATTGTACCAAGAGATTATGTTCTGATGTTGACAATCAGCTTGATATTGACAAGCTGGTGAAAGCTAACAGATATCAGGTTTGTTTTTCAGAACATATCCAAAACGAATAATGGTCATTAAGTCGTTTGCAACCTTGGTGTCACAGCTGAAAAAGGTTTATATCCCAAATATAAAATTCTGAAATGAAATGGGATTCAGGAGTTCTAAAAGAGTGTATTAATGCTGAAAATTCGATAACGAATTTCAAGTTTGAACACAGTACTTCCTTTACCTTAGTACCCATGACACGGGCAGAGAAGGTAAAAATAAGTGAACAACCTCATGTAAAAATGTTCCAAGTTCGTACTTGTTATTAAGTAACTTCATTGAAACGTGAAATTTAAGCGGATGCTTGAGATCTTTTTTCAGTGGAAGATTAAATTATTTTTGTCCTATATTCAAAACTAATTCCGTTGACATCACATTTTATATTTCATTGGTTGAGTTTATTTTAAGTTAGTTTGTTTCTATTAGAAAATATTTTAGGAAGGAGTAATCTAAGATAAGTATTGCAGAATGTATTGGTAACTAAGCGAGTTACATGGTACTAGTTCGAAAGACCGTCGTAAAATCCACTCTTTTGAAAATTACATACACACACACATTCTCTCCAGACAGTGGGGAGAGCAAAGCTAATTATTACTAGATTATTTTAGTAATTAATTCTGACCTAGATAACTCCATGCTGGGGACCATTAATAAATGCAGCTGAGTCTTCTATTTCCACAATAGTGCTGGTCTCAACGTCTTTTACATTTCCTCTCTCAAGGTAAAATATTCGTTTACATGAAATGTGACACCAATCTGGATAGCTAACATCCTGTAAATCCAGACTGTCAGTCTGGAACTGTACATGTAAACATATTTATTATAAATGTTATTAATTCCCCATATATATTAATTATATACAAGCACCCAAATAATATTTCATTTATGCAACACTGTCATTAGATCTAAAAAAAAAAGTAGGCATTTGGCATGGACCTTCAATCACCGGAATCATTTGCCGATGATGTTTCAGAAACCATTTTGAGGGAGCATGCTGAAATATTTCCATTGAAGTTTATTCAGTAGGTACGATATACTGTAGTGTGCAATTTTCTCTCTTCACAGCCCAGTTAAATTTGAACCAACTGAAAGTCCTGCAAGAAACAGAACAAGATCCTGAGGTGAAACCGGGACTTTTCCAGGGTGATATGGCCCTCACCAATGAGCTATATGATTTCTGGAGAGTGGGTATCAGGTTTGATGTAATGCCAGAGCGTATGTGGCAAAACAACACTGTCCCTTATGTAATTAGCCCACTTTACGGTGAGTACTGAAATACATTACACCATCACAATATACACTAAAAATACAATATGTGAATCTGCACCTTCTGTAATATATTTTTATACAATAAACAAATATACAAAACATCCCCTCAGTTGGATGAGAATAATTTCAAGGGCATTGAGGCTGATTGTGACGAGGTGATGACTGGAAAGAAGGATAACAAATATTCAAATTAGTTGTAGTGTGTGGATGATACGATTCTAATGCATGCAACAGCTGGCAGAGCTCCTTGTGCAGAGCTCTTATTTTCAAAAAGCTGTGGGCGTGAGCTAGAACTCAGAACGGGGAATAGGCCAAAGTATTCTCTAATTTAAATGCTATTTATTTCACGCAAATAAAATTACACTTTTGATGATGACGATGGATGGTGGTGATACATTTGTTAGTGAAAATGAATTATTTATACGTGCTCTCTCGCCTTTACCTAAATTCCGGAAACATGCCTTGATAGTCGGTAATGCTCGTTATGATTCTGAGACAAGGTCTAATTTATTGTATATGTGAAATCTTGAAAACATATTTATTTGGTCCATATTTATCCTATTACAACACTCATATTCCCGCGACCGCGTTGCCGTCTGTCAGTCCTTTGAGTGTCCCAGCTCATTCTCAAGGAACGCTCCTCATGAAGCATAGGAAATAATCTGATTGGCTTGAAACATTTATGGTACCGGTATGCCCTTACTTTTAATCGAATTTCATCTCTGATTGGCTGTAAAAATAGAACTAACTAAAAGTAATCATTTACAGAGTTCTTGGAAGGTGCAAGTCTTTTTGAAGGGTTTATTTACTGATCCCTTTACACAATAAAATTAGCAAAGGTCCTACAGAAATTCGGTCATAACTGAAATAATGGAAAAATATACATCACGGCACGAAATAATAAATTCCTTTTAAATATACTTTTTATTTATTACAACCAAGGGTCATAGTAGGATGAATGAGGCTCTGGTGGAATGATATATGGCAGGGGAAAAAGGAGCACCCCGAAAAAACCTGCCCCGACTCCATTTTGTTCACCACAGATTCCACATGGATCCACCTAGTTTTGATCACGGGTCCCAGCGGTGGAAGGCGAGCGGTCTAACCACTCAGCCATGGGGGCGGCCGTCATGATACGAAATCACTTATATTAATTAAATATTTTGTATTGTTCTTCCCCCTGTTAAGATGCTTTAAACATAAGTTCAAAGTCGTCAGGAAAATGTAGTGTAATCCAAGGAAATGTATGATCGTAGTTATGCTTGGGGATCTTTGGGATTATTTAATATTTCCTGGGCCATATACAATGCACACTTCAAAATCTCAAGCCAGTAGACTTGTCAGCCTATCTTCCCTTTTTGGGATAGTTGATGATTGACGTGCAACGCCGCAAAACAATTTACACATTCGAAATTATGCGAAATTATGCGAAAGAAATTCTCAGTTATTTGAAATATGTAAAATAAAAGTATTTTAATTTGGTCGTTAGTCATTCAAGAAAAACGGTCGTAGGTAATTTTGTGTGTTTGTCTAAACTTATAACTTTAATCTCTGTGAATCTTCCTATAAAAATAAACTGTATTTACTAAAAAGGAAGACATATTTCTATAAATATCTATGTATTTAATTTACAAAAAGAATGTTTACAAATATGAATTGGCGATGTAACAAACCACCTTATTCCCTCAATTACGAATAAGAATCCTCACCCAAGCTTTAAAGTTTCTGTCTAGTAATAGGGACCTTCTTGATAAGGCAGTGTTTTCTGGTATGCCGTTAAAAGTACAGTCCGATAAATGTACTCAACAGTATTTACATGATTTGCAAATTGTTAAGATATAAATATGAACATAAATGTCAATTTGTAAAATCAAAGTATGCAAATCATGTAAATATAATATGATAATTCTTATCATTCTTCTAGTACAATTTATAGTGCTTAGAAACCAATTCACTATTAATTGAAAAGTTATGTACCATAATCATCAACCGAACGCATCGGCTGTTTTCATTCCAAAGTTTGCTCCCGTTTTTGTACTAGTGAGCAATTTTACAAGATGCATGTTAACTGTGTTTTTACTCTCTCAAACTTGTTTTTCTTATGCCATAAATATGACTTTTCTCTATTTCTCTATTATTTTCAGATACTACAGATTATGTAACAATTTATAAAGCTATTTTGACACTCAATGCCGTTACATGCATCAAGTTCGTACCATGGAACGGCAAAGCAAAGGATTTTCTTCTGATATGGCCAATGAAATTTCCTCAAGGGTAAGATAACGATTCATATAACTTCAGTCAAAACAAACTGTTTTTATATATAGATTACTAGTCCACTATATATAAAGATGAACTAGTTCACTACTCCCAGAAGACAGCAGGGGAGCTAGCTGCCTCAAGTTATACATTATTTCAAATATGTTTAGATACATATCACATTACCAGATCACAGAAATGTTTAGGCTACACTTTTGAAACACGAAAAAATTCTCCCATCTTTTTTTTAGGTGCTGGTCATATGTAGGTCGTTTTGGGGGACCACAAATACTTTCGTTGCAGCCCCCAGATGCAAAGGGACCTAATTGCTTAGGAGCAGAAGGACGTTCCATTCATGAGCTACTACACGCTTTGGGCATATTCCATGAACAGTCCAGAGCGGACAGAGACGAATTCGTGGACGTGCATATCGAAAATGTGATCCCAGGTAAGTATTCTAAAATAATAAAATGAGCAAATAAGGCTTTTCCAAAATAAATGTGAAACAAAATAAACAGCATGAAACAGGCTTTATAATTTAATCTACTATATGTTTAATCTATATTACTATTAAATATATTATAATAAAGTTCCGGATTAACCCTTATGCCGGTTGTTGACCAGCTAAGATAAGTTAGTTTAGTTTAGCTCACACACAGTGCGGGATTTCATATGTAGTTGTGTCGACAAAACTACGTATGAAACCCGGCACAACTATATATGAAATCCCTCATTGTATGTGGGCTAAGCTAAGCTAAGTTAGCTTAGCTCTTGGTCGACAACCGGCTTTAACATACAAATGTTGTATGTTAAGGGTTAAGGCGGAAATTTATTATTATATATTTAATATTATAACCCTTAACTGGAGAAAATGAAATTTATTAATTACTATATTACTATATTAAATGCAGCCTAAAATGTGTGTAAGTACGCTTACTCCTCCGAGACCCTTTGACCTAGAGGTCTGAAATTTCCACCATATGTTCTCCATAACCTATGATCTATGATCTTGATAGCACAGTCGGTTCGGTCAAAATTTAATATTCAATTTTGGTTAAGGTTATTTTTTGTGTTTTTATATGGGCAGTACTGTATCATTATCTTTATATTTTTTCTTCCTGTGTGTAGTAGTCTTTACACAGTCTCCTGTCACCTGCAAGGTCATCCGAGCAATGTTTGACGAAGCTCACCCCTGAGTCAACCTTCTGATGAAGACAACCTAAGTTTTCGGCTATTTATCATTCATTCTGAACTATTTTAGGTGCGCCCTACGATGTATGCTCCCTTATTCCTCCGAAACTTTTTCACCCAGAGGTCTGAAATGTTCACCATACGCTTCCCATGACCTGAAGAGTGTCAGTATTGTAACAAGGGCTCGTCGGGGTTCAAAATCAGAACACCGAGTTTCTAATTGAAGGATGGAGGATTCTTTATTTCCTACAACAGTGGTTAATACAGCCAGAAAACTCCGGAATGTTCTCCAGTTCACTCTTCCGTTCGGTGCTCACAGCCACGTCACAGCACTGTCCCAGTCCAGTTCAAATCAGCTCGCCAGCTCTTCCGTTCACTAGTTCCTTCGTTCACCAGTCCCCCCGGTCACTAGTTCCCCGTTGACTAGGTCTTCCGTTTGCTGGCCCCTCCGTTGACCAGTCCCTCCGGTCACGGGCTCCTCAGCTTCCCAAGTCACAGTTACTTAAGGCCGCGCTGATCGGTTCACTCCGTCCAGGTCCTCAGCTCCTCAAGTCACACTTACTTGAGGTCGCGCTGATCAGTGTTCTCCGTCCAGTTCACACTCTGACGCTGACTCTCTCCCGCTGTTACTGACTATTACGGACTGACTGTTCTCCCATTGACTGGCTCATCACTCCTCGCGGACTGACTCCCTCTGGCTGGCCGTTGCTGTTACTCTCTGCTAAGAACTGACTCCCTCAACTCAGATTTTCTGACTGACTCTGCTCGCTCGCGGCCCTATATATAGGCCCGACGAATATTCTGGAGCCGATGTCTCGAAAGTTCCGCCCGCGTGGAATCTAGAATGCCCGCGCGGTGCGCCGTCACACCCCTTGACACGTGGCCCCTCCTCTGGCCTCTCCCACGAGCGCGCCCAGTCCACTCATTGTGCCGTGCTTTACAGTAGACCGCGCCTATCGGCTCGCAGCTCCAATCAGCAATAAGAGACCCGCCCCTCTTCTAGACGTGTCGAATTCTGGCGCTTTCTGGCCGAGTCCTTCTTCTGTCAGTTTCTGGGCGATTCTTTTCTGGGCTTTGTGACAGTATCAAATTTCAACCTGATAGCACAGTCAGTTCGACCCAAATATGATTTCTTTATATTCTTAATGCTATTTGTTGTGCTTTATGCAGTCCTGTACAATCATGGTATAGAATGCATACAACGTACTCTAGCGGGGGTGTTGCTAAGTTGTAGTGTTGTGAGCGCATCGATCATTCCTTTTTCGGAACCTCAGTGCTGTGTCATAATTATATTTCGGTTTTGAAATTCTATTCCTTTATAGGTAAAATTCATTTAATGGTAAAATTATTATTTTCCCAGTCCATGTAACGGGCTTAGTCTAATCATCTAGTCTCCTTAAAGCTTTTATTATCGTCATTTCTTAAAGGTGTGGTCCTAGCGGTCATCTTTTGTAGATATTTTTTCAGTGATTGAATCGTGCAGCACTACTGTTAATTACAAATTAACAAATCAGTAATGCCAAACAAGCTTTGGCTTTGTACTGTAAATAGATTATTGGGCAACACTCACCAATGTTTGTTGATCCCTTTGTGAAGCCGTTGTCAATAGTTGCTTAATCTTGCGTGAAGCTTTCGTCTTCTTAATAAAATAATAAAACACACACATTATATAAAACGTAAACACTAAAAATTGCAACTTCACAACAGGAATCACATCACAACGTTTCACGAGACAAGAAGAACGTCTCGCGTTTTCAAGTGAATATTAGTGACGAGATGTTCGGTCGCGAAGACGTTCACAAAGGCTTCGCGACCGAACATCTCGTCACTAATATTCACTTGAAAACGCGAGACGTTCTTCTTGTCTCGTGAAACGTTGTGATGTGATTCCTGTTGTGAAGTTGCAATTTTTAGTGTTTACGTTTTATATAATGTGTGTGTTTTATTATTTTATTAAGAAGACGAAAGCTTCACGCAAGATTAAGCAACTATTGACAACGGCTTCACAAAGGGATCAACAAACATTGGTGAGTGTTGCCCAATAATCTATTTACAGTACATATCATTCCTCACCATAAGAAGAAGAATGTCATTCAGGAATAAGCTTTGGCTTTGTAAACGGAAAAAATCGGTTGCTGGGAAAATAAGTCAATTTTTAAATTACACTTAACAGCAAGACGTTAGTTATTTAAATAATGCAAACTACGATTTAAAGGATAACTTATTTATTGAAATAAAACAAGCAAATTTATAATGTAACAACTGTCACTGTTTTCTTATCTCGAAAAAAATGCATGAATGGGTGATAGAATCAAAATAATAATCAACAGCAATAATACGATGATTATGCTTCTCTGACTGATTTACACCGAAAAAAAATCTTAAATCTCAAGATCAGTGATATTCCTGCCGAAGCCTATGCTCATTGAATGTTTTTGTTTGTCGGATCTTTCAGTATGTTTGACGATTTTCTGTTAAACTTCTAGCTTGTCACATAGGTCTTCATCACCCACGACTATTTCATACGTTGGCATTTTTGTGCCTGTGTGTGCCGTGTTGTTGAACCTTATACCTGAATATGCCACTTTTATCTGATATGGTTGCATATACAAAACCAAAACATAGTTTTGTATATGACATTAATTCTCACAACACTTCTGCAAGCCTGCCAATTTCATGAATCGCGATTCTGTCCGTTGTAAATAGACCTATATGTTTCTTTTAAGTAACATTTTATTACAGCATGCTCCATTACATTTCGTAATAATACATGCTTATGTACTACTAATTATAAATATAAAATTCCTGTACAATGATTATTGGATCTTATTAATTACGTTCTGCCAATTATTTGCAAGAGTTCAAAGTCTATATTATTTATATAGTTTTGAAATGGTTTTAGGTGCTTTTCCATGAGTTCCTGTTTGTTAATGGGCCACTTCCCGCCTTTCTGTAGCACAGCTTTCTTGAAATTGTTTCTTTCACTGTTTAATATTTCACACTCCCATAGAATATGGTCTACTGTTTGAGTTTTTTCCTACACACGCATGTAGGGTCATCAGTCAACTTGAATCTGTGGAAGTATTCACCAAACTTTCCGTGGCTTTAGTTATTGCTGTTAGATTGTGCGTTAGAGTTAATTTCATGTGAAGTCTTTTTTTAATACTAGGAAAATAGGTCTTCGTTGTTGCACCATTCCGTGTTGCTTCCCACTCGTTTTCCCACAGTCTCAGGCTTTCTTCTCTCAGCTCCCTTTTTATTCTGCTGGTAGGCATTTGTTCATACACAAGTTCTGTTGTTGGGTTGTTTGCAGCTTCTTTAGCTAGTGCATCAGCAAGCTCAATTCCTTGGATTCCTATGTGGGCTTTGACCCATGTAAAATGTATCTTCCAATCTTTTGATTTTAGGTTTCTTATGTTTGATTTTATTCCTTCTATCAGCGGGTAATGTTTTCTGTTGTTCCGAAGAAGGTCTAGTGTTATTTTGCTGTCAGTGTGCAGTGCTGCGGTTTTATCTATTGTTTCTGTGATGTTTAGGATTTCAAGGGCCTTTAGCATCGCAATTTGCTCAGCTTGGTTGTTTGAGCATCTATTGTGAAGCTTATATTGATGCTTCTGTATAGATTTGTCCTGGTAGATGATAGCAACTCCGGACCCTACTCCCGTTTGCGTTTTGCTGCCGTCGGTGTATATTTGGACTGCATATGTATCTGTTTCGTTCTTTTCTTCAATGATTACGTTGTCTGCAGGATGAGACCAGTTTCTGTAATAGACCTATATGTGTTGCATGAGAACATCAGCTATGGACAGCTCTACAGTAAACCTTGCAAGCACAAATTGACGTCTTTGGTGCATCATCTATAGTCCATATTCTCCTGATACTGCACCACCTAACCTCTTCCTCTTAAAAGCGTCAACGATTCCTTAGTGCTGAAGAAGTCACAGAATTGTTTTCAGCACTGTTCCTAAAAGCTTGGCGAAGCGTTGAGAGAAGATTGCCACTGCGGTCTACGGTAAATAATTGTTTTGAAATAAATGTTGCATACTTTAACAAAGAGTAATTTATTTTTGTATTATTAACACCTTCCGGGAACGACATTGTCCCTCTTCCCGACTTAGAAGCGACCTAAATGGATTTAGTCGGCCGCGGTGGTCTAGAGGTAGCGTGCCCGCCTCTAGATCCGCAGGGCGCGGGATCAAACCCGGCCGCGGTCGATGGATTTTTCAGGACGTAAAAATCCTGGGCACGGAGTCCTCCGGGAGGGACTTTAAGCTGGGGGTCCCGTGTCGTAGATTTACGGCACGTAAAAGAACTCCAAGCCTAAATTAGAGCCTCTAGACAAAATTTCTCGGCCCTTTCACGTCCCAGAAATACTTAGTTTCCAGAGGGGGGTTGCGAGGCGATGGGCTTACCACCTGTCCCTCTACCCTCTCTCGGAAAATAAGCATATCAAAATTAGTATAGGTAATGAAACCTCCATTGGAGGCCCCTTCGCCCCACCTGGGAATCATAGGGTACCAGATACAGATAGAAATGGATTTAGCGGAAAACCATCTGGTATAAACTCCCGCATAATTATTATTTTTTAGAGGATTTCGAAGAGGAAGTTTGAAATATAAGTGATCTATATTTGCAAATATATACTCAAAGTTTAAATAAATCATTAGAATCACTTTATAGAAAATCGTAATATATTTTTTTAAACGTAAACAGACTTATCCTTCATTTTTCTATAAATTCTTTTCTTTTTAATTAAGGATTATTAATTCCGATGAATTCTCTAAAATAAATTCTTTATTTTAACGATCCATTCTAGTTGTACTCTCGTAATTCAAGCATCTAGAAACCGGATTTTTTTTAAAATTCCTGCCATATCCTGGCTATGAAATCAATTGATCAATTTGTGTTCACAGAATTTCTAGTCAACTTCAGCAAAGAGAGTCCAGACAACACCACATACAAGTTCGAGTATGACTACGAGAGCATCATGCACTACGGAAAGTTTTACTTCAGGTTTGTTGAAACGTTATTGTATTCACTTGTAACATTTATACCAGGAATATACACAGCTGAGGAGAAAAAGTGTACTAATAATCCTTGCATAAGGCTGAATGTGTGCAACGCTATACACAACCTGGCCCCCTTGTATGACGTAAATAATCAAGATGGCCGATATCCGTAACAGCCGGTCGTTTCGTAGATGTCTGAGATTGAATTTTGAAGCTACGCATATTCTGAGCTGCTTTTGCGGAATTATAAACATTGTTCCTTGTTTGCGGGACATATTTCCATACTTGTACCCATGATTACAGCTTTCTGAAAACAATATAATGAAATACTGAAACTAGAATTACTGTCTGCAGACGATCCATCGTAGTTTGCCCGCTGCTCCGACAGATGGCTTTCAGCAGTCCTTCATAGCCAGGGGCTAGTAACGTCACAACTAGAGTGACGTGTTGATGATGTTGGACGTACAAACCCGGTGTAAACCTCGGCAGTTACACTCCGTTTATTGGTAATATGGCTTATGTAGAACTTGTGCGCAGAGCAACCAAACAGCCTTTCAACGCAGATATAAGCAGCTTTTATTAGTAAGGCTGCTACAGCGGGCATGTACTGTTGAGCGCTTTTTACGCGGACCCGTGTTTTATCTGTAATAATTAATGAGAGAGGTTATAAGGTGCAGCACCTTTCCAAAAATAAAACTATTTCCATACAGATAAATCAATATAATGTTTTTAGGGACATGAAGTGAAGCGAAATACACACATTTTGTTGCACCTTTTTGTGAGATTACTACATTATGTCACCTTTTCCTTTATTAATGCTTTAGCACCTTTTTCCAGCACTTTTATCTGTGTTTTTAAAAGAATAGACAGGATTTCTTTTCTCTTCTTGAACAGATTTTTAATTTCTGTTAAATCAGGTGTTAACAATAGTCAATAAATAAATATTAAAATAAAATTTACGGAAGCCACCAGTAATCCATATCCCAGCAATAACGGCCAACCTCAGCAACAATGGCCAACCTTCAGCTGTGAAAGCAATTTAAAATTGTATCAATGATGCTGCAATGGTTTAAACTACAGTGAGTCCCACGCAAGAGTTGGCCAATGACGCAGGTTTCTGTGTCGCGGCGGGCACAGCTCCAACTCCCGAGCGATCGGGTGAAATATCTACGCTAATGAAGCCGCGATCGGCGTGATGATTCAGGTTTTCAAATTTACAGTTAAAATTACAATGAAAATAACCACGTACCTCATCACAAGAGATGTTAGAAATGTCTCCTCTTGCATACTCACAACACTGGCGCCTTTTTAAGAAAGTGTTCTTTCACGCGCGTAAGTTCAGCTTCCGAGATAGAGTTCATTTATTTTCTAATGTTCTAATGTGGGGGGAATTGACCTATGCAATTTATTTTTCAAGTTCCCCATAAATAATAGTCACATAGGCTAGTGTTAGAAGATCGAAAAGACAGTATCAAAAGAAAAATTAACTCTATTTCGGAAGCTGAACTTACGCGCGTGAAAGAAAATTCTCTAAAAAGGTGCCAGTGTTATGCGTATTCAAGAGGAGAACATTTCTAACATCTCTTGTGATGAGGTACGTGGCTATTTTCATTGTAATTTTAACTGTAAATGTGAGAACCTGAATCATTACACCGATCACGCCTTTATTAGCGTAGATATTTCACCCGATCGCCCGGGAGTTGGAGCTGTGTCCGCAGTGACGCAGAAACCCGCGTCATTGCCCAACTCTTGCGTGGAACTCACTGTATAAGTTCAGTTAGTACTTGCATGAATTTAAAGGTTCCAGCTATGGCTACGTATCGTAACTTATAGTGCTCTCGTTTTCATCGTGCCCAGTCGGCGAGTCAGACGTCGGCATTTCCTTCTGTGGTCTGCCGGATTATATTATTGTTGATTGAGGGTAAACAGTAATTTGCACTCTCAAATACTAGTCGTGGCAGGGCCCTGCTGCCAAGTCAATCTAACAATAATAACAACAATGTTAGCGTTTTTTTTTTTTTTGTGCAATTCTCGTCTCCAACTGAGACATGACAACGCGGTTATTAACGAGTGTGTCCTTCTTGCATTAAAGAAACAACACTTCAACGACTGAGGACGATGATAGCGAGAAGACTATGGCGTCATTCTTCGACGCCGTGCCGTTTGCGAAGTAAATATTGCAGTCGATGACAAGCATCAAAGAAACAGAAAAAAAGCGCATCCAGTACACCAGATATGTAAAGAACATTGAACTTCACAAGTCAAAACCTAAGCAAACTACTCTGATACACGCTTTCGCTTCAGGATCTGAAAAGCAGCGGTCATTAAATGAGTTCATTAACTTTATTAAATGTCAGAATGGTACTTTATGAGTTTGAGTGGGGGATGGAAAATGTTTGTCCGTCTGTTTGTCTGTCTGTCTGCCTGCCTGCCTGCCTGTCTACCCGTGTGCCTGTACGCACGAAAATTCGAATACGATTTGTCAGATTTTCATGACACTTGGTATACGCATTTATAACGCCCATGAGACGAAGCCTATTGATTTTGGACCAAATTAGTTGACTGGTATTGGAGTAATGCCCAATTGAATGCCTATTTTATGGTAATATATTAGAAAGAATTCATAAAATGCAAATCAGTTCTCATGGAAACATATTGTTTTACAGTGTTCATATATGACTTTGATAGTTGCAATACAGTTAACTTTTGACAAATGACACTACCCACATGTTCCTTCACATATGCTTATCAAACTTTAGACCTTTGTTCTTCCGTAAGCACTGTTTAATGAATCGATGTGGAACTTAGCTCGAAAATCGATAAAAATAAAAATAACTTATTTTCTGCATATCATAATTGCAATTATCAGTGATTAAACATGAGCATTCTGGAACTTTGTTACATCAGTTTACCTGATTTTATGAATTATTAGAACCCAGTAAATGGGACAAAGAAAGCTCATGTAACTGGTTTAAACCTTAATGAAGTCATTTTTCATCATCGTCACCTTTTTTGCACTTTTTGTATGTGTTTTCAGAACCTTTTTTTCTCCCTTTTTGATCATAATTTGCACCTTAAAATCCATTCACTAGTACAGTAATAATATTTTAACACAATGTTTCAGCAAGGGTAAAGGGCAGCCTACCATAGTGCCTAAGAAGAAAGGAGTGAAGCTAGGACAGAGAAACGCAATGAGCAAGACAGACTGCCTGAAGATTAACGACTTGTATGGCTGCCTTGACAAGTCCCTGTACCACAGACGAAAGTACTACACGCTTTGCAGTTTCATGGGCCTCTAATAAATAAAAACAAGCTATACTGTGTAATGTACCTGCACAAAAATGTTCTTCAAAGGAGTGCTATTTCAAAGTCTATCAAAATCAGAAACTTAACAGTACAGCGAAAACAACTCTTAAGCCCCTTTAGCTTTTGCAAAAAAGTTTAATAAAATCTATCTAAAAACATATTGATTACCTAACTAGCCTAATACTTTCAGAATTTAACGTTTTCAATTTGGACCAACTTCACAATTTTTTTATTAAAATATATTCATATACATTGTTCAAAATACACATCCAGTGATTATGTGTACAGCACTAGATTAACAGAACCAAAATTCTCACATCGGCCGGATTAAAACAAAGCATTAATTTGGTCCCCGCTTTTATAATTCTAGTATCAGAATGCACCCTGAACTCTCAGCATACCCCATTACTTAATTTAATAGATGTGTAAAAAATTACCTGTTATTTAAAATTCTAGCTGCCTCTTATGTTTGATTCCTTTGTGTTTTTATTTTTAAAATTGTGTTATTTTTAAAAGTTATAGGCTATCACACTATTTTCTTCCTTGTTTTAAAATATATTTTTTGTCTCTCCTCTTTCTTCACTCTGATCTTTTTGGAACTGCGCCCGAGCAGGAGCAGTCTTGCTCAATCGGGTGTATTTTTCAATATTGTATTTAGGCCTATTGTCTTGTACTAGAAATTGTAAGTTTTGTTGTGATTTTGTTTTCTTTTTTGAAACATAAAATATTGTAATAATAAATTGTAGCAGTATAATTATAGTAGTAGTAAAAGTTATATCAAAATAAAATTATTATTATTACAGTATTATTATTTTTACCATTATTATTATAACACCGCTGTTGTCATTATTAAACGTTATAGCATGATTATATCTGTTACACTGTAACCAACCCTAACCTGGAGACATTATAGCATCAGCATTTTAGCTTCATCATTAGTGTTGTTTCCATCTTCACCGTTGCTATTAAACTCTTTTGTCCTAGAAATTGTACAACATAATTTAAACTATATCATAAATCCCCTCTGTTACGTTATGTAAACCCTTATTTAACATTTGTTTAATATTCATAATAATTTGTTCATATTTTTTATTTATTTCATAATCAATTCTCCAAGGTAATGATAATTATTGCATTGGTTCATAGGTAATTGAAGTTCAATTAAAGGTTTCAATAAAGTAATTTCTTATAAGTTATACAAGATCAATTTAACTTTATGCTTTTAAGTTTGTTCTTATTACGAATTAATCTCAAATTAGGCCTAATACATTATTGTGAATTTTATTTACTTATTCTTTACTTTAAGTATATTAATATCTCTTCTCTATATATATAAAAGGCTTTGTCCTGACTGACTGAATGACTGACTGAATGGCAGGAATCAACGTACAGCCTAAACTATAACAGGTAGAGACTTGGAATTTTGACAGTACCTTCGTTTCATAATGTAGGTGCTCACTAAGAAAGGATTTTGAAAAATTCTGATTCTAAATGCCAAAAATTAAATGTTTTTGAAAATACTTAATCCCTTTTTACATAGAATTATCAATTCCAAATCACAGAATATATTGTTGCCAAATGGTATCAGATGGGCTTGGAAAAAACAAATGAAATGCACTTTTGACAAATAAGAGAAGTTATCAAAATAATTCATGTTATAAATAAATATTACAGAATGAAATCCACTAAAATAATGGAATCACATAACTTTCTCTACCCTGGACATAGGGAAAACAAAACGAGGTATGGTAATGTGTATATTATTATATTATATCGCAGGTTTTTGGAGAGAAAAGTATGAAAGTGATAATGCTTTCTGTTTAATTTCATCCCCAAAACGGCTTTATGGTAACATAAGAGTGGGAAATTTCCCGCCTCGATATTACAATTTTATGTTACAGGAATTTCTGTTTCTTCTTATTTAAACCTCTACCAGGCTTGCTGTGCACTGTACAAGCGATGGGATGCAAAATTCTAGATCCTCTATGAGCCATAAAAAACTATATCAAGCGTTTTCTGAGGGAATAGTTTGAGTGTAATAAGTCGTTCTTCCTATTTCAAATTATAAATGCCTATATAAGGACCTAGAATTTAAAATTGAAAATCCTTCATAAGATAATTTCCAATTACAAAATACAAAACCCGGGCGACGCCGGGTCTTTTAAGCTAGTGTAATATATTCGCGCTGGCGGGTTATCAGAGCTTAACCCCTTATCCGTCTTGTAGACCCCGTCGTGTCTTCCATGATTCTTCATTTCTTAAGTCACCATTCTACAAAACACTTGCCTTTTGGGGCTAGTAGCCTTCTTTCATACATTTTACTTAGCGCTACTAGGAAGAAGATTTCCAAATAGTTACTTAAAGATGCCGACTACGCATCGTCTTATTTATGAGCCGTAAGTACTCTACAAGCTCCGCATCATCTATAAAATAAAGGTAGGCTATGTGAAGCTGCGCTGTACATTGGCTGTTTTCTACACAAGATAAGCCATCTTGTTTGAAGTGGGATCTTCAATTCTACATCTTCACTTATTGAACTGTGTTTAATTCAGACATTATATTGATCAATTGATTATAATTTTGTGAATATTAATTGCTGGAGCGAGAACGCTTAAACCAATATGATTTTTGACTGAATAATTGTAGATTTGGACTGTATAGTTTAACTTTTACAAGAAATATTACTGTCACTGTTGTTATTGTCAATTTACCGCGCATTTGCGTGGTTGGTCCTCCGGTCTTCTACTCTTAATGCATTAAATTAATTTATTGTTGCATCTATATGCTTATTATTTGGACATTAATCTAGGACACATATGTGATAAACAAATTCAACATCATAAATCGCACTTTGGACAATCAATATTATTCCCTTTGAAACTTTAAGATTAAACAATCATCTGTGTAAATAGTTATTACATAAAGAAACTTCAGCCAGGATTTTGTCAAGTGTATTTCATCTATTTGTATTTGTCATTCTTGTTTATGGAAGGTGCAATAAAATGTTGTATCTTTCATCCCATGTCTTTTTTCCAAGATCTGTGCGGTAGGGGCTAATCAACCTAATATAAGTAAAGCGTTCCCTATACAGGCCATGGAAGCCCGGAGGGTTCTAGGAGGTTGAGGCTCCCAGATATTAGACATTCGACACGTGAAGGTGGTAAGGTTGTCAGCCTTACGCACCGACCGCCTTTACCCCCAGGATTGCTCTTGGTACTCATTTCTGTTAAGAGGCTGCGTCGACCCCAGGGCCATCGTGCCACCAGAAGGATTAGTGCCAGCGCCTCAACCACTACGCTAAGGCAAACCCCATCCAACCTACTCCTGCTTTTAAATCTAACTTTACAACTTATTCATTGTGTCGTTTACTTCAGTGAACAGTATCAGCAGCCCTGTACAACACAACTCGTCTTCTGAGTATTGGAGAGTACTAACGAAACCTTTTGCGGAAAAGGGAACATGTATATTTCTAATTCTTAGTTTAGGTACGCACAGTGGTGTAGTCGAGGGTATACGCAGATATAGGCTACGCCGTATACCTTCAGCGTAACCTTAATCGTTAGCGTAAATCTTCTTATAATTTTCATCCTTTGAAATCTCAAAACTCCATATCTATTCTGATATGCCTGTTTTATGCCAAATTATTTGTAAATGCATTGTTACTGCCTCAATTTGAAATCAATCAAATATTTTGGATTTTTTTTTTGTACAAATTAAATAATTTTATTCATATTAATTGCTTCTATCCAGTTCAAAAATCCAGTTAAACTATATGACTTTCACTATTATTTCCCCGAAACTTTAGAGTATATCCTAGGCAAATTTTAGAGCTACAGCACTGGGTACGTTATTATTGAATATCCCAAATGAATTAAACCCTATTTCACCCAAAGGTATATTAGGGTTAGATATATAATATATTTTCAAACATTTACAATATAAGTCTAGGATTCTAATCTGAGCACAAGCTCCAAAGAAAAGTTATAAAGAAACATAAAGAAGTGAGCATTAACAAACGGGAGGAACATTAACAAAGAGAGAAATACATATTAAAAAACAATGTAACTCATAGTTTTGAGTATATACGAGGGGCGTTCAATAAGTAATGCAACACATTTTTTTTCTTAAAGCAGGTTGGTTTTATTCAGGATTCGAATACAACATATTATTCCCCAATCTTTTGGCTACAAAACCCTACTTTTCAACATAATCTCCATTCAATTCTACAGCCTTACGCCACCGTAATGGGAGGGCCTGTATGCCTGCATGGTACCACTCTACTGGTCTATGTCAGAGCCAACGTCTTGCTGCATCAATAACATCCCCATCATCCACGAAGTGCTTCCCGTGGAGTGCATCCTTCATCGGGACAAACAGATGGAAGTCAGAAGGTGCGAGATCCGGGCTGTAGGGTGGATGAGGAAGAACAGTCTACTGTTGTTTTGTGAGCTCCTCTCGAGTGCTCAGACATGTGTGAGGCCTTGCGTTATCATGGAGAATGAGAAGTTCGTTTGCATTTTTGTGGGGACGAACACACTGAAGTCGTTTCTTCAATTTCCTTAGAGTAGCACAATACTCTTCAGAGTTGATCGTTTCACCATGAGGAAGGACATCGAACAGAATGACCCCTTCAGAGTGCCAGAAGACCGTAGCCATGACTTTACCAGCTGAGGGTATGGCTTTGAACTTTTTCTTCGAAGGAGAGTTGGTGTGGTGCCACTCCATGGATTGCCGTTTTGTTTCTGGTTCGAAGTGATGAACCCACATTTCATCGCCTGTGACAATGTTTGACAAGAAATTTTCACCATCAGCCTCATAATGAGCAAGCAATTCCGCACAGATGAGAGTGGTACCATGCAATCATACAGGCCCTCCCATTAAGGTGGCGTAAGGCTGTAGCATTGAACGGAGATCATGTTGAAAAATAGGGTTTTGTAGCCAAAAGATTGGGGAATAATATGTTGTATTCGAATCCTGAATAAAACCAACCTGCTCTAAGAAAAAAAAAAATGTGTTGCATTACTTATTGAACGACCCTCGTATTATTTATAAAAGACGAGAAATATTTATATCCTGCCTTATTGGAGAGTGTTGTATGGAGGGGAATGGTGTACTGGATGTTCAGTTGGTGCAAATGGGATATGAGTTGAAATGTTTCGTACGTGTATATGGGACAAGAAAACAGAATGTGGTTAACTGATTGTTCACTTTTTCCACATTTACAGTCGGCATTGTTAGATATACGGAATCGGTGCAAGTAGGCCTACTGTTGAAATTTTCCATGCCCTGTATAAAACTGTCATGATGTAGCTTGATACCAATTATTTACATTTTATTCTGTCGTATACTGACGGGAAAAAGTTCCTAGTCGCAGATCCGTTCTCGCTGTTCTGCCATTACTTGTTCCATTCGATAGTAATGCTATTTTTACTTCTTTCTTTATGTGAGAAATGGGATAGAGGGTATAACATGGAAGGAGGTTAGAATCTGCTGGCAGTTTGGCTAGTTTTCGCAAATATTGAAATAATATGTTGCTATATGTCACGTTAATTGGGACCGTATTTCTTTGGCAACAAGGATGAGTATGAAATTTTACAAAAAGCTTTCTTTAGCTAAATTAAGCATTATACATGCTTAAACATCCTCTATTAAGCGACCAACATTTACCATCAAGGGAATTTTAGTCACAAGATTTCAGAATTTGCGATTAGATTTTACTGCATATGACTACTTTTATCTTGAATAAGTGCTTGATAGGTTAATTGATTTCTCAGAGCTAGTTGTTATGTTTCAGTCTACACAAAAAAGCTGTGCATCAAAAAGCAAACAGAAAAGAAATATACGCTGTGAAGGCAACAGATGAAAACATATGCAATGACATATGTTTATAATGAAACTTACTACATTTATGAGTGCACCATACAATATGTAAGCCTGCTTTGAAACAATACAGAAAAGAAGAATAAGAATAAGCAAAACACAAACAAGAAACCAGACTTAACCTGCAAATCAATCTGCTTACTAATGAACGAATAATATAGGTGAAGAGATTTTATTAATAGTTTACATATCTTAAGAAACAAGATTTTGTTAACTAATAAATAATATTATGAGTTATAATATTATTAACTAATGTTATTAGCAAGTACCATGAAACATAATCCCCCTAGAATTTTTGCGGCTGAGTTAATAAGAAATCAGGTAAACTGATATAACCAAGTGCCAGAATGCTTTTGTATAATCGATAATAATTGCAATTATGATAAGCAGAAAATAAGTTATTTTTGTAATCGATTTCCGAGTTAAGCTTCAGATCGATTTATTAAACAGGGCTTACGGAAGAACAAAAGTCTGAAGTTTGATAAGCATAGGCCTATGTGAAGGAATAAGTGGGTAGTATTATTTGTCAAAGCTAACTGTATTGCAACTTCGAAAGTCGTACATGAACACCGTAAAACAATATGTTGTCATGAGAACTGATTTTCATTTGATACATTCTGTCTAATATATTACCATAAAATAGGCACTAAATTGGGCATTATTACAGTCCAAAATCAATAGGCTTCGTCCCTTGGACGTTATAAATGTGAATACAAAATTTCATGAAAATTCGATAAGCGTATACGAATTATCGCGCGTACAGACACGCGGACGGACAGACATTTCCCGTCCGCCACACAAACTCATAAAGTGCCATTCTGGCACTTAATAAAAATCTTACGTGAATCCTTCACTTAACTTCCTTTGCCCTTAATATAATCCACATAAAATATACGGTTGTACGACCTATGACGTCAAGTCCTACCCTTAAAACAGTTCATCAACACATTTCTATGTTTGTTATCGTGATACTTGAGGTCATGCCATCTGCCGCAAGACCAACATTCCATTGTCTGAACCGGTCTCACTTTATGTATCCATAAATGAACACACAACAGTCATTACAAGTCGTTTACGAGACAATAATACTGTATGATTTAATGACAGAGACCTGAATGTTAGGTGAAGACGTTCTATGCAAATCACATCAAATTATACTTTTGGTTTGTTCAAATAAAAAAAACACACACAATATATGTCACCAGTCCTTGTAACATTTATCCACTATTTTCTTGTTAAGAAACTGTACCAGGGCCATGATAAGAGGAAAGCAAAGGGGGTATCGTTCTTTCTGCGGTTTTAATGCATTAAAATTTTCAGTGATGTTCAATCTAGCAAAATAAATTTGTATTGTATTTTGAAGAATTGCACAAAGTTGTAAAAAATAGACGTGTTTCCTTAATTTCACCGGAAATATACGTTCTGCAAAAAAGTTCTAGGCCTATTGATTGTTAAAAAAATTAGTCAAGTGGATGAGATTATCTCGGGGTTCCAGTCCGGTGAATGGATTTATTCATTCCGAATTAGTAACAGCTAGAAGCCTGAAATCTATTCACCAGACTGGAAGGCCAAGAGATTAATCTTTTATCAACGTCGGGAAAGCTTCAAGTCATAAAGTAAAGTAATCCCTATACAGACCATGAAGGCTCTTACGATCCAGGAGATTGAGGATCCCAGATTTTTAGATATTCCATAGCCTACGTGAAGGTAATTAGATTTTTGGCCCTATGCACCGGCCGCATTTACCTCCAGAATTGCTCTTGCTACTAGTTTCTGTTGAAGACGACCCGAAGGCCATAGTGCCACCAGAAGGATAGGTCAATTAAGAAATTTCAACAACCACATCTTGAATCGAACCCGCGACCTTCCTTGTCCAATATTACACCAGGCAGGTTTCTCTTCATATTGAATGCGATGGAAAGAAGTTATACTGATTATAAGAATTTTGCGAGTAACAGAGTACCGGCAAACTTTTTTCTAGAAAAAAGCCCTGTCTGCTACAAACACGAGTATAATCCCTAAAACCTTTATCTAATTATAATACAATTGTTTCATGAAATTCGTTAAAAAATAATTCTGATGAAATTAAATAGTAATTAAGGCAGATTCCATGAAGTCTGCCTCTACAGGTTTCATCCAATCAGTAAAATGAGGAATATCAAATACTGCCAATCACTTTTAATTCATTAATGGTTTTGTGCAATTAGTTAATTAATATTGATGTATTATAACCAGGGCTTCTTCCAAAATATGTAATAACGACGCTCATTATCCCATTATAATTTTAACACACCTTATTTAGGCCTATATGAAAACGTTGGGGACGTGCATAGAAATTCTTTCAATTAAGTGACTGACAAAAATATTAATACATTTAGAAATAGATGGCTGCATTAAAATAATCTATTTGGGAGGGTCCAGGACATAAGTCATAAAACTGGCTGTACTCCAAGGGTCAAGGCACTGGTCTCAGTTTGTAGGGAAGAACACACCCACCAGCAGACGACACAAGAAGAGGAAGAATACGACTTCTACTGTCACGACCTTCTCCACACTGTGTACTCTCAGTCGATCCGGTGAATCACAGACAAGGTAAGTAAATGCATTGTTATTCTTACAGTGAAGTGTTTGGACGTGTAGGCTACGACAGAAAATTTATCAAATGCAGGCGGATCGCATAGACGATGTTTTTGTTTATACTACACATTTTATTTGAGAGATGTGCCTTTCAGTCTTTTTGCTGAATTGTATTTTTAATTTTTTTATGTTTTCACGAATTTAAAATTTGTGCTCCTATAATTAATATCTTATAGTGATTATTCATGGGTAGTATTTTATAACATTGTTTAATTAATTACGAATAATATTTAGTCCTTCGATAATATTGCCTGCGAAATAATAATTCCTTTTTCTGCTGTCATAAATGTGTAAGGTCGCTTTAAACAATTTTGATATGATAAATTGAACGGGGAAGTCAATGTTTCTCTGCCACGTATGTTTTTCTTACATATTGTAAAAATAAGAATGCTAATAACTCCAACAACAGAGAGACAATTTAAAAAAGCAAATTGCAATCAAACATGGACAATGGCCGGTTCCTCCAGATGAACTCATTTTGAAATACTATACGCCATTTAAATGCTTTATACACTCAATAGACTTCAGTTCATTATAGATAATAACACAGGTTTAGATAACAACGATGTACAATGATAGAATTTTATAACAAAATTGCAATTTATTAGAATTAGCAAACAAACTTATAATAATGATGGAAAGTACATAACACTGTAGATACTTTTATTCAATTTATTAATACTTGTAATGAAGACATAGCATGTAGTATTGCAAACACTTAAGCAATGGAACATGCTGTTTTAAATCAATAAAAAAATGCTAATATGTAAATTTGGCGAATAGAGAGCGTTAAAATTTTAATAAAAAATTCTGTAACTTCAACCAATTTTAAACTAATTTAAACACGCTAAGTTATATTGAATGGCGATCTCCATTTCTCTATCACGTAAGGCATTCTTACAAAAAATAATAATGCTAAAATATGGATTTTGATGCAGTAATACAAGATTCTGTCATTTTAACTAATTTAGCATTAATTTCGACGTGCCAAATAGAATGGTCAAGTTCATTTTTCTCTATTATGTAAGGTTTTATTATAAATCACAAAATAGTAATGTTAAGATATGGATCTTTAGTGTAATAATGATTTTTCTGTATCCTCTAGTTGGATCGGTGGGATAGGAACTAGGATATCTGATCCGTGGCGAAAAACTTATAGCTGATGGTATTGGGTATTACATTTTAGACTTCATTTTTTACTCTGAGAAATCACTCAAACAAAAGTAACAATAACCATAGTGATTTTCCTGTTCACCCCGTATCATAAACTTACCCGAACAATTACACACGATATATAAAAGATTTAAACATTATAATGACAGCTTATTAAAGATGCGATGGAAAAGTTATAAAATCGAAATAAAAACATCTAGAGACTTTGGCAGTTTATTGTCACAAAAATTCAGGTGATAGTCTAGAGCAGCGGTTCCCAAACTTTTTGTCCTGGGACCCACCTTCACCTAGAATTTTTTTTCGCGACCCACTACTACATAACGATAACCAATGTAGGATATATAAAATACTGCACATATTTTTCATATGCCTTTCAATAGTTTCATTGTGTTCAAATGCCTCATATTCGTTATACTGAAAACAAGTTTAATTTTTCCCGCCCTTTTCGCGACCCATGGTTTGGGAACCACTGGTCTAGAGTATATCTTGATCTTTCAAATTCAGGACAGCCATAAAGCATTTGCTGTACTTAATCTTTCTTTTCGTGTAGGCCTAACATACTGAAGCTCTATCGTATTAAAACTTCCAAATGGACTTTAGGCCTATATCTATGTGCCATAAAACAATCTAAGGAAATAAAAGCAGAGTCTGAAAACTTAGGATAAGTATACAGGATATTCATTATGCTACAATAGTTTTCTTGCCAAAATTGTGAATATGAAAAACAGACACTAACAGATTCCAATTAAACTTCTTCTTTCATATAGCCTATTTGAAGGCTCTTTAATGCGGTTAAATAAACGTACATCCCCTTAAATTCATTTGCGACAAAGGAATAACTTACATCTTTTAAATATATCTATCTCTCTCCTTATAAGATATTTTGCAGAATGATACAAGCAGAGGTTGTTCATTAATCTTCTAGTTGTATAATTATGTATTAAACCAGAAATATTGGGGTAATACAAAATACTTATCGCAAAGAAACTTAGAGAGCTTATACAACAGCCCTGTGCTTACAGGAAGAAATCCCAAATAGGGCAGCTTATATGGGTTTACTAGTATTTCAACTTACTGATTAGTTCTTTCTCTAAGGTAATGGCAAAACAATTTAATGGCATAAATTACTTCCTCTGCCCGTGCCATAGGTACTATAGGTAGAGGAAGTATTGTTTTCGACCCTAAAATTCGAAGTTGAGTTTTTAGCATATATACACGTTTCAAGGCCCCCTGAATCCAAAAATACTATTTTTGGAAACATGTCTGTGTGTGTGTCTGTGTGTCTGTCTGTGTGGAAGTTTGTGAACAGGCTAGCTCCGAAACGAAGAATCGTATGAAAACAAAATTTCGTATTTGGGTCAGGTACCTTCTGAAGATGTGATTCGAAGATTGACGACAAATTTCTCTTATTTTTAAGGGGATTTTACATGAAGAAATTTTCGTTTTTCGCGATTTTCTCGAAAACGGCTCTAACGATTTTCTTTAAAATTTGCACATGTGTTCCTTTTAATGAGAGCTAAAACTTTTATTTGAAACTTTTTTTTCGAAAAAATTCTCTGAGGGTAGTTACAAGCCACCCACTGTTCACCCACTGTTTGTAGAAATTTTGTCTTGCGTGATGAACAACTGAATACGCGCTCTTTCACGGCCTCTTATTCTATATAAGAATGTGAAGTGAGAAAGATGTATTGTTGGCCAGGTATAGAGTAAAGAAGTATCTGAGGGAAATATTCGATAAATTTCGGAAATTATTCTTTACGGCGGAAAGTTCAATAAACGTTTGCAGTCACCTGTTCTTTTTTTTTAAGTTTGTTATATAGCCTGCGCTTTTAGTCGCATCATTGAAAGAAGAGATATTTATAGGATAATTAGCGTAAAATTGTGTCTTGCGATTCTGTAAAAGGATATGTGAATACTGCTAACTTTTTTGGGGGCAGAGGAAGTTATGTGACTTTCACATCAGATTTTTTTTTATACTTTAAAGTGATATCATAATAATGTTACAAATTCCGAGAATGCTTCAAAAGTTGCACAGATATTTTTCATCTCTTCATACCGTGAATCTATCTGAGACACAATCTTGTTTATGATTAGCCTAAGGCAAAAACCAATAGTTGAATAAAAACACTTTCTTTAACGCACTTTATTTTACCTTAGTAAACTTCTGGACGGCCGTTTCGCAGGTGGTGTTCCTGCATCATCAGCAGAGTGCCAACTGAGGTCTCTGGAGCAGGTGTTTGTGAGGGTGTCTGTTATGGTGGGGGTGTAGTGGAGGTGGGGGTAGGTGATGGGGGTTTGGTTTGACTGCCTGTGTGTATTAATGTGTCAAATAGCGTGTGTGATCTGAAATTGAGTTGGTTATTTAAAACTGATGTTGGGTGTGATTTTGTGTGTTTGTAGAATTTTAAATCGTTCTTCTTCCGTTTCTTCTATGCTCTACCACTACCACAGTCACAGACATCAAAGAAAACTTTGCTTTTCCTTCTCTTAAAAAAATCTGCCTAAAAATCTTGACAGTAGTTATAAGAGGGTTAAAATATATATGTTCCTTCCATTTATTTTATACTATCTCAAATTAAGGAAGAAACTTAAAAATTTTCTTCATAAAACTATCCCTGGCAAAGTTGGCCATACAGTATGTATGACTCTGCGTCACAAGCGGTTCGGTGGAAAATTCAACTTTTAAAAAAATTACAAATGTAGAAAACATTTTTAAAATTTCCCGGGCCGTCAAAGGCTCATCCCTCTCCCACCATTTGTCAGGATTCATCCATCCCTTTTGGGTGGCCATGTTCATTCTCTTCTCTTTACAATTTACTATTATAACTACAAGTTATTAAAAGAATATCAGTCAGGTTTTAGGACGGGACCAATACAAACACCGCATTGCTAAAGATTACTGAAAACATACGTGAGGCAATTGACAATAAAAAACTGTGAGTATTGACTCTGCTAGATTTCAGTAAAGCATTTAGTACAATAATGCTATTGACCCGGACATCTAAAAGAACAAAATATTGTTAAGCGCAAATTGTTTAGTAAATAATCTACCTTTCCCCCTTCACAACCTGCAAAATTATCTGAGAAATAGAATTGGGTTTAGGAGGTGGGGTGGGTGGACGCGGTGAAACGGAACCTTTCAAACTGTTTTAAAAAAATATCATGAAAACCACGGGGTTTAGGAAGAAAATGATTAAGAACCAAATTAAAGAAAATAAAAATTTCTGCAAAAAATTCCGTTTGTTGAAGATATATACTATATTTTCCAAATGTATTTGTAAAAAATGTATTAGTATTTGTAAAAAAATTTATATGAATCACATAACTTCCTCTGCCTAAATAAAAGTTTTGCTTCTTAGTATAATATATTATGCCTATGTATGACATTCTCTCCAGCTAGAAATGAAGAGCTGTCGTTACCACATCGCATTCCATCCTCGAAGGATACACAACCCAAATAAAATCTGATTAATGCACTCACGTAACTTTCTTTACTCTAAGCAAGGCCAACAATACATCTTCCTCACTTCACATTCTGATATAGAATAAGAGGCCGTGAGAGAGAGAGCGCTTATTCATTTGTTAAACCTGATGCAAAGCTATATTGTTCATCAGGCAAGACTGAGTTTCTACAAACAGTGGTGGCTTATAACTACCCTTCAGAGATTTTTTTTATAAAAAGAAATGTTAAAGTTTTAGCTCTTGATATAAGCACCCCATGTACAAAATTTAAAGAAAATCATTAGAGCCGTTTTCGATAAAATCGTGAAGAACTAAAATGTTTCATGTAAAGCCTCCTTAGAAATAAGACAAAGTTGTCGCCAATCTTCGATAATTTCTGTAAAAAAAATGTTTGAAATAAAAATAGCTTAGTAGGTCCCAAATAATAGTTATTGTACACAGTTTAAATATAACTTACTTAACTGGTTATCCGTCTTTCATAGGGAGAAAAAGTATTTTGTGCTGTTTTTAGCCTTACCCGAGAAACATCATGGGGAAGTACCAAACCATATTTCGTTTTTTACTCCGTCTGACGTTCTTCTGGTGTTTGAGAATGACGCCCATCTATATCTAACTTCTTGCGAACCAGTTTATTTGTTTACTTGTGCAGTTAACTCAATATTTGAGCTTTCAGTCTATGCATACATCAAATATTTCATCAAAAGCCGGAGCGATGTTGTCTATGCAAACAGAAAGATCAAGCCTGACAAAAGAGATTAAAAATATGAGGTGGTCAGCATGCCTGAAAGATGACGGGGTAGAAAGAGCCTCTCAAATTAGGTATTTTACTTACATATATATTAGAAGAGAAATATGTTGCACAAACTTTCTAGCATATACGTGTTAAAAACTACCACAGAAGAAAGTAAATTATAGAAACAATTAATTTTTTAAAATACATTTCTTATAACACTAACAGGTATCTAGAACGGAAGGCATCAGGGCCGATTTTTATGCACAGTGCTTCTTCCATGAAATAAAAATAATAATAATAGTAATAATAATAAAAATAAAATAATAATACTGATAATAATAATAATCAATGGCGGAGGGAAGATATTTTGAGTGGGTGTACACATCAGCCAATAAATTTTCTTTGTCTAAGTAAATCATACATTTTACAAAGTTTATTAACTGGCCATAACGAAAGAACTCTGTTTGAGCAAAGAATGTACTCAAGAAAAGCTAATATTCCACAATAAATATCTCTGAAATAGGTAGGCTACTGGAAAATCAACTGACATGACCAAGATCGCCTACGATTCGTCTAGTATAGATGCTGCACGAATGAGTCATTCATTACAAGAGCCAAGTGGTAAGTTTGAGCGGCCACGAGGTTTGATTTGAACCCAGGACCTCTTTTCCCTATCACCCTATACCACCTCGCTCTAATTGGTTTAGGTATGTTCATTACGACTGAGTTAAACTGACTGCATTTCACAACAATAAGTTAATATGGGCAACAAAAGAATATCATTCATATTTTAATCAAATTGTACATTCTGAAATTAGCATTTAAGTGATATTATTTCGTTTTTATCTTGATACCTATTAATTCTATAAAGAAATTTATTTAACAAAAAATATTTTCATTTTGTCCACAACTTTACTATTAAGTTTTCATGTAGGCCTACCGCCCAGTGTAATGGAAATAGCCTAGAAAACTTGAAAATGGATACGAGTAAAATATCCCCTAAGTCATTTTTACATAATAACAGATATAGCCATTTGATTAGTGTATACAGAAGTTTCAGATTTTGCATTTTTATTAAAATCGTTAGAGACATCTTTTCAAAAATCAAAATTTTGACAAAAGTTTTCATGAAAAATCCCCTTAAAATTTCAGTTAAAAAACCAAATTCAGGACGGTTCGATGAAATTCCGAAAAAGTCCTTAATTTAAAAAATGAAGTGCTTGTCTACAGACAGACAAACGAATGGACAGACGGACAGACGTCATCCCAAAAATACTTTTTTTTCTGTTTCTAGTATATCGTGAAACATGTTTTCCCGGTGTCATCTCGATGTCGATTTTTTGTCACGATCACAATACTTTCTCTATACTACGTACAGCCTATGCGAGAAAGCAAAAGTAACAATTACATTTTATTTTGACTCATTAGCCTCTAGTCTGCAATGTGTAAACAATGAGTAAACAGATGCAATATGGTATGTGTCAAAAATCTAGGGCAAGAAGGAGCTAACACTTTACTGCTTTAAATATTAATTTGCTTGTTTTAATGCTTGAATTAACATTAGAAATCACTCCTCACACGAATATCCAATATAATAAGCCAGATGAATTACTCCAATATTTTGATAGGATTTTTTTTTACTTGTTTCTCAAAAGTAAGTTTTGTGGGTTCACAATTCCCCCGAGCCCTCCAAATGTTAAATCTGACTTTACATTCTAACACGGTGCATTAAGAATGTACACAATAAAATTCTTCTGCTGACATATTTAATACCTTACTGATTAACGCCAATTAACAACGTAAGAATGAAGGTACTGAACAGATTTTTCTTATTCCCTTCATAGAATCAGCTAAATAACAGATATCTACAAATATTCTTTATATTCTCATCTATGTAGCCCCATGTAGACTGCTGATTGCACGTTTATGTAAATCAAACTATTTAATTGTTGCAGGTATAATATGGACATAGCATGGATTATAGTATTGGAAATTGTTGCACTGAATTGGAGCAGTGCATTTGTTATTCCCAACGTACCAGCAGTTCTTAATCCTCCAATTCCAGAAGATGGTAATTTTACCTTTTAATGAGTGGTAAATTTGTATCCAACATAAATTATTAATACAGTAGATGCATGAATTGAGCCAATCCCCTAAGTTTTCTGTATTGTCTTTATTGAAGAAAAGTTACTGAAAGTAAAAGACTATTTTTCCAGCATTGCATTTTTTAAAAGTACTTTCTGTTTGTTTTATTAAACTCTAGCTACGAGAAAAAATCAACAAATATACAAACAGAATTTTTATAATTTATTTGAAGGAAAGTAGTGTTGAAAATAGTGGTTCAAAAAGACTGTAGTTTCTGTTGTGCTGAGTTCCAGTAAAAAATTAGGAGTGAGAATCAAGAAAGTATGGAGTTTAACAATGTTAAAGCAATATCAGTATGAAAATACCTGCTTAACCAAACTGCTATCTCTCAATATTTTTGGTTAGGGGTCTCTGGGGCCTGGAAGTTTATGGAAACTCATATTTTAATAATGTATCCTCTTACATGGTAATGTTAAAATAAGTACAACACATGAAAGAAATAACAGAAAATGTATGGTTTCATTTTGCAAATGGTTGCATATTTTGTTAGTTTTGTGATAATGAATCATATTTGCTTGATATTAAAATGTGTGTGCATATTTTTTAGATATTTTTAATATTGTGCATATCTCTGTTAATTCAAACATTTATAGCATATTTTACTAAACGAATGCTTTGAGAACAGACTAAAATAATTGACAGTACATGTTTTCGGAACTGGTTGTATAATATTAGTTTCACTTCATTAGTTTTCAATTTACTAAAATTTCTTGCACTAATTTTCTTTTAGAAAGTTTTGTTTTATATAATTTATATTTTTTGGAACTTGTAATGTAATTCAGTTAATAAGAGAATGTAAATTATTAAACTTATTTAAATGAAAGAACAAACTTCATTGGTTCTGGAGCATATTTTACAAATTTTAGAGCATATTTGCATGCATATTTTGTCTTCCGATAAAGTATTGCCTTCCAGACCTTACTGATAATTTACTTGGTCATGTCGATTTCATGGTGATTATTTACCTCATTAATCAGTAACTAATCTATATTAATAAAAATGAATTACCAAATGTATGTTGCCGCATCACTTGAGAACGGCTGGACGGATTTTGCTGATTTTTTTTCGTAATTGTCAGGACAAGGTATGTATGAAAGAAATTTTTGGAAAATCCACGTGAAAAGTAGGAAATGTGAAATGAGGCACAGTTAGAAAGTTCTGCTGTGAAATGTTTACATTTAAAAAATTTAAAAAACTGAAGTGTGACAAAAGAAGTGTGACATATTCACAGTTTGAGAGTTCCGCTGTCACATGTTTTCATAACAAAACAAAACAAAAACAAAAAAAAACAAAAAAAAGTGGGAGTCTTGCAACCAAACCAAATCGAAAGTGTATATGTATGTATGTGGGTATGTGTGAACCGTAAATAAATCTACATTTCTTGACCAATTTGCACGAAATTTTGCACACATACCCAGTTAAGCCCGGGAAGTAACGCGGTGAACACTAAAATTCAAACAAACACTCCTTCCCTTGAAAATTTATATAATTTCTGAAAATACTATACTGAAAAATGAAATGCAATTCAGTTATCATGACAACAGTGTATTGTTTACAGTGTTCACATAGGGCTTTGGGAACTACATAATACTGGGCTTTAACAAATTCTGATGATATCGATGTAATTAATACATTTGTGAAAATAATTCTTCAAGAATGAAATCCAAGAAAATAAAGCACAATGTGAAGCAGTCACATAACTTTCTCTACCCTCGACATGGAAAATATAATTTTCTCACTTCACATTTTGATGTAGAATAAGCGGTCGTATTGCAGGGACAGCTTAAGTGTGTGCCAGTGAGTATGCTATATCAGAAGTCGGTAAGAAATCCTATCCACTGACACGTCACTCATAGCTGTAGGCTTTGTATAGAGATGTTTATCATAGGCCCTAAACATCTACAAGAAGACAAAATAGGATGGAACATTTTCAGTCCTATACTTGCAGTCTATTATGTCCCAGGTTTTGGGGGAGGAAAATATGAAAGTGATATTGATTTTTTAAATTTCAGCTCCGAAACGGTTGTATGGTAACATGAGAGTGAGGAATAAAATTTTCCATAAAAAAATACAATCTTATGTAATCGGAATTTATGTTTCTTCTTATTTCAACCCCTCCCAGGCATGTTGTGTAGAAGCAACAGAATGCAACATTCGACATCCTCTCTGAGCCATAAAAAGCTATATCTAGCGTTTTCTGAGGGAATAGTTTGAGTGTGATAAGTCGTTCTTCCTGATTTCAAGTTCTATGTAGACGAACATATTATACAGGGCCCTAGAGTTTGAAAATCGAAATTTCAAATTTCAAATTACAAAATAAAAACCCGGGCGACGCCGGCCTTTTAGCTAGTCCAGCATAAGAATACTTGGAATTTCAACAGACCACAAGTGTCTATTTTGTTGTTTTCTTTTTATCACTTTCATATTATCGCTTGCGTAAGGGACATTGTTTTTATGTCCAACAACGTTGTTACCGTTTAAATTAGAATACATCTACCCGTGATCTAATTCCCCGGCGGTAACATCTTCACTTTGAAAGAATTTTCGGTGGTATCGTAGGTCAGTTTCCTACCTACGGTTAAAAATTATGAAAACAGATCTTTATCGGATATGCCTTCCATGTAATGATGTGTGGACGCGCTGCCGCTTAAAGAATTATTCGTTTGAAAGGATGTGGTCGTACCGACGGGAACCGCTTCGACCTGCGTTGCGCCAACTATGACTTTGGCAAAATTCCCAAGAAAGGTAAATTCTGCGGGGCTCATGAACAAAGGAAGGGCATCCAACGAAATGTACGTCAAAGACGTTAAGATTTCTTGTCCCACGACGACATCTTTCACTTTGTAATCGAATTCTTTATAGGGATGTCCGTACGTGCTTAATCTGGTATATTTAGGAAAACTCAAAGTTGTAGATTCCGAAATACCAGATGTGAAGAAGAGATCCGTTGTGGATCTGCCGCCACCACCCGCTGTCCTCCCAGCACCACCAGTAGCAGTTCCAACAGGAGGCCCAGAACCAACAATATTCATATCGCTTTGACGAATACGATCCTGTTGGAGTGCCTCGTGAGCCAGATCCGCTTCTTCTATCGGCAGATGAGGGACTTTCAACTTGAGATCCTCCACGAGCTGTTGACGGTCCTGCATCTCGTAAATCAACCTCTGGTACATATTTGCCAAAAATTCGTCGAAGTAGGAATCGTCGAAATCGAACGGAGGTGTCCTCCACTTGGTCTTCGTGTTGTGGGTGCGGTTTCGATTTTTTCGATAACCACGTTAACTTGTTTTATAAAAAACAAGCTGATTTTCATGACGAAAAATGTTGGCAGCAAGTAGCACGACCCTTGCTAATATATCAATTGTCCTATAATTGGGGGGTTACGCCGTAGCGTAGTAGTTGAGGCGCTGCGCTACAAACCGGAATGTCGCGGGATCGATTCCCGATGAGATCGTTCAGATTTTTCAATTGGCCTAATCTTTTTGGTGGCACTATGGCTATGGCCCTGGGGTCGACTCAGCCTCCAACAGAAATGAGTACCAGGAGCAATCCTGGGGGTAAAGGCGGCCAGTGCGTAAGGCTGACAACCTTACCACCTTCATGTGCCGAATGTCCAAAATCTGGGGAGCTCAACCTCCTGGAACCCTCTGGGCCTCCATGGCCTGTATAGGGATCACTTTACCTTTACCTTTACCTTTACCTATAATTGGGTCTTGCATTCTCTTCTACAATGACACAAATAGTGATGTGAGTTGTTCATTTTTGTGCATTCAATTATTCATTTTCAATTATTTGTTACATTAGGAATTCTGAAAGTATTCGCCAAACAGTCATAATAACTATAACTCGAGGTCTCCGGAGCTCTCAAAATAATCTTTTCGATGAAAATGTGGACCTCTAGTTATATTACCTAGGATAATGAATTATCTTCTTGTTTTCATGGTTTAATCATTATCAACAATGAATTCATTGAACTGAATTAAATAACTATTACGATTTTCTTTAACATGTGAAGAACTCAAATACAAAACAAGCTATATCTCCAGATTTTTTCCTGGGTAATTATCCAAATGTTCTGTACATCCAGTTTCTAGTAGTCCAAGAAGATTCTCTAGTCAAAACTGGCCTTGAATGTGCCTATTTCAGCAAATTATTTCACTTCGAAAATGGGATGAAACTTGATTTAAAAAAATAAAAATAACTGAGTAAATATGCTGACTTGTTTTGCACACTAATGGCCAAGTGCACCGACCCCGATTAGTGTAATCAGCGTTTATAATTTCTTCCTAACCTATGATTAGGGAAAGTTATGGAGCATCAACCTCGATTAGTGTCGAAATCACCGATTACCGTTGATTAAACTTAAACAGTCAAAATCGGGCGGTTACTGAAGCTAAACAATGATTAGCAGTTTGCTGAAATGGCGGGGGTCGACTGCAAACAATAGATGAGACTCTCTTCATCTCATATTTCTCTTTTTAGACGAATTAGATCTCGATATTAATGTCATCAGTATCATAATACCATTTTTCCGAACTGTAAGGTACAATAAATATTATATAAACACATCTCATAGACCTACAAAGACGGTTTTAAGTCTCGAAGCACGACACAAGAGAAGCCTTACCGGTTCACATTGCCCATATTCAAGCAATGTTCCTAACGTCGTTCTTGGCTGAGTGGTTATAGTACTGAGCTGTGGTGCAGGAGGTCGCAGGTTCAAATCCCGGTCGCGGCTAATTTTTTTTATCATAATATTTTTAAGTTTAATTAGTGTACCGGTACTGTAAGAAATTTTAAGAATTCACTGTCAGTAATAAGTAATAATAATAATAATAATAATAATAGTAATAATAATAATAATTTTATTTCGTCCCTGTATCAAATACAGACATGATGTTGGACATGTCCGAAACTTACAATCTGAATTATACAATAGTTATACAATAGATATACAATAGAGATACATGCTAAGGCTCTCCATTTCATAGTTCTTCTATCCTGTAGAGTGCTTTTGCATAGGTATTATTTAAATTTATTGGCGAATTTTGTCCCGATACACTGTTTTATACTATCTGGTAGTTTGTTATAAAATTTTACCCTGATTACGTATGGATCCCTTTCCGATGCTTTTTTATTGTGCCCTATTGTGTATAAGTTCTTTCTTGATCTTGTGTCGTACTGATTATCTCTTTTATTGTGACATTCAATTTTTATTTTATTTTACAAGAAAAACTACCCTGAATATATATAAGGATATTACAGTTATTACTGCCCTGTATAATTCTTGGTGAATAATTATATGAGGTATTGACAGATAATTCATGAAGTTTTTTCAGTAGACTGCAGTCTGAATCATTATGACAGTTTATTATATTATATAAAGACAGTGGGCGTGAATTTTTAAAATATTATACGGTAAACTGTATTTTCGTTTTTAAAATATTACAAAAGAAAAAAAATACAGACACAAAGCAGTAGCAGCGCATTCTATAAAGTCTTATATGGAACACTGTATTTCAGTTTTTAAAATATTCTGAATGCAAAATGTATATATTAGGCAGTGAAGTCTTAACATGTTAAACGGTACAGTGTATTTATGTTTTTAAAATATATGAAAGCAAAACAAAAGAAAAAACAAGGCTATGACAGTGTATTTTTGAAATGCAAGTATTCATGATATAAAAGCCAAAGAAAACACAATGTACAGACGGTGACTTTGAAGAGAGTTATTACATCTGGAATATCTTGAACGGAATGAAAACGGAGGAAGAAATGTTATAGTGCAGCAAGGAAATCCTTTCGAAGAACTTTCCTAACTGTATTGAGGTATTATGCTACCTGAACATTCAATATTGTTGTAGGGGACATTGGAAATATGCTCAGAACTGCTGCTCGAATTATACATGATGAAAGCAATGCAATAACCTCACTGACTCGCCGATACATAATAATATGCTTCCCTACATCACAGGCAGAGCAGAGAATATCCTCGCTCCTCCATGGTGTCTTCTTGTTAACTTCTTCTTCTTCTTCCTCTAGGTAATGGCCTCGTGAACAGAAGAATGCGTTCATTATACTCCGCTCGCTTTCCGATTTTATGCTCTGTGTTTAAACAAGCCGCCAGCTAAACACAGTTCCGTAAACAGAGATTAGGAATGGTGCTCCACATTTCTTTTTAATCATGTTTAAAATCTTAAACGTGTGTAGGTAAACACTGTTTAACCAAATCTTAATCACTGTTGATGCACTTGGCCATAAGCCTATGCAAGAAGATAATATTTGAAATATTTTTTACACGACGTAACTAATTAGTGGTACTTACGAATATTGTTGCCGTGGATCGTAACTTGACATTCCCGCACGCAATCTGGTTGCTATGAAAACAAAAGAAATCTCCGTGAGGTAAAAATTACAAAAAGCACAAGTGCCGTAAGTAAAACCATCATAATACAAGCCTTTATGGAAGACCGGAACCAAGGCCCCCCAGTTTGTGGCAACTTTAACAGGACAAATATTCGGTCCCCATAACAACCAAAATATGCGAATCACTTTCTGAAATATAACATCCATCTTCAATAGTGTCATAAACATAAAATTCTAATGCTCAACTCGAGCGCACCTTTCCACTATTATTATTATAAACATAAAATTTTCAGCTAATATCTTAATTAATATAAATAAATTGATATAAATAATCATCATGCAAAAACTAGCATGCAATACTCATGCCGTAAGCGCATAACGGATCTCGGAAATTTAAAAAAACTCTTTCCTCGATCCGTATGCACCGCTTACGGCACCTGTATCGCAATATACTATAGTAAAATAGTAAGTTAATATTGGAAATTTTACACACTTATTTTCACACCATTTAAAATCTTACTGAAAAAATTATTTACGAGTGTCAGCTGACACAGAAATATAATGACAGGGGCCTAACCATGCAGCTGAGATGAATAATAAACAATTTTGTAACTGTAATTGTAATTTAGTGTGCTGCAGGAGGAAGTTTCCTTAGTCGATTTTAAATTCACTTTCAAAAATAAACTTTCTCAATTCAATTACATCATTTTCAGTAGCCTGGTAGCATTGAAATATTATTTGTCATATGTTTACAGGGTTGGGATTTCCATGCAGATGAATTTACAGAAAAAAATGGATCACTAAATCTGGCTTTCAATATTCTTTCCTGGCCAGGGTCATTACGTTTCCTCTGCCTGCTGCCCAAATTTCCTTCCCCTATGGTCACCATATCTCCCATATTTTCCACTACTATTTCTCCCACATAGAATACAACATTTCAGTTGACTCTCACCACAATGTCTGTTACAACATTGGAAAACAATCAGATTATTTTAAAGAAACAATGCTAAAGAAAGTATTGATTTTCAGGATTAATAGATGTTTTGAAGTTCCCAGAATCAAAAAATGAAACTTTCAGAAACATGTTTGTGTGTGTGTGTGTTTGTGAATAGCATAGCTCAAGAACAAAAAATTGTATAAAAACAGTGTTATATTTAGATTAGAGGAACCTCCTGCAGGCTTTGTCAAATTTTCTTTAACTTTTAATACCATTTCACATAAAGAAATTTTCAAATTTCATGATTTTCTTTAAAAATGCTCTAACATGTTTATTTAAATTTTTGAATTTGAGTTGCTTTTACTCCAGGCTAAAATTTTTACTTGTAAATATTCAGTATCTCAGCAAATCACTGAGTAGCAAACCTATAGAGCTGAATTAATGCTAATCAGGTGACTGGTTGGTTATGTCAAATAAGTGAAAATTGGCTCTATATTAGCATCTCTTCCTTACAACAAAATTATAGCCAACATTAGCTCATAGAAAAGATATAATTATTATTTAGATAGATATTATAATAAAATTTACTCTATTTCCAGCTAGATTAACATTTGAAGACACAGAACTTCTTGAAGATCAGGATCCAGAAGTTATGCCTGGCCTCTTTCAAGGAGATATGGCCATGAATGATGAGGTAAAGGAGCTTTAAATAAAGAGAGACTTGAGCATGGGTGCATTGATGTCAGCTAGAAATTAACAACTGCTGTAAACTTTCAACTTAATATTAGTTAAGTAAATTTTTCAAAGCACAGCACTTAACTGTCATTAAAGTAGGCTCAATAGCCATAAACTTTAACAGCTGATTGCTGGCCGGTTATATACTTCACAGCTGTAAGTCTGCAAAGAACACAGTCACATTTCTTAATAATTATGAAGTTAAGTTAGTCTGCTGCGGTGGTATAAAGGTAGCGTGCTTGCCTCTAGACCTGGAGATCAATGGATTTTTCATGGCGTAAAAGTCCTGAGCATGGAGTCCTCCAGGAGGGGCTTGAAGCTGGAGGGAGGGGCGGTGTTGTAGATTTACGGAACGTAAAAAGAACTCCAAGCCTAAATTAGAGCCTATGGACAAAATTCCTCGTCCCTTTCACGTCCAGGTAATACCTTAGTTTCTGGAGGATTATGAGGCGGTGGGCTTACCACCTGTCACTCTGCCCTCTATCAGGAAATAGGCATAACAAAATTCAAATAAGTAACTCTTAGAGGCCCTATGCTTCACCACTGAGAGCAATACGAAATATGTTGAAGATAAGTATCTGTATGTGGAATATTTAGTTCAACTGGAATATTATCCACAGAAGAATATTATGGAAATTGGCGTCAACTGTCATGGAACTGGCATTTTAAGAAACATTTTTGGTGAGTAAATGAACTTTCTAGATTTCTTAGGAGAGCTGAGCAATTGGAGTTCCCATTGATGGAAATTTGATGTCACACCTATGAATTGCATGGTCATAACACTGAGATTTAATACAATGAATGTTTTAATATTTAAATTGGTGATACTTCCTATCAGCACAAGAATCCTGCTGAAGAAATCATTTCAACTTTATCGCCAATACCGTACATAAGATATCTTGAAATACTGTTAATCTAGTTCGTTAAGACATCTTTATTTATAAGTAAATGTGTTGAGAAATATCAACCTATATACCACTATTAAGCTATAAACAACAGCTGAAAACTATCAGGAAATTCTAATACAAGATTAAATAAGATAAAAACACGCCTTAGAGTTAACTGTACCATAATTTTTATTAACTACTATTTTAAGTGTATAGTATTATGTAATGAATTGTGAATTATAGATAGCAATTTAATACCCAAACTGGAACTATCGTCAAGTGACAGTGAGCTCAATGTTCGCTTGGTCGAGTAAAATTTAGAAATGATGATAGATTTAGTATAATATTAAAATATGACAGACTAGTCAGAATATATAAGTTAAAAATTAAAATCTACATAAAGCTAATTAAAATTTGAAGATTGAAAACACAGTTATTCTGTCAGTTCATGTGGAATTAGCTGTTTGCATATCTTAATGTTTGTCTAATATAAGCTTAAAATAATTGCAAAACACTGCGATCTCTTCTTGTCTGTTGTGCAGTTTTTGCTTGTCAATAAGTGTGTCTTGAATAAAATTGGTCTAGATTAATAATAAAATCGGTGCTCTCTTCTTCTATAATTGAGTGGAATGGGTTCTTGAAGTTCTGAAATTTCCTGTGTAGCTTCAGCCCTCAGTTGTTTTTAGTTTTGGTGAGATGCATTTCGATATGCATAGACAATATCTTCAGTCACGCCGCTGTTGTAATTGAATTTAAATAAACATGTTGTAATGAGAGCTTGAACGCTGTTGTTTATAGCTTAATAGTGGTATATAGGCGGATATTTCTCAACACATTTATTAATAATTATACCACTGGAAAAATGAAACTCATTAATTACGTCTTTATTTGCTCCATATTTTGTTTCTTCTCACACAACAATAAAAATGGACTAAGAAATTTATGACAAAAGAAGTCTATAAGGAAACTACATGTTAATCTCTCATCCAGCAGAAAATAATTTACCACTGTGTTGTGTTAATGACTGCTAGCAAACACTGGTTAATTAACACCTGTTAATAAATGGTGAATCTGATTTGTAAAATTAATACCTGTAAAAGTTTCCACGTGGACATTAAGTTCATATTATATTCATTCTATGTTCACAGCTGTCCTGAACATGCATGTTAAGATAATTGTCCACAATGCCTACTTACGTTGTTAGTTAGCTAGCCAGTAATTATTGCAATGACTATGTCATTATCTGTTTTGGTGGGGAGACATATGAACTGCAGAGCATCGAAGAACTCCCACCTTATTTCAATAAGTCTTTTGAGCTCCCACTTTGTTCGTTATTATATGTCTTCTGAGCTGCTCCCTGATTTGGTTGTTCTCCTTTTGTTTCTTTCCTTCATGATTTGGGATCTTAAGCTAAGAATCTCAATTCCATCATGTTATGAACAGTACTGGTACTGACTTCTTTCAAAGTTCAATCTTTTCTGCTTGTTCTTACAGTCTGCTATTTCAGTCTCTTGAACATTAATTTAGGCTAATTAATTTCCTTGAGATATCCCTTTCAAATTTCGTGTTCTGAGCCATAACCTATAAATAAAGGTAAATAAATTCTCCTATTGTTATGAATTTACTTTTGCACATTAGTTATTCAAGTAGGTAGCGAATGTAATGATTTTTGTCAATTCTATAAACAGCATTTTTTTTCACTGAAAGGCAATGTTTTGGATTCACATTCTCTTCTGTCCACAGTAAATAAAAATGTAGTGTACATGCCTGTACATATGGAATAATCTCTTTCAGAAACTCCATGTAAGAAAATTGCACAACAAGAAATTTCTGAACTGTTCAAGCCACTTTTAGCTAGTGCAATAATGTCTCTTCAGTTGTTTATGCAACGTAACTTTTGAAATAGCACATAACTTGAAACCTGAGCTAGGTTCAAGTTGCTTAAGCAATTATCCAACTAGCATGATTGTTTTCATTGAGATAGTAAACTTTTATTACTGCACACCATTAGTTGCATCTTGGACCAGTACTTTTATACGGTAGTATACTCTTGGCCTGGGTTCGATTCCCAGCCAGATCGGGGATTTTTCAGTGGTGGAAAATTTCCTTCCTAGGTTCAGGATTGAGAGTTGTATCCTTTCATTCCCATCCCGCGAGAGGCAATGGTAAATATCCACGATATCACCCTTGCCTGAATCACCTCGGACAAGTCATGGTCATCATCTGGCTTCGTCCCGGGCTCTAGGACCTGCCTTTGGGCCAAACCCACTCATCATCATCATCATCATCATTTCAGTTCATACATTCAATTTTTTGCAATTCATGATTTCTTTAAGTAGAGGCTTATATTGTCTTTATTAGATTGATGATTTTTTCAGATGTATGACAAATGGCGTGTGGGCATTAGATGGGATGTGCTTCCTCATCGGATGTGGCCTAACAATACAGTGCCATATGTCATCAGCCCCTTATATGGTGAGTACATAACATGCTTCAAGTTTGTAATAATGAAACCAATTGTCAAATATTATACAAAGGGCTCCACTCATAGAAAATTACATAAGATAAATTATGATCGGGTAATCTAAGCCAACAGAGAGGTAATTGGGAAGTTAAATACATTTTCATATGCAACAGTGTTTTCTGCTTCATGAGCAAAAATAATAAGTTAAGTTAATTTATGTACCCTGAATCTGAATCTGTATTTTCATTTTCTGTACTGTGTCAGGGTTTTCTGTAATTTCTAAAAGAAAATTTAAAAAGTATAAATTGGCAATGTTCATAATACTTTTATTTTATATATTTTTTTAATTTACATATTCAAATAATATAAACTGATGAACTTCGACACACATATTATAGAAAACAGCATCATTTACAATTTCTACCTGCTACAAACATTATCAAACATGAGAAGTGTCCAACAGAGACAATAATCTGTGGCTCATGAATGCTTATATATTATCAAACATACCCACCACTCCACCCCCACCAATGTTGTCAGGACACAAGCTCTGTGCATGGTGAATGACCTTTTGTTGAGATTTATGATATAGTTACCATTTTATTTCATCGAATTATGAAAGACGAACTACAATTTAGATTTGGTGTTTAATACTCCAGCTATTATGGGTTAAACGCCGTAAACACCACAACTGACATGTTTGGGTAGAGAGTGGAAAAAAATTTTGCCACAATGTTTTATTATAGTTTTTAACCTTTTCAAGTTAATCTATATTGAAGGAAATTTACATATTTTATCAAGTCGTAATAGCCTATGTGCAGGACCCCTACTGTAAATACAAAAATGTTTAAAGGTATTTTCTAGTGATTTTTGTTCTTTTCCGGTCATTTTGGGGATTGTCCATGGAATTGGTTTGTCCATTGTTGCCGCTCCTTCCATTCCATGGATAATCAGAAGTTTCCTGTTATATTGAATCACTGTTTTCGTTATCATACACAATTAAAATATAATATCTGTAATTGTACAACAAGTATATACAAAAAAATTAAATTGCTGCACCTCACAAAGAATGTTATACAGTATTACACTTTTATTAAATAAGTGAAATATCCACAAATGAAGCAGAAACTGTCTGGGTTGTTCATACATTGACGTGCCCTTGTAGCTACTGTATGGTCAGATAAAAAATGGATCAGAACAAAAACGGAAACAATTTTCATATCTAAGGTTGAAAAACCTCCATTACCCAGTTCAATTGACCATATGGGAAAAGATCTTCATTCAAAAACATAGGAACAACCTCCAAAATTTCGACATCCCAGAGGAGAACGAATTGGGGCTGATCGGAAAATTCGTGAAACCACCGCAGCGCCATCAAGTGGTACAGGATGAGAGTTCAGCAGTGGGACATAGTCTGACGATGGGTGGAATCTCCACCTGAAAGCCGGCTAACTAATAAGTAATCAATTTAATGAAGTAGAGAGTGCTCTTGAAGATAATGTGTTCAATAAATAGGTATTAGTTATTTCACAAGGCCCATTGGAATACAAGCATGTGTACCAGAGGAGGGTATTATCCATTATTGTAATATTATTCTCTCCCATGTGATAAGGAAAGAATAGGCAAACTACAGATAGGCAGAAATTTTGCCTTGCAACACTGTAGCACCCGATATGATGGTGCATGGTAGTTAGGAAGACCCGCAAACCCCTTTCAATTCCAACAGCTGTCTGAGACTACTCAATATTTTTAATTCAGGAGATTTGCAATTAATTTTTGCCCACTTCAAATTTGTATGAGCAGCTAATTTTTTCCATGTGTGAATATGCTAAATATGCTAAATATGACAACCTACTGTTTCTTGATGTAAGCCATGAATACCCTTATGGTTTATAAACTCCCTAGGGGTTGAATATTGAGAAATACTGAAATAAGACTTAGTGCATGTTATTTGTGTTGTGAAATGTCTATGTAAGTTTCAATAAAATCTGATCATTTTTTTTTTAAATACAAATTTTTATACCCTTTCTTCACCCCTTAATGGTTGAATTCCAAAGAATTAAGAAAATATGTCTTGCTTAATTATTTATGTTTTGTCATTTTCACTTAAAATCATAATCAGTAAAATTCAATATCTGTTAAAATAAACGTGAACCATGACAAAACAAAATTTTAATCAATTTTTCTTGGCTTATCCTAATAATTTAATGTATTTTGTTTTGGATTTTGCAATAAAAGTAGACACGCCTGTTTGATTACATCACTTTACATGATTATTGCATTGAAACAGTTATCGTGACAAGAATCATTCATTAAGAGCAATGTGTTTGATTGTCACATAATTATCAGTTCTTGTATTATTATTATTATTATTATTGACTACCTGGTTATCAGTCCTTTGTACAGATGAGAATGAATTTTGCAAGGCTTTTAGCCTTACCTGAGAGACTTCACAAGGAAGAGTAACTGTACTTTTTTTTTTGGTGCACCTGGCATTCTTTTAGAGAATGCTGCTTTGTTTGCATCTAACTCCATGTGAACCTAATGCTAATACTAATACTAATACTAATAATATTGCATTCCATGGATCCAAGAAATTTGGATGAGGAACAAGTCAGGACACACACACATTCACACACATACCCATACATACCTATTTACAAAACATAAAATATAGTTTACTTACAAAGGCCAATTCAAAACAAGTTAAGGGATTACAATTTATTGTGGCCTTGCTGCAGATTTATTAAAATTGATGAATTCCTCCACAGTATAGAAGGTGTGTGACTGTAAAAAAATTTTCAGTTTCTTTTTCAATTGATGCTTATTATTAATGCTCATTTTACTTTCTCCCATATACGTAGTATAGAGAAAGTATTGTGATCGTGACAAAAAATCGAAGTCGAGATAACACCGGGAGAGCATGTTTCATGATGCCTAGAAACCGAAAAAAGTATTTTTGGAATGACGTCTGTCCGTCTGTCTGTCTGTCTGTCTGTCCGTCTGTCCGTCTGTCCGTCTGTCTGTGGACAAGCACAGCGGGTAAACGGCTTGTTGTATTTACTTCATTTTTTGAAATAAGGACTTTTTCGAAATTTTGTCGAACCGCCCAGAAATTTAGCTTTACAACTGAAATATTAAGGGGACTTTTCATGAAAACTTTTTTAAAATTTTTGATTTTTGAAAAAATGGCTCTAACGATTTTAATAAAAATTGAAAATTGGAAACTCTTATCTATGACCAATAAAATGGCTATATCCGTATTTCTGCAAAAATGACTCAAGGGGTACTTTACTCGTATCCATTTTCAATTTTTGTAGATTATATCCATTACTGTAGGCGATACAGGAAAACCTACCACAGTAAAGTTGTAGAGAAATATAAATGAACATTTTTTGTTTAACACATTTCTTTATACATTTAATAGATATCAAGATAAAAACGAAATAAGGACGGCTTAAATGCGAATTTCAGAACATAAATATCAATTAAATTATGAATGACATTTTGTTGCCCCTAGTAACAAGAAAACTATAGGCCTAATGTACTTATTGTTGTGAAATGCAATAAGTTTAGCTCAGTCGCAATGAACACACTAAAACCAATTACAGCGAGGTGGTAGGCCTATGGGCTAACAGGGAAGAGGTCCTGAGTTCAAATCAAATCTCGTGGCCGCCCAAATTGACTTGGGTTTTTCATGGTTCCGTCGTTCGCAAAGCCAAACGCCGGGTTTGTAGGACTTGCTTATTTTCCATAACTCATCGCCGCTATGTCAGTGGATATTATAATCGTTTAAACTGAATATTACATAAGAAGACATCACTAAACAATAGATGCAGATGAGCTGTTACTATAGACTAATGGTTCACGCAAACATACTAAACACGTTATATGACCTACATGCAGTTAAAGCGTGCAATATAACCTAAGTAGTAGCAGTAGTGGCGAAATTCAAATATAAGTCGCTCCTTAAGCTCCGCCCATTCGATATTCACATTTGCATGGACTGTGTGATGTATTTTGTTTCTGAGCGAAGCGGAGTGACCAACTGTCCTTGTATATTGTCGCATGTGCCTTGTATCCCCCTCTACATATAACTAAATAATGCATGACACTAACCACATAGTTCAAGTGCGCGAAGCGGAGGCGGCAGCCGTAGCGAAGCGCCCTTGCATTTTCGAATAATGTACGATACACTGTTTGTAGGTTTCGAAAATGTGGCATATTATATCTCCCGCGAGGTTTGTCAGCCTGTCACCTCTCGTCTAGCGGTATGACGTCACACCTCCAACGTCCGATCACGAGTTTCTTCATAATACGAGGACAGAAGAATTTGCTAGATCGTGCTACAAAAGAAACTGCATCGGTGAGGGTGGGTTGGGTGGGACCGATTCATCCCAAGGTGCGATTTATATTTGAATTTTCCCGTAGTATTAGTACTAATAATATTACTGCCATAGTTTTACTGCCATTGATTATTATTATTATTATTATTATTATTATTATTATTATTATTATTATTATTATTATTATTATTATTATTATTATTATTATTTCACAGTAAAAGCATTGAACATAAAGATCGACCCTGATGCTTTCCGTTCTAGATATTTGTTAGTTTTTATAAAAATGTAATAATTAAAGTTTAATTATCTCTTTAATTTACTTTTCTCTGTGCTAGCCTTTAACACGTATATGGGAGAAAGTTTGTGTAATATATTTTTGCACCATTTATTTATGTCGTGTGGACAATGATTAAAGAGTTGAATTGCCGAATAGAAAACTCCTTCCTGGTACAGAGTAAGATGAGTTGTTGGCTTGTGAAGTTTGAGTTTATTCCTTGTGTTGATGCCATCTATATTGGAGTTTGTTACGAAGTTCTCAAAATTATCCACTGTATAAGTAATCAGTGCTAGGATGTATTCACAAGCTAATGGAGTTTATGAGTTTTGAATACCTCTTTGCATGACTCTGTTTTTTTTAACATTTTCTATTATTCTAAGAGCTCTTTTTTGCAGTAAGAATATCTTTTTGCTTTCACAGGAATTGCCCCAGAATATTAAACCATAAGACATAATTGAGTGGAAATATGCAAAGTATACAGTTTTCAAAATGTTAAATGCTTTTAAGAAATTTTAAAGTTCTTATCGCAAAGCAAGCTGAGCTTAGTCTAGGTATCATGTGTTCTATATGATGCTTCCAACTTAGGATATTGTCTATATGCAAGCCAAGGAATTTAGTGCAATTTATCTCATTAATATAATTATTGTTGTATCCAATTTGTAAGTGGTGTGTTGATTGTCTGCTTGCTGTGAAGTTTAGTAAGAATGTTTTATCAAAATTCAGAGTTAGTTTATTGGCTAAAAACCATCTGTTCATTTTTTCAAATACTTCATTCGTTAGGATATCCAAGTGTTGTACTGAGTGGCTCGCTATTAGTATACTTGTATCGTCCGCAAACAGAACGGGTTTACACATATTGTTTAAATTTAGTACCAGGTCATTTATGTAAATTAAAAAGAGAAGTGGACCTAGAATAGAACCTTGTGGCACTCCATGTTTGATAATTCCCCATTTAGAGGTAGCTACCGTTTGAAACATATTACTAATATCAACCCTTTGTTTCCTATTAACCAGGTAGGATTTGAACCAATCTGCTGATGAATTATTTATGCCGTAGAATTTCAATTTTGATAATAGTATTACTTGGTCTACTGAATCGAAAGCTTTAGCTAGATCACAGAATATACCACTAGTGACATATTTTTTGTTAAGAAAGTTCAGAATGTCATTTGTCAGTTTAAATGTGGCATCATTGATTGAGTAACCTTTTCTGAAACCAAATTGTTCATTTATTAGTATGTTATTTAAATTTAGATGGTGAAGAACTCTGTTATACATAGCTTTTTCAAATATCTTGGAGAAAACTGTTAATAAGGAGATAGGACGGTAGTTGGATACACTGGATTTGTCACCTTTCTTATATAGGGGTTTTACAATAGAATACTTAAGTCTATCGGGAAATATACCAGTTTTCAGTGATTCATCGATTAGATAACTTAACGGTTTACTGACTTCTACAGCACAATTTTTAACAATCTTATTAGAAATTTCATCTATACCATATGATGTTTTGTTTTTGAGAGAGTTAATTATTTTGACTATCTCCTGTTGTGTAGTCAGTTCTAGTTGCATGTCGGTGAATTTTGTTTGAAAAGCTTGATTTAATAATTCTTCTGACCTAACATTGGTTGAACACTTATTGGATATATCATCTAAGATGTTGAGGAAATAACTATTAAATAAGTTTGCTATAGTATCTGGGTTGTTAATTTCAATATTATTATTCACAAGCGAGAGTTGAACCGGAGTGGGTGCAAGTTTGCCTAATTCCGTTTTGACAATATTCCATGATGTTTTTATTTTATTTGAGGAATTGTGAATTTTTTTGTTGTAGTAAATTTGTTTAGCTTCATTAATTACTTTAGTTAATATTTTACAATATTTTTTGTAAAGAGCTTTAGTCTCTGGATTATTACTATTTCTAAATTTCATGTATAGATCTCTTTTTTGTTTACAGGAGATCTTGAATCCTTTGGTGATCCATTTATTTTTTGCTTTGGGGGAATTTTTATATTTTATAGGAAAGCTTGCTTCAAAATGTTGCAAAAATATGTTGAGAAAACTGTTAAATTTTGAGTCCATTGTTTGCTGTTCATAAATAGCATTCCATTCTTTATTGCTTAGACTTATTTTACTTCACTACATCATTAAGCAATATGTCTTCTAATATCTAATTATTCGAATCTTTGTAGCTGGGCTTGATTTGACTCATTTTTTGCACAGACGACATTTCTCTGGCTTTTGATCAAATATTTTCTATACGCATATGTTGGGATAGGTCAAATATTGAAATAACACTGCACAAATAAACAAATAAACTGGATTCCATGAATTCATTCGCAGGCTTCCACGACTGATGTTATGCATAAAGTGATATTAATTGCTATCCGGGTTGGACCGCGTCGAGTTTTTAGAGTTTTCTGACGTTTCGGACATCATATCGTGTCCTTCCTCTGAGAAAGATTCGCAATAAAAATAAGTGCCTGTGGAGAATAAATGGTCGTAGTTGTCATGATGTCAGTTTTAAAGTTTTAATTGTTTCATGCCAGATGTCACTGATCTTATACCCATCTTCCCTGTTTATGTTATGGGGATGTTTAATAATTTCTATGGCTTCTGTAACAAGTCTAGGGAATTTTCTGTTTTCATGTTTAAGAAGACGAAAAGTATTTTGTGGCCCGTTTCGTCCGAATGAGATGCTATGGTGGAGTAGTCAGTGTTATTTTGTTTCTGGTGCCTGATATGTTCTTTTCTTCTGGCATCCAGAGAGCGTCCCGTTTCTCCTATGTATACTTTTCCACACATACATGGAATTGTGTAGACTCCTAGTAGTAGTAGTAAGTATTCTGCCTTCCGGCAGGTTTTCAAACTTGGTACGCGAATTTTGTTTTCCAAAACTGTCTGTCCTCTGCTTCCTCCTTCAGCATCCAATATTTCCGCTTTTCCCTTAAATCGTCCAACAGCTGAATTCTTCTTCTTCCAAGTCTAGTTGTACCCTCCAATCTTCCTTCTACGATATCATGTAATAAGCAGTTCCTTCTGAGAATGTGCCCAACCCAGTTTGCTTTCCTCTGACGAATTGTGTGTATGATTGACTTCTTCTCACCCACTCTACTCAGAACCTCTTCGTTTGTCACCATGTCCATCCACTTTATATTTTCTATCTGTCTCCAGCACCACATTTCAAAACTTTCTAAATATTTCTTCTCTAATTTCCTCAAAGTCCATGTCTCTGATCCATACAAAGCAATACTCCAAATATAACACTTCACCAGGTTTTTACGTAGCTCTAGGTTCAGACTACTAGTTAGCAGAGTTCTCTTCTTCATAAATGCTTTCTTGGCCATGGCAATTCTTGATCTTATCTCCTTGGTGCAATAGGCATCTTTCGTCAGTACACTTCCTAAGTATTTGAACTGGTTCACATTCTCTAATTCTTGATTTCCCATGATAATTTGAAGCGGCTCTTCTCTCTTCGATATCCTCATCACCTTCGATTTACCTATGTTGATTTCCATTCCATACTTTCTTCCTGTTTCCACCAGTCTGTCAATCATTCCTTGCAATATTTCTGGTTTCTTTGCCAGAATCACCAGGTCGTCCGCATATTTGATGGTGTTAATAGCGTATCCTTCTATCACAAAATCCCTAACTCCTTCTAAGGCTTCTTTTGCTAGCCAGTCTCCATAAAGGTTGAACAAGATGGGTGACATACAACATCCTTGACGCACACCTCTTCCTATTTCTACACTGTTGGTCACTCCATGTTCTAGACGCACTTTCACTTTTTGTCCCAGGTACAAATTGCGGATTAGTCTCCTGCTTTATTAAAATGTCGATTTCTCTCTCTCTCTCTTCTTAAAAATCCTTCCAACCCGGATAGCAATTACTATCACTTTATGGATTCCATGAAGTGGTGCAGACAGGCATCATTCTCAAACTCTGGAAGAATGTCAGGCACACTGAAAATGAAGTATGGTTACTTCCTCGTGAAATTTCTGAGTTAAGGCTAAATATCGAGGGATGGGTAGCCAGAGAGTACTAAATAATATTATTACCTGTACTGGTATTTAATAAAATGAAAGATGTACCGAAATTACATTTTGTAATTCTTTTACAGATATCACAGATTATGTTACAATATACAAGGCAATTGCAACGCTGAATTTTATGAGTTGTGTCCGTTTTGTGCAGTGGAATGGGAAAGACAAAGATTTTCTGCTGATCTGGCCTGTCAAGAAACCTAAAGGGTAAAACATTTCTTTATTTTAAGATAACAGAAAGAAAAGTATTGAAAATTATAATTATAGTGAGATGTTCAGAGCACAGGTGGTGTAACACCAAATAAATAATATTTCTGAAACGAAAATATAACAGTTTAATATTTATTCTTGTAATTCTTCATGGTGGGCTCAAAATATGTGTATTCTCCTCATTCATTTCTTTTAGCTGATCTTCATGGGCCCTGAATCTTGCTGACAGATCAGTTATGTGACCTTCAGAAGATTGACGTTTGAAGGCTATAATATTCACCCTGCAGGTACTACCCTCATTGGAAAGACCATGCATTTCTTCAAAAACTGTATAAGCTTTGTTCCATAAGGCTTTAGCAATAAGAGAAATATAATATTGAAGTTGGTTTAGTTAAAACAAAAAATGTTTATTACTAGAATTTTCATTATTGTATTGTCATTTACGTGTCTCACATTTGTCTTGAATAATAATGCTCAATAAATCCATGAGATTATGAAAAAAATTACTTTGTGTGAAAGTAATAGGCCACATCAAGACTGCAGTGGATCAGGATACTCTCACCAGTGCCCGTGGGATCTTGATTTCATCCGAGAATTGTTAAATTATCATCCTTTGTGAGACTGAACCACCCAAAAATTTTGTTATGTAGCCTACATAACAAATTCATTACATTGCCAATTTAATGAAAGGATTTGGTATATTACATATCAATAAACACAAACAAACACAATATTATATATACAATTCACTCAATACAAAGAAGCACTAAAATATACATTTAAAAACATGACAAGACGTGCAGCAGTGAAAGAAGCTGCAGCAGCTCGGCGGGCAGCTCTAAAAGTAGTTCGTAAGTTCCTGGAGTTCTCTACAGATGTGAAGGGCCTAAGAGGATGACAGATAAACTGACGACTGGAGTGACGAGCCTTACATAGATCTCACTAATTAGCAAATATAGAATATTTCCTCTAGCGCCTGTGTTTCAGGAAACGTTCCCAAAATGCTAGCAGCGTTTCCTCTTTGAATGGCAAGACTGATCTTCTGCCGTAGGAAATCTGTAGACCGTGAATCTCCAGTCAGGGCCTCCAGATGTCTTCCTATTTCTGACACCAGGATCTTCGCATCTGTACACCAAGGTCCCATCGTCTCCACAGCGAACACAGTAAAATTGTAATTGCTAACCAGATCTTTATATTTATTCAGCTTTGTGCAGATTGCTGATGCTGTGGCTGAGCCAGCTAGTTTACATGTGTTCGGCAAATGAGATGGTGCGAAAGTGTCAACACAAGTGACATCCCATAACAACGATTTTCCTTTAGACCATGGTATCAGAGTTAGGCCATCAGGTCTTTTTCCATCACTGCGGCTTATACCCATAGGTTCTAGGACTGAAGGAAAGCCTGCAGATACAAGTGCTCTCTTGATAATGTCGTTAATTGCATGGTGTCTTGAAAATCTGCCACTGTTCTTAAAACAACTTAAGCCATGGTGTCCAGAGGCATCAACAAGTGTTCCACATTGACATTTATGTGGGAAACAGATCTTTGTACCTAACCTTAAAGCAACAGCTATTTTATTTTGTAACATGTCTTGAGTTTCGTATGAAATTACCCGGGAAGAGCAAACTGGATATTGTAAAAACCCAGTAGTCTGATTTTCATGTGAACTATGTTCTTATGCTACATTCTCTCACCTCTGAGTGCTAGGGTGACCAGAATTTCAGAAACAAAAACCATGATCTGATCTTAAAGTGTTCATGACACACTAGACCGCTGTTTTCCATCTTACTAACGTAATATTGCCAATAGATCATAAAGTCTTATAGTTACCACTTTAATGATAATAATGTTCCCATTAAATAAGTGGAAGGAAAGGAAATAGACATTAAATCCATGTCTGGGATATTAATACAAGTAAGAATCAGCTTGAAAAATTTTATGTCATAACCGGGATTTGAACACGGATCTTCGGCTTAACGCGCCGATGCTCTACCATTGAGCTACCATGACAACATGCCAGTCTGACATCAAATTCCCGGTTATGACATAAAATTTTTCAAGCTGATTCTTACTTGTATTAATGTTCCCATTGTTGGATGCAACTAACAAATGTAATGAATCACGCAGTTCCAAAACCCTCCAGATCAATTTGAACAATTTTTTCAGGAAACAAAAAAAGTTTTACTGCTCTTGCAGTCATCCCAGTGTGACTAATTTTTTTTTTAACGAAATGTCTTGAAATTAGAAAACATCACCATAGTGTATATTAAAAATATTTTAAAGCACATGGACAAAAATTAATGTTGTTTTTTGGATTTAGTGGGGATTGGAACTCAACCTTTTCTTAGAGGATACTGGAAAAGAAAAAAACGTATTTAGTGGATATTGGAAATGAATGTTTGGACATTTCAGCATTTAAACACATTTATAAAGAATATCCGTACTGGCATTTTGACTATAATTAGGGCCTTATGAATGGACATTTACAGCTTCAGTTCATTACTTTCAAAGCACAAAATGTCTTCTTCTGCTTCATCAGTTTATTCTTCATTTTCATTAATGAAGCTGATATGAAACAAGCTCGCTGCTGCTTTTCCATGAAGGTCCGAAGTGTTTTGAAAGTAGTTATCAATATTTTTTTCTTTTTAACTGACAGTCTAGTAGTCTAGTCTAGTCTAGTATGTCTAGTCTAGTAGACCTCCTGAATTGATTTTGTAGGGCCTATACTCCACACTCATTCTGATAGTGGCATTTGCCTCTCACTAAAACACCTGACTTCATTTCTTTTTTTTTTTAACACGTTTTTGGCATCCCTGCACTCCTTCCTTCAGGCTGATCATGTCCTAGCTTTTGACTATTCCCTCTTCTCCACAAATCCTGATGTATTCAGAAGAATCAGTGATCATATTTAATTTTCTCTCTGTTCTATCAAAAAGTATCTGGCCTACCACTGGAAATATTAGTAACACCTCTTGTATATTTGTGTGTGATTCTTTCTCTAACCAGTGACATGGCAGAAATTTGTTCTGACCTGGGCGTCCATCAGCAAAAAGTTCTACTTCGAAAATTTCTGTCATATTTCTGTCTCAAGCCTTTTTTGCACAACAATGGAATACTTTAATTCTGCAAGCCAAAAACAATATCTAATCTTCTGTTGCACCATTTTCACTTCTAAGTGGCATCATATCCCGAGCATGCACATAAACATAATACAGAGTGATCCGTTTGGGTATGGATAAAATAAAAACACTGTAAAACATTTACTATTGAACTTTAATTGTTGAAATGTTGTGTATACAACACCATAGGAGTACCGAGGGGGGTTTGGGGGGTTTGAACCCCCCCATTGATTAAAAAAGGGAAAATTGTACTATTTATTTCATTATTGTGATATGTCACCTTTTTTAAAAACCTGCTTATAAATTACTAAATATGAATTTAAAGCATGGGAAGCTTAAAACTCGTTATTGTGCATCTTAATTTTTTTAATTTTCCGGGCGGAGGACCCCGGAACCCCCTCCCCCCCATATGGTCGGCCTGGTTACGCCTATGTACAACACTGAAAGATGGGAGATTTCTCAGTGTTCAACTTGACCCCATAGCGCACTCTGCATAACTCATAACAGTTATGCAATTCAGCCCATGTCCATTGTAACATAAGAGGGGTGATTTGTTGAAAAGCTTGAGTAATTTTTACTCTCAGACCATCAATGTTCTTGGGTTTCTGTGCATAGACAGTGCCTTTTACAAAACCCCACACAAGAAGTCAGGATGGGTTAGATCTGATGAGTTTAGGGGCCAAGCAATGGGTCCACCATGACCACATCATATACTGTTGGAAATGACATTTCGAAAATTAAGAACCTCCCATGCCCAGTGAGAGGAGTGCATCATCTTGCTGGAATACACACACCATGCTCACATTAAAATTCCCTTTGAACTCTTTTCACATTCTCAAATTTAGCATACCAAAGAACATATTGTGCCTGCTGTTGTTTTGTAGTACCCATTTTAATCATCTATGATTTTCATTTGTCCTATCAGGTTATGCAATGTTGATTGTCATATATGGAATCTCCCATTTTTTAACTATAATATAACCAGCAAGAAATTTGTCCTACAATCATAGTGGCTTTTATAATAACGTTTAATTTCATCTGTCCCAAATGGATCACCCAGTAATTTCATTATTGCTCAAACTTTTGAGAGTTTCTGTATGAGCATGAAAAGCATTTTTATAACTTATGGTAGAGAAAGTTTGACATTTGTGACTGGTAGTGAGTATGCCAGACACAGTGTATATTGAAAACTGAGCAATTGTAACTTGTAAAATATTTTTTAAGTAAGAAAGGTGAAAAAATTTTGAACCTACTTGCAATATATAAAAAATTATAAACATTATTATCTCGTCTTAGGTGCTGGTCCTATGTAGGTCGTTATGGAGGAGCACAGATTGTTTCTCTGCAACCTCCAGATGATAAAGGACCAAACTGTCTTGGAGGAGAAGGGCGTGCATTACACGAACTCATGCATGCTCTAGGAATATTTCATGAACAAGCTAGAGCAGACAGAGATGAGTATGTTGAAGTAAAACTGGAAAATATCATACCAGGTGAGCTGAGGGAAAATATAACTATCCCATTTTATATAATCCATGAATAACAGTAAAGTTAGACTCGTGAAATTATTCTTGTAAAACCACACTCTTATTTCAGAAATAATATGTAGGCTAACCTCTTTTAAAACTTTTTAAAACCCCTTTTAAAATGTATTAAAATGTAATCATGAAACCACAGATTGTCCCAAAAATGACACACAATCACAGATGTCGTTAAAAAAAATGCCAATATATTACTCAATCATGTATAAGGCTGTTGGACCTTCATAAAGTTCTCTGGCACTGAGAAAATTACAATTATTAAAATGAATGTAGGCCTATGTGTATGTTAGGGCCTGGATTCTTAGGTTTGAAACGTTTTTGTTCCTTGCTAGCTAACCGTATTATTTTAACATAATAACCAGGGGTGCCCACCCCCAAACGTCATGACTCACCCCCCAAACTTCATTGCTCACCCCCATGCTTCCATGTTGTCGATTTGGTAAAACTTCTGCAATTCAAATAATTGACTTAAAAGAAAAACACCTGACTATAATAATTATTAATATACATTTTTTCCTTGCGCCCCCCCCCCGCCCCCGGGTATGGGCGCCCATGGCTGTCGAAATTCTTCATCTTTATCTTTATAAAGAATTAGAAGAGACCTTTTGAAGTTATAGAACTTGACTGTTTTTATTTTTAACATATAAAACTCTAATTTTGCAACAATTTTCAACCCCCCCCCCCCAGAAAATTCATAAATGATATTATTTTGCCCCCCCCCCAGAAATTTCAATGACGCAGTCTGCGTCTTAACCCACCCCCGTGGGCACCCCTGTAATAACCCATTTCATTATCTTGGCAGACACATAGTCCAATGTTATAAAACCTAACAATAGCTAAATAAGACAGTAAAAACTATAAATTTCAAAACTTCTTAAAATTAGAAATTTGATAAAATGCTTAAAATTTAATAATATGTAAAGTAGTCTAATTATTATTATTGTTCTACTCCAACTTACTTTTTTAAATATTAGCTTACATTTTGCATCTTGCTCATTGTTGACAATTATTCATATCAAACAGAAAATTCTGCATTGCATGTCACTTAGTGATTTTGCAGTACAAGAAAACATTAGTGAATGGAAATCACTGATTTTTTATTTATATTGTTACCCTGCAAGTGGGCCAACAAACTAGTGGCAGTGTTGCAAATAAATACCAGCTGTAAATACATACAACTGTTTCATGTCATACTTCCATCCCCAAAAACGTGCGATATAATAATATACATATTACCATACCTCATATTGTTTCCTCTATGTCCAGGGTAGAGAAAGTTATGTGACTGCATCACAATGTGTATTATTTTCGTGGATTTCATTCTTTAATATTTATTTATAACATGAATTATATTGATAACTTCTCTAATTTGTCAAAGTCCCGTTTCATTAATTATTCCCAAACCTACCTGAGACCACTGGCAACAATACACTGTTGTCATGTGAATTGTGACTTGGATATGATAATTTGATAGCTTTTAAATTTTTTATTTTTGGCATTTAAAATAAAAATTCGTCAAAATCCTTTCTTAGAGAGCACTTACATTATGAAACGAAGGTATTTTCAAAATTCCAAGTCTCTACTTATTGCAGTTTAGGCTCTACGTTGATTCTCTGTCAGTCAGGACAAAGGCTTTTATATATAAAGAGATTTCTCACATTCTCCCAAAATACTCGTAGTTTAAGGAACATTTACTCAAAAAATTTTCTGGGACTCTATTGATGCAGGAAAATGTTTATAACATTTTCCAGGAACTTTTAATCCAATAACAGCTAACACAACAATTACTTAATAAGTTCATGTTTTTTTCTCTTTCAGAATATCGGAGCAACTTCAACAAACAGAGTTTAGAGAACACAACTTATGCTTTTGAATATGACTATGACAGTATTATGCATTATGGGAAATACTTCTTCAGGTAAGGAAACTTTAACGCTTCTAACAGTTTTGAATAGACTGATCATTGGTACTAACCTATGTTAACCAGTCATTCTGGTTTTACCAGGACAGTCCTGGTTTTCACACAAATGTCCAAAGAAAAACACATATAATAATTATCCTGATTCTAACCCTTAAGGAGTCGCATCGTGGTGGAAATGACTATAAAATTTCAATTCTTAACCAAATGTGAGTATGACCAGTGACCTCACTAATATATCCATCTTGCTACCTGACTTCTGGATTTTCAAGAAGAGGGTGGCATGGTTTTGGTCTCTAGCTTTTTTTTTTCTCTCTTGTATGAATGTTTACTCTTCGGGAAGAACATAATCTGAGAGTGTTCGAAAACAGGGTGCTTAGGAAAATATTTAGGCCTAAGAGAGATGCAAATGGGAACTGGAGAAAACTGCATAACGACGAACTTCATGACCTATATTCTTCACCGGATATAGTAAGGGTAATTCAATCAAGCTGGATGAAATGGGCTGGAAATGTTGCATCCACGGGGAAGGAAAGACATATCTCAAAAGTATTGACTGGGAGACCCGAAGGGAAAAGACCACTTGGAAGACCTAGACGTAGGTGGGAGGACAAGGTTAGGATAGATTAAAGGGAAGTAGGATTTCCAAGGGATGATTGGATAAAGTTAGCAAAGAATAGGGTTGAATGGCGGGCTCAGGTAAGCATGGCAATGAACCTTTGGGTTCCATAAAATAGACATTCCTTTAGCTTGCTGAGGAATTGTCTATTGCCATTGAGTAAGTAAGTATGAATGATTGTTTAATGTCCTGTCAAAGAGTCGACCAATTTGACCATAGCACGGCCATTAGTGAAGCCTTGAAAGAGTTTTCTATGGTAAAAAAATTAAGTTTTTAGAGGTGATTTTGCAATATGGATAGACATAGCCTAATAGCCCCTGTGTGTGAGTGTGAAATGAGGGAGAGTGAGAGAGTTTGAGAGAGAGGGACAGGGAGGGAGAGAGAGAGAGAGAGTGATAGAGGGGTGGAAGGGGAGGGAGAGGGATGGAGAATGAGAAAGATAAAGAGAGAGGAAGGGAGGGAGGGAGAGGGGAGAAAAGGGAGGTAGAGGGTTGGAGAGGGTTGGAGAGGGAGGGAGAGGAAAGGAGAGGTAAGGAGAGGGAAGGAGAGGGAGAGACGGGGAAGAGGGAGAGAGGGGGAGGGAGAGGGGGAGATAGAGAGGGAGAATAAGGGTGAGGGAGAGAAACTGAGAGCAATTACGTAGGCTATATTCTCAATGAAATGTTATGTAAGTACAGTACTGTACAATTTTTTTTTTTAATTCTTGACCTTTTTTAATTATTTATCCAATTATTTGATTATCCAGATCAGGTTCGGTCTCAATTGATCTGGTAAATTGGAGTTCTACTGTATTTCACTCCACTAAGATGTTTCCTGCCATCACCCATGGCTCAAATAAGAAAATAAAATATTTAACAAGATGTTTAATATTGACTGGTCATGCTTTCAATGCACCTTCACTGACATTATTTCACTGCACTTAACATAAGAGAGCACTTTTAAATACCAGCCAGATAGCAAGCTTAAAACTGACCATCACCTAAAAGAGGCACACTAAGTTTTTATTGTCAGATGAGCAGTATCGATGCCCCCATGATCATGGAAATGTAAAACTGCCACCCTTCAAAATTTTCTGCTTGAGGCCTACTACAGCCTACCAGAAGAAATGGCCCTGTCTGCTGGGCATATCAAGTTTATTGTACTGTATGCAACCAGGTCAAGGTTAACAGTGTTTAGGTTTTGTCATTATCAGTACAATGATCACCTGTTATCACATTACCTACAAAGTGATGTGTCTACCTTGACATTAGACAGTGTTACAAAATCAGAGAATGTTTGTTTTTGTAAAGTAATGAGTCATAAATCAATGAATTTCATGGTGTTCCATTCAAATCTCCTGTATTTTATTTATCATTACCAATAAGGTATGTAAAATTGTGAGATGAGATTAATATTAAAAGAAAGGAAAATTCGAAGAATTGTTATTTCATTTTGTTTGCATGTAATTGTTTGTTGTGCGACAATCACATAAAGAAAAATTGCAAAAAATGGGCTGATTATCCTGTTTTTCTTCATCCCACACTATAAATTTATTCTGGGGTATCTTGAGCATATGCATGGTAGACATGTGGATTTTCTGTACCTTAGATCCTTATGTTATGCCGGTTGACACATCCCAATTCAAATTGCTGCTTTGGACGTGGCAGACCAATTTGGTGGCCACAATGTTTGCCAGACATTCCATTGAACTCCTTCCTCTGGGTGCAACTCCAGTGCAAGATCTTCAACGTTTAGGAACCCTTATCTGTGACCAATATTGTAGCAGTATCGATGGATGTTGAACAGAGTGTAGCATGAAACTTAATACAGACTGATATTGTTTGTGCTAGGAATGGTACACATGTAGAACTGTATTAGTGTGAAAATGACAATTCCTTGCATTTCTCTTTCTTTTAGTACCAAACTCATATCTTAATTTCACATACCTTGCTAACAATGACATAAAATATGGGAGGTTTGGAAGAATCACCCTGTATTATCGCTTTATCCCCAGCAGAAGCAGGATACTTAAATGCTTACTTTGAATTTGTTGTACCAGTCTACTTTAAATGTTGATTCTGTACAAGTGAAGTGCTGTTTGTTGTATTCTATTTACAATGGCACTTGTGGTTACAGAACTTAAGTGTAAACCTTTACATAGCCAATCAAAATTTGTTGGCCCTGTTTACTAACATGAAGACTAGGTATATGCCCAAAAACGCACGACCCTGGGGGTGCAAAAAGTTTAGGAAGAGGTATAGAGGACCAAATGAGACCATAAGGCATACCAGAAACCAGAGGAGGCATTTGCCCCCTTGCCCTCCCCTGCCGAAGCCCATGTTCCTGACAGATTGGTTTCAGATTGAATTTAATTAATTCATAGCCTATATGGCTGCTTTAAACCTGAGTTGTACGCCTACACTTACATCATTAATATTATTGTCTGTGCATTTTCCGAAATCTTTACAAATTTTAAGAATTTCTCTCATCAGTGTACACAAGTGTAGGCTATATGAATTAAGGTTAAGAAGAAGCATTGCTACATTAACTATGTGGGCTGATCCATGCATTGCACTGATATGCATGAATTTCAGTCCGAAAACAAGCTTATATAGAGAAATAATATTCCTATTATAGTTCCTATGAGTATAAATTTTACACAAGTTTGTAGATGTAATACTTTATGCCAAAAAGATGCAATATGATTCCTGTTATAGTTTTGTGACTGAGTAGATGCACTAAGTTACATCCCACAACAAAACTAATTTAGAAAAAAAATCATACCATAATTACGAATCTAGCTAAACTTTAGCTAACAGCCCTAGCACGAATTAATAGCATATATGATTCGATGGGAAATAAAGGGAACTAACTGCACATTTGGGGCAAAATTAGTTTAATAAAAAAATCAACATTTTAAAGGATACTGCAAGAACTAACTGCACACTTCGTAAATGAGGCAAAGAGGTAGTCTCCACAAAGCAATCAGTATTGAAGTGAACTAATTACTGCACTTAGTTCCTTCCAATTACAATAGGGGCACTGCTAATTAGTTTCATGAAATCATCCACTTCTTCCCCATGAGAGGCCATTCATTTCTTGACTGCGACAGGGCATTTGTTATCATTCAGGGTGAGGAAATATTAGACTTCAATAGTTGATGGCCACCACTTTACAAGAAACAAGCCATCTTCTACTGTTAAAAAAATCATAGATATATCACCTAATAAAAGTATGGAGGCCATGGAGGCCCAGAGGGTTCCAGGAGGTTGGGGCTCCCGGATTTTTAGACAATCAGCACATGAAGGTGGTAAGGTTGTCAGCCTTACGCACCGGCCGCCTTTACCCCCAGGATAGCTCCCGGTACTCATATCTGTTAGAGGCTGAGTCGACCCCAGGGCCATAGTGCCACCAGAAGGATTAGATAATCACCTAATACCTTGTGTAAATTAAATAGCAGTCAAAATGAACACAAGTAATTGCACAGCGACAATATCAACAGTTGCACATTGATAATTAGGCTAAACAGCACACAATACCCAAAGATTCTAACATGCAATATGACTTCAACACTTAATGAATGTATAAAATAAAGATACAATTTTTTTAAAAATCATCCTTTCAATATCTCTCTATCTAGGCTACATTGTTCTTAAAACTCTACATTTGACAACTTTATTACTTTCTAAACAATGTAATAAATTATTATTAACTTTATTTTTTCAGTAAGCAGAAAGGAATACCAACAATTGTACCAAGGAAGGGAAACGTGAAACTAGGACAAAGGAAAGCACTAAGCAAAACAGACTGCTTGAAGCTAAACGAGTTATATGGCTGTTTGAAGAAGTCAGAATATCACAGCAGAAAATACCACATACTTTGTAATTTTATTGGTTTCTAGGTATAAAAATTAAATATTATTTAATAACATTATTATTAAACAGCATAAAATCAAAAGAGTAAACTGAGTTGTCAAGACTTGCCATGTTTTAAGGGTAACACACTACAACCATTGTTTGTGGATATGACAATATACTTGAGAAAAACGTATTTAGCATACTGTAATTGAAGGAATAAGATGTGTTTTTGTGTGACTTGAGGCTTTCCCGGTGTTGAAAATATATTATTGTTTCTTGGGCTTCCAACCGGGTGAGTTGAAGGATTGGTTCCAAGCTTTCGGCAGCTATCTCCGTTACCATCTTCTGCGATAAGTGAGCTGGATTGGGAAATATCTGCCTTATATATAAAGGAAAATACAGGATATGCTAGAAAAATTATAAAATAGAATCAATAAATGGAGAGTTCTGATTAGTCGGGAAGGGGAAAAAAACATTAGCTCGTTATTGGAAATGTAGGTATCAAAGTGCAGTGACAAATACGTCACATCCTGCCAGTGAACAGAATAAAAACACATTATTTTATACAACATAACTTGTTTGGAAATTGAAATAATTATAAATATACATTGATTAAAACACAATTTCGATTCGGTGCAAGCCAGATCGTATGCTTTTATTCTGTTCTGCTGTTAACTTACCTGAATTAGGTTTTAACTGTGTCTCATATGCACCATTGGTAGCATTTGTTACAATCTGGTAACTCGAATCGATTTATGGATGGTTGATTCATAGTATGCCGTGATCTCGCAGCTGGCAGCTTTTGTTTTTATGTAACAAATTAAAACAGTAATTATTATTTGTATAATCCGTCACATTTTTATTCATGGAATAGCCTTAATAAATCCAACTCGAGTTTACGAGTTTCATCAGATAAATTCGTAAACTCTCGTGGGGTTACCTATGATAATAGACTACTATAGTATGATAAAACAATACAATACTGCATCTGCAAAACATTTTGCTTCTTATCAAATCGACTGTCTGAGCTTAGGTAGAAAAATTTCAAGCAATATTATAATTTAGTCAAAAATGCAATGCTTTAGAATCCAAAATCAAATTATGGTATTCGCTAATATTTGCCGGAATATTTTCCAAGTACTCGCAGTCTATTATTCAAGTTAATATTTTCAAAAGGAGTCCCACTTTCCCTTCAGTCTCACTTCGTGCAGCCAATAAGATAAAACGAATCTGTCAAGAGGCTTAAACACGGTAACTGCCACTGTTTGGACCATTCTCCTGGCACAGGCGCCGAACGGGTGGCCTACATTGTAGGTGTAGAGATTTGAACCAGTTGTGTTGGCGCCAAGTGAATGACCGGTCATAAATTTCCTCTCTTACAAACGCCCAATTGCATCGCCTACCACCTTTATATTCTTTTACATTGCATTTCAAACTTCTGGCAGAGTAAACTAATGAATAACTTTACCAAAGAATTATAAATATAACAAAGAGAAAACAATTCAGCAACTACTTCACACAGGGCCGTAGCAAGGTCCTTCTGCGCCCTTGGCAAGTTTGATAAATCTGCGCCCTCCCCGAACAATTTCATTAAATTTCTGTAAAATTGTTTATTATTTTAACATAAAAACACTGTTATTATGAAAGACAACCTAAACCTCAATTTGAAAATGTACTAAGTGTTGGACTTTCAAGGTACAAAAACCTTATTCTTAGACGATTGAACTACTTAAAAAAATAATTAAATCATAAAATCTAGTATCAAAAGTAAAGTACAAAAGGCCTGAGCCCAGTGGTGATATTCAGCCGGTTCGCACCGGTTCGCGAGAACCGGTTGTTAAATATCTTGTAGGTTCTCCGAACCGGTAGCTTCACAATGAGTGATTGCCTTTTTTCAAGATCAGATTCACGCCAATCCACAACAGTGATCATACATATATGAATTTGCTAGAACCAAAACACGCCATTTATGTTCGCTAGCGGTGGACTACCACCATAGGTAGCGGGCGTGTGGTTAAGTTGGAAATTTTTAACCACTGGCCGACAAGGTGAAAGGCAACCGTGCTACCAACACCTCCTGGGTGGGACTCTAATTTAATTATTCAAAGTTTATAATTACGGGGACCTTTGGAGGAAAGATATTAGGTAACAACTAAAATAAAATAAAACAAATTAAAATGAAGTAAAACATGCAATAACTATTGAGTAGCACTGCATGTTGTAGGCCTACATGTACAGTACTTCTCCCTATAAATTCTTCAACAAGCAAAATCGAAAGCCAACTTTTCCCCGTTATCCGTAAGTAGGGTTACACTTAGAACAGCAATGTGTGAAATTAACTCTTCTCTATAATATTGTCGAACGTAATAATATCTTCAGTCTTTTCAAAGCGGAAAAAAAGTATTTCGGAAAATGCTGGGGAAACTGGCATTAACATAGTAAATTTGTCGTAAGCTATAAATTTGAAGGATTCAGAAACAACTGCAAACGATCGCGATCGTACCGTAAGTTAATTGAAACAAGGGAGATCATGTCACTTGTGTCAACACTTGTACAGTATAAGCCTATAGGCTAGCTGATTTTGGTTTTGCACTGACTAAACATGATTTTTTAGTAATAATAGGCCTAATAATTATTATAATAAATATTTAAGATAATTCACAGCAAATTATTGGGTGGGCTTGAGCCCCACGGGCCCATATAAGTTGGCGCCACTGGACAAAATAGCACATTGGGCTATTTTGAATCAACATCAAATTCTCTGATGAGAACCGGTTGTTAGACTGTTTGAATATCACCACAGTCTGAGCCCTACTAAAATGTTTAACACTAGGAGGTGCCCGTGGCTTCGCCACGATAATTCTTTTAAAAATTAAAAATTAAGAGTATAATAATTATTAAAGCATTATATTTATTAACACTTGCACGCGAATCATTCATAAACTAAGCCATTAATAATTAATGAAACAGCTCAAATTCCTGCTTTAGAGTACATTCCACGACATGAAAGCGCCCCCTGGGAAAACTATATCAGAATCGATTATGCAGTTCCAAAGAACCTGTGAACACATAATACGTATTGTTTCTCAGCTGTTTATTGACATGAATAATATGATGTGAATTTTATTTTATCAATTCAGTGTAATTTTCAGAAATTATATAAGGAATGGTTTGTTTGGATTATTATTAACAGTGATATTTCAAGAGATAAAACCATCAATATTTTACAGCTGTTGCCCCCGGCTTCGCCCGCCATTATTCATTGACTCCAGGATTTTTAAGAAAATTACACAAGGTAGATTATTAAAAATGTTTGTGGTTCAGAGCTATGAAAATTGTAAGTAAAAATAAAATTAGAATATTTGTTCATTGTGTTCATTTCACTTAGGCCTTATATAATAAAGAAACGGTTTTCCTTCCTAATTTTGTAGTCGTCATGAAAGTTTAGACTGCGAGAGACGAACATCGCCGAGTATACCCGATGTCTCACGAAGCGGGCGAGCAAGCACGCTATTTAGGGCCGTAGAATTGTATAAGAGTAGATATTAATATAGGTAAAAGTATTTTTTCCAATAGAAACTTTTTAAAACAGCTTCTGCAACATGCAATGAGAAAATGAACAAATGCATATTTATTTATAAATTGCACCAGTCTAAAAAAAAAGCGGGATTTTTCATGGTAAATTTTGCGCCCTCTTTGTACCTGCGCCCTTGGCGGGGGCACATCTCACCACCGTCTAGCTACCGTCCTGACTTCACAATACAGCTAACAAACAGAAACGAATTATTTCATTTCACATACGTAAAGTGAATATTTTAGAGAAAGAAATTACGTTGTACAAATAAAAGAAATAGAGAGAACTTAATGACTCTTTATTATATTGTTGTTGTATTTTAAGTAGAATACACGATAAATGTATTAATTTTATACCATATTTAAGTACAAAACTGCCTAAGTTCCAACAAATTTTCTTCAAGTTAAACATGTCATACAGTATTGTTGAAAATGCCGAACAAATTAAGAAATATTCTAGAATTCAGTGGTTCCCAACTTTTTCAGCTGGCGACCCACCTTTCCTTATCGGAATACCTTCACGGTCCATCGGTCCATGGTGAAGAAAAAAACCTTATTTGTATCGTATTCCTTCCTTATGTATATACAATTTACCATCAAATATTGCAAATATATATAAGCTTATATATGCTTCTTTGACGATACAGATTGATTATTGATAAACAATTTTTGTTCTGATTTGAAAATGGTTTACAAAATATAAGCACTTTGTAGCAAAAGAGTTATTTATTTAACAATAGATATATGTTTGCAATATATGCAACAAGTGGTTTCATACTCACTAAGAAGTGTTCCTAGGTGAAGATAAAAGCTACAATTATAAAAGTACACACAAACCAAGAAAACAATCAAAACACAATTTGATTTGTTTCGATTTTTCTTATATTTCCTGATGGTTTATTCTATGGTTTCCTATAGTTTAGGATCGAGTCGCGACCCACCTGTAACCCTTCCGCGACCCACCGGTTGGGAACCGCTGTTCTAGATGAATGTTAGCAACACCCAACAAGTGGATTACTAATTTGTCAACTTTACAATGAGGTCCATATAGAGTTATTGCTTTTTCGGCTTAAGAAAGGGGATCATATTCTTATAGTGTATTGCGATACAAGTGCCGTAAGCGATGCATATGGATCGAGGAAAGAGTTTGAAAAAACGAGGCGCTCGCGCCGAGTTTTTTCAATTTTTAGAGATCCGTTGTGCGCTTACGGCACGAGTATTGCATGCTATTTTTTCACGATGATTATTTATATCAATTTAATTATATTAATTGTGATATTACCTGAAAATATTATGTAGGCCTATATACATTCTTGAAGATAGATGTTTATTTCAGAAAGTGATTCGCATGTGTTTGTTGTTATGGAAACCGAATATTTGTCCTGGGGGCCTTGTCCATAAAGGCTTGTATTATGATGTGCCGTAAGTAAATTCTTACCGCACGGAAACTCTTACCACACATAGCAACAAGATTGCGTGTGGGAATGCCAACTTACGATCCACGGCAACAACATTCGTAAGTACCACTAATTAGTTAAGTCGTGCAAAAACTTCTTTAATCTTTGAGTCTGCCCTTTATAGTACATGTGCCCGACTCCCAAAATTGACCAAGTCATTATAATTTGAAATTTATCCCACTTGTTCGTGGGGTCATTTGGAGCAAAGAAGTCCGGGGGGCATCATGAGGAGGTGGCTTTCAAATATGGTGGCCGTTCAAAATGGCGGACGACTGAATATTTGAATTCAATTATCTCGGGACTGGGCAGATCAATCTTGAATTTAGTTTCTTCAAAATATAGGTTATTTTTCTGGCTACATATTTGTTTTTCATGTGTATGGCCAACAAACCAGTATTTATTGGCCAAAACTCTAAAAAAAATGGAAGATTAGGTTTTTTTGAAATTTACGTTTTGTGGTTTATTAGACTAACGGCTGAGTATATCGAAAAAAGTGTTTGAAATAAAAGTTGTAGATAAAAATTTCAAATTTCAAATGCAAAAATTAAATCGAAGATCGGATCAATAGAACCCGAGATATCTACACTCAAAAAGGGCGGGGTTGAGCGCGTTGGCCGAGCGCTCGGTGCTGCCTAGCAAGAGGCGAGACTAGCGTAAAAACTACGTTTTATTTATTTCCATCCTCAGTAATCAATTTACCACTAGATAAATTTACATGAACTACTAATTTGCACTAATTGTAACATTGTTATTAATCACAAACTAATAAATACAATGAACAATTATATAATTTATCTGGGAAATGGACATCTATAATTACGAACCATGCATCCCATAACACTGTACTTCAAGATGAAGATGTTCAAGCTATTCTAAAGTATTTTTTCAACTATTTGATACATTTTCTTAGCCTATAAGTAATGGAGCAATGTCGTCCTTGGGATGAAATATATCGCCCTAATGGAGCTCTTTTCGCTTTTCTTCGGGCTAATCGGGAAGAAAATTGGTTTCTGTTTTTAGATGTTGTTAAAAAATGGTGCCTTGGTGTTTTTCATTGGATAGAGTGAAATACTCACGCTATCTGTGATATCACTTCCTTGAACTAACTAAACTAGAAAAGGAGAGCCCATTTGTTCACCAATACTTTGTAGAAGGAAGTTTTTCAGCACAACTAAGAAGCAACAACCTTTTTTCTAGAATTCCAGTGGTCCAAATCATCGAAGAGACCTCCAGTTGTAAAGGTAAAGACACTTCTTTTCCACCTAATAGAGGGTGGATTACGAGAGACAAGCCAAACTTGTACACGAACTAAGAGAAAAAATCTCGTAGCCTATCGTCTTACTACTTCGGTCACATCGGCCCCTGTTCATTTGTCCTTAAAAAAAAACTATCAAGTCATTATCCTATCTTGAGAGAATGTATGTTTACTTGTGTATTAATCAAGTAAAGAGGCTGCAAGTAAAATAACAGGAGTTCGTACCCGTTTGTACACTCATGTGATGATTTTAAAATCGAAACCACAACGAATTTGTATGGGGGTTTATAAGGGCATTAAAAATGCAGAATGGAAGTATTTTACTTGATAATAGTTCAGAATCGTTCATGTGAAAAGCTTTTAGCATAGGCCAACTATTCTGATAATTCTTCTTCATTGTAAAATGTTGATAGATTGAAGATTTAACGAGATTACTTCTACTGTGTATCGCTGTTTGGTAATTCTGCTATCATAAGACGCCAATTTTATTTCACTTTGTAGTTACAACGGGGATTAGAAAATAATTTTTATGTAAATACATGCAGGCTCTGGCAAAAATCACGTAGGCCTAATCAAAGTACCTACTAAAAACCCCTTAAAATTACTTGGAAATTTTTCTATTTATTCTATTTGTTCTGAAGCCCCTTGGTTACATTATTATTATTATTATTATTATTATTATTATTATTATTATTATTATTATTATTATTATTATTATTATTATTATTATTAGGCCTATTATTATTATTATTATTATTATTATTATTATTATTATTATTATTATTATTAGTTGTAGTAGTAGTAAAGTAAAGTGTTCCCTATTGCAGGCCATGGAGGACCAGAGGGTTCCAGGAGATTGAGGTTCCCAGATTTTTAGACATTTGGAACATGAAGGTGGTAAGGTTGTCAGCCTTACGCACCGGCTGCCTTTACCCCCAGGATTGCTCCAGGTAGCCTACTCATTTCCGTTAGAGGCTGAGTTGACCCCAGGGCCATAGTGCCACAAGAAGGATTAGGCCAATTGAAAAACCTCAACGACCTCATCGGGAAACGAACCCGCGACCTTCCGGTTTGTAGCGCAGCGCCTCAACCACTACGCTACGGCGTACCCCACTGTAGTAGTAGTAGTAGTAGGCCTAAAATTAAAATTATTATTAGGCTATTATTATTATTATTATTATTATTATTATTATTACTGCTGTATTATTATTATTATTATTATTATTATTATTATTATTTTCAACATCGTCGTTGTACTGGGTGGAGTAATCATTAAGCCTATGACTTACTGATCCCAAATTCGTGAATTCGATCTGGTCCTGATCTATAATATGTAGTTATATGTGAGTAGACCTAAATGTGGTCTGTAAAATTAAAGGCATATAAAATTCCGGTGTACCGGCGACAGTTACAGTCCTAATTTTCAGAACACAATTGTTAAATGACAGTAACAAAGAAATAATGATAATAGCAACAACAACATTACTTCAAAAGTAATACTCAATTTTCTTTTTTTCCTTAATTTTATCTCTCCCTTTTAGGGACGTTTAAGCAATCCACGCCGTCCGCGCCTTACAGGGCCTGTCGGGAGAAGGATTATCTATTGGATCACATACATACCTTTTTACCAGACAAGGACTGGAAGGCCTTCCCGGATGAGTGATCAGTCCAATGCCGGGGCCCCCTCCGAGACAACACGAACACGTAGGACGAGAAACAACATTCACACACACATTCACTCTGAAGAAAGCGAGGATAGGATGAAGATGATAATGACGGCCATATGATATCCGGGGACCACATTGATCTAAAGTTACCCGACATTTGTCTCACAGGTGAGGAAAACCCCGAAAGAAACTCCCACCTAGGTAACTTCTCCCGATTCAAACCCGGGCCCGCAGCGTGAGAGGAGCGATTACTGTCGATTATTTTAAGAAATAGCTTATATTTGAGTGGCACGAGGAAATATTACAAGGGTAAAAGGACATAGAAAGTGTAAAGGTACATGTTATGTAAGGACGTTTCTAATCGGCAGATTTACATGGAAATTATTACGACTTATTGTGATTACGGGGTACGATTATGTAATGTTCATTGAACTCGCCTTACATGATCATGCATAGCTGTGCTTCATCTTGATAATTTTATTGCTAATTGCAATATTCACATCAGATTTCATAACAGCATCGTAATCTCACAAGTCAGGTGTCTTGAAAGTTCACAAAGATACCAAGAAGTCAAGGTTCAAAGTAATTTCTACAGATGTTACTTACTGTAAAAGAATTCCTAGTTGGAATATCTGAGTATTCAAAATTTCTCAGAGTTTATCAAGTCACTACATGTAGGCTATATTTATGTAGATCTAATGTTTATTCTCATTCCGTACATCAGTTGGGCCTGCTATAGGTAGAGGAAATGTGTTCGACTGTGAAATGAGATGTGGAGTTTTTATCATTAAAAACATGTTTTGAGGTCTCCTGAATCCAAACAAAGTGCCCTTTTTACTTCCTCTACCAGTAGGCTACTATAGGTACTGAAGAGGAAGTATTTTATTCGACCCAAGAATTCGAAGTTGAGTTTTTAACATAAATATATGTATTGAGGTCTCTTGAATCTAAAAATGCTATTTTCAGAAACATATCTTTGAGTGTGTCTGAGTGTGTATGTGAACAGCCAAGTGCGAGAAAGAAAAATTGTTTAAAAACAAAATGTTATATTTTGGTTAGGTACCTTCTGAGAATGTGACGTGAACATTGGCGACGACTTTCTCTTACTTTTAACTGCCATTTCACATTAAGATTTTTTTTCAATTTTATCGAAAACGGCTCTAACGATTTTGTTTAAATTTTATATATGAGGTACATAGGCTACACCAAGAGCTAAAGTTTTTATTTGAAACTTTTTTGTAAAAATTCTCTGATGGGAATCTACTTATTTCATACACAAACTTGTCTCACGAAAAATGTGACTTTGAATGATGCTGACTACTGAATACGTCTATTGCAATACATTCGTGTACACTTTACACTGGAATACGAGTATTAAGGGTAGAGGAAGTTTGACTTTTTTAAACAGCTTGAATTAAACATAGAACTTCTAACACGAGATACACGAAATAAAAGTAATAGAACTTCTAACAGAAAACACACGAAGTAAAAATTATAGAACTTCTAACACAAGACATTCGAAATAAAAGTAATTGAACTTCTAACACAAGATACACGAAGTAAAAGTAATAGAACTTCTAACAGAAGACACACGAAGTAAAAATAATAGAACTTCTAACACAAGACACACGAAGTAAAAGTAATAGAACTTCTAACACAAGACACACGAAGAAAAAGTAACAGAACTTCTGACACAAGATACACGAAGTAAAAGTAATAGAACTTCTAACAGAAGACACATGAAGTAAAAATCATAGAACTTCTAACACAAGACACTTGAAGTAAAAGTAATAGAACTTCTAACACAAGACACACGAAGCAAAAGTAATAGAACTTCTAACACAAGACACACGAAGTAAAAGCAATAGAACTTCTAACAGAAGACACATGAAGTAAAAGTAGAACATTATCGCACTAGTGCAGAAAATTCATTGTAACTATATTTGGTTTCAATCACATGAAAAACACTATTTTAGTTAAGTAGGCTATATTTCTATAAAAACTAACTCCGTGGCGCTAACATTCCAGGAGGGACAAGGCCTACCACCCGACCGCGGCGCCATCTACCATAGGCAGACGGTAGGATTGGGGCATGTGGTCAGCATGCCGAAACCCATGGCCATTACACGTGGTTTCCATGACTGGAGCCGCTACTTCTCTATCAAGTAACTCCTCAATTTGAATCACGAGGCTGAGTCCACCCTACCAGACCTCCTTGCTCAGAAAAATCCGATGAGGTAGGCCTACCGGGGATAGAACCCGGGCCGACGGATCTGTAGTCAGCGACGCTAACCACAAGACCACGCCGGTGGTCAGTATATTTGTATATGATTATTAAATACACTCACTGTGATAAACAATGAAAATGTTAAAATTTACTACGCATTTTTAAATGTTAAATTTCTCACGGTATGGAGGTCGCAAAAATCGTCATACTTGGTGACTGAAAAGCGTTGTCGACTTCATTCCTTAAGTTGGCAGCCATGTACAAAAACTATAACATTTCTCTGCGCATGTGCATGTGTAGGCTACATGTATAATATATATTACTCTTTCACAAATATTAACAGCTATCTAAAAAAAAGAGTGTACGATACACATGGTAAAATTATTTTATTTTCCTTGTAGGATTGTTACAATCGCCCTTATGGGCTCGTTTCGCAAGCATCCTACTCGAATAATAAAACCTCTCTTTTACTACAAATGCTCTTCATACAACACGCCATGTGTCTATCTGTGAACACCGTAGTTCGAAAACGAAATTTTATATTGGGTTAGATCTAAGTATTTTTGGGACACGACATTAAACACATCAGTAACTTCCTTTACTATTAGTGCTATTTTACATTGAATTTTTTTTCGAAAATAGTGCCAAGGATTTTCTTTAATTTTGTACAGTTACTTCATACAATAAGATATAAACATTTCATTTGAAACATTTTTCTTTGATAGAAACTTACTGATCGGTAGTAAAAGCTAGTCACCCTTTTTTTTACAAAGTCAGGTGCTATATCCTTCACCGCAAACGACACGGTTTTGCGTGAGGTTAGGCCTAAGAGAATTGAATGTATTAAGCACCTAAATCTATGTGATAATGTGAAGAGAGAGAGAAGCATTGTTTGTGGTTAGGGTGGAAAAGTCATGGGAATTTACCATCTTAGATTTCATACATGAATATGATATTCTTAACAAGATTAATAATTTATTTCAATAACAGTATCAGCATTAATAATAAGCTAAAGAGAGGCCAGTGCAGCAGGAGCAAAAGAAAAGTGATTAAAAAATAAGGTAGTCTATGCAGAATAATTGTTATGTTTTTCTTACATAACACAAGTTATGTCAGTTTCAGTATTAAATTGTGGAAAATGCTTCAACATGTTTCTACTCAGACATAAACAGTAATCTGCAATGTATATATATTATATATATATAGCCTATATATTGTTATTATTATTATTATTATTATGGAAAAGGGTCCCTACAAATATTGTTTTTTTTATTATGGGGGCCGTCATAACAGCTGGCAATGGGGTCCACATTTGATCTGGGAGGTCCTGACTAGTATATAACACAAAAATCGAATAGCACTAAATCAATAAGTAGATAATGTAGTTCGGGCTCAGCTCGTCTTGCTGTCCGTTTTTCTGTCCTCAAACTAAGGACGCTAGGCCAATGAGCCCGTACACGTAGATGGGTAATTGTCTCCAGTGACTTTGCATAATCGGAGCTATCTTGCTTAGTAATTTTCTAAGTCATTGACATCCTGCAGACATTAGAAAATTCACCAGATGGCTCTTGCGAAACCCACTGAATTTATTGATTCTTCATACTTTCCTTAAACCATATGCATAATCTGTCTACATTAAAATGCAGTAAATATAGAAACACTATAACTAGAAAATTAATGGCTTACTTCATATAGGCTACTCATAATTAATGTCTCGTTCATAGAAAAGTAGGCACAAGCAATTTCCCAAAAATAAATCTAAGTTACGTCTTTAAAATCTGCTTTGTGTAACGTAGATACTCATAGATGTAACGTAAATACATAAAGTCTGGAAAATAGTTGGTTGGTATATGGTTATTTAACGACGTGGATGTACTGCAAGTTAGGCCTGTGACCGTCGCCGGTGTGCCAGAATTTTGTTGTGGAGGAGTTCTTTTACATGCTAGTAAATCTACTGACATGGGCCTGTCACATTTATGCCATCGACCTCGGCGGCGATCGAACCCGCAACCTTGGGCACAGAGAGCCAGCGCGATACTAACTGCGCCACCCAGGCCGACGTCAGGAAAATGAATGTAGAACGTAGGGTCTGCGCACAACTAACCTGAAGGCCTTTGCAGGATCGAAATTAGAAGCAAAATGGTGGATTTTCAAGGCAATGTAAAATTTGTTAATCAGTGTATAGCAAAAATACCAATTTAATTATAGTTTATAATTAGGCTGACCATACGTAGCGCTTTTAGCGGGACAGTGAGGTTATTTACGTATTTTTTGATTGTACCGTCGTTTTAACGAAAATGTCAATTTTGAACAATTTTATAAAATAAAAACTCAATTATACTCTAATATTGGTCAAGGGTCATTCATTATTAGTAACCTACTATCGTATATCAATGCCAGGATTACCAGTAAATTTAATACAGTCACCACATAGAAGTATTACTCGATACTAAGCGATTTCTCCAGAGAAAATATCAGTGTGGTGTAGTGAACGGCGAACTTCGATGGCAAAGTTCTGTTCTGATGAGATCGTATTATTATTATTATTATTATTATTATTATTATTTACTAGCAGTTCGTTCTTGCTAGCATTAAGCTAAAGAGAGAGCTAGATTCATAATGGTGGTATGATTATTTTAAAAACGTTTTTCCAGTGCGTAGTGTATCTACTTAGAGTAGGATTACCTCCACAACGTCTCTGGGTTTTTACGTATATACCTTAGGAGCAAGTCTCACCGCTCGTAGAGTTCCTGGCTAGGGGAGGTAGCTGCACCCTGATTGGCTCAGCTCTCCTATCCCACTCCACGTGTTGTCTGTCTCTCTCGCAGCGGCATTGTCCCTCCACTCAACTATTATAGTATTTTTACGACTTGCGACATGCTGCATGATGTTTACTCTCTGCCCAGCGGTAGCTTACTGATCTTACACGCACCGAATTCGCGCATCTTGGTAACGAGACGTAACGAGAAGCTCGCTGACTGGGTTTGTCTTCAAGGCCAGAGACTTTGTGGGAATAATCCAACTCTATCTACAGTATACACAAAATTAGGAAACTAATACAATTACAATTTACAATTTATTGTTTCAAATTACACGAAAAATATACATAAAAAGTTGATACACCACCCGAAGAAGCAGAGCTTGTGTTCGGGGGGGGGGGGGTTCAGTTCTATATATGAGAAAAACTTATAATAAATAATTACTTAAAAAATACAAGATTTGGAGAAGTATGACAGAATATTATGTATAAAAGGTTAGAACATTTTCTTTTTACAATACAAAGGTACGAGGTAATACAATATTAATACATAACAATTTATTTGTTCAAATTTTAGTAAAAAACAAAGAAATTAAGTTCTATCCAAATTTTAAATTCTAATATGAAAAATGTTATAACAGCAATAGTAGAAAACAGAAGTAATAATTATATAAATTTTCTAATTTTAGACCTAAATTGTTTGTTGTTTAAGCTATTTAGATCAGGATGGTTAGTAATAAATGAATTGAATAGTCTTGGGCCAAAACTTGAACAGTGCTTAGCTCCAGCAGTTGTAACATTTTTCGGTTCAAGTAATAAATTAAATTGATTCCTTCGCGTGTTATATACGTGAGATTCTGACTTGTAATTGTCACGATGTTTATGAAAGTAATTCAGTATGACATACTTGTAAATTTGGTCTATGGTGAAAACGTTAAATTCAGAAAATAATAAAATCAGGTAAACTGATGTAACAAAGTGCCAGTATGTTTTTGTTTAATTAGTTATCATTGCAATTATGATATGCACAATATGTATTTTTTAAATTGATTTCCAAGTTAAGCTCCAGATTTATTCATTAAGCAGGGCTTACGGAAGAACAAAGGTCTAGTTTTTTTTTTTAAATCAGATTAAAATCGTCCAGCATCAGCTGTACTGTACATATTTGTGATATCTTAACAATCGCACACTCTCATAAAAATAAAAAAGTCAAATTTGTCGGCTCGGGATTTGAACCATTGAACTGCAGAATGTGAGTCCAAGACGTTACCATCTTGTCCACCAGGGTCAGATTAACAGTCTAGTTGGATAAGCGTATGTAAAGCAACAATGTTATTTGTCATAGCCAACTGCATTTTAATCTCCAAATCCTTATAAGATCACAGTAAAACAATTGACTATGTTGTCATGATAACTGATTTGACTTTCATAAATTCTTTCGAATATGTATATTTACATAAAATAGGCACTAAATTGGGAATTACTCCGAAACCGTTCAACCGATTTTATCCAATATCAATAGACATGTTCCCATGGACATTATAAATGTGTACACCAAGTTTCATGGAAATCCGGTAAGGCATGTTTGAGTTACCGCGTCTTTAAAATAGACACTAAATTGGGTTTTACTCCGGTACCGGTCACAGATTAGGTTCAAATTCAATAGGCTACTTCTCTTGGACGTCATAAATGCGTATACGAAGTTTCATGAAAATCCGATACAGCGTATTTCAGTTATGGTGCCTTTCTAATATAATACTATTAAAATAGGCACTAAATTGGGCATTACTCCGGTACCGGTGAACCGATTTGGTTCAATAACAATAGGGTTCTTCCCATCGACATTATGAATGTTTATACCAAGTTTCATGAAAATCCGAAAAAGCGTACTTGAGTTATGGTGCGTACAGACGCACGGACAGACGGACGGACAGACAGACAGACAGACGGACAGACATTTTTCGTCCCCACACACAATCTCATAAAGTACCACACTGGCACTTAATAATTTGGAAGAATAGTCAGGAGGCTTAGATAAACAAATCTTTATGATGCGTTTTTGAAGACAAAGCAAAGGGCTGAGGATCGTTTTTGCAACTCCTTCCCACCCAATTATGCCATATTGAATAATAGAATGAATTAGGGCTAAATAAATCGTACGTAAAACATGAGCTGGTAAACATGAACGGAGAATAACGAATTTATAAATGACTTTACGTAGCCTATTGCATAAATATTCAATGTACTTGTCCCATCTTAAATGTCGATCAATTATGATGCCTAGATATTTCACTTGATTTGATTCACTTAAGGAGGGACAAGTGCAGCTATTAATACAGCAACCTGAATTGTGTATTTTTAAGCTTAAATGTTTACTTACTTTTAATTGTTTCATACCGGTAGCTGTTAAAGCGAAAGGAACTAGCGTAGTTTTCTCAACATTTAAGGAAAGTAAATTAAAATCCAGCCAAGATTTAACAAGATCTAGGCCTATACCTTTGTTGGCATTTTCGTAAGTTTCACTCCATGAAGAACCACTAAAAATCACAACGGTGTCATCAGCATATGAGTAAATAGAGCCATTAAATATATTAAAATTAATCTTTAGTAGTTCATTTATGTATATTAAAAACAATATGGGACCCAATACTGTACCTTGTGGTACACCTATATTTATTTTCCGGAAATCACTGAGATCATTATCTATTCTTGTAGCCTGAGTTCTATTACTTACGTACGACCGAAATAAATTTAAAACATTTCCTCTAATGCCTAGAGCATGTAATTTTGTCAGAAGAATATTATGGTCTACAGTGTCAAATGCTTTTTGTAAATCTTAAAATATACCTAAACATTTGTTTCCAGTATCTAATTCATTTATGATTTTCGTTGTGACCGTAAAAATGGCATCATCTGTTGACAGGTTAGGACGAAAACCGAATTGATTGTTAGATAAAAGTTTATTATTATTTAAATAATTCATCAGCCTATTCTTTATACATTTTTCTAAAATCTTTGAGATACTTGGTAGAAGGGAAATTGGCCTGTAGTTATTTAATTGGTTCTTATCCCCTGTCTTATGAATTGGTACGATTATAGCATTTTTTAAATCTGTTGGAAATATACCTTGCGAAAAACATAAATTAAAAATATGAGTCAGCGGTTTAGCTATGAAGTCAACAATTTTCTGTAGAGTTTTATTCGTAATACTATCTATACCAGGAGAAACACTAAGTTTTAATTTGTTAACAATATTAATTATATTAATGATTTTGCATTTTGTATAATGCTTTACTTTCACTAATGCTATTACATTATCATTAACTTGTATTTTAACTTGTATAGCCTAAATTTTACTCGAGCATTATTTTGCATTATAAAGATGAATTGACAAATGAAGATAATTTCGAGTCATAACAGTTACCATAGCTTTCTGTAATACTGAATATTAACCTATGTCCTCGAGAGCCCGAGAGCCAATCAAAATGCTTCAGGATACTTTCGCACTTTCCCCCTTCTTGACAAAAGTAAGAAAAAACGGAATTTAGCTAAGTAATTAGGTTCACCATTATACATTCGTTTATAATCACTAGACTTCGGACCTTTAGGTCGCTAAAAATGCTGTTTTAGGTACCTAAAATAGGCTCTAAAAATTGGAAAATAGGTTCTAAAAATCGTAAAATATTCTCTTATAAAATCGTTAAGTTGCAAATTTTCTGAAATATCTCAATTGCAATGCAGAATATTATATTTATTGAAGTCACCATTATTCAATAATCATGATGAAACACAGATATAGGCCTATGGTACACATAATTATATAGTATATAGACCTATTACTAGGGCCTGTATTACTACCATAACAGTGAAAACCTAATCCCTGCGCCCAGAAGCTATGCATATCATACTAGCATATTCAACCCCTTGTATCCCTCAGTGATTCAGAGAACTACTTTTTTTTTTTTTTCGTTACGGGACGTGGGAGTCGAGAGAAAAACACTACATTTTCTTGGGAATTTCAAGGAATTTTTCTACTGAAGAAGAAACATTTCTCACTATTTAACCACATCACAAATGTGTCATGTACTGCACATTCCGAGCTAAAAATGTAGTACGAACTGAAAATAAACGCTAGAATTTCTTTTAAAAAAGTAACTTATTTTAAACTTTAGAGGAAAAACAAGCAAAAAGGCAATATTAGGAGCGAACGTAAAAATAGGCTGTTTTAGGTCCTATAAAAGTATCAGTTTTAGGCATAGTCACTTATGAAACATGCATAGCCTATACAAGTTTTCGTCCATATATCACTTAAGGATTAAAATAGGTTTTTACCTAAAATCCGAAGTCTAACAATCACATAATAAATACTTTAAAATATATGACGATTTCACAGAATTTATTGACGATTAATTATGTTTGTGAAAAGATTCACTGAGCATGTAGGTTAGGACACACGCTCAGCGAAACCACCTTTAAACTATAAACAATGCGTCAATTAATACAGGGACATAAATACATAAGGAGTGTTTAAATTTAAATATAGGATATTCACATTACATTTTAATGTAGATTTAACAATAATCTTAGTTCCAAAATTGATCATAATCGCTAGTATTTATCTTTTACTTCATTGTTTAACATTTTTTATTTATTAATGGCGATAAATAACAAATGTTAATCTTCACTAGACGATTCCCAAGGATAAGAGAACCTCTCTTCGTTCAACATATCCCTTTCAGCTCAACAGTTAAATATTTGGGAATATTATTGGACAGCCGCCTAACCTATTGTCAGCATATACAGATACTACGCAACAGAGCATTTCAAAGATTTATGGCATTATATCCACTGTTCAAAAGTTTCATCCCTATTAAAAACCAAGTTACTGCTATATATCTCTCTCTCATAAGATCTTATATGACTTATGGATGCGAAGTGTGGGGGCAAGCACATATTTGTCATCTCACGAAACTTGATGGTATTCAAATATCTATATGCAGAACAATCACAGGCGCAGATTTTTACATCACAAATACACAACTTTACAGTGATCTAGAAATAACAAAGTTCAGTGACTTAATAAAACACTTGCAACAATTATATAGATTCAAGCTGCAAATCATTCTAACCCTTTCATAAGAAAACTTTCATCTTAAATCTGGCCACATTTAAGTTATAGAAAACATGACATCTTAATGACTTCAGAACACCCAAACATTCATCAAGCCAAGCTTCATCTCTGATGAACAAGACGGACTACAAATCAGCTACTAAGTCGAACAGTGTCATTTTCTTGTAAACATATTTTATTGTAAAAGGCAAAAGTCCACGAGACCTGGTACTTATATAAACAGTGTTTGCAAAAACACCATCAAATAAATAAATGTTTAGTGTTCATTCAATGAATCGCTTATAGGGCTTTGGATCGAGATATCAAAACGAAACGTTTTGTTCGATTGTAACATAATATAACATATTAGTTTCAATTAAATTATACAGAACGCTTAGGCCTACTAAAACTCAACGGTACCGGTACGCAAATTAATGACACCGGAGCGAAAAAATCTTCTTACACGTACTTAATAAGTAATTACCCAGTATTAGCTTTCAAAAAGTTAATTCATTTACCGGTTTGTGGTAGCTCGGCCGTTGATTGGATGCCCGCAAGAGTCAGTCAAAATGCTTCAGGTCTTCGGACATTGCATCGCCGTTTACATAATGGAATTGCAGTTCTTGCTAGCTAAAATTTAGCTACATTCATAACGTTGGTATGAGTCATTTTCCTTAATGATGTTCCATTTTGGGATGTAGTGCATCTACACAGACACAAAACTACAACACGAATAGTAGGCCTATTACGTTTTGTTGGCATGAAGCATTTTATTTAAATTACGTTTACTAACTTTTGTATAGTAGCTATAACAGTGATATTATTTCTCTATGTAAACTTGTTTTTAGACTAAAATCAGTACATATCAGCGAAATGCGTATACAAATAATTAATAACTTATAGCCATGCTTCTTCTGAACCTTAATTCGTATACATTCGTATACACTGATACAAGAAATTCTTAAAATATGTGAAGATTTCATAAAATGCACTGGCAATAATATTAATGATGTAATAGGCCTAAGATTCGCTGACATGTTAGTTTCAGGTTTAAAGCAGCCGTATATGTTAGAAATGAATTGATTCAATCTGAAAACAATCTGTCAGGAATTATATTAGGGGTATTACTTGCATAGGAGCGTTTAAACTGAAAAATACTCGCATTAAAATATAATGCAGATATCGATAGCCACAATTTCAATAGAATCCACAATTTCAATAGAATGCACAATTTGATTTTGTTAATATAAAGTCCACCTATGCTCAGTATGTAATAAAATTTTTAGACATCCAACCTATTTAAAAAATAAACATAGGTTAGATATCTAAAAATTTTACTTTTGATTTTGTTAATATAAAGTCCACCTATGCTCAGTATGTAATAAAATTTTTAGACATCTAACCTATTTGAAGAAAACATAGGTTAGATGTCTAAAAATTGTATTGCATACTGAGCGTAGGTGGACTTTATATTAACAAAATCAAATTATACAGCTCAGTAGGAAGACGAAAATAATTCAAATAAAAAAGAATGTACAATATTATACCAATAATATTATAGCAGCTCCATTTCATTATTGAAATCTTTTAGGCTATTTATTTAACACTGCCATCGTTATAAAGAAAAGAATCATTAAGGTAGGCTTATATCAAAGCGATCGACAATTTGATAAATATGTTTAAGATATTATTATAGCACCATATGTTATGTCCATTATAATAAGTTTTAATTAATGTTTAATGCTGTCAAGTAGAAAAATAATAAAGTTTATGTAAATTACCAGCTGGTTAGAACTTTTGGATATTGAAGCATGCTCTTTAGTAAGTAATTTCATCTATTATTCCTACAGACAGAAACTGATACATCTGAGATTGCCTTGTGTACCTTAGTTACGAACACTAATGTTTGTAGCAGCTCGGCCGCTGATTGGCTGTCCTCGAGAGCCAATAAAAATGCTTCGGATCTTCGGAAATTGACCTTTATATAATAGACCAGCTTAAAAGTCCCGGCGTTGCCCGGGTTTTGTACTTTACTTATAATTCGACACTAATTTACGCAGGACTTGCCATTTCCAAGTTACTACGAAGATATCTAGAGTATGAAGCGAAGAACGAACACATCACACTTAAATTATTCCCTCAGAAAATGCTAGATATAGCTTCACTGAGAACTTAGAATTATTTTGCAACCCATTGCTTCTATACACCAATAAGAATAAACATAAATTCCGCATTACTTTGCAACCCTTGCTTCTATACGCCATGCCTTGTTGATCGTGAAATAAGAAGAAACAGAAATTCTGTTAAATTGTTCTGTCTTTACGTGATATTTTATTTCCCACTCATGTTTCCACACAACCGTTTCAAATCTGAAATCAAAAAGAAAATCAATGTCACCTTCATACTTTCCTCCCTAAAAAAAATTAGCTTTCATCTATCGCAGAAGTAAAAACTATGAGAACTTAGTAACAGCTGATCGCCGCGTTGAGACATTTTATTTTTATTTTTATGAATCGGAAACTAAAACCTTAAATATTGAATAAATTATGGTCGAACAAAAAACAGACTATGCAACTTTCCTCTAATGGTAATTAAGATACTCATATCTTATTAAAATGCCATTTTATTAGCTTCATTGCATAATGTACTATTTTAAATTGATAATGATTATTTCATTTTTGGTCGACGTGCGTAATTTTTTTTTTTATTCGTTGTAATTTTTTGTTAATTATATTATAGCTACATAGTAGTTTATAAATTTCAGTATTGGTTAACGTTATATGGTGAAAAATTCTATACTGTGATTGGATAATGTATTAATTTTTCATATTTTTAACCGATAAATTAGCTGCAGAACTTAAACCCCCTAAAACTCGGCAATGGAGTTCTCCGAAATAACGTACAAGTTACACTAACTCAAAACTATTGCTCAAAGCAATACGTATAATTTCATAAAAGTTCACTAGACCTATTTTTTTCACACATACGCAATATAAAGAAATGGCTTAAAAATCCCGGATCGCCTGGGTATTGTGCTTTGTAATTAGAAATTACCTTATGAAGTCCTTATAAAGGCACGCAGAATTTGAAATAAGGAAGAACGACTTATCGCTCTCAAACTAATCCCTCAGAATACGCTGGATATACCTTTTTATAGAGGACTTAGAACTTTGCACCCCATTGTCTCTGTGCACCATGCATGGTAGGGGTTGAAATAAGAAGAGATAGAAATTCCGATAACATAAAATTGTATTGCCTTTACGAAATATTTTATTTCTCACTCTCATGTTACCATACAACCGTTTCGGGGCTGAAACAAAAACGAATTCGATATCACTTTCATACTTTCCTCCCCAAAAACTTGGGACATATTATACTGTGCGCATAGGACTAAAAATGTTCCATCCTATTTTGTCTCCTTTTATATACTTAAGTTAGTCAACTGTTAGTTAGCTGTCTAATGTGTCTTCAGCTTGTAGTCCTCTCTTGGCCATACTTTCTTTTACTCCATCCATCCAGGTTTCAGTTGGTCTTCCTTTCCTCCTCCTTCTTCTATCAGGTTCCCAATTCATTACCACTCTTGGCAATCTTCCTTCGTTTGTTTGCTAATTGATGTAGGTCTACTATAATGATGACGATGCCAGTGAGAGTTTGTTATTTCACGTGTAAATGTTGATATTGTTGTTGCATGAACTTACGAACACTGCTTCTCCACTAGCAAGCCACACCCTGGTAATGGCGCATGCAAATGACATTAACCAATCACGTTTTGTCACAAGATCCGAATTTTCTGTGAACTCTCTGTGAGTTCTCCTCCCCTTTTTTGAACAGGATCAAACTTACTTGGGACTCGGGACGCTATAAAATATTAATTCCATTGTTATTGTTAAGAAATAGTGGCGTACGGTGGAGGGAAGGAATGCAGGCCTAGGCCTAAAGCGCGTCTTCCACAAAAGCACGACGCTCGTCCGTAAGGGAGGGGATATATTTTTCAACGAACAAATTTGGTTCAGCTATAACAGGTTCTGGACTGGCATGATTCAAGAAAATAACCTGAAGAATAGCATGTCCTTAGTCAAAGATTACCATGGAGGTACAGCCTACCAGTCTATCCAAAAGGACAATAATTTATTTATAGGAAAAGAAATAGTGGTTACCCAGAAGATACGATTGCAATAGTAACTTGTCTCATTTCTCTTAAAAACCATCCTAAGAATTAATATTTCTCATTATTATTATTATTATTATTATTAAGGGTCCACCGCTCTGGCGCAGGGATGCGTTAGCTCCTCTCACGCAGCGGGCCTGGATTCGATTCCTAGTCGGGACAAGTTACCTGGGTGAGGTTTTTTCCGGGGTTTTTCCTCACCTGTGAGACAAATGTCGGGTAACTTTAGGCCCTTGTGGTTCCCGGATATCATCTGTCCGTCATTATCATCTTCATCCCATCCTCGCCATGTTTGGAATGAGTGTGTGTGTGTGAATGGTGTTTCTCGTCCTATGTGTTCGTGTTGTCTCGGAGGTAGCCCCGGCATTGGGCTGATCACTCATCCGGGGAGGCCCTCCATGTCCTTGTCGGGTTAAAAAAGTATGTATGTGAACCAAAGATAACTGCCTCTCCCGACAGGTAGCGGCCCTGTAAGGCCCGGGCGGCTTGAGTTGCTTAAATTCTAAAAGGGAGAGGTAAAACTAAGATAAAGAAAGAAAGGTTCCTTGAAGTGGATCAAAACATCGATATTTTTATTATTTTATTGCTTGACTTCTTAGTCTGAAGTGTGCTTTATGGAAATATAAATTTTTTTGAACCACAAGCCTAATTAAAGGATCTAAATGACAGCTTATGACAGACTATTTATAGGCCTATAATCTGCTTATATCTCGTACACTGTATAATTGTATAAATAAACATAGAAATAAATTGAATTTAATTTAGGTTAGATATCGTAACACTGGGGTGAGTGGTAGATCAATAAGGACTTTAAATTCGTTTTCCCATAACTTTTATTTTCTCTAGTCTTATGTATCTTTTCTCTGAAACTATTCATCCCAGAACATTGCAACTTTTACAGTCTATTTATATGTTATAACAGCAGAATCTGACTTGTTTTTAACTTCCTTGTATCAATATTAAGACTATGATAAATTTTTTCATTTCCAAAATTTTAAAAAATAAGGGTAAGTTAGGCCTAATTGAAGACATACCCGGAAAACAGGCTAACCCACATTTTTGTATGGAGGGGAACAATATGGTGTTTCATGAAGGAATGAGGCTGGAAAAAAATTGTTCGAGTTATTTTTTTAAATTTCTGTGAACTTATAAGCTTCAAGCATACAGACGTTGAAACTGACAAATTTAACCAGGCGGAGATGAAGGTACCTTCCCCCCTTAAGAGACAATAGGGCTACAATATTTTTTGTTGAATTACAGTATTTCTCGATATTACATTTCCTCAGTTAATGAATATGATAATTAGAAATTTAAAATTCCGGCTTTCATGACAACAGTGGGATTTTTATAAAAACGTATTATATTACAGTAACCTCGTAATATAATGGGGCGCCAGAGACAACAAAGAAATGTCACTCGTAGCTAATGGCCACAGGTTCGGTTAAGGATGCAAGACGAAGTGGTCGTCTATCGAGGTCTGAGGAAAACGCGGCGGCTGTTGAGGGAAATGTTTGATCCCAGTCCGATTAGGCCTAAATGAACACCAGCAGCTTGCGAAAGCGGACTCACAAGGTACGCGGTGCTAAAGGTATTGAAAGAAGAACTACATCACCGCTCATGGAAACCCAGTATCTGGGACCAGAAGACTGCGACCGCAAGATGGAGAATGAAGAGTTCATGCCGGGTTTGACAAGAGGACTGGCCTCAACTGTTTCAAACATCATCTGGAATGACGAGGCTGTATTCCATGTAGGAGGATTCGTCAATCGTCGCAATAATTGAATTGATTTTTCTAAAACAGCACATGCCAGAAAAACAGAGTTTTGAGACATACGAGGGTGAGTCCGAAAATAAGTTTCCCCTGGAGACTGTGTAAAGAGGTGTGGATGAAAGACAAAAAATATAATGAGACATTAAAGATAAGACATAACTTTATTTTTCCACATGATTACCACGTACATTGAGACATTTGTCATACCGCTTTAGAAGCTTCAAAAAGCCCCCCAGGAAAAAACCAGGGCTCTGCATACGGAAGAAGCGTCCGATTACAAATTCTTCCGCTACTTCATCGATGGTGATACGCCGGTTCACCATCATGTCATCCACCGTCCTGACATTTTCATCTGTGGTGGCCGTGCACGTCCGTCCAGGTCTCGCTGTGTCCAGCACTAGCTGACGCCCCTCACTGAATTGGCGGCACCATCTCCGCACCATTTGTTTCGACATCACAACTGGTCCAAAGACTTCACGAGGCAGGTATGAATTTCTGCTCCCGATATTCCCCGTGCCCATTCATAGCGGACAACCCCTCTCACTTCCTCCTTTGTCCACGTCAAAACGCACCTTCTCTCCATAGCTACCGGGACCAGACTAGTGATGGGTAACTTGTGAGCGAGTCGTTCAAAATGAACGCTTCACTCGTTTGAAGTGTGAATGAGTTACTCATTTTTAGTGAACTAGTAGTTCAAACAGTTCAAACAGTTCATGCTGTTATCCAACTCATCCGTGCCAAGTGTCTTTCGTTTATTTTCTACTTCACTCATTCATACACTTCAACACTTCAAAGAGGTTAAATCCAACTCAGTGAATGCTTTACTCATTCCGATCTTGTTTGTTTGTCACTCTACTTCACTTTCAAATTCTTTACTTTGTGTTACCGTGGAGCTTTCAGGCAATACCAATAGCTGAAAAACACATATAATTTTTGAAGTGAAGCTTCTTTAGCCGCGGTAGGGGTAAATCGAGAGCTTGTGTAACGCTAAAAAATCGTCACGAAATTAATGTAACGCTCAAAATCGTCACGAAATTAGTGAGGTGTGACGGAACGGACTGCTCAGAAAGCATTCAACTCAATGATTAAGCTTATCCGAAGTTTAAAAAATTAAAAAATCCAAAATTAAAAAATCGAAAATCGAAAATAAAAAAATTATAAAAAATTGAAAGACCCAAAAATTAAAAAATCCAAAAGAAAAAGATCCAAACGTCCAAAGTTCCAAAATATAAAATATAAAAAATCAAAAATTAAAAAAATCTAAATATCCAAAATTTAAAACATAAAAAATTGAAAATTAAAAAAAATTAAAAATAAAAAACCAAAATTAAAAATCCAAAATTCAATAATAAAAAACGTCCAAAATTCCAAAATTTTAAATATACAAAATCCAATATTAAAAAGTCCAACAATCCAAAATTTAAAAATCCAATAATCCAAAAATTAAAATTTTGTCGCGTGGCGTTCCACGCACACTTTTTTTTAAACATGATAACCAAGTCAGTAGGTACGTGTTTCTATCAATAATAAAACGAAAATTAAAATTAATTAATTGCCGATTAAGATATCCTGCAAATTAAATTATTTTATTGCAGTAACGTATTATTAAAAAATATATATATATAACTATTTTTTTAAACCATAAGAAATTTTAGATTCACGAAGTTGGAAACAGCGATGTTCCCTTTTTACATACCAAATAAGTCAAGTGTTTTATGTCAAGTCACGTATCTTTATGTCCCCCTCCGGTCTGAAAACAACCGTGCTTGCAAATCGCGTTGGATACCCCAAGTATTTCTCCCCAGGGAAATGTGTGTGAAAGAGAGAGCGTGAGCTTTGTGAACGATGTTATGAGAAAGAACACTTCAAAGAGCACTTCATTTTTGAAGTGTTCATACAGAAGAGTGGCAAAGAAAAAATAGCTTATGGGTAAGGCCGGCCAGGAGGGAAAATGTACTTCACGAACGAACTACTTCATTTGAAGCGTTCACAGAGAAGAGATAGTGAAGTAGTTCACATAAATGAACTGGTTCGACCCATCACTAGACCAGACTGAGAGGCTAGATCGCAGTATGAGTGTCTTTCGCGTTCAACCGATGTCTTGTTTCCCCCATTGCTGTTCGATTTCCTGGGGAAAAATAGAGGGGAAACTTATTTTCGGACTCCCCCTCGTACAAAAATAACTATTTAAAGCCAGTATATAAAGGAGTAAGAAACGAAGCCCCTAAATAACGGTTAGATATTATTAATGTTATTGTTCTTTTATAAAAACAAAATACTGGTTTTCAATGTTTAGACTTGGATTAAGGTTTTTGTTGGCATGTGTTGTTTTACCAAATAATAGGAAATTACTTTTAATATTTCACACAGAAATTTACATTACCTGACCTAAAATTATCTCACTCGTCATTCTCTTCTGTAGTAGTAGGTCAGTTGAGAATCCCACTGTAAAAATCATTATGTTCTGCTGGAATATATTGCATTAACTTCCTTATGTCTTGCAATTTCGTCTGTTTAATAGGCACGCGTCCTTTTGGATATGCCAACTGTGTAGGAAGACTTACAATATTTGAATTACTGATTCCAAGTTTGAAAATATGTACCACCATACCATCTATGAATGATCGAGCTTCAACTATGTATTGTTTGTCTCTTGCGTATGTGGAATAAGTAAAATCAGAAATCAAGAAATGTTTTTGATCTTGAGACACTCTAAGACCACTTAGGTCAACTGAAAGACTGTTTTTCTTGAATAACGAAGGCCACCAACTTTTGAAATTGATAATATCTGGATATTCTACCATCTTAACTGTGCATTTCTTTCCTTTTGTGAAAAAAATAATTATTTCAGTATATTCTTTAGGAACGTAATGAGTCTTACAACTATTTTTCCCAAAGCAAATTGTCTGTCAAATAGGTAAATAATAATGTCCTCTCTGTGGAAAATATCGATTTATGTTTCAAATCTTCCCATAAATACCAAGGCTACAAAAAAATCATATTACAGTTTGATTACGATTTTGCACGGTGCAAGAATACGAGAAAACATGAAGGTGCTAAACTGTATCAGAAATTACTTTATTAATGAAGACTAGAATAAACGATACAACTTCATTTGGACCTTTTCGCCCTTTCCCTCTGCTTCCCGTCCGGCATTGCTACTGATACTTCATACCTACTCTTTTCAGGTGACATGTGCACTTTCTCCATCAAACCGCATTCAGTGGGTATGGGCAGATACGTCAGAAATACAGTGAATGCCGCTTAATGCAATCGCGGATAATGTTATCAGTCGGGTAATGTTATCACTTTTATGAAGTCCCGTATGGATTAATACTCATAGAGATTGAAAAAATGTTGTTTAATGTGATAAAAAATTGTTTGTGTTATCACATTTTCCTTTTTGTGGCTTTATTTCCAAGTAGACCTACTGTACGTTATTCACAATTTTGTTTTTAAGGGTTTCGTTTCTAACTCAACTGTATTGTATTGTACTGCAATTGCAATTCTGTTCCCAGCTCACAGGATGACCAGTTCCTGTGAATTACCTAACTTTCTCTTTTAAGCGATAAAACATCTGCAGCTTTTGATTAATGAAGATAATAGTGTTAACATGCAGTGATGGCCAGTGTAAAATGAAAAGACTTGAATAGTTAGGCGTTAGATGTTTTGCTACGCGGTATTCACCACAGATCAGTATGGACTTCCAAAAACACTCGTAACTAAGTATGGAGTATTGGTAAGGGACTCCTAAAGGAAAACAAAAACAATTAAAAACTTTGTTACTGGTTGAAAAAAGATAGTTGCATGCAGTCTATAACTGTATTATAAGTTGTTCAATGGGTGGAGTGAATAAAAATTGAGTAGTTACTACTAGTAATAAGTACTAGTAGTAGTAATTACTTTCAGTAGTTACTTACAAGTACCAGCTTTTACTTAATTTTGAGTGAATAACCTTATACTAGTACTTATAAGTTAATACTGGATGAACATTAGTAGTTACTACCTGCTAAGCTATGCGAACTACATGTAGTGGACTGTGATTACTTCAAGTAGGCCATGATATCTACGTAATAAGAGGAAGTATTTGTCTTTCTGTCAGTCTGTTTGTCTGAGTGCGATACCCAGCCAAATCTAGGGCATTTTAAAATATTAAAATATTAAATAAAAAATCTTAAATTTTTAACATAGATGGACTAAAGGATGTCTGAATTCACCTTAAAGCCGGATTTTCAACTTTTTTATTTTGTTCGTGAATTATGATCTCCCCCCCCCTCCCTCCCAAAAAACTGTCAGAAAACATACTTTTTTTCACTATTGCAGCATCAGATTTTAGTAATAGGCTACTTTTCAATTGTAAAATTAATAAGTACTCTTCCTCTTTTGCCATAGCAACTGGGGAAGAAGAGCATTGCGGAAATAATTTTTTTCAACATAACGCATGGAGATGCCGATTGCTTTGATTTTGTTAGCCCGCTCTACTTGATTTATTTGTTTATAACATTACAGCATGAAGAGATCTGAAATTTTTAACATGGGTGGACGGTAGGTCTGAATCGGGAAACATTGCTCGATTTGGACGAAACTCACTGTGTAGGGGAGGGGATTGAGCCTGGAACTCGAATCTGATATCATTTCTGTCCCTACAGTGTACTCGATTCGTAGAATGCACCCCATAGCTGGATGTTTTTAAAATTATTAATCTTTTAATTGTTTATGAATGATTTACATTTAAGCGGAAGGTTCATAATTCTATGGTTCATTTTAATCATTTCACTCTCAATCTGTACGCCCACATGGCAACACATGATTCATTTAGTAGTTTTAATTATTTATTTACTACGTCTGACAATACAATTACAATAAAATTAGATAATTAATGCAACTTATTTAAAAACAGTGTAAGTTTTAATAAATTGAAGTTTTTTTTCCTATTAAGTGTGGGCTTATTATTAAAAAACCTAGCGATTATATTAATAAATATGGGCGAAGTCACAGACACCTTCTGGTTTAAAATAAAACAAAATAAAATATATAGGCTAACCTCAATACTACATAACCTCAATACTACATAAGATTGACCGTGCTGCCTAAATAAAAACAACAAAAGAAAATTGTGAAATTGTTTAGGCAATAATACACAGAAAAAAATTTTGAATCGTATAATGAATTCTGACTCTGAGAGCCTGGATCACTCAAAAATGAAAAATTTATAACTTCTGCCTGCTTGCTATGTGTTACAATATTTTCATCCATGAAATGTGAAGTATGCCACTTCATATTTTCCTTTCTGAATCTAAATAAATTTGATAATCATCTTCTTGAGCCTCCATTTGCTCTCTGTACACTTTTTGGTTCATAATTCTTGTAAAAACAAGCATTTCAGATAAGGCATTGCAATCTTAAGCAAGGTCTGTACCACACTTGAATAGTTCACAGTATTTACTGGTATTGATAAGTAAATACTTGTTATTATTCACATATTTTGCAGTAGGTACTACTTGTTCTAGTATGTACTGATTACTAATAAGCAACAGTATTTACTGAAATATTTTATTCACTAAAATGCTAGTATTTACTTAAAATTTTGCAGTAAAAGCATTTACTGACTTTTATTCACTCCACCCATTGATTCACATTTAAGTATTATTTTATGAATAAATAGCTTTTAATTCTGTTTTGTAGTGTATTATCTTATATATGAATAAATAACCTTCATTCAATTCCTTCGGCTACTGTTATCAATCGGTTAATATTATCAGATTAGCTGAGCCTCGAAGTGATCACAATAAGCGGCGTGCACTGTACATTGAGATGTGTGCTTTAGTCTGGAAATGACACCTCCACACTTAAAAAGCGGGTTCCTGACCACAACTCTATTTTTCCAAGAAAGTTACTTGTGCAGTTCCAGAAAAAAGAAAAAACTATTCATTTGTCGTTACTGGGTGGGCGGAACACTATCCCCGTATGACGGTGGAGAAGATGCAGAGTCGTCCAAAAGTCATCGTGTGATGTAGAACATATCTCATCGGGCCTTATCGCCTGCGTGATACTACGAACGTAGAACTCGACTTCTACATATGGCCCATGGTCTACATATGGAAAATATCGATGCCATAATTTCCATGCAGCTGTTGTACGAACGTGGTTGGACGAGAGTTGTTGGTTTTGGTTGGGACGACGCGAACCTCAGGAATATCCTGCAAGAAGTCCAAATCTCACACCTTCCTGTAAAGGTTAGGCAAAAAATGAGCTCTACCGGACAAAACCTGGCACAGTGGACGAATTGGAACTACGAACCCGAGACCAACGTTCCACTCGACATCCTCCAGAAGGCTGTGGGTTCCATTCCCGGCCGTTTGAGAAAAATTTGTAGACGCCACAGGTGTCTGGGGTCTGGACTTTTGCGTCCCAAAACCACTTAGCTAGGACTTTTGCGTCCATAGATCCTCAGATCCAATGACCCGTTTGCGTCCCGGGTCTCTTTAGAGGAATGACCAAAATGCGTCCCATGGAATACAGGTAAAATTAATAATTGGTACCATGCATTTCGTTTGGCATTACCCAGGGTACACCGCGAGGAGGCGAACTGCTACACACACCAAAAATTTTAATCCTTGCATTACTGTCAATATTAAATAAAACTGAAGCGGAGAATGAAGTTACTCTTTGTATTTTGGCTACCAGTTTACTTTCTTGTGGTTGGTAGGAACTTATATGATACTGTTCGCACATATTCCAATCTGCTGAGTGCTTCAGTTCTATATTCAACAATTTTTTCTACCAATCACGCCTCTTTTTCATTTTTCTTGACATTGACATCGGTTGTTGAGCGTGTGTGAATAAATGTTTCTGCTTGTATATTCTTCAAGGCTTTGATTAACTGGAATAGGTGTGGGTGCGAGTGATAAAACATTCTATTAAATTTTGAATGGAACGATTCACAGCTGTTGTTGGTTCTAATGGAAGTATCAGAGAAGTCGGTCCATAAAGATGGAGGATGCGTTGCCTCTGGTTTAATGTAGGTTGTCCAAGGGTTGTTTACGTCAAATTGCACTGGACGCACGAGGGTTGTTTTGATGAAGCGATCACTTGCTTTGGGACGCAAAAGGGTACGACCCAGGTGTCTATATTGAATTTTGAGGTATGATCCATATTCCCATGAAACACTGTACACTAATAATAATTTCAATAAATTATACCCTTTTTTCAAAACCTAGTTTTTTCCACTCGCCCTATTTAGAAGGTGGATTTCTTTACTGCCCGTTCATTCACGATTTCTAGTTCTACCAGTGTAAAGTATTACTGTCTAGAAATCGTATTAAATTATTTTTCTGACTGTTTAAAAAACATTATTCTTCATTTATTGATTCTGCACTTAATTTTGGCAGAAGCCCAAGAATAAATTAGTTTCAAATTTTGTTATATACGGCCCTTAACGAATATTAGAATAACAATTAGGAATTTTTGTGAGAGCACAATTATGAGAATTAATGCATACTTTCATTATAACGGTATAAGTATATTTTACAAACGTGGCTATGCAATCACGAAAGTTAATGTAAGCTTCGTTAAAATTTTGTTTTTGAAATCAGCTATGCGTTTAGTCAAAAAATTTTCCTTTTTTTTTACCGATTTTTTTTACTACAGTATATTTATCTAAGAAATTAAGAAACACATACTCGAAAATGTTCCATATCTCTAATTTATTGTGACGTGGCATTTCCATAGTCATTCAAATCTTAAGGGGTACAAACTTTCAGGCACGAAGCTGCAGCCCTTCGAGGTTACTGAACAATTTTTTGTGCATTATTATTGTAGTGTGGGACACACCATGGTCAGTCGATTGACAGACTGTACTACAAACCGGATATTCGATCCCCGTCGAGGTTATTATGATTTTTCTCAAATGGTCTAATACTACTGGTGGTACTCTGTCGCAAGGGTTGACTCAGCCTCCAACATAAATTATTACCAGGAGCTATCTCTTTGGTAAAAGCTACAGGCTTACGATCTTCATGTGGCGAATGTTTAGAAAAATATAGCTAATAGACTAGTAAGCTTAGCTTAAAAACATAAGGGTGCCCATAACCTTCACAGAGAACACATTATTTTACTTCGATTTATTAAGAAGTGAATGTCATGAGAATAATCAGATTGGAAAAATGTATAATATTATGATAGATCAAGGATGGAATCCATAGCGGCTGTTCTCGAAATCTCTCTATAAAAATTAGCTGGAAACAGTCATTTATCCCGTGGTGGTAAAGTCATATAACAGCGTTCAGTGTCGTTTTTAATGTCGGATTTCACACTTTCATCGGCCCTGCTTTTATTTTTAAATAGGTGTGTTTTTATTGCTGCAATGATTTACGATTTTACGATAGTCTTGGTGAAGAGCAGATGACTTCTAACAGGTTCGGAGTAAGCACCTCATGGCGTGAATGCAGTGTCCTACATCAACAAGGTTAGATACAGGTTCAAGAATATTACTACAATGAGCATCAGTTGGTAAAGAGAAGTCAGCCAGTGAAGTCAACATCAGATCCACTAGTCAGCAACGATGCGTTTTTTCTGCACCGTCCTTGCGTTTGCAACGCTGCTGTTTGCTATTGTGACAAGTCTTAGCACACGAAAGACAGGCAAGTACTGTATTATTATTTTTTTATTTATTTATTTTAAACACACAAGACGCTATACATTAATGATGCGCAACAGCAAGTAATAAATTCAACCCTTATGTACTCAGGGCGAGAAAGAAAAGGGTTAAAAAATTCGCAATCCGAATGCAATATTGGTCCGTTCTTCAATATATGTTAAGAATTGGAAGCTTTAGACCATTTTGAAAACTGTTAGGTAGATTTAACGATATGTTTTAACATATGTTGGAAAAAATCTGTCAATATCTATGGCAAGATTTAAAAATGACTGCTCCTTCTCATTACCGGTACCTAAAGGATTAGCAGTGTTCAAAGGGTTGAAATAACAATAACAATAAAATAATGCTCTGTGAGATAATATATACGCCTATGTTATTTTACTCTTCGGAAGTGATTAAGTTGGCCAAGATCATTGGTACAAAATACTTTAATGAAATGCTCAGATAGTAACATTTAAAAAATTAATTATGGCTTTTTTGTATAGTTTTTGTATGAAAAAGGTGGAAACAACGTTATTATTGTTACACCTTTAATGTAAACTAAAATTCATATTTACTTGTTATTGTTCTAAAAAAAAACATCGATTTCTTAAAATTAAATTATGTGAAAATACTTAAAGCAAGATTTATTTGATTGATTTACGCCAAATTATGAATTAAAGAACCAAGCACATATTTAGAAATTAGTTTCTGGGGAGTTCTTAAACTGATTGACCATAAATTACTGACAACTTCCCTCCCCGAGTGACCCTAAATATTGATTTTTCTAGATAATGCTTTAAAAATCTCGTATTTTGGTGGTCCGGACCCCAGGACCCACCCCAGGACCCACCCCAGGACCCACCCCAGGACCCACCCCAGGACGTTAGCCTATAAAATGCGACGGATGTTACTCTCTTGCTGGCTACGACAGTTTTCACTTTTCATCCTGGACCTGAAAGTTTTTACTTTCTCTACCCGTACATAAGATGCTGTAGAACTATAGCAAGTATTGTGTTCGACCCTGAAATTCGAAGTCTAGTTTTCAGAATTAATATATGTTTCGAGGTCTGCCACCCATGTTTCTGGAATAGCACTAAAACTCGTGATGAAAATGCATTGCAGGACTAATGTCTGGCGTTTGCCTGCATGAAAGTCAGTAGGTAGGCCTAATTTGTTGCTGTGCCAATTGGTTCACCACTTGCTTGTGATTTCCTTGTCGTGCAAAAGTCTAAAGCTACCGCAGCTACTGACATGGCATTCTAATTATTTATACAAGGTTAAGTTCGTTTCCTTTTTAGTACTTCTGCATTTCAAGATTACAACCTGGATTTCCTTACTAAGAGTCGGAAGAAGTTACGCATTTTACCAAAGAAAAATAATTTTTTATTTTCAGATTTTTTAACCTAATATGAGTTTTCTGTTTTAACCATTCTCATTCGGAGGGGAATGCACTAAATCTTTCTCTGTGTAATGGTTTTTGAGTATTTGTGTATGTCCTTGTAAGGTCTCCGAGTGGAGGTTTCAGTACCAAGACTAATTTGGTTATACTTATTTTCCGATAGAGAGCAGAAGGACAGGTGGTAAACCCATCGCCTCACAAACCTCGTAGGAAACTAATGTATTACTCGGAAAAGAAGGGCTCGAGGAATTTTGTGCAGAGGCTCTAAAGTAGGCTTGGAGTTCTTTAGCGTGCCGTAAAACTACGACACGGGCCCCCAGCTTAAAGTTCTTGCCGGAGGACTCCGTGTTCACGATTTTTACGTCCTGAAAAATGCCAACGACCGTGGTTGGGTTTGAACCCGCGACCTTCGTATCTACCTCTACACCGCGGCCGATAGTATTGTGCAAGATAATATAATTGTATGTTCTAAATTATTAGGTTGGTATTCTTTACCCAGCCTGAAATCTCAGGCACGTAATAGGAAGGGGAAAAGTGAGGTAAAATATTTTGGGGAGGGAGAAGAAAGATGTGTGTGCTAAATGAATCATCGGTGATATTCAGTGAACTCATCCAAGAATTCTATGTACAACTGGAAGTGGCATTAACGATGTCATATTCAATTATTATATAATAACATTTTTTTTTTACATTTTACATTTACATTTATTTGCATTTACATGAAACAATTACACGTCAGATTAACTTATAATAGTTTTAAATACAAGTAACTTATATATACAATGTTATATATTTAAGAAATGCTCACAAATAAAACACATCATAAACATATTTTAAACACATCATAAACATAAAAAATACAAGCAGAAATCAGTATTAGTAAGTAAAAGAAAGATAGGTAATAAAAATATATAACTTAAGTAATAATAGATGTGTTGGTTCTGAAAACCCCGAAAGAGCAGGGCTCGTGAATAATACTTTTGATTTCCCAGCATGAAAACTTTTAAAGCCAATTTCCCGCACATACTTCAGAGTTATTATTTTCCATTTAGATAAAGCGTTACTATATAACAATGCGATAGTTGTTTTAATACAGTAAATAGCTTTATTAATTTCTTTTGAAGTCTTTTTTTCTTTTCTTTCTTTATCTTAGTTTAACCTCTCCCTTTAAGGATTTAAGCGACCCAAGCCGCCCGGGCCTTACAAGGCCGCGACCTGTCGGGAGAGGGATTATCTTTGGATCACATACATACTTTTTTGACCAGACAAGGACATGGAGGGCCACCCCGGATGAGTGATCAGCCCAATGCCGGGGCCACCTCCGAGACAACACGAACACATAGGACGAGACACACCATTCACACAAACTCTCACTCAGAACAAGGCGAGGATGGGGATGAAGATGATAATGACGGCCAGATGATATCCGGGGACCACAAGGGCCTAAATTTACCTGACATTTGTCTCACAGGTGAGGGAAAACCCCGGAAAAAACCTGATCTAGGTAACTTGTCCCGACCAGGAATCGAACCCGGGCCCGCTGCGTGAGAGGAGTGGACAATTTTGAAATCTAATTTTCAAATTAAGAAAAAATCGTTAATTTCTGAAGTTAGAATTTAAAATTCAGTGTACTATTTTTGCTAAACATTTAAACAATTACATTTTGAAAATACCGTATGCGGGTTTTTAAAAATAAAATTTAATTGTCAAATAAACGAACTGTGATTTGGTTTAGTGCAACTGAGTTCTGTACGAATAAGGACAAAACACAAACAATTTTTGTATTTACTCTAAATTATAATAGAAACACAGATCGAGCATTAAACTTCTTGGTATCTTATTAGATAGATAACTTTCCTGTAAGAAACGGGCTGCAACAATTTATAAGAAACTGTCCGTAATTCTATTTCTCTTGAGAAACATTGCGTTTCTATTGGCACTTTATTAAAATTATGTTACAGCTTTGAATTACAGTGTTTTTTTGTGGGGTTACATTGCAGGAGAAAAAAACGCTTCTAAAAAAAACTGTTGGAACAATGAAAAGTTGTGAATTCTTGATTATGTAAATCCATTTTTTAATTATTCGGAATTTTAACTGTGGCATCTTTGTATGATTTGGCAAGTTTAATTTTTATGTGTGTGCGTCATAAAAATGAGCATTTCTCCAATACATACTCCCTCAACACAAAGAGAAGACAAACTCTGTGCCTCCAAAATTCCGATTGTAGAAATCTCTTTATTCCCGCTTATATGGTGGCGTTAAATTATTGTATAATAAATTCCTATAGATGTAAGACAGATGGCCAGTTTACATCCCCTTAAATCTAGAGTTAAAATATAACTAAGCAATTTAACTTCTATACTGTACAGGAATATTGCATCAATACTTGATGGCTAAACAAAAGCATTATTATTATTAGTATTATTATTATTATATTATATTATATTATTATTGATATTATTGTTTTTCGCTCCTCTCACGCAGCGGGCCCGGGTTCGATTCCTGGTCGGGACAAGTTACCTAGGTGGGGTTTTTCCTCCCTGTGAAACAAATGTCGGGTAACTTTAGGCCCTTGTGGTCCCCAGATATCATCTGGCCGTCAATGTCATGTTCATCCCATCCTCGCCTTGTTTGGAGTGAGTGTGTGTGTGTGTGTGTGAATGGTGTGTCTCGTCCTATGTGTTCGTGTTGTCTCGGAGGTGGCCACGGGATTGGGATGATCACTCATCCGGGGAGGCCCTCCATGTTCTTGTCTGGTCAAAAAAGTATGTATGTGATCCAAAGATGATCCCTCTCCCGACAGGTCGCGGCCCTGTAAGGCCCGGGCGGCTTGGGTCGCTTAAATCCTAAAAGGGAGCGGTAAAACTAAGATAAAGAAAGAAAGAAAGAAAGAAAGAAAGAAAGAAAGAAAGAAAGAAAGAAATAAAGAAAGAAAGAAAGAAAGGAAGAAAGAAAGAAAGAAAGAAAGAAAGAAAGAAAGAAAGAAAGAAAGAAAGAAAGAAAGAAAGGAAGAAAGAAAGAGAGAACGTTATTATGGTTATTATAGTAGAGTCCCGCTAATCCGGAACACACTCGTTCGGATATCCGGTTAATCTGAAAGAGATTACTGTACTGAAAAATCGACAAATTCTTAATTTGAATCACAAAGATTTGTTTTGTTAATCCTACAATAATCCATAGGTTAAGAACTTAGGTCTACGTATACAATAGTGTTAAAACTAAAATTAAGTTTTAGAAAGAGTTATATTTACAAAAAAAAACATAGGCCTGATTTTTTATAGTTTTATCCACCTAAAACTAGTATTACAGTGCAGTACGTGAATTTTAAGGCAAATTCCGTTTAATCCGGACTTGCGGTGATCCGGACAGGATCCGGTTCCATCTAGTCCGGATTGGCGGGAGTCTACTGTACTAAAAATAAAATTATACACCAAACGTAATGTTAATCACATACAGCCCTACATACACCAAAGATAGGCCTAATAAATAAAATGTCAACTATTCTGGAAAATATAAATTTCATCTCTCCACTACAGAGAACGCCCATTTGATAGGTTATGGACGCCATATGATTTCATTGCTAAGGGCGTGTGATATTTTCTGGCAGTGATTTTTATTTCCATTAAGCGAACAGAAACTTATAGGCCTAACCGGTTACAAAGTTGAGAAATATTACATATTCCATTAATACGATACGCCATTTATTCAAAGTACAATGAACAACAGTAGATCTCATCATCAATGAAAACGGGTACCATCCTACAACGGATTAAAAACATACAAATCCTTACATATGCGTTGTTTTCAATTACGTCAAGGAACAATAATGCCAAATTGGAAGGAAATCGAACTACGCGTTTGGTTGCGATTTGTGTAACAAACAAATTTACCGAGAAAAAGAAGAAATGCCGGTAAAGTTAGGTAAAATTGTACTGGAATGAAGTTTTAGAAAATTGTACACTTGAGAGTGGAAGAGTGGAAGCAGTCTTCAGGTTTTTATAGCTTAAACCAGTGGCTCCCAAACTTTTCAGTCAGCGGACCCCTTGAAAAAAATTAAAATTTCGCGGACCCCTTGAAAAAAATAAAATTTCGCGGACCCCCATTGGGTTTTGAAACAAAAAACTAAAATACTTTGATTCAAATGTATTAAATTCAATAGACAAAATGACAATATCAATGATAACAAACAGAGTTTACTTCTTAATGTGAACAGTGAAGCTGCTTTTGATTAATAATTTAGCTCTGCAATGTTAGGTTTAATGTCTGACAATTTCAATATTAAATCACTTTCAACTTCATGTTTATTTCTCAACCTTGATTTCAAGTACGTGAGGTGGGAGAATGCTGTAGTAGTGGGGAACACAGTTAAGCACTTCAAAATTACGGGATATCCTAATTCTTCTTAAACCACCTGCGGACCCCCTGGAACACCATCGCGGACCCCCAGGGGTCCGCGGACCCCACTTTGGGAACCACTGGCTTAAACCGTTTGGCTAGAATCGTTAAAAGAAGCTGAACATCACATGAAACGGTGTCACTAAAACAGTCACCATCTTGAAATACGAGGGCCGTCCACAAAGTAAGTTACCCTAGGGCCGTTTACACAGACAAAACAAAATTTCACGGAAATATTTATTGTAACAGATATAGCAAGTGTTTAGCTATTTTTTAACATATTCGCAACAGAAATTGAGACATTTGTCATACCGTGGGACCAGCTTTTGAACACTTGTGTCGTAGAAGTCTGCCGTTTGGGATTTGAACCACTGTGTGACAACCATCTCCGCTTCTCTTCTATTCTTTGTCATTTATTGAGGTGTAGGAAAAAATGGAAATCACTGGGAGCGAGGTCCGGGTTGCAGGGTGGATGTTGAAACATCTCCTAGCCGAAATTTTGCAGGAGACTTGCAGGGAGGTGTTTAAGCCTCCACCCTACAGCTTGGACCGCGCACCCAGAGATTTTCATCTTTTCCTACCCCTGAAGAAATGAGAATGAATGGCAGAGAATGGTACAGATTGAAAGAGAAACGGAGAAGGTTATCACACAATGGTTCAAATCCCAGGCAGCAGACTTCTATGACACAGGGATACAAATGTTAGTCCCACGGTATAACAAATGTCTGAATTCCGGTGGTGAATATGACGTGTAATAAGAGCTCAACACATACAATAAATGATTCCATTAAATATATATATATATATATATATATATATAAAATAAGTTTGTCAAAAGTCACACATAGACGAAACGCTGAAAACAGGAACTCATTTCGCTAGGTCATTTATTCTCTTATTTAGGTACTTATACTCTAGACCATGGGTGCGCAACTGGTGCACATTGTGTCACTATGCGGCGGGGTAATGCCTCCCACTACAGTCGCCCTTGACGTCAGAATAAAGCAGTTTCTATGTGACACTGAACATGAAGAGCAGGTTTCGTACGTCACAGCATGGGTGGGGTACTAAAACGTTTCCCCTCAGTTGCTCAGCTATGCTCTAGACATTCAGTATACTTAAATTTATTCATTCTAAACTACAGAGTGGCAAGTTGACTATTGTACTCAATAAATTATTCTTTTCTCGGAGGATATTTCACTGACCGAACGAAGCGAGGTCCTAATTTACTTCAATCCTTCAACATTTGTCTGTTTGTCTGTATATTTGTTTCTTACGAGTTGTTCGTTTTTCTTATAATTTGGCATGAACGATGTATGTGTAAGGATTTGTATTTTTTTTAATTCCTTTCAAGATAGTGGTCGTTTTAATGGTTTCGTTTCATGTAATGTTTAGCTTCTTTCAACGATTCTAACCAAACGGTTCATGCTATACAGATTTGAATGTTTCCACTCTAGAGTATAAAATTCTATACAACTTTGTTCCTGTACATTTCTGACCTAACTCTAATGGTTTACAGGCATGTGAAGGTCAAATTTTTGTTGTTTACTATTGCTATTATTATTATTATTATTATTATTATTATTATTATTATTATTATTATTATTATCGTACAATTTTTGCTGTACAACAACCGTATGCAATCCCTGCCAACAGAATGGCTATTGCTTGCAATGCCTTATTTAAAAATTTTGATATATTCCACAAGCAGTGATTATTATTATTATTATTTTTATTATTAATTGGTATTATTGTTATTATTATTACTATTATTATTGTTATTATTATTATTATATTCACACAAGACTGACAAGGGATCATTAATTGTTTTTGGTAACACAGTCATATGTTGCTAATAAGAAATGGCAAAATCTTATAATTACAAAATATAACCTGCTTTTCTCAAGTACAATGCAATGGAATAACTCTTGAATGTGCTGACTACACAGTGTTCATGCCATTGACATAGCAGACTTATGCAAGCTAACCAGAAATGTTATATGTTTCAACTTAATGACCACAAAGTCAATTAGGTTAAAACTGCAGACTCGACAGTCAGATGTTTAATTATGCATTAATATGTAATTCCTGTTGTATATCACTAATAATATCACTATCATTATCATAATCATAATCATAATCATAAACATCAATTCATCAATTCATCAATTCATCATACATCATTAGAAGCCTACTGTTTAAAATTTGTAAAAATTGTTTGTAGCTTCTTTAAATAAATAATTGAATTGAATTGAATTGAATTATTAGATTCGAGGTTTACTGTTCTCAGAACTACTAGTATAGTATAGGCTATTCATTCTTGTATAATGTTTAAGGAAGGCCTATGAGAAGCGAAAACATTTACCAAAAATTGAAATTTGGTTCTTCATAACAAAAGTTATTCAAACACTACATGTTTGTAAATCTACAGACACGGGCTTGTTACAATCATGCTTACACAAATACCATCGACCGGGGCAGGATCAAACGCGACTGCGGTCTGCAGTGGAATAAGATCGCGAAAAGGAAAAGGGCTTCAAAAGTAAAACCTTATGGAACCAGCTCGACACGCTGTAGTTTAGGCAATAGTGGCGTATGTCAGATCTTGAAACTAGCCCTAGTTTTCACGTCAGCTTTGATACATAAGAGTAAAATCACGAGGTCTTTTAACGATGTTTCCCCAACTCAGAAAAGTAAGAATACAGCGAGTTTGAAAGACAGGGCAAAGTGAGCTAGATATTCTTAATTACCACTAGACTTTTTTGGTAAGACTAAAATCATAGACAATAGACAATAGACAAGTTGTCTATTGTCTATGATTTTAGTCTTTTCAAAAAAGTCTAGTGGTAATTAAGAATAGACCGTGGCGCCAACTTTTGAACAACATTGGGTGGGCCAGAGAAACATATTTTAATTGTTGGTTTTGGTAATCACTAAAATAACGAAATTAAATTAAATTAAACCACACATGGACTCAACATTATGTAGCAGGCGTGTTGCAAAATAAGTGAGATCTGAAGTTCCCCAATAAATTCTTTACAAGTTTTATAATTGTCTTCGCCTTTCGTTAGACCAATAGTCTGTTCTCCCTAATCACAGTTTTTTTTTTTTTATGGATGATCCGAGCTCCTTCCTCCCTCTAGTTTGTTGTCCTTTGCATCTATCATAATTCTTTATTTCTACCACATTCGTTCCATTTTGACTTTCTTCTTTTTAACCAAACAACAATGTCTTGTACTCCGTATTATTGCCTTATATCACAATTCCTTGCCTTATCCATTAAATGTCCTCCTGTGATTTTTCTTAATCATAAGCATTGTCAAAATTCTAAATCTAACTTTTCCTTAACTTATATATATATATATATAATACCAATGTGTTAAATCTTTTCTAAACACAAAAATATTTCAGCCTTTTCTAAGCGTAAAAGATCTTTCGCCGGTGGCTGCTGAAACTCCATTGACAGAGTAAAACCTAAAAATTTAATTTAATGATTTCAGGAACGATTTCAAGCGATCGTGAATGAACTGGAACAAGAGGAGATCTACCATGCATTGCAACAATAGCCAGATTTTCGTTTTACAGCGATTCATCATCGAAACACGATTTTTGTAGTAAATAGCAATAAATAATTATAATTATATTATTGGGTGGGCTTAAGCCCCACGGGCAGGGCCGTAGCTAGGCGGTGGCGAGGTGGGCCCCGCCAAGGGCGCAGGTACAGAGAGGGCGCAAAATTAACCATGAAAAATTCCGCCTTTTTTTTTTTTTTAGACTGGTGCAATTTATCAAGCAATAAAAATTCCACGTTAATGGAAGAAATCTTTCAGGTTATTAAAAATCACTGCACGTGAACTATCTGTAGTATTATGCCGATTGTCTACAAACAAAAAACAGTCATACAACGTTATTTAATTAACACGTTTTTTATTGACAGAGTATAACATAAATCATGAAGATATTAATGTGTTAAACATTTTAGTAGGCCTTAGGCCTATTATGTAATTTACTTTTGATACTAGATTTTATTATTTAATTCTTTTTTAAGTAGTTCAGTCGTCTGAAAATAAGGTTTTAGTGCCTTGAAAGTCCAACACTTAGTTCATTTTCAAATTGAGGTTTAGGTTTTCTTTGATAATAGGTTTTTATATTAAAATAATAAATAATTTTACAGAAATTTAAAAAAATTGTTCAGACCCCCCCCCCCAGTATTGGAGGGCGCAGATTTGTCAAACTCGCCAAGGGCGCAGAAGGACCTTGCTACGGCCCTGCCCACGGGCCCATATAAGTTGGCGCCACTGATCATAGATGTACTGATAGCATTTGGTCATTAATTTGTAAACGTCTTATGAGTAAATCTACCACCTTAAGTTGCATATGAAAAGAGATGCATATTTTCTTCCGCATTGTTGCAGTTTATTCCTGTTTTGTCGTACTACGTGTGCAGATTCTCACTCCCTTCGTCACAATATGTGGAATCGTTATTTACAGCACTTACAAATTATCTGTTGTAAATCTTACCGGTACTTTCACACAATTTAACTACCATGGAGATTTCAAGGAAATACGTTAGTGTTTTGTTGTTATGAAGGACGACAGAAAGGTCATGTTTAGTGTGTACAGGTAGGGAGGGAAAAAAGCGGACTGACTCTTGTAGCTGATTTCAGAGCCTTGTGATAGGAAAATAAATGTAAGAGATGTAACGGAAACGTTTGTTTTCACAAGCAATGCAAATTACGTTAAATTATTTCTCAATTGATTGTCTATATTGGCTAGAACAAATTTCAATACATTCCCTGCTATCCTGTGAATGCCGCTAAGCATGCGCAGTGGATCATATCGACAACATGGATATTTTAGTCGGTCCGCTCCCCCCCCCCCCCTACTTGTACATCCATCATTTAAACGATGAGAATCAGTCTAGGCTCATGCAGTATATCTGCATAGTTATTCTACTTGCACCCTGTGTATGTACTATATATATATACTATATATATAAATATATATAGGCTGGTTATATATAACCAAACAAATCCCTTAATTGAACTTAAAGTTTTACTTCTGTGTCTAAAACACATAAAAAATAATGCGGAAAGTGGTAAACAAATCCTTCATTTGTAATATTTATTCAAGACTTTCAATTTACTCAATACCAAGAAATATAGACAATATAATATAGGCCTAATTATATGGTCATTTTTAATTGCCGGTAGAGTGAAGAATGTACTGTATATTGACTGAATTAACCTAATTACGTTAACAACGCTGGAATATAGAAATTGACATTTGTTGCTTGTATGCAAAACTGCACGAACTTAACAAGGGAGGCCTACGTTAAACCGGCCCAGTACTTCATTTTCTGATTGTTCGGAAGAAAGGTTGCGCAAAAGTGATATGAAATATAGGCCTATTACAGAGACGTGTCTGCAATGATTCATTACGCAAAGGGCACTTCAGATGCAGGCAGTGGCGTAATTACAGGGTGGCAAGGAGGGGCAGTTACCTAGTGATGAGCGAGACCAGTCTTGGTCTTGCAGTCTTGGTCTTGGTCTTGCAGAAAATGCAAGACCGAGACCAAGACCAAGACCGCATCAGCGTTAGCAAGACCAAGACCAAGACCGACCAAGCAAGACCGAGACCAAGACCAAGACCAACCCTGCAAGACTCTGGCAAGAACAAGACCAAGCTGCAAGACTCTTGCAGTCTTGCTACTTGATTTTTTTTATAAAGCTTCGTTGTGTATGCGGTGGAGGGCGAGCGGTCTAACCACTCAGCCATGGGGCGGCCTATGACAGAGGATTTGAAACTTTAAACAGTATCCCCGTAACTTAAAACTCCTATTAACATGTTCAGTAACCTATTTCATTAACGATGACATCCTTTTTTACACCTAACATTAATATTCATAGCCTACTCTCACTTTTAGAATCTTTCCTGTCTACTTGAACAAAATATAACACTGCTATTCAGCTCATTCCATTCTCCTGATTTTTTTAGACTTCACTTTAAGTCTAAAAAAATCAGGTTATACGCCCGGCATTCTTCATAATTATTCAATTAAACACAATTAAACCGTAGATTAATTAAAACAGGAACTTATTTGACGGGTATTTGCTAGTTATTACTTTACAGTTACGTATCTGATTGTACTGTAGCTATACAGGCCTACATTTTGCTGATGATAGGTAGGACATCCACTGAAATTTATTTTTACTACTACAATTTTGTTATTGACACAACAGTGGCGATGTTTTAGTTATTGCTGCTGATTTATATTAAGGATGCATATCGAATGAGAAAAGATACTAAGGGTGGCGTGCACCAAACTCATGCAATTTACTCTTTTAGTAAGCCTTACTTCTTTAGTTCTAACTACTTTAGTAAGCTACTCTTTTAGTAACCGTACTCTTTTAGTAAGGACGGCGTGCACCAACCAGGAGTAAACTAAACTCGGCGGCTTTCAACATAGAGGAATGTACTAAAGAAGTAAAAATTTTATTTACTCCCAGAGTAAATGAACTTACTCCACAAGTGGTGGAGTGCACCAACACGGAGTACGTTACTAACGTAGTAAGTTGTGGAGTAAATAAGGCCAATATTTACTCCTACTCAGGGGGTGGAGTAAAGTTGTGGAGTAAGTGTGTTCTGTGGCATTTGCGTGAGTTATGAGTTACACATCACATTAAATGGATTACATAGTTCAAACTGAGGATAAGTTATTGAGATGAAGAAGGTTGTATACCAAAAATGAGAGTTGTGGCAGGTGATTTAATAAATATTAAGCGAACCATACCTAGTAGGGCATTTAATAACGTAAATAATTAAGCTCATAAATCCTTACATGAAATTTTGGCGTTTGGAAGAAACGATGTAAGATTCTCACTACATCCATGTGATTTCAGCCAGTCAAATGTGGAAATATCATTGCGGAGAGCGATCCAATTAGGAAGACGTCCACCAAAGGTGAGGGGAAGAGTGAGTGGAAGGGACGTTTGCATTGCACGGTACAAGGAGCTCATGTGCTCTTAAATATCTTCCTAGCTGGATCGGCCTTTAGATGTTGCAGTTCTCCCTAACTTTGGGTCAGAAAACGACGATGTATTTCAAGCTAATCATATGGATACAGATATCGGCGAGGTATAGTACATTCCAATACATGAAAGCCTCCGTTCTTGGAGCTACCCAGAAAACACTTCCCCCTGCTACTTAACCATAGAATTACTGAACAATAGGTGATTCTCATTGTTAAACGATTTAATGTAATTATTGTAAATTAATTTTATTACATTACACTTCTATAGCTTAACTTAAAGCACAACATTGCGAATGCCAGATTATAATAATAATTATAAGAGCTAAAAGTTCAATAGTTGCACCCGCAGTGTTAATGAATAATATGTCCTTTTTTCTAACCCAGGTGTAAAAATGTCCAAACAGGCCACATCGGAAGAAAATTTGACTGACTCTGGGATTAGCGTACATTGAGAAGGGGACACATTGTAAAACCATTCCTTAAAGACTCCCCAACTCTCGAATGGAGGAGTGAGACGAGACTTTCATGTTTGGGAATAAACTATAGCAGATGCTGCAGGTCTATAGTATGCTGCTAACTATTTTAATTAACCCTGTGGACAGGAAAGTGAGAAGCATTATAAACTATATAGAAAAAAATGCCAACATGAGTGCCGAAAGAAAATTTTAAGGAGGGGCCCGGAGGTTGAAGCTGCACAGGATTTAGAGAAGTAGTCAGTGAAATTATTTTTAAACACACAACCATCTACATAATTATTATTGGAGTTCATAGCTTCCGAAATATTGTACCGCCATTTTTTGTTTAAATATTACATTTCTCAGTTGTAATATTATTATTTTTATAAGGTAATATTTTTTAAGTAAATGTTCTGTGCATTTGAAAAAGGACAGAAACATAATGCCCCTTATTAGTTTTGTTATCCTTTTTATCCCCCCTTTTTCATGATTTTGTGTAATACTTCTTATTAATATTGTTAAACAGTCAATAAGTATTAATAATTCATTATAGTGAGATTTATGATAAACAACTATAGAGTTATTGATTTATCGTTTTTGGGGAAGAATATGTAACTTTAGGAAGTATAAATATTTTAATATATTTTAGAACTTTATTATTATTATGAGAGAAATAATTATAATATTGACAGTGAATCAATTATGAAAATCAACTGGAAATTCCAATTGTTTGCATTATAATACAGAAATAGTTTGCACAAAAATTGTAATCACAGTACCCATACGTAGGCTACTAAACTGAAAATACTCAATTGAAGGAATTAAAATTAGTAATGAATAAAACATTACTATTAGACCTATTTTAAAACATGAAGATTGTCATTAGTAATATTTGGAACAACCCAAATTCATATTCATTGTTTCAGCGAACCTTTCCTTTTCATTATCTGGCACTTGAATAATACTGGCAATTGAAATGCACGTATTCTGCTGCGCTGCACTAACGTTTCTGCTCTGTTCTGCGCAGAATTCGACTACTTCTTTAGTAAAAATCGCTTACTACTTTAGTAACAACTAAAGAAGTAACTATCAATTGAGCTCTCCAACACAAACTAAAAGAGTAAGTTACTAAAAGAGTAGCACTAAAGTAGTAAATTTAGGAAGGGAACCTTACGTAACAAAAACCGGTTTATCTGTCTCACTCTAGCACATACATTAGTATGACTTAAGAGTGAGACAGATGTACTGGTTCTTGTATACTCCAAGTCTCCGTCTTAAATTTACTACTTTAGTAAGATTTACTCCTGGATGGTGCACGCCACCCTAAAAGTAGAAAATGGCTGGTCTAGAAATATTTGCTTGCATGAAGAATACTTATGATTAATTATGATTCAATTAGTTGAAGGCCCGAAACTTGAAAGCAAGTAGAAAGTAACTATTTAAAGTGCAGAAATGATCTGTTCACAATGTGTTATAAATTAGAACTAGGGTATATGCAAAGAGAAATCTATTATTTATTGCAGCCTATGGTTTGGGTTTCGAATGGACATTGTGTGATTTCCTATAGATTGCACAATTTCTAAAGCATCTGCTTCAATGCCGTTATGTTTTGTTACTATATTATACAGTTTTAAACATGTCAGATAGAACCTCTCTCCTATGCGGAAATCTTTAAAACATTTCATACACATCCTGTTAATATTGCTTCTTGTCTCCGCAGCCGTTCAATTTGAAATTGTACAATATAATATTCATAATTTTACACTCTCAAATAGTGTATAGCATCTCTTGGATTTTGAGTTTAAAGTTCTACAATAGGATAACAGAGAATATTTAAATGAACACTCAAAGTTTACTGTTCTAGCCTATATCACCATGGACGTTTCGGCAAACAGCATGATGTCACATTACTGTTTACATGGTCAAAGGAACTAAAAGCAATTAGCTTTCGTTACTTTCGCAAGCAATAACACACATGTAATCGGTGTAACTTTAAATCATGTAAACGCCATTGATCTCAGTAAGATGCGTAAAAGAAAACTGCAAGACTCTTGCAACAAGACCAAGACCGAGTATGCAAGACCGAGACCAAGACCAAGACTACTGATGCAAGACCGAGACCAAGAGCAAGACCAGGGTTACCTATGCAAGACCAAGACCAAGACTGAGAGTGCAATACCAAGACCAAGACCAAGACCGCCTTGGTCTTGGTCTTGGTCTTGCATTTGCTCATCACTACAGGTACCACCCCAAAATTCCCAAACCCCTCTTTTTGCCACCCCAAAAATCGGCAGTAAAAATATCAGTTATTTGCAAACAAGTGAAAAATTACAGTTTATAAACGTGGCACAATCTTGATTCTTTATGAAACTTTATTAAATTTAACATTTATCCTGGTAGGGTAAGATGTAAAAAAAAGTTTTAAAAATGCTTAAACTACATCATTTTAATGCCAAATTTTAAAAAAATGTTCATACCCTCCAGACCCCCCGGCAGACCTTGCCACCCCAGTTAAAAAGCTGAAATTACGCCCATGGATGCAGGTTAAGCCAGAAATTTAATCGCCAACGCGTTGGATACACTCTGGCTACGGAATTATCCAATGCTCTGCTTACTCGTGCAAGCCAAGTCATGTGCTGCAGTAAAATACCGTATTTATGCGAATCTAATGCGCATCTCAATTTTAGTCCTTTAAACAAATAATAGAGTTTGTTGGCGAATGCAATTCGCGTCACGCAATGGTAGTATATTTTATATGGCATTTTATCTTGGCATTTTATCTTGGCATTTTATCTTGGCATTTTATTTTGTCTTACAATTGATTTGTAGTCGATTAGGGAAGATAGTGGAGAGGTTGTGGGACAACTCGAGAATTAAGCAATGCATTGTTACCTAAGTTGTATTCTTAATCACCATTGGTGGTTTACTGGGAGTTACCTCAGCCAATTCATCTATTGATGTTATTTTACAAGATCAAATTTTTTAAAGATAAAAGTTACCGCCAAACTACGGGATGGATTTGCACTCGAATTTAACGTCATCGAAGCTAATACGCAGCACCAATTTTAAACGCTACAAATGGACAAAAAAGTTTACATTAGATTCAAGTAAATACAGTGTATGCTCTTTTACTGTTGAGCCCGATCAATAAAATAAAACAGAATGGATAATAATTATGGCAATTGTTGATCCCATCATCTCAACAACTATTATTTTGTGCCAAGGGCTTTCAATTTTTTTAAATAGTTACATACATACATACATACATACATACATACATACATACATACATACATACATACATACATACATACAAGAACGATTTTTTAATCATCTTCAGGGCATCTTGCTATGTAGGCGTAGATGTATTATTAATTGAAAATTAAAACGGCATTGTTTCAAGCGTAACATCCAAGTTGTATTTTAAAACAGAGATTCTCTTCATAAAACACCTAAATCATACATATTTTGTTGTACATTGTTCTGTGGCGAGGAGAAGTTGTCTTGGGAATGTAGCGAAATTGCCGCTATATTTATTTCTCAGAATTGACAAGAAACTCGAGTTTCGATGTTGGTGGTATACAGCGAAAACAATAAGAATGATCAGTACGGGAGTAAAAAAACCAACAATCCACGCTCGAAATTAACTATGGTCTATGGCACAATCAGAAACGCGAGGAATTCAGTATGCCCTGCTAAATTAATATCACTGTTTTTAACCTAACTGCCACTAACCTAGCTCTACATGTAATTAACACTAATATCACTGTTCCTAACCCTTAAATTGGCAAAACCCAGAGAAATTTGGAAATATTTATTTTCCTAATGAAAGTACCTTTACTATTTTGTATATCAAAAATAATACTGCAATTTCCCCTCATATTATTCAAAATGTTGGGTTGTATCCTGTAAGATAAACTACCGAGAAGCATGTACAAAAATGACAAAATAATTGTATCTTATAAGATACACCGCCAAAAAGAATGAACAAAAAAATTACAAAATCATTTGTCATGAAATGCTAGAAATCAGTAGGCTACCTTTCTTCAGTGCAACACATTCATGTCAGAACAGTCTTTGATATCAAATGAAAAAAAGAAAAAAACCATTATAGAAACAGTGTTCTTTGTGAACATTGATCTGTTCCGGGGCTTACACACACCCTGAAGGTTGACTGTTCGTCTGGTTTTGTGCTGTATTTCCATTTTGTATGGTAGGGCCGCAATAACAGAAATGCAGAGTGTCTTCTTCAGTAGTAGGCTATTTACCTCTGAATTGGTCATCCTCAAATTCATTTTCAACGTGTCCCTCTAAGGTAAAATTTGATGGTACTTGTGGTTTAGGACCACATAGCTTATCCCATAACATGAATACAAACTTCAAACTTCAGAATAGCCTTTTGAATAGGAATCAGTCCTTGGAATTGTACCAGGGCTAACATCATTTCAATGTGAAATTTTCACCCCTTGTCTGTAGAAGGTTTGGTAAGAGATAGATCCATGCCGCGCACTAGCCAAGCTCCACCGGTTTGTTAGGTTAGGAACGTTTATGTTAGTTTAGGAGCAATATACTGAATAGCGCGAGGAATCTCTTCTGCGACGAAACCCTAGAGCCCACCTTCCCAGGCAGGTCCCATTAGAGAGTTGGTGGGAGAAGCCCAGTGCGCGGCATAAAACAATTTTTTCCCGAAGGTTTTGCCCTGAAATTTAGCATGTTATTGTACAAGGACATTCTTCCTCAGTGCCTCGCTTAAGGCCGGGCGCAAGTTGAGACGCAGTTTGGTGACGTGAGGTGACGCAGAGTGACGCACGGAAGCAGAATTCAATCAACTGCGCGCAGGGAGAGCGAAAGTTGAGAGGCAGTTCTATCACGACTGCGTGTGTATGAGGTAGTGAGCAATGTGCACAATGACTGCCATGTACATAGAATCTTTACAAAGTTCGGAATCATAGTCAGATGAACTCTAAGGACAAATAATTTCAACATAGATTCCGAAAAGCGTTGTTTAAAGAAAAGAAATGAGTCCTTTTTTCTTTAATTCTTCTTTATAGTTGTAGAATATATAATCCTTCAGCTTAATGACAGTAGCATTCCCCAGTGCGCTCCAAAGTTCAAGCGGCGTGGTATTCGACTGTTGTGCGCATGCCCATATAGGAAGGGGCTTGCGCGCAGGCTGCGAGAGAGAGAGCACTGTCACTTCCACAGTGACCTTGTGTTGGGCTTAAAAACCATGTACCATATTCTTGAATGTGATAAAGCGTAGAATTAGATAATTATCTTGTTTCCGGCTATTCTATTTGATTCATTTATTTCGGCAGAAATAAACAGAAAACTTGAAACATGGCAGATCAAGGAGAAAATTATTGATCATTTCGCGGAAATTAAAACAAGAATAATCGATTGAATTTTTAAACGAATAGATCAAGCTTGAGCTGTAACAATTTAAATTACAGTAAGTAAAAACGATTGATTTTGTTTTTTTAGGGTCTTTTCAAGTTGCTGAATAAATTTTCTTTTTAAATATGTATGTTTCCTTTTGCACAATATTTAAAACGAGGGCTAAACATTTTCTGGAGCAACACCCACACTAATTTTAGCTACAAGTCGACACTGGGAGGAATGTATTAATTTCCTACAAATTTAAATTTTTTAATGTTATGTTGCGAATATTTACAATCAGTGATCATATATACATATATAATTAATAATTATGATATGAAAATTCATCTGTAAGACATAATTAATATATCATTTTTAATAAATATAATACGTTTTAGTTTCTTATTTTTAATGACACTATAACACTCAATCATTCAATGCAATTTAAATTAAGGTTACTTTTCAAATTCCGGTGAGATACTAAGTTTAACTCTGAACGGGAAAATATTATAAAGCGAAAGGTAACTAATTGGTAAAATCATTTTGAGAAAATGTTTCATTTCAGAAACGTTTGTTACGGAGCATGGAGAAATTTTACTGTACATAATTATAAAACATTTATGAAAGTAAATTGAAAATAAATTTCAAGATGACTCCTTCATTTTATTTTTAATTACAAATCTGAAACATCCCAACTAATTAATTCTTGTCATATATTCTTATAGTTTATACTAGTTATGATATACATCTGTATAGAAAATTACACATTTATACCTTCTTATGCAACTTTTTCTTTTCGTCGAAAATCTACTGCATATAAAAAGTTATTTAAAACAAATGAAGGGTACAGCGGAAAACATAAAGGAATTTATGGGAGAACAAATTGAACACATTGTATAGAAATTAATTCAAGAAACGCTTTTGACTGAAAAGAGCATAGTAACAAACTGATAAACAATAAATATAAAGAGAAGAGGTTTGTTTACTTTCAGAGCGGACATCAATCTTTCAAACTGCATGGAGTACGATCCTTTTTCCCCTATAATATTACCGCTTTCTGCCTATACCAAATTCCAAATTCACTACTAGAAGGCACTATTATCTCCAAGTCCGTATAAACTGAGACTACTACCGCTCTTCCCTTGTTCCCTTCAAATAAATTAATCTTTTTTAAGTAAAAAAATATATAAACAACTGATCACATTTCTTTCCAATGCCCTTCGCAATTTCTTCTCAAATCTGAAATTGTAATTTGACGTGTCGTACAATTTTTTCTCTCTCGACCTGTCTTAATTAATTTCTCCTCCATGGTGGACAAACAACTTCTCACGCGCAGTGAAAAGTCACTAGTGAGAAACTGTGGCACGATCACAAACTTCCGCAGCACACGGACGCGATGAAACTGCTTCACTTCACCCTGCGTGCGAACCTTCGCTGTTGTATTTAATCCTGTGTTTCACAGAAACTCACGGTGAGACACCTCACCTCACCTCACCATACTGCGTCTCAACTTGCGCACAGCCCGCATGGTCACAAACCTTCGCAGCTCACGGACGCGCTGATATTGCGTCACCTCACCCTGCGTGCGGACATTCGCTGTTGCATTTATCTGTGTGTTTCACAAAACTCAAGGTGAGTCACCTCACCTCACGTCACCAAACTGCGTCTCAACTTGCGCCCGGCCTAATGGGTGGCTGCGCGTACCGCGCCTTGTGCTGCGTCGGCCGATACATGGACCCACCATGCGCACCTGCATTAACCAGATGTCTTAGAATTTGTACTTACCATGCTGATAGAAGATGCTGAAAATATTCCCATTTGCTGCCACACATACTTCACATCTTCTGACAATTTGTATTAACTCGCACAAGTTCTTCCACGCTGGTAGGCTCTATTTCATGCATTAAGCTCTGTTTCAGTTCATCTAATGTGTGAGGTCTTATAGTACCGCGATTGGGTATGGCACTGGAAACTTTTGATGGATTTTTTGTCTTGTTCTACCACATGACTTTCTTGTACTCACGTACGTGTTGAGCATGTATGCCCATTCCCGCAAAGAATGTAGTACTCTGGGCATTACATGCACAATAAAACACAGTACACAATTAAATATCACACTGAAGAGAATTAATGAAACACGGAAATATCACAGAGTTATGGAATGGACTTTACGGTACACAGACAAACCCTGTACTGAGAGCCCCATACTGCCATAACTCATAGCATAACAACAGCAATACACTCAAGCTCTGCCAGTCGAATAAACACTGCTGAATAAAACCCCGTGTATCGGTTGGTGCAGCTTGAGCTACGGAATATGCTGACGCTCGTGGTACGAGGCGGTGTGAAAGAATGTCCCTGTATAATTGAAGTCCTTGTTACTTTTAAATTCGCTATGTATTATATTTTAATATATTTCTTATAAATAAAACATATTCCGTGTAACTAAACCACATAATCATTATGTACTGTTCAACCTTGTGCATAATTAGCATTGCGATATTATTTGTTTGGGGTTGGCAAAGTATCTTCTGGGATACGCCACTTATATACCATGATATAATTCGTACAGGTACATTATGTTTTTGTTTAAATAGTAAATTATAATGATGCAGAAACTATTTGACATTTCATACAAACTATAAACATTACTCATTTTTATCAATTAGTTCTAACATTATGATGAAATGTACCTCTGTAGAGCACTCGCTCTTCATCTAAGCAGCCATCTTGAACCATTCTGTTGTTTTCAACTTCTTGTGGCGGTTACTAAAAGTGCTCACAGATAGCAGCCCTATAGAGAACTTTGCACTAAGGTGTATCCTATGAGATACAACAGCAAGAGGCGCGAAGATACAGATTCGTGACACACTTTCGATGTGAAATAAAGGACATATTTTATAGGATACACCGTAAATTTAAGATGTTTCTAACCTAACTCCCACTAACCTAGCTCTACAAATCACTAATATCACTGTTTCTAACCTAACTGCCACTAACCTAGCTCAACATATCACTAACACTAATATCACTGTTCCTAACCTAACTGCCACTAACCCAGCTCTACATGTCAGTAACACTAATATCACGGGAATTCTTCTGAAAGCTATATTTTCTTTTTTAGATGCACGAAAAACAGACATATTTGAAGTTGCATTGATCTTTAGAACCTAAAGAATTCATACATTGTTCTTAAAAATACGCTAAAAGGAATAAAAATAATGCAATGTCATTTTCATAGCATCAAATACTTTGACTTAGTATTGGTTAATGCAATCTGTTCTGCTTCAGATGTAATACGTTTCTAATACTTAACTTTGTTGTTCTGAACAACAATATTTCTCTACATCAGACTTTGTTAACTACGGTGTCCAATTTCTGGCCTTAGGAACTGTAGAACAGAACTTACGGGAAAACTGCTTGAATGTCTCAACTTCAAACGACATTGAACGTTATAACTCACACAACACTCAACAAATATGTAAAAGTAACCTTCCCATTATTTTATACAAATACGACATTGTCCTATAAGACGGTATACAAGCTCCAATGCTCAAAACTTACTGCGTTCCTGTACGTACTGCTTTTCGATAAACAAACAAAAAAACTACTCCTTATGAACATCATGCATGGACACTGAACTGACTTCAGAACTAGACGCATGACAGAACTTCGTATAGGGCCTAACTGGTGCCTGTGACCGTGGTTACAACTTGTACGATTGTATATAACTTTTTGTGATATGTAGCCTATGCAGGTTTTCCTCCTTCCTACGTTCCTATCCACTACTTGTCGAACAAGCATAATGCCTATAAATCGCAACTGACTATTATATCCACGGTCTTTCTTGCCTGAAATAAAAACTTTGGATACATACGAAAAATACTAATTAGTGCCTATAGTCCGCACGGTTTAGAAGGCATATGAGCTGAGCCAATGTTTGCACTAAAATTACGATTTTTTCTCTCTCTTTCGTAGTGTTACCTCTCCCTCGTAGGGACCAAAATTACGAATTTAAAATATTATTTTGGAGGATTTAAAAATAGGTAAATATGTTGGTCACGCTTGTGCCGTGGGCGTCGGAACTAAGCAATAGAATTTGCATATAAGGTAGGTGGTTCAGTTAAGGCCACGTTAATTTTCAAAATCAAAAACAAAGTATTTATAATTTCCAAATTTATAATTTTCACACTCAGCTATCAACAGATGACTATAATAAGTTGTTTCGGGCAAGAAACAATTATATTTCTTAATGACATTGATAGCAAAAAATATAAAATGAAATCAAGTGACAGTGGCCTTATGAGGAGCATGTAGTCATGATAAGGCCACTTGGGTACACTGTAATCTTCTGACCAGCTCTGTACTCTTTGAATCACTTTTTTATCCATCTGAAATAAATTGAACCTATAGGCACATCAACGTGTGTTAAGTAGTGTAAACATAATAAAAAGTTAATTAATTAATGGATTGATTAATTAATTATAAACAATTAAGCAAATGATGTATGTGTCCGTGGTCAAACCCAGGTCCGTATGAAAAGTGTGAACATTATTGTTTAAATGTTATAAATTAAGTAGATATTCACAAACAGAACTTGAACATTATGACCAAGAAATAGCGTTCCTCATCGCATCGCATCGTATGTAGCCTTAACAGGTGCACTATATTTTTTTATTTGCAATCTCGGTTATTAAACTTGGTATGTTAATGCAGATACAACAAAGAGATGCTTTAAAAGATCACAATGTAAGCTATATATCCACGTATAATTTTATGCTGATATGAATCTACTTAAATAGTTAGATGTATTTTATTTCTTATCTTGTTTTTATTTCTGAAGCGCGTATTTCACAAAAGTTTCTGTCTTTCCTCGAGGAATGGAGAAGGAACACTGAAATTCTGGTCAGTTGACCTTCGAAGGACGAGCTTCAAGTAGGTGTTGAAATCTGGGGCCAAAGTATGATACTTTTACGTTAAAGTATTAGTGGCCTTATCAGGAGCATGGCCTTAACTAGAGCACCTACCTTAGTTTCCCACTTCATCGACAGCCACTCTTTGGTGTGTCTGAATCATGATACGCACTTGCTCGATGTTGGCGTTACTAGTGGATGTGGATGGGCGTTCTGTTCTTTCACACTTTTACGGCCATTGTTGAACTTTTCAATCCATTCGTACACGCTTCGCCATGGTAAAACATTGTCCCCATATTCTGCGGAAAGTCTTCGATGGATTTCGGCTCCCGGTACACCTTCAGACGAAAAAAAAATGGATCACTGCACGCTATTCTTCTTTGGTGCAAACGCTGAGCGGTGCAGCCGTGTCTAATGTGCAACAGCGTAACACCCAGTGGAGTCATAACGGTTAAACATTCCACAAGCGGGGAGAAATGAACAACATGTCGACGTGCGCGAGCGGTACAGCCAACCTACAAAAGATTAACCAAAAAGTGCAGATACTTATTGACTTGCCCTCGTACCATGGAAAATTCGTCATTTTAATGCACGCATTGGCTCAGCTCATATACCTTCTAAAATCGTGCGAACTTCTATAAATTTATTTTCAAGAAAGAGAATGACAGAGAATCCGAAAACGTGAAATTTGATTTACTGTCGCCGTCGCTCCTGTGCCGAGATTTTTTTTCCCCCGTAAGAGTATTTTTAATGTATGCCTATAAATGTACACTGTAGAATATTTTAAGCCACACATACTGTAAATGTCACTTACCCGGGCCGAGATCGAAGAACGACCTTGGAAACATTAATTCTGTGGTTTAAAATTGTTTTGGTGGTTTAAATAATCTAAAATTATTGAAGTTATGTAAAGAAACAGAATTTGGCACTAGTCTTTTTTTTTTTAATATATAAAATAGACTTACAAAATAAATTCGAGATCGTTTCTATTCTCATGGATGTTAGGGATTTAATTTTAGTAAGTTGTAAGCCCAAAAAACCAAAATAGTGATACGGCTTGTTTTCTTTCGCTGGATCCCGGGATCGAATCCCGGTCAACCTGCGGAAAATTTATGGTGACCAAAATCTGTTTGGACGAGCGTGTTTTATCTTATATTCTCATTCCTATACCATACATCATTATTACAGCCAGGATTTATAATCAAAATAAAACAGTAAAATAAGCGAACAAATAAGCACGAAGAACGTAAGAATTAGCACCAAAATAAACTTAAAAAATGAAAAAAAATCAAACAAATTACTGGTTTCATAGAAATCTTAGTCTTCTTCACTGTTGTTACAGAATGTATGGAAGGTTATCCGCATATTTTCTTGTGTTAAGCTCCTGTGTTTGTCAGTGAAGAACGGTCTGTAAAGTGAAAAGTAACAGTTCTTCTTCGATGAATTCCTTCTCAATATCTGTTTCTTCACCGAAAAACTTGTTAGATTATCTGACAGTTTTACAACCCGGATTTTTCAGGAATTCTATTAGTCGACAAAAGAAAGGAAACCGGTAATGATGTCGTCCAGGAGTGAAATAAGCACTTTTAATTTAACAGTTTGCAGTAAAATATGCTATATTAATCCAAAATAAAAAAATAAGCAATCAAAATTGTTTTTCTCTCAGACTAAGCGAAATAAGCACTATCAACCAAGGTTAAAATTTCTTGTCATACGAAACGTATCATTTCTGCTTACGTTTAGGAGTTTGAAAATAAATATTATGTATTTTGCTTGGAAATCCGGACTCTAATCATTACAATGCTCCATCACAAACACAGTATGATCATTGGCTGCATGATCAACAACGTAACCACGTCTTCCGAAGGAGATCCTGTTAGTTCTGATGCTCTTTAAAATACTGACGGCTTCTTTTTTTCTGTCTTTTTTTTTAATTTATTCTCGAGAATTTACTTCAGGTGACCAGGTGACCAGGTGGCATTCTTAGTCTAAATCTTATTGTAAGTAAGATGTCCCTGTTCCAGTTCTAAACAATACTAAGTCATGATCTCTTCTGTCACATACGACACACATTACAGGTTTCTTTTTATAAGTAGCATCCTCACTAAAGTTATATTTAGGCTTACAAGTTTATTGTGTCTGTAAACAGAAATAAAGCTCCCAGACACATCAACAAACATTGGGGTCTCGAGTGAAACACGAGTGATTTCTAATTGCCTTCGGTCATCTACTCTTGTTGTCAATGTCTCCGTATTGACACCGTTTCTCAGATGGAGAGGAAAGGTTTGTTTTACAATAAAGAAATATATGATGAACCCTTTACAGTGTCAATTAATGTAATAAACTCGTCTGAATCAAGTAAGGATATCTGTAAGTTAAAGCTTACAGTAAGGTAGAGAGAGAAAGAAAGAAAGAAAGAGAGAGAGAGAGAGAGAGAGAGAGAGAGAGAGAGAGAAAATAAGGGCGAGGGAGAGAAACTGAGAGCAAATACATAGGCTATGTTCTCAACAAAAATTTGATGAAACTAGATTCACGAGCGCTGCATTATATTAAAACATAATCTCAGTTTTAAAAATGCATGGTGTCTCAGATACGGAGTATTTAATTGGGTGGCCTTATCCAGGTTATTACAGTTCGTCTGCGATTATCATTATGTAGAATAAGATTAGCGTTAGGCCGTTAGCTAGTGTGAACATAATCTTCATAAAATATTATATAAAATAAGGGGAAAATAAATACTTCGATATATATTTTATACTCTTGACGGCAATGAAACGGAATTGGCTTATGAGCAGATTACAAACATGAGTACTAATACCTTACACCCTCAATAGGCCTATACTTACTTACTTACTCAATGGCAATAGAAAATTCCTAAGCAAGCTAAACGAATATTATCTATTTTATGGAACCCGAAGGTTCATTGTCGCACTTACCTGAGTCCGCCATTCAACCCTATTTATCCACGGTCGCGATCGGACGTGTCTCTTGTGCTCTGCCGGTGCGAGGGAATCTGCTGAATTCGCGTCTAGCGTACTGTGTCGTTGAACGCGCGTGTGCCAGATAACATGCAGTAATTCAGTGGCGGCTAGTGATGTTTTCTTTATGTACATAATGTAGTGTTTTTTTTTAGTAGCTAGTGACTTTAAACCGGTGGAAATGCCGGTAGAACGATCGCCCCCTCCCGAACGAAGGGAGTTGCGGGAAGTGACAAAAACTCCTGAAGTGAGACAATCAGTCAATGAGACCCCTAAAAGAGGATCCAACCTTCCGAACATAGACGCTAATTCCCGCATAACGGAAATTAATACATTTCTCAACGAAGTCTTGCCCAAAGAAGCAAAAATATCAGCTTCACGTCTCCAGCAAGTGAAAGATAAATTTCTGGAATGTGCCTTAATAATAGCGAAACAGGATGGTCAAATAAACGAACTGCGAAAAGAGAATTCAAGGCTTCAACAACAAGTTCTGGACTTAAGCAAAGAACACTCCAGTTTGTTAAAGCCAACGTACGCAAGCATGGCAGCAGTGGCGGCATCAAAACCCTCACATGAAAAGCATATCGAACAAGTGGCAGCCAACAAAAATCATGTAGTGTTCATCACCTCAAAAACCAATGAACAGCCAAGAAGTCTGCAGGAAAAAATTAGAAAAATAATCAACCCAATTGAGGACAGAATTAAAATAAAAAATATTAAAACAACGCCTAGGTCAGTAATCATAGAAACAGACACTGAGGAAGACATAAAAAAAAAATCCAGAAAAAAACGGAAAACAATGCTGAAATAAAAGTGGAACTGCCAAAGAAGAAGAGGCCCCTGTTAATACTGTACGACATTCCAACTACTCTAACCAGTGAAGAGATAACAAATTTGGCATATCATCAAAACTTTTATGAGGAAATGAACCTAGAGCAATTTAAAACAAAATTCCTACCAAGATTCAAAACCGGACCAAAGGAGAAGGCAACAGTCAACCATGTAGTTGAGGTAGATCCGACTCTGAGGAGACAGATACTACAAAAAAGGTACTTGTATCTCTCCTACACTGCCACAACACCAAAGGATTTCTTGACAATTGCACGTTGTGCTCGATGTCAGGACCTTGGCCATGTAGCAAAATTTTGCAGAAAAGAGAAATCAACATGTGGACACTGTGGAGAAGAAGACCATATGAAAGCAAACTGCGCTAAAATAAACCAGGCTGCAGTATGCATACCGTGCAAGCTACGAGGGAAATGCTGTAACCAGCAAAATTCGAAGGATTGTCCAACATACCGAATGCTGCTCAACCGGCATATTCAGAGGATAGACTATGGATAATTCGAAACATAAGACTCGTCATGTGGAAGAGCTTAAAAGGATCATTCTGGATGTAATGTATGACCTTCTGCAGGATATCAAGAAAAGAAGGAAAAGATCTTCACCTTCAAGGAAAAGAAGAAATCGACTGAGAGCTGAGGCGTACAGAGGATCCAGAATGAAGACACCGGCTAAACTCGACCAAATGACACAGACAGAACTGACTGAAGGCTATGAAGACGGAACTGAAACAATGACAAAAAAGGCAGCATGGTGGAAATGGTGGAAATCAAGAGCTGATCATATTGACGTCACCACCAGTAAGCCAATCAGATTAAACCGTTCTTCAGGGAATCAGATTAAATCATCCGACACAAGGACTTCGACGGAAGACGATGACAATGAAAAACTAATAATAAAGTCACAAATCCAGGACACTTTCCAAAACACCGAGATATATAAAAAACAACCTACAAATAATCCAGTACAAATCTATAATGACTTTGAGACAATGTTGAGACTGTCTAGACTTGAAGAACATACAAATCTGACTATAGCCCTAAGACACTTGACGCGAAAACTCCACTCCAAAGGAGACGAAATAACTTTCCCACAGCCTGAAGCTTTCGATAGAATGCAACTCAAGGCTGTAAATCTGCCTTCAGATCCTCAGGAGCTTCTGATCCTTACTGAAATGGCGTTTGGAAGAAGAGGGGAAGTGTTGTGCATCGACGAGTTGTACAGACAACTTGTAAAAACCCATGGACGTGCAGCATTCAATCCACGAATGGAATGGCCCAACAGTCATTTTCACACCTACCTTCCATAATGCCAAAAACGTGCTCCGAATAGCATCCCTAAATGCTATGAGGAAGCTAGCTGAGGAAATGAATGTGGATATTCTTTGTCTACAGGAACCGTACTCGATAGTGAGTAAAATTCCATACATGCCAGTGACTGCAAGAATCGTGTCTACAGGAAATGCCCCTATGTCGGCAATAATAGTCTTCAATAGGGACATTACTGTGACAAAACTAACGCAGTTCAATGATCAACACACAGCATGTGTGGAATTGCATACGACACAAGGAAGATTGGTATTGGCAAGTGTATACTTTCAATTTTCGGATGAAATTGATCCTTATCTGGACAAAGTGCATAACATCTATTCGACGTACACGCAAATTCCAGTCATCCTTGCAACTGATGCAAATGCTCATTCTGAACTTTGGTTTGACGAAAAAACTGATGATAGAGGTCTAGCACTAGAAGAATTGGTAAGTGAATTGAATTTATTTATTATTAACGAGCCTAACAATCCACCCACTTACTTAGGATGTTCTGGCCAAAATGGCACAAACATAGATGTTACATTAGCTAATCTTCCAGGAGCTAAATTAATAAGTGGGTGGAAAGTAGGGCAAGGGTTAACGGAAAGTGATCATAATATCATCAGTTTTGAAGTCGGCAAAAGGACGGAGGTATTATCGAGTACGGTATCTAAACAAAAGTGTAGATATGACATTAGAAATGCAGATTGGGAATTGTTTCGTAATACCTTCAAACCTCCGCAGATGACCGCATTGGATGGTTGTGTTGAGACTCTAGCTAAAGAGCTTACAAAAGCAATTCATCAGGCTATGGCTGTAGCTATGCCCCTGAAAAGCTCAATAGTTAAAATCAGTGACACACCATGGAATGATCACTTGCAGAGATTAAGAAGGGAAACAAGGAAAGCCAGGAGAATTTACCAGGAGTGCCGTTATCCAGAAGCAAAAATATTACTCCTACAGATTTATAAGGGGAGAAAACAGAAATTTCAAGATGAACTCCAACAACTGAAATTAAGGAGCTGGGAGAGGTTTGTGCACGAACAGCTTTCTTTAAATCCGTGGGGAATTCCTTTCAAAATTGCTGCTGGTAAAATTAGACCTCCTACCACATTTTCAACACTATGCAAGGGTGATGGCTCCCTCACTAAAAGTTGGAAGGAATCTACTGAACTCCTTTTCAATGTCTTGCTTCCGGATGACTGCACTCAGAGTGATGATCCTGGACACACTCTTCTAAGGAGTGAACTGAATAAACCTTACCACACTGACAATACTGTTGAGCCTATAACACCGGAGGAAGTAGAGACGACCATAAAATCACTAAAAAGACAAAAAGCACCAGGTCCTGATGGAATAAAATCATAAATTCTTCACAATATTTGTCAACAGGTTTCACCTTTTGCGGCTGAACTGATGAGTGAATGCTTACGACAAGGAAAATTTCCGAACATATGGAAACAAAGTGAGGTAATTATTCTACATAAAGGGGAGGATAAAGATCCACTATTACCAAAATCTTACAGACCTATTTGTCTGCTTAATGTCCTGGGTAAGGTGTTTGAAAAAATACTTTGCCATAGGTTACAAAGACATAGACAGCAAATTGGAATGCATCCTCATCAGTATGGCTTCAGAACAGGGAAATCTACTGTAGACGCTATTGATCGAGCAATTAGGTTGATAGAATCTGCAAGGGGGAAATATGTTGTAGGAGTTTTTGTAGATATCTCAGGGGCATTTGACAACCTTTGGTGGCCGGCTTTGTTTGGACGCCTGAGGGAACTTAAATGCCCGGCAGAATTATACAACACCTTCAAGGACTACTGCCAAGAAAGATTCGCCATGATTGAGTGCCACGGCAACAGAACCATGAAACAACTCAGCAAAGTGTGCCCACAAGGATCTGTTTGTGGCCCTATTTTCTGGGATGTGGGAATGGAACCTGGACTCTTAAGATTGGAAGAATCAAACGACTTACTTGGACTGGTAGCTTTCGCAGACGACTTACTCTTGGTGTTTGAGGCCGACACAAGACGGGAATTGGAATGTAGAACAAATAGGACTCTAGAAATATTAGGTAACTGGTGTGCAGAAGTAAAACTAAAACTTGCACCAGCAAAGACAACTTATCTATTGCTTAAAGGGAAGCTTCTACGTAACCCAACACTCAAGATAAATGGACAAAGCATAAAGAGAAGCAGAACGGTGAGATATCTAGGGATTGACCTGGACGAAAAGCTTAACTTCATGCCCCATATTGAACGAGTAAGCGCAAAAGCCAATAGACTAATGAACAAATTCATCAATCTTGGAATGACCAAGTTTCGTCTTCCCCCAAGTGTGATGAAATTGTATCATGAGACAATACTGGTATCAATAGTGGGGTATGGTGCAGGAATTTGGGCCCACCGATTAAAAAACATCAAGCCAGCTGCGAAGCTCCGTAGTCTTCAAAGGGGAATCCTGCTACGACTAACAGGAGCTTACAGAACAACGGCGACTGATGCCTTAACCACAGTCCTCGGGGTTATACCACTGGATCTCCTTATAAGGCAAAAAGGAGCTACATTCTGGGTTAAAAAGGGATTACAGGCTCGTGCAGAATTAATACTTGACACTCGAGTTGAAACAATAAGGGATATCAAGAATATGATACTGGATTTGTGGCAAACCAGATGGGAAGAAAGCAACACAGGACGTAGGACCTACGATATTTTTATGGACGTACACGAAAGACTAGAACTGCGACATCTACAACCATCCCAAGGTTTAATCCACTACCTGACGGGCCATGGACCCTACATGGTCTACTTAAATGAAAAGGGCATTTCGGATTCCAACGCTTGCTCGTGTGGGGGAATAGGTACTCCTGAGCATGTGGTTTGGGAATGCCAAAACACTGCTCAGTTGAGGGAGCCCTTTCAGAGACTACTACAAGGTAGGCAAATAGGGAACATAATAAGAGACCCCTACTCGTGGAAGTTGTTGGATGAAGCAGCAAATAGAGTTTCCCAGAAAGCAAAAGAAGACTATATAAATAGCAGACACGGACAAAGACAATAAGAAGACAATGCCATAAGACACATAAGGACACAGGACAAAAGACAAATTACAAATAAAGGATAACAAACATGACTTCGTGGTGCCAGGATGACCTACCGGTTGACGCCGATGCCTGAAGTCTGGCTTCCAGACTAAGGATTCCGGTGACGACTGGTGTTCACCTGGTTGATGATGAGATGGTAGTGAGGATGCGGGAGTGTACTGCATCTGTGAAGATTGGTATGCTTAGGCGCGACCTCCCATTCATCATCACAAATACACAAAAATCCCGGACTCGACACTTACTTTAGTTAATGTAGTTAGTATTAGTATTAAGTTATCAATGTATTTGCGATTTTTTTATTTATTCTTAAATAGTTAACCTTTCTCTCCGTTTTGTTATATACTTATATTTTTTAGATTAAATTAGAAATAATGTAGATAATCTATGTAATTATAAATTAATAAGTACAAATTGTATAGTGCATAAGAGGCCTCTGATAGGAATCCAGGACAGGGGCCAATAAGTATTAATGTATTAAATAAATAAATAAATTCAACCCTATTCTGTGCTAACTCCATCCAAACATCCCCCACAAATCCTACTTCCCATAAATCCGTTCTAAGATTGTCCTCCCACCTACGTCTAGGTCTTCCACGTGGTCTTTTCCCTTCGGGTCTCCCAGTCAATACTTTTGAGATATGTCTTTCCTCCCCCATGCGTCCAACATGTCCAGCCCATTTCATCCTTCGCTATTTAATTACCCTTACTATATCTGGTGAAGCTCATCGTTATGCAATTTTCTCCAGTCCCCATTGTCATCCCTCTTGGGCCCAAATATTTTTCGAAGCACCCTATTTTCAAACACTCTCAGACTATGTTCTTCCTGATCAGTTAGCGGCCATGTCTCACATCCATATAATACAACAGGCAGGATAATAGTCTTATAAATCTTAATTTTTAGATTTCTGGACAGAAGACGAGACGATAAGAGTTTCTGAACTGCATAAAAACAAGCATTTCCTGATTTGAGTCTACGCTTAACTTATGCAATCTATAATTTACACTATTTACATTGTGGAACACTTAGTACTGTCTATGAACATGCAAGTACACTACCAGTGCTCATATAAGCATGATACGATTATCCTAAAAAAAACAAAAGATGGCATTATAAATGCTGAAATTCTTGCATTTCTATCTAAATAGAAGAACTATCTAACCGACCCTATCAAGATTTTACTATTTTTAACTAGTCTTTTTTCTAAAGAACCTAAGAATTGAAGAATCTTTGTTAAGTGTACGTGCTTGGTAAGGGATATGTTCTGTAAATATAAAAGCTTGTAAATATCTTAATTATAATTTGTATAAGTTATATTTGACATTTTATAACCTGACGTCTATGTTCACAGACATTAGCCAATCGGGTTATAGACTGTATAGAACAGCATGATTTTGGTAAAAAAAAATAGTTGCGCAAACATATTATGGTGCAGCGGTCATGTCTGGTGCAGGCCCGACGAGAGGGAGGGGCAGCCGGGGCTACAGCCCCGGGCCCCGAAAGGGGGCCCGCCGACCAGGTTTTATTTTTTACTTTCTAAATTTACTCTAAAATAAAATTGGTTATAAGTCAATAAACAGCTTAAGTTATGTTTTGTGTGTTTATTTTATCAGCATTCTCCTGTCGTATAACGGTGACACGGAATTAATCAGTTAATCTAAAATGGATTATTCTTGAAGAAAATTTGCTATTTTTGAAAAGTAGAAGCAAAAATCCTTTTGGACTCAACAGTAGGCCTCACTCACGTTCGGCATTTAAAATCATAATTTTCAAAAGATTAAACTGGTACATACAGATAAAATTGTTCCTACTTAGAACATTTTAATGCATTTTTCTGTTTCGTGCCCGGCATCAGTTAACCGATTTGGTCCAAAATCAATAGGCTTCGTCCCATGGGCGTTATAAATGGTATACCAAGTTTTGTTGAAAATCCAATAAAGCGTAGGCCTATTTGAGTTATCGCGCTTACAGACACACGGACAGACAGACGGACAGATATTTTCCTGTCTACTAGACAATCTCATAAAGTACCGGTACCATTCTGAAACTTAATAATTATGTAATATCATTACATAATCTTTTTGTTGCATACATTATAAAAGGCGATTTGAGTAGTGAATTTAAAATTCGACGGGGGCCCGGAAAATTTGTCCCTGGGGCCCTTGCTTTCTTTTCACGGCGAACTGAATGTAAGGGACTTGTTTCCAAATGCCTTATTCATTCATCATAATTATGGTGCATAAACTTAATCTTGTTCTTTCACAGTCTGTATCATGTATCAAAGAATCTAACGTTTTTTCAGCACTCTTAACAGCTTTCTTTTTTCAAAATTTTCAAAGAGGTCCCATTATTTAGACCAAGAAGTGACAAAAAAGTTTCCGAAAGTCGCACCAACCAGGTGGAACTACAATAGTCGACATGTAGACACGGTGTATAAGTACAAATCCGAGTTAACAACACTGTTAGAAAATATAATTGATAATCCAAATGACTGGGATAACGAAACGTATATTGCTGCTCGAGGACATGCTTCTGTACTAAAAGATTTCACCTTCAATTTTCTACTTAATGTATTAAAAAACTTGTTTACAAATGCTGCAAACGAAACAAAGGACATTTCATTTTGTATTCATAAAGTGACCGAAGCAAACTAAAATATAGACAGGAGAAGAGAGGATTTTGAGAAAATATATTCAGACAAGTCTTCTAACGAAGAAATAACTGAACCTCAGATCACACGATTGCGGCTGAATGATGTAGAAGATATTGAAAAATGCTCCAGAAAAGTATATTACAAATTTTTGGATAATGTAGTCAGTCAAAATGAAATACGGTTTCAGAACTTACAAAAATGAATTTATCGAACTAATAAAACTTAACCGTAACAAGGAGTGTGAAAATGCTTTTTTATCGTTGAAAACAGTTCATGGTCAACAATTTTATTTTCCTCGTTTAAGAAGTTAATTGAATGTGCCTAGTATTCCATTGAAGAGTTGAAAAATAAAAGTGCGAGTGAACTTTTAATTCACTTAAAATATACGGTACTAATGTGGACAGCGCGCTATATCAGCTTACAAAATTGTGTGAACTGATAGTTACTATTCCTGCAAGTGTGCTTCGGTTGAACGTTCTTTTTCTGCGCTAAAAAAAATTTAAAACCTATATCAGCAATTCCCAAAAGGAAGACAGAATGTTCAGTCTGTCATTACTGTCTACTTTGCAACGGTACAGGACTTTCGGTGAAAAAGGTGATGAACAATATCATCGATGCTACAATTTTGAATGGGAAATTCAAGGGGGAAGATGTACTGTTATCATGTATTCCAATGATCCCAACAGATATGCCATTTGAATTCAAACGTTTAAGTTATAGTTTCCGGTGCGACTCGCTTTTGCAATGACCATCAACATGACAATCGCTACAAGTGTGTGGGCTAGATTTGGAGAATCCGTGCTTCTCACATGGACAACTGTATGTGGCCAGCTCACCCGTCGGAAAACGTTCTGATTTATTCGTGTACGCACCAGACGAAAGAACAAAAAATATCGTGTATCCACAAGCACTCGAATAAATAAATAAATAGAATAAAACGACATTTTGAAATGTTTTCCATATGAAAATGAATAAGTTTCAATAAAAATGACCACAATGCAAATTGAATGTTATCACAACGAGTTTCCTTGAATTTCATTTCTTCTAAGATCGCAGCAACGCGCGACGGGTAAGCTAGTAGGTTTATAAAAATCTAAACTATAGGCTATCATTGCTTCCCTCACATAATTTTTCTCCGCATCCCACTGATTTGCACTTGCTTCTCAGTTCTGTTTATTGGATCATCTCCTCCAACAGGTAAATTGTAGCGAACCTGATCTTCCAAGCAACCAGTAGAAAACAGACCTAACATGACAGCGCTTGCAACATGTTGTCATTATTAGTGGTTCATTGAGGCAAACAACATCAAAAGACACAGGACCGAAGAACCTAAGGCGAAACCTCGAATGTTGCTAAATTAGTTAGGAAAAACGTTACGTGGGATTATTTAAATGGTAGAGTATTGCTAAGTTAGTGAATTGCATGAATTTACATGGAGATTTTTTAAAAGGCTGCTTATGGTAGATGACGCCTGGATAGATGGTAGGCCCATGCCTAGTCTCTTCGGGGATGCAGCGCCACGATGTTTACTTTATATTTTTAAAAGGAGAGGGATATATGGAATTGCAGTGTTATTGTTTTAATTCGTGATAAGTTTAATTGGTTTCTACCTATTGAATTAAGAATCTCTCTTTCCCTCTCTCTCTCTCTCTCTCTCTCTCCCTTTCCCCTCTCTCAGCCTTTGGCATATACATATCTATATTCATAACGAATATGTTCACACTAGCTACTTTATTTTTTAGTTTCTCACAAAGAAACTTGTTCATCTGTAATGCTCTAAGAACTTTATTGCTTTGCAAATATCTGAGATACCTGTAATGGTGTGATAATGCCAAAAGTAAAATGGGAAGATTGTAAGTTAGAAATATAGCCTAACTTATATAATTTATCAATATTATAATTTAATAATATAATATAATATAATTTATCGTAATAATTCATCAAGTGATATCAGCGGGTTTATAAGTTCGAACTCAAAGTAAAAATTTGGTTTTCATGAATGGCAATCCTAACGCGTGAATAAAATTCTTCATATTGTAGCATAAAGCATTACTCTATTCATTTTATATCTCTGCTTATATGCATTTTTTTTCGGAGACGCATATAATTATACGTCGGTAGCAATGAAAAGGAAAACCAATCGGAGAACTTTTAGGAGAAGACTCCAATATCTATTAGGCTATAATACGCTATGGATGTCATTCTGTCCTGCAGCTGTAGTCAAAGCCTTCTTTATTGCATAGTAAGTTTCAAAGGTTAGGAATGATAATATTATACGATACGCATACAAAAGGTTAATCAAAGGATATGCTGCGTACACCCAGTGCTGTAGTCCCAAAATCTGGTCAAGTTTCGGGAAAATTTTAGTGAAATCCCAAATTTTAACTAGATTCTTGGATGGCCTAGTAGAAGTAAATACGAGACATTATTAATAAAAAAATATTTAATTTATACAAAAATAGTATTTCACTGATTTCAAGATTAGGTACTACCAACGCACTTACACCCATAATTTGGTATAAAATAGGCATATAAATTTTTTCGATCACATTTCAACACAAGGACTGTAATCAAAATTGGTATATAAACCACACTAGGGTAGGTGTCGCTAATGTCGGAAGTTTCAACCTGAAATCATTACAGGGGCTGTGCCTATACCGTATCAGGACTGGCAACGAGAGAACCTTCTATAATCCTTATATATGTGTTTTGTAGGCACGTTTCAGTTTAATTGCGGCCACAAAATATATTACAAAGGTGGTGTAAAACGTCTTTAAATAGGAAAACAGTACCTATACCCGAACAGTACCGTACCTTACTTTAGTGTAGGCCTACCTATTCCCGCACAGCAGATTTTAATCCATATTTTAAGTAATTATATAATTATTAAAGCTCCAATGAACCTAGCATCCGTTCATTATCAGACCTAATCTAAGCTAAAATCATGAAGACTTTACTACCTTTATCAATTGTATTTTCCATGCAATACTTGCTTCAAAAATGCATAACTGGAATGTAACAAACTGTTTGTATCGAATTTGCTTGAATAGTATATTATATAGGTTTCCTTCTAAAACGCAGCCAAAATTCATAGAGGGGGAGGGAGAGAGAGAGCGGGATTCCACAAGGTTCCATTTTCATTTCATTTTTTAACATAAGTGCCAACACATATCATTTATGATATGCAGTCTACACGTTGTCTAATAAATAAATACTGATACTACAGTTGGTTCTTTATCTTTGACAGTGGATATATGAGCAACAGGCCTATTGTTGTTCTGGTAACATCGATATCTGCTATGTGTTATAATACAATAATACCAAACAAAAATGAAATTGGTTTGATAATACTATTGACAATAATAATAATAATGATAATAATAATAATTTAAGGGCATCTAAATTATCTAAATTAAGGCTATCTGATTAAGGCCAACCTATCATAAGGACATCTGAGACAAATAAATTAAACATTATTTCAGCTGCTCTTAATATTTAATATTTAATAACATATTTAATAACAAATTAGCTTGTCAAAATATCTTATAGTCTACATATTTTTAGCGTGCAATTTTGAGAAAATGGTGGTTAACACGTTCAAAAGATATCATCAGGAATCGAACCCGAGATGTTCTCTTTTAAGTTTTAGTTTGAATTTCCCACCAGCGCGAACGCCATTTCCAAATGAAACAAATCTGACTGCAAATGAAACAAATTTGATTCCAAATGCTAGGAGAAAAATATTATAACTGTTTGGTGTAAATACCTTGATCACTAATAGCTTATATTTTCTTAAAATTGCAGTTCCTAAAATTCTTGTTTTTATACTGGCTAAGAAATCCAGTAACTACTGGATCCAGTAATCCAGTAAGCACTTGTTTAGAATATTAATAATTTTTGGAGCAGATATGATACGGATACACGCGTCCAGAAAAATTCTTACACATGGTGGAACTAGTATCCCTGCCACCTAATGCTACTTTTTACAACTTTTCGAAGCTTTTAGTTTTTCTGTTGAATGTAAAAGTATTACAAGTGTCTACTATTGGAGTTGTCCGACAATAGAACCACCTACTTTTGATTCCAAGAGAAAATACTCATAATAAATACTCATATTTTGAGGACAGAATTGGTCTCTCGAGCCAATGGCAGAATATTGTCAAATACGCAGACAAACAAATAAATAAAACATAACCAAAGCAGAATATTTACGCTAATGAATAAGGTTATGCTAAGGGTGCACGGCATATACCTGCGTATATCCTCGACTATACCACTGTGGTATACCTGCATATACTCTCTAGTTCTCTACTACACCTCTGATTCTCCTTGTAAGTTTGCTTGGATGTTTTTTTAAATCTGAGCAATCCAGGTGAAACCAGTAAGTGAAGCTGCATCGCCTTGTACATTTCCGGGATTTTAACGAAGACTGAATGCCAGTACTTAATGCATACCCATCACTTTCTAAATCATGCACGAATAAATATTAAGGCTTTCTCTGGCGCCAAGTAGCGCCATTCCACTGTGACGGATGTAACACTTTAACACCTTTTAGGGTCACTTTTATTTTTTTATTAAGTTTCCAGTTGACTTAAGAACTTGTACGAGACTAATTTTAAACTGCTTGAGAGTGGTTTTAATCCCGTAAACATATTACTCGGTGGCCATGGTTTTTGTAACAGTAAACATATCGATGAACGGGAGAAGTGAAACTCAAGGACGAGGAGGTGCTGCTCCTGGCTAGTCAGACCTGTCTCTGTAGTCATTATTTTTACGATATATTATCATTATAGAAGTCATTATCACACCCTTTAAAACATTCTGACATATCTACTTCTTTGACTGATTATTAAGACTTCGTTAGTTGCTGTTATTATACCTTAACTTAAAACAATACATTTTGCGTTATTATTTATTATACCAATATTATACTAGTTTATACTAGTGTATTTAAAATCAGTCATATGTGAGGGTCACATACTTAAAGTCTTTGTAGTTAGAAACCTGAACGCAACTGGAGTACTTCCGGTACAAACTGGAACTGCATCGTTATCCCAGCATCCTATTTTGAGGACATGTCATTGTTTTAATTCTACCAAAAAAAAGTTATTAATTGACACGAATGATAGTGGTTGCAATACGTAACATTAGGCTTCCTAATATTTATGTTACTATTATAAATTTTAAATACCTCAAACTTTACACATATTTAAAATTTTCTTTCAACTTAGTAATATTTGAATTTGACATTGTTTCTTTGAATTTTAGCATCCTGCTTATATTCAACGGTTTAACTATTGTTATTTTATATTTCCTGTCTATACACATGTCATTTTATGTACCTTATAGCATAAAGTTCCTTACGATAATAAAACCAGATCAATCCAAGTGGGATTCAAACTTTGTTGTCCTCAAAACAGGATGCAGGGATCTCGTTATATCGTTTACATCAGCGTTTCTCGACCTTTTTGAACCCGAGGACTTCTAAAATGTCTAAAAAAAATTTACGGACCCCTAATTTTACATCCCATTTTTGAAAGAAGGCCTATATTCTTAATGTTTGGGGTATTAATTATAGGTCATTATAACGAAATATGTGAAAAAAGTTCACTTCTTTACTTTCCACTTGCTTTATGACATTTTTAAATTATGTCTGAGGACCATCTGCACCATCCTCGCGGACCATAGGTTAAGAAACCCTGGTTTATATCATTCTGATGAAAACAAAAGAAATGACTTTTTCGAAACCATGCCTATAATAGAATAATCAAAGCTTATTTTAATAAAATGATTGTTTTTGAAGAGTTTTAGTCTAAATGTGAGATAATTGTTAGTTATTATGAAGAACCTTAGTCGGTTCATATGCGTTATGCCTATACTGTTGGGTATAAATTGTGGATGGTTTGGGGAATTAGTGATTATTGCTACAACTACTTGTACTATGAGAATACTATAGGAGAAAAATTCCTCTGACACTGGGATTTGAACCTAGGACCTTCGGCTATCCGTGTCACTGCTCCACCAACTGAGCTAAGCCAAAGTTCACTCCATAGCGCCATACCCTTTTAATCTTATCTGCTTTTGTACAAATATCAGAGGTGACAAGATTATACGTCAAAGCAGTGAAAAGGTTTGACTATTCCCTATAATAATAAATATAATTACACTGGACAACAGCCAAAAAATTTTTTGCATGAAATTGCGTTTATTATGTGGGTTTTAGCGCTGAATTCAATTATGCAAACCGTTTTTCTCTGGCACCCTCAGTTTAAAAAAGAAAGCCTGTTTTCTGAATTAGCACTGACTGTAAATGCTTAAATTTCTGTTATAGTGATTGACATAGTAAACAAGACCTAATAGCGATAATAACATTTATTTATTATTATTTTACTGCTTTAGTTAGTAAGGACCGTGGTGTTATGATAATTGGTCATGCAGTTCAAATGAAATAAAGTTACAAAAATACCCAGCTAATATTACAAAAAGTGCAGTTTGACAAGTACAACTGGTCCATCTGTGGCGATTTCAAAATGATTGGAATACTGTTAGGATTGCAAAGTGGATATACGAAATATTGCTGCTTTTTGTACGAATGGGATAGCCGTGATAAATCCAAACATTACGATACTAAAATATGGCCTCCCTGGAAAAATGTTGTCCCTGGAGAAAAGAATATCTCAGCTGAACCATTATTTGATAGATCAAAAATTTGATTGCCTCCACTTCATATAAAATTAGGCCTAATGAAGAATTTTTTTCAAGGCATTAGACAAATCTGGAGCAGGTTTCAAATACCTAGAAGAAAAATTTCCAAGAATCAGTGCTTCTAAGTTGAAGGAAGGCATTTTTGTTGGGCCTCAGATTCGAGAACTAATGAAAGATCAGCTGTTTGAAAGTAAATTGAATCATGTGGAACTTAAAGCATGGATATCATTCAAGACCATTTGCGAACAGTTCTTAAATAATACTAGAGCACAAAATTACGAACAATTAATTGAGAAATTACTAGGAGCCTATAGAGATCTACGAAGGTTGCAACATGTCTCTCAAAATTCACTTCCTGCATTCCCATTTGGACTTTTTCACTGCAAATCTAGGACAAGTTAGTGATGAACATGGAGAAAGATCCACCAAGATATTTCCGAAATGGAGAAAAGGTATCAAGGAAGATGGAAACCCAATATGCTTGCAGATTAGCCTACTGCTGGAGCCTCAAAAGAGAAACCACAGGAAAGTACAGAAGAAGCAGCAAACGGCAGAAATTCAACTGTCAGCAGTAGAGGATGGACTTGAAAACGAGCTGGCAATGTTTTCAGGTATGTTAATTGGTTACTTTTACAAAATTAAATATAATTTTATTATGAAGGATTCTTCTACATATGAATATTACCAGTTAGTCTTTGATATTACGGTGACTTTACGCTTTATTTATAAACGACTAGAAGTGTAAGTACACAATTTACTAAAAAACTGAGGGTGCTAGACAAAAACAAAGGCCATATTTGAACTCAGCACATCAAAATACATAAGAAATGATATGTTTTGTGTAAAAAAATATTACCAGTTAGTCTTTGATATTACAGTGACTTTACTTTTATTTATAAACGACTAGAAGTGTAAGTACACAATTTACTAAAAAACTGAGGGTGCTAGACAAAAACAAAGGCCATATTTGAACTCAGCACATCAAAATACATAAGAAATGATATGTTTTGTGTAAAAAAATATTACCAGTTAGTCTTTGATATTACAGTGACTTTACGTTTTATTTATAAACGACTAGAAGTGTAAGTACACGATTTACTAAAAAACTGAGGGTGCTAGACAAAAACAAAGGCCATATTTGAACTCAGCACATCAAAATACATAAGAAATGATATGTTTTGTGTAAAAAATGTTTTTGAAGGTCAGTTTTGTTGTCCAGTGTTATTATTGTTCTGGTCTGGATTCTCTTACCTTCACAACTCCGTTAAAACTCGCCCCCTTTAAATTAAAGCACGCTTTCTTGGTATTCAGCAAGTTTCCTTATGCAACAAGGTCACCAAGAAGACATTCATAAAAGGAATGCAGATGTGCATTGGTAATTTGTGATCTGTCTTTTTATTTCCATTTTATTTTTAGGAACACAGGTTAGTTGTCTCGAAAGCATATCGCATTAGAATGTAGGTTATGCGCAATTTCTACCTACGCCATAATACCGTATCCTTCTTATTTAAATAAAGCGCAGAAGAAGGAGAGAACTAGTATAACAAGAACGGATCGGTTCATCCTGTTGCTTCAAGTTGTTTAACATTAATTTAGTCAACTTCGTCATATCAGACAAGAAGCGTTTTTATTAACAACCTATCAGGCGCCAATCTGGCGCTATCTCCACCCGACTTCCCTAGGTCCACAGATTTAATGTCAGTCGCCATCGATAGTTTAAGATCTTTTTCTTCTTTTTCTCCATCAACATCATCCTCTTAGTATAGACTTAGTTCGTGTTCAATTCTCTGTGCTGAAATTTCTCTAATTGCCCGAAAATGCTGTTTATCTGTTAGAAAAATAGCAGTTCTGTGAACTCACGTCCGAAAAACAAATCTAAGATCTGCTCTTCATCTTGAAACGTTCAAACGGAATAAAAAATATAAAAATCCTTACAGATAGCCTACGTCGTGTTTACTTACTTCAAGGAACATTCATAAAAATACTGGAAGAAAAACGAACAGCGCGTTTGGTCGTGATTAGGTAACAGACAAATTTACAGGCAAACAAACAGAACGCCGGTAGACCATTAGTAAAAGTGTTCCCTATACAGGCCATGGAGGCCCAGAGGGTTCCAGGAGGGTGAGGATTCCAGATTTTAGCCATTCAGCACGCGAAAGTGATATGCACCGGACGCCTGTACCCCTAGGATTGCTCCAGGTACTCATTTCTGTTTGAGGCTGAATCGAATAGTGCCACCAGAAGAATTAGGCCAACGACCTCATCGGGGAACGAACCCGCGACCTTCCGGTTTGTAGCGCAGCACCTCAACCACTACGCTACAGCGTACCCCGGCAGACCAATAGAGTTACGTGAAAATATACAGGAACAAAGTTGTAGAAATGATTACATTCGGTGGTGAGGTAATCTTTAAATTGTTATCGCATGAACGATTTGGGTAATCATTGAGAGAAGATGAACCTTACATGAAATGGAACCATTAAAACGGAGACCATCTTGAAAAGGAATAAAAAAATCTTTACGCATATGTCGATCTTAATTAATTCAAGGAATATGCACGCTAAACTGAAAAATTATTGAACCACGCGTTTGGTCGTAATATTGCGTAACACACAAATTTACAAACAGACAAAATGCCGAAGTCAGTTATTTTAGAGTAGCCTACGATAAAATTTAAAGAAAAAGCTTTCCTGAGCCATAATTGCACATACTCTGAATCATCTGCTTGAAATCTAGGAATGGCATAAGCTCGGACCGAAGCCCTTAATCTCATTTTAGCCAAGAACACATTTGAATCAATCATTTTTTTAAAAAGCTTACGTCATCTCAACTAAATGTTTGGGGAGACAAAAAAACTGTTTAGAATTGAAGTACTGGTACATAAAATAAGCAAGATCTGGTGGGTCAGTCTCATGGGCCAAATATAAACTTATATTTATACAACTTAACTTATACAAATTGTGAAACTAAAATGGTTATAAATATTTTATCTAATTTTTAAGTTTCGTGAGTTATACCCTTCAGCATTAATAATAATAATAATAATAATAATAATAATAATAATAATAATAATAATAATAATAATAATAATAATAATAATAATAATAATAATAATAATTTTTTCCCCCAAAACTGCCTCCCAACGAGGTAGCCCCCATATGGATTCACTATACACTCAATAGACATAAGTACACAATGAAGTATTGCAATTAGTAAAATAACACAGAAATAGAGAGAGAAGTAACAATAAAATATTAGTTAATACGTAGATGATTATGAAGAATTTGGCAAGATTTTGCTAGCACTGTCGTCTCTTAAGGTGGGAGGAAGAATGCTACACTTTCAACCGGAGGCATGACATTCCCATTTTTAAAATCAACTGGTACCCCTACATAAAGGAGTATCTGAAATGACAAAAAGTGGTCGAAAAGATGAGTTACACTCTTGAAAAAGGATTCATTTATAAGCTTTCAGTACAAAGAAGAAATGCTGATTAATATTTTAGTAACGAATGAAGTTTAGACACCAAAACATTGGATACAGATTATGCTAAAATCTGGCTATCAAATTACGGTATCCAATACACTACACTATACATACTGCCATGTTCCTAAAACACAGAAACTTTGATCAGCAAGATGAGCAAATGATTGGGCTATTAAATCTTTTTTAGTTCATTAAGGCCCCCCACAAGTGGGTTGGTTTGGTACTCGAAGAGGGTGTGTCTCAAAGTCAAAGTCAGAGTGGTTTTCCCTCCTCGCAACTTCCTATATAGTGAGTAGGGGACTGCATACTGGTCAACTGGTAATTAATCGGACATAGCAGATGAGACTGCATCTCGACCGTTGGTCAAACCTTCCAAACTGTTGAGAATGGGACAAATTGAGTGGAAGCTCAGAGCTCTATTGAATAGATTCCTAAAAAATTATTTCTCCCATAGACAAAATTACCCAACAGTTTCACATCTTACTTGTTTCTTCCTCTCCCTCCCGGTCCATCTGTAGGGAATGGGCTGACTTCTCCTCTTGGAATGCCTGGAAGTAATGAAGCGATTTGTAGAATCAACATGGCTAAAGTGGTCTCATTAGAGGTCTGCAGGAAATGGAGTAAACTTTAAGCCTCACCTTCACACATGGAAATTAAAATGAAAGGGTTATAAATATTTCTAAATAGTCATTCTATTGCCACAAGATCTATCATTATAAGTAGTAGGCTACAGTCTAATTGCAACTGTAATACTAAATAGTAAACCCAGGCAAAGCTTTCACACTTTGTCCATTTTTACTGAATGTATCTCGAAACGTGATTTTTAATTTTTGCTTTTCGAGTTATGAGAGAATAACTGGCAGAAAACGTGATTTTTAGCACTGGAATTCGTTAATAGGTAGATAGATAAATAGTTTTACTGCCATTAAATATTAAAAATGCAATAGGCATTGTCATGTACATATTTTCTTTGAATGAGACCTTTCATTGGCAGAAATTGTTTATATTAAAATAATCGTCAAAACTGTAGACTGGTTTATTCATAAGCCATTCAAATATTTTAATTTTAAAATTCTTAATGCCTAGGTTTTGATACTTGACAGGAACCTTATAACCTGATACTTGGCAGGAACCTTATAAACCTTATAAACTTTATAACCTTGTTATAAAGTTTAAAACTTAATTGCTTATAATACGATTGAATCTTGCCTAGTCTAACATATGGTACATAAAATTGTTTTGCATATCTTGTTTCATAAGTGTGAATACTATTCCTTAATTTAAAATCATCTCAGTTCTTTCTTACATACATCAGTCCCTCATAAATATATAAGCTATATACAGTTAAAATTTTCAAGTCAATGAATAAAGGTCTGCAAGAAGTGTTGTGCTCTGCTTCTGTTATGATTTTTTTGTACTAGCAGAATATCTTTCACGTTTGTTGCATGACCATACATAATCAAACCCTACCTAAAAACACTTTCAAAATACTTAAAGTACACACATTTTATGTAGCGTGTAGGTATTTAAAGGTATTTACAGACTAAGTTTCTCAAAAAAAATATAATGGATGACAGCCTGCTACATACAAATTTTATATGCGTGTCCCAATTTAATTTGGAGTCCAAGTGCATACCCAAATATTTGCCCATAGATACATAATTGAGATCATTCTTCCACAAACTGAAAATGATATGCTGAGCTTTTTTTTTTTTTTAATCCCAAAACTGTTATGAGAAAACCATATCGATACCTCAGAATTAGACTGTTACAACTCAAAATCAGTAAATTTTCAGGAGAGAGAAAAAACAAAATCCTTGTTTCTTTAACATCTTCTCCTTGGTCACAAGGAGCTGCATGAACCTGTTATTTTGGGATTTATTGCATCTCATAGGCCTCTTTCAATAACGCTAAGACATAAAATCCAGAACTTGATTGGTTAGAAAAAAATAACAAATTTCTGAGTTGTAACAGTGTTCCACTGAATCAAAGGCAAAAAACTTCTAGTAGTGACGGTTTTTTCAGAGTTGTAACACTTTAATGTCAAGTAGAAGCTTTCCTATTCTGACTTATAACTATTTAACTAATCATATTTTTAGTCTTTCTCCATTTATTCTATGGGAAGTGATAGGAATTGTAAGAAATAAATAAGAATGTATAACGTGTGAAGTTCTCTGTTTTACTTGTTGCTCGAGTATTCTACAATGCTTGTAAGTTATTAATAATATATTCTTAAATAAGTTAAATTTATATAAATAATAAAATGTCTTAAACGACATTGCATTTGCTAAATTTTAACTTCAATAGATACTTTCTTGACTTAATATCATTCAGACATCATTCATCGCCAGAGGAACAACTGTCGTGCTGTCTTGCTTCAGACGAACACTTCATATTATTGTAGAAGTCCCAGTATACACTAGGAATGACGTAGTCATGGCAAAGGCACAATAAATCTACTTTCTTGTTGGCGTCGATTTGTGGAAATTCAAAATATGCTGGTACAAGAGAGAGAATCGGCTATCTAATTCTTATATGAAGTGCCTTGAATTCTTCCTATGCAGTATAATTTTTTTTTACAAAAATGTGAATGGTTGATTCTTAGAAAATGGAGAACTTTTAAGTTCATCCAAACTACAGTCTGCCCTTCCTCATATTTTTTGTAGTTTCGCCCCATACATTCTGACAGTGCTTTGAAGTTGTGTATGTCTTTCGTGTCCATCTCAATGACAGAATATGACTTTCCATTTTTATTTGCCATTCTGATAAGCGTAATCCAATGGTGAGGATGTGCAATTGGTGTATCTGTTTTTCTGTTTGCTTTCAATACTCTCTTTTTCTATGGAAATTGTAGCATGCACGGAGTCATTTTCGTTGTGTGAATGCCCAATGACAAAATATTTCACAATCATAGTGTTGATGCCTTCTATCAATCTGACTGCATATAGAAAAGAGGGATGTTAGATGTCTGTTCTTATTCTGACTGATACAATTATTGGCAACTCCAGCATCTCTCACTTCTTCTAAAAATTTTAGAAGGAAACAGGCAATTTCATTGGCTCCCCGTTTAGCTATCCCTTCGTGCCAGAAGAAAAATGTGACTTCAGTGCTCACTAAGTCGAAGACTGTGAAATTATAACAGGAGAGCTTCCGTTTATAATACAAAGCAGACACTTTACTGCATGGTGTTGGAAGAACTGCTTGTAAGTCAAATGCAAAAACACCACTTTTTCCATCACTTCTTTTACATGCCTCAATATTTGAAGTTTTCTCTTATGCACATTTTTCTTTTTCTAATATGTGTCTTTTGTACTTATCTTGAATCTCGCTTCTTTCTTCAGAAGTTCTTTGTTTGTAATTTGAACAAAAATTGCATTGATCTTTTTTGGAAAGAAAAAATTAAAATTAAAATTGAAAATATGTGAATAAAAAGATGGGTGTAAAGAATTGGAAAAGACAGGCTCAGGAAAGAGATGCATGGAAGAAGACTGTGAAGGAGGCCAAAGCACATCAAGGGCTGTAGAGCCGAGAAAGAAGAAGAAGTGAAGTTTGCAGCAGACTTTCCTTCAGCTATGCATTTCTCTATGCACATTTGGTATAGTTTAGTTATATTTAGATCACCTTCTAGGCACTCTTCCTTAAACCTAGATCTACAGTAATGTGATTCTACCCTGGGGAAAGAATCTATGAGAGCTATAATGTCATCTGTCATATTATGCTGAGGTATTTTATGGTTCTTCTTGTGTTTCCCTCGTCTATCTTTAACTATTGTCCCTTCATTAGTAATTTTGTCCCATGTTGTGCTCACATAACGACTACTAACACTAAGTGTTGCTAAGACCATTGTTTTGTAAACTCGTACCATTACTTCATTAAAATAGAAATAATAGATTAAATTACTTAAACGGGTACTTCCTTTTCCTCATCAAATGGAATTATAGGTAGCAGGGTTGTGTATTGCTTGTGTTGTCCATGTCCATTATCATCATCATTATCATCAGACGTGGAAGAATAATCCCAATTGGGATTTTTGACTGAGGCATCAGAATTTTCCAGTATATTTTCATTTGCTTTAGAGATACTTGAAGCAGACTACAACGCAAAGAGAACACCTTACAGTTTTATCAAAGTATCAGCAAAATATTATTAAATTAAATATTGCAAGTATAAAATACAAAACAATGTACTTACCAATCTACTTTCAGCTGAGATTAAGGGTGTGTCTTCTTCTTCTTCTTTCATAAGACATAACTCTACAATACGTTTAGACCTTTTGGACATTACTGTATTATGATTCACAATAGATTGCTTATACAATCGCCATAACACTCACATAATACTGTATATACAAGTACTCTGACAATGCAGAAAAAAGGCATATTGAAATAAAATATTACAGTCTTACTAACACCTCACAACCGAGATTCTCATTGAATAATGTTGCAAAACTGTTGCAACTCAAAATATAACAGTTCCATTTAACATCATACAGAGCGTAAAGTGTTACAACTTAAAATGATACAGTGTTGCATGGAGCAGCTACTCAAGATATTGTCAGTGTCAAACTGAATCATCCCAATTTTTTAAAAAATCCCTTTAGGCAGGCCTACAGGCTGACGTAGATTTCAAAGTGCTTTTGGTTTAATTTATTATCGCTCCGCAGCACTCTTCTTTTTTAGCCTTGGCATGGCAAACCTGCAGTAAAGAGGAAGAGCCTACAATCATTTGTTTTGACAACAAGAATAGGATATAATATTCTGGGAGGCCGTGCGCAAGATCAACAATGAATAAAATTAGCAAAGCCACTAAACAAGACAAAATTATGATATTATAATAACTCTTTTAAGTGTTATTATTTTCAAACATTAAAATCTCGCGTCATATGAGAGCTATTAAGAAACTATTTATTGATTTGTAGAGTACTCATCAAGAGCTTTTCAACGATACCCCACAAGACGTGGTTTCAAAAGTTTCGAATTTTCATCCCCCACCCCTACCCTCACTCGAACCCCCGAATCGTTGGTGTCACTGTGAACTCCATAGGGAGTACTCTAATTTATTCAAACAAAGTTTCCCTCTATACTTCATAGGGGCCGAGATATAAATTTTTTAAAATTTCAACCCCCTCCCCCGACCACCCCCTTGGGCCAATTTTGCTCATTAACGAACTTGTCCGAACTATTGGGCCTAGAAATAACATATTAAAATTTGGTTCAAATATCTTCAAAATTACGGCCGCTATCGTGTAAAGATATAAATATATATATATATATATATATATATATATATATATATATATAAATATCACAAAATTTTTTTTTGAACGGGCGGTGGTTTCGTACTTAGGGGAGCATGAAACGTAAAGATATGAAAGAATTTTTCGAAAATCATGACATGGTATCCATTGCAATAGGTAGATTTTTCTTCGAAATCTACCTAAAAAATTAAGGGTTCAATTTTAAGGTGTAACACTCTAACAGTGCATAGAACAAATAGTTCCTCATTTAGTAGTGGTCATAACTCAAAATCGAAGTTTTTTGAGTTGTAACACTTTTGTACTGAGGTATCGATATCTTACTCGTCTTTAAAGATGAGTTACTAATGATTTCTAAAGAATTATGTCATTATGAGAGGAAATAATAGTCGTATCATCAGCATGCAAAATTAGCTGTATTGAGACATTAAGAATTAAGAGAAAGGACCACAGTATTAATGCCTGAGCAACACCATAATTTAATGGTAAGAAATCAGATTTTTTCACATTGATTTCAACAGTTTGATATTGATCTGAAAAATATGAATTAAAAAGAGTTAATTCACTTCCACGAATACCATAGTGATACAGTTTTTTCCAGCAAGGTCTTGATACAATCAAAGGCTTTTTTTAAATCCAATAAAGTAGCATGGAAAAACTCATTTTTTTTAAGTTTCATAAATGGTGTACAAAATGGTAACTATAGCATCCAGAAAGGATTTTCCCATAGTAAAACCAAACTGAGAAGGCGTAACTAATTCATTGTCATGTAAGTACTTTTTTAATTCATCTAGTACTAATTTCTCAGATATTTTGCTAATGATTGGAATAATTGAAATAGGCCGGTAATTTTGAACCAAGTTACGATACATTAACAATCGTAAAATTAATTGCAGATGGCCTTGATCTGAATGCCACAGCAAACTGAGATAGAAGAACATCGCTGAAATAGATGGGTCAGATAGTTGAAGGCAATCTTCTTCTTTTTCTTCTTCCCCTTCTACTTATTCTTCGTACTCAACATAATGGCCTCAGCAAGAATAATATTATGTAGCCAGTAAAAAAAGTATAGGCCTATATAATAGCTTTGTAAAACTACCGAGCAAGAGTGTAAGAGAAATTTCACCATTTTAAGAATAAACTAAATGCTGATTTTTATTTGTATATTTTAATGCAAGTTTAGTTGGTCGGCTGGATCATAACTGTCAAAGTGCAGGGCCACTGCCAAGCTAATTATGGTGGAATAAGATGAACAATTTATTTATGTCCTCAACTGACTCCTTATAACCAGAGTAATAAGGGATAAATATAAACGAACTCTATCAGCCTAAATGACTGGGATGAATCTGTAATTGTAACTTCTGCTCTTACATGGAAGATATCACTAATAAAAAACACACAGATAGTAACTATCTGGAGTAACAACTCGGAGATTTCACAGCACAGTAAAACGAACTATACATCTTAGCTAAAAAAGAAAGGGCACTTAATACAGTTTATCTGGAAGCTCTGTAAGGGAAAAAAAAAGTTTGTTTTTGTACAATACCGGGTGTTTTATATTATTTTACTGTAATTTGTACCACCGCAAACCCAGTATGCTAAACAATGAAAGTAACAATATATTTAAGTAATTCATGCATGTCACATAAAAACAGTGTCAATGTTAATAAATATAACATTTTAATTATTGTTAAATAAATTATTTAATAAATCTAGCAGTTGATTAAATAATCTGGGCAAAGCCGCAGACACCAGCTAGTATAAAATAATTATATATTATATTTATTATACTATGATATATTACATACGTATTACATTACATATTATATATAATATTATTATATTAAAGACCACATTTTTTACTTTGCTAATAGAGAATCTCAGCGCAAGCGGTAACAATAATCAGACATGCAAGCAAGCTGGCAACCAATAAGAATCTGCCTAGCCACCTAAGATGGTAGCCCTCATCTCCTTCTCCTCCTCCTCCAAAATCTCCTCCCATCCCTCTAAATAGCAGTGCACCCCACAGGAAAGTTCTTTACTTTGGTCAACAGTATTGTACTTCCAGTGTCACTTAGTTCCATGCTATTAAAACCAATAGTTATGATTTAACATATTTATTAATAAAATAATCAGAAACAATCTATTTTGAATCAAACTCTGGTTGACAATTTTGGTCTGCAGTCAACACAGATACCTGTACTCAATAGCTTCTTATTCTCTTCCTCTTCCACAGCTTGAGACAGGATAAAGGCAAAATTCGAATGAAAAAGTAAAAAGGACAGGAAAACACATTTATTTGCATTTTAGTAGTGATACCTACATTATTTAATCATTACCAATAAGTGTTATTATTTGAAAAAGCATGTACCTTAAATGCTAATGTATTAATTTTTTCAGTTCCTACCACCATGGAAGAAGCTGGAGTTATTCCTGATGTCATTGAGAAAGCACCAGCTCAGGAACTTCAGGTACTAAACTTGATTGGGCGTTGCTTATTATGAATGATGTTTTGAAGGAAGGAACTATTCACTTGTTACCTGTAAAATTTAAGTGTCAGTGGCATCACCTATGGGAAGTTGAGGTGTGGAAAGGGTGCTAGACCAATAATTTAGGGAGCAAAAAGTACAACTTACATTTGTAAATCTCTTGTATTCCTATCTCTCACTCTCTTTCTTTCTCTGTCTCTCCCATTCTCTCTCTTTATCTATTTTACTTTCTCCCCTCCTGTCTTTACACATCAAAAAATATTAATAATAATAATAATAAAATGCTTAATAAGAATAATAATAATAACAATAAGGAATAATAATAATAACAATAGGCTTAATAATAATAATAACAAATTTATATAATAATAATAATAATATGTTGTTGTTGTTCGAGATCATGAGCATTTGAATAGGACAGTGTAAAAATAACAATAATTAATAAATGGCGCAAAAATACGTTGCACAAACTTTCTCGCATATACGTGTTAAAGGCTAGCACAGAAAAAATTAAATTAAAGAGACAATTAAATTTTACTTACTACATTTTCATAAAACTAACAAGTATCTAGAACGGAAAGCATCAGGGTCGATCTTTATGTTCAATGCTATTTACCGTGAAATAATAATAATAATAATATTATTAATAATAATAACAACAACAATAATAATAATAATAATAATAATAATAATAATAATAATCAATGACAGTAAAACTGCATATTATTAGTACTACTACTACTACGGGAAAATTCAAATATAAGTCGCACCTTGGTTCCCACCCAACCTATCTTCACCGATGCAGTTTCTTTTATACCACGATCTAGCGAATTCTTCTGTCCTAGTATTATGAAGAAACTCGTGATTGGACGTTGGAGGTGTGACGTCTTACCGCTAGACGAGAGGTGGCAGGCTGACAAACCTTGCGGGAGATATAATATGCCACATTTTCGAAACCTACAAACAGTGTATCGTACATTATTCGAAAATGCAAGGGAGCTTCGCTACGGCTGCCGCCTCCGCTTCGCGCACTTAACTATGTGGTTAGTGTTATGCATTATTTAGCTATTTGTAACAGTATACAAGGGCAGTTGGTCACTCTGCTTCGCTCAGAAGCAAAATACATCACACAGTCTGTGCAAATGTGAATATCGAATGGGGAAGCTTAAGGGGCGACTTATATTTGAATTTCGCCACCACTATACTATTACTTAGGTTATATTGCACGCTTTAACTGCATGTAGGTCATATCACGTGTTTAGTATGTTTGCGTGAAATATTAGTCTATATCAGCGTTTCTTAACCTTTTTGAACCCGAGAACCTCTAAAATGTCTAAAAAACTTTACGGACCCCTAATTTTACATCCCATTTTTTAAAGTAGGCTATCTGTAGGCCTATATTCTTAATATTTGGGGTATTAAATTATAGGTCGTTATAACGAAATACATTTGTTTTTAATCCGACGGAAACACAGTTATTGAATTGGAATGAAACTATTGACAGTAAAATTATATTTTGAACAGACTTTAATAGGCCTATGTATTACCAATTTGATAATATAATTAGGAATTATGTTATTACCCACTTTTAATGAGACGGTTGAGCTTATCGCCTCTTGCAGAGTCCCTGGATTTTGGCTCAATATTAGTCAAATTTATTCAAGATCAGCAGATACATTAAGTCGGTTTCTGTATTATGATTTTAGTTAAACGAGCGATGAAAATCCCTTCTCACAAAGATAGGTTGTTAAAAACTGCATGGCGCCTCTAAAAACAAATTCCGACAAAGTCTTATTTTTTAGGGTTTTGAATGAAAGAGGGAACCATAGACGTCAGTGCATCAGGGGTTTGAAACTGTGGTCCGTAACTGCAAAAGTAAGGAAAATTGCAATATGACCTGTATTTTCGAAGATTTTAAAAACTTGGACATCTAGTGTCCATTTTATGTGAAAAATTTCTACTTCTTTACTTCCCACTTGCTTTATGATATTTTTAAATTAATTATGTCTGCGGACCATCTGCACCGTATTCTCGGACCACCAGTGGTCCGCGGACCATAGGTTGAAAAACGCTGGTCTATATTAACAACTCATTCGCGTCATGTTTCTATTGTTTAGTGATGTCTTCTTATGTGATATTCAGTTTAAACGATTATAATATCCAGTGACATAGTGGCGATGAGTTATGGAAATAAGCAAGTCCTACAAACCCGGCGTTTGCCTTTGCGAACGACGGAACCATGAAAAACCCAAGTCAATTTGGGCGGCCACGAGATTTGATTTGAACTCAGGACCTCTTCCCTGTTAGCCCATAGGCCTACCACCTCGCTGTAATTGGTTTTAGTGTGTTCATTGCGACTGAGCTAAACTGATTGCATTTCACAACAATAAGTACATTAGGCCTATAGTTTTCTTGTTACTAGGGGCAACAAAATGTAATTCATATTTTAATTGAAATTTATGTTCTGAAATTCGCATTTAAGCTGTCCTTATTTCGTTGTTATCTTGATATCTATTAAATGTACAAAGAAATGTATTAAACAAAAAATGTTCATTTTAAATTTTTCTACAACTTTACTGTGATAGGTTTTCATGTATCGCCTACTGTAATGGATATAATTTAGAAAAATTGAAAATGGATACGAGTAAAGTACCCCTTAAGTCATTTTTGCAGAAATACGGATTTAGCCATTTTATTAGTCATAGATAAGAGTTTCCAATTTTAAATTTTAATTAAAATCGTTAGAGCCATTTTTTAAAAAATCAAAATTTTTTAAAAAGTTTTCATGAAAAGTCCCCTTAATATTTCAGTTGTAAAACTAAATTTCTGGGCGGTTCGACAAAATTTTGAAAAGTCCTTAATTCAAAAAATGAAGTAAATACAATGAACCGTTTACCCGCTGTGCTTGTCCACGGACAGACGGACAGACGGACAGACGGACAGACGTCATTCCAAAAATATTTTTTTCGGTTTCTAGGCTTCATGAAACGTGCTCTCCCGGTGTTATCTCGACTTCGATTTTTTGTCACGATCACAATACTTTCTCTATACTACGTATATGCGAGAAAGTAAAAAGCTATGTTTGAATTCTTTTTATGACAAACTTGCCTATAGAGTAAAATGGATTAGCGGTAGGCCTACTTAAAGTCAGAAATACAGTTTTCTTTTAAACCTGTTAATGGTAACGTTTCTGGCAGACAAAGGAAGTTTATTATAAAAATTAACACCATTATAAAAACACACAATAGCTGCAGTAGTACACATTGTGCAAGGTTCAAATTAAGATTATTCCCTGTGTTATATGTACATCTGCTTTCAAGTCATAACTATTAAGATTGGTATACACATATATTAAACTTGTATATAAAAAGGTTGAAAGGTCAGTATTATCAGTTCGTTAAATAAGGGCCTACAAGGCTCCTTCAGTTTCTTATGAAGCATAAATTGTATTGCCCTTATCGGCCACCTTAATACATACGAGTATTAAGCATCTGTAGCAGGATTCCATAAATGAATACAATGACCTACATGAGTTTGAAAAAGTGCAAAATAGACTTTTTTTAGACAATCTAAAGGAACAAGTGAAGAAAAATTACTCTAGATATATTATTACAAATATGTTTAATATTTGGCTTCTGAGAGAGTTTTTGATCTAACTCTAGACCCAGATGGATGGAAACCTTCAGTACATTCCCCCACAAGCAATGGTATTATATGTGCTGTAACTATTGAGTAAATATAGACTAGTAAGCTTAGCTGAACAGATCACATCAGGCTTTTTCATGCAAAGCTGTGTCTTCATGAAAAGTTAATAATTTCTTCCAAACCAACGTCTGACAATGTCTTTCTTTATAGCAATAACTGCTAGATTATTCAGACCTTCATGGGCCATCCCATCACATAAATTTGTTTTTTTTTCACGCAGAATAGGTGAAGATAGGTATGTTCACAAACTGCACTGGTGATACAAGTGAAATAGTAGCAAGTTTGTGGACTTCATGAAATGCCAATTTATAATCCTCAAGAGAGCAACAAATTTGAAAATGTTATCTATATTACGAATATCATTTCATTATCTGTCTGTAAATTTCTTTATGTTAAGACTGTTGAGAGTGCAAAAAGAGATGCAAAAAGAGATGCAAAAAGATATGCAAAGCATGCAATGCTTCTGCAAACAGTAGAATTTTGCTTTTTACTTCTATTCTGTTAAAATTCCTGAGAAGTATAAATTTTTGTCATATAGCCCCACATAGCTGTGATCTTGATCTATAATAAATGCATTAACTTTATTCACTGTATTCAATTTAATTCAAAACCTATGTGGACATCCTAATCTTTAATTCATTTTTAAAATGTCACATATTTAAAATAGTAACAATGTTTTCTACTTGAGTGGTGGCTAAGTAACAAACAAAGTATTCCTTTTTTATAAACAAAAATGACAGATGTGGGAATCACAGTATGTGGTTAGAATCACTTTATGTAATGATATGAAACAAGTTGACCTACTGAACTATTTCAAGATGTAACTTTTAAATGTATATATTTATTTTAGGTAACATATGGAAGATTAAGAGTTCATCTTGGAAATGAATTAGCTCCGAAGCAGGTGAAAGACAAACCTACAGTGCACTGGAATGCAGAACATTATACCTTCTATACACTTTCAATGACGGGTTAGTATTATTTTTATTCATTTTCACAAGATTTAGTTTCCGTGTATCATATATACCGGTAATACCTCAGGTTTCGGGTTACTATACTCGCTCTATGAATGAGTCAAAGTAATGATGGCCAGTAGTAGGCCTATCATATTTGATACATTCTGCATTGCACGCTGATATTTTTTTCTATTTTTGTGTGCTATATATCAATGGTTGAATTTTGAAAACCACAAAAACTTAAATATAGACCCAAAGCATCATATATGACATCACCCTAAACCCACTAGAACCCCCCTCAAAATAAAATCAAACTTGATCTCTTGATTATACGTGTTGTTTTGGTCATTAATAACACCCATTAATCCACAGAATGCCATTTTTAGCTGTCTAAATCTCATTTTAGACCCTCCAAAAGCCATACATCCTAATTTTTAAATTTAATTTTTTTAAATTTTTGTATTTCGACCCATAGAAACTGTATAAGCATAAAAATATAAATACAACTGTGCTAATTTAATCTCAGGACTGTAGAGGATAAATCTGAAAATGTTGCATATTTTTACTTCACAAAAAGAGGAACAATTCCATGCATTCTTTTCACAAAAATAATAAATAAGAGCAAGCAATAAAGTTTTTTTTTTTTTTTTTTTTTTTTTTTAATCCTAATAACCATACAGCCGTGAGACAGTTTGATAAGTTTATTGAAAATGTTAGTGAATACCTTGCTTCATTTGGACCGAGAACCAAACTTAATTCATTGAGCAGTTGCAAAGGCCTGTCATTTTCTATTATTTGATCTGCACATGAATGAGTACTAAACAGGCACTATAAAATTTTCTCAATGGCACACTCACAGGTTCTCTATCTGGCAGATAAATATTACATCAGGTGGTCATTGTACAGGCCCTTATTATGTTGTAAGGGAGGGAACGTGCTGTTTTAAATTGAGGTGTGATAGGGAAAAATTTTGGGATAGCATACCGCCTTTGGATTTTTTCCACTTACTTCACTGGTTACAACAATACCCAATTTTGGCTGATTCCAACTTTTCACGAAATTATTGTGAGTTTCAAGATTATAGGCATACACGTCTTCAGCTAGTTTGCATTTATAAAATGAAGTGGAGACGTGAGTAAATTGTGAAATTTCAGACATATACCCAGATCCAAATGTGTTTGTGGAATTTTAAGGATTTGACTTTAAAAAATAATGGGAAATGAGTAACTGTACTGGAATTTGTTTAGAAGGAAATGGATGTAATTTGATTCACAAACTCACTTTCATGAAATTAGTTTTGAAAGTAGTATCATCATCATGCAAATTTCCCTGTAAGTATATATAGAGTGTATTTCTGCGATATACAATAAATAATTTATAACAGTTATCTACTCTTCAGTAATTTCTTGTGTGGGTTTTTATTTTCAGATCCAGATGTGCCGAGCCGGGATGATCATGAATGGAGAGAATTTAGTCATTGGTTGGTTGGTAACATTCCTGGGGATAAAGTACAGAATGGAGAAACTTTAACTGAGTATGTGGGTGCAGGACCCCTTAATGGCACAGGTAAGACATTTATTTAGATTTGATGCTCGGTGAACTCTTGACTATTTGAGTACTGATTTACCATGAATGTCATAGAACTGATCTTTTATACAGTACTGTACAGTATTTGCACTGTCTTTTAATCATCTTTTTATTTAACATTATATTTAGTGTTGTTTTGCTGAAAATCTTTTACCAATATTGAGTTCCCATTAATTTTATCTAATTGTTCCTTCAAGTTACTTAACCACAGGGCAGATTTAGATTTGAGTGCATTAGTAGCAGGCAGAACAGTATACAGTACTGGTTTAAACAGTATAAACAATGAATCTGTACATGTATAGGTTGGTTGGTTGGTTGAATGGGTATTTAACAATGAGGAGGTGCAATGCTGGTCTGTGACCAATATCAGTGTACTGAATATTTCTCCTGCAGGAGTTCTTTTACATGCCTATAAATCTACAGATATGGACCTGTCACATTTATGCACAAAGTAAATGTTATCAGCAGTATTAATTTCTAAAAATGTTGGTGCTGGAACACACTCACATGTTTTTCCCTCTTTTCAACCATATGCCTCCTCCCATAAAAGTCAAAAGTCTCGATTTTTGAAAATTTGTGATCAAAGTTACAATGAGAAACTGTTTTTTTACCATACAGTTTTCTGAAATTCAAGTTTTAAAAAAATGTCTTATAATCAAAACAGTAAACCCACAAGATTTAATATAAACAACAGGTACTATGTAACACTCTTATATATTATAAATCTAAAGTCTCGATTTTTGAAAACTTGTGATCAAACTTACAATGAGAAACTGTTTTTTACCATACAGTTTTCTGAAATTCAGGTTTTTAAAACAAAATTTCTTATAACCAAAACAATAAACCCACAAGATTTAATATAAACAACCGGTACTGTGTAATAGGCCTACTCTTATATATTGTAAATATTGTTAATGAGTATTGAATGCATTTTTAAAACATTGAATTTTAACTAAGCTGAAGTTATGGAAAGAGTTCATATTTCAGTGACTCAAAAAGGAAAGAAAAAATATTGCAAAATTACTTCAAAGACAATGAATCAAAAGCAAACCAGTCTAAGTTGAATTGAGAAACACATTCTATAAAACAATACCGTCTTCATTATCCACATTATACTTTGTTTTTATGACTGTGTGTCAAACTGGTGACCGAAACTCTATTAGGCACAGTTTCATTCAAAACACTGTACAAAGACTAATCCCTGGGAGGTGCCGGAACACCATTCCGCCATGTTCTGGCTGAAATTAAGCACTGGTTATCAGCCTGGGTTTGGATTGAATCCACAACCTTGGGCACAGAAAGTTGGTGCCATACTGACTGTACCACCCAGGCCAACTAAGTGGTCAGCAACTTGCTTACTGATTTGGGTGTGTTTTAATTTAGAACATTTATTTATAGAAAAGAAGTTATTTTATGATGTCACATTTAGGATTTTTGGGTCACATTTTGTCATTTTTAAGGTCATATTTGCAGTCATATTTTCTACTTTTTTAGGTCATAAACATCCGAACCCTAATTATTATTATTATACCATTATTGTTATTACTTTATTACTATTGCTATTATTACTATTATTATTATTATTATTATTATTATTATTATTATTATTATTATTATTATTATTATTATTATTATTAATTCGGAAAAGTGAAGAAATGCATGTTGGTGCACTTACTTTTTCAACATGAACAGTAATCCTAGAGAAGCCACTCTTTTGTTTGAAAATTTTTAAAAATATATTTCTATCATTTTTATTAATTTTCCAATGTATAAAATTTTCTTTTCGACTTTATTGATTTTGTAAAATTTTCAGAATGTATACAAACTGGTAACTATTATTGAATGTCAATGGTCTTTAAAGTGGTTTGTTTTTTAAAGCTTTAAGTATATGCTTGCAATGCTAAAAAGACAAAAGTGCAATTTTAATGACAACCTCTAGAAAGAATTCAAATTTATTACAGTGGACAAGCAGTGTAGTTTAATGTCCATTTTTCTGTTGCCTTATTTTTACCATCCCAATGTTCTGTTTTTGACTCAAGGTAATATGGTCAGCCTATACTTAATCCTGCATCATTTCCCTACATAATAAAAGGGTAAAGATAATTAAGTCTATCTCATATACCTAGGTATTGCTATGAACAGCAGTGGTATCACTAGTTACCCTGTTTTAACCCTTAATCATGGTCAAGTGGTCAACTTGACCACAGCAAAAACATAAACCATTGTTTTTATTTGGATATCATATTCATGGGTGTGTTATTTACACTACCTTTCCTTCATAAGATTCTTTATAATCCCATGTGTGTCACTTACCCAACAGTGTTAGAGAAGCCGTGCTAGAAAAATATTTATTTTTGTAGTGGTCATATTGATCGCACCTCCATGAATAGGTGATTTGTTTTCAGCAGCTGTTGCAGGCTGATCAACCCTGCAGACCAGACATTTACTCTAGTATACCTGTCATTTCTAAATGATTGTACTCTTTTTCAAAATAAATAAAGTAATATGTTGAAATACACCCTCTGAAAGCCAACCTGATGGGTTTTTTGCTTCACTGGAAGTGCTTGTTTAGTTCGGAGTTCATTGCCATCCAACAGCTATTTTCTAAGAACTTTTTTGCACTCCTTAGCTAGTAAGTGGTACTTACGAACTTTGTTTACATGGATCGTAAGTTGACATTCCCACACAGTCTTGTTGCTAAGGCCGGTTGCGATGAGGTTAAAACACTTACGGTCCAAGCGCTACGTCATAATTCATTACGATACACTTCATAATACAAGCCTTTATGGCCACGGCCCCCAGGACAAATATTCGGTTCCCATAACAACAAACACATGCGAATCACTTTCTGAAATAAACATCTATTTTCAAGAATGTATTTACATAATATTTTCAGGTAATATCACAATTAATATAATTAAATTGATATAAATAATCATCGTGCAAAAAATAGCATGCAACACACGGGCCGTAAAGGCATTTACGGGTCTCGAAAACTTAAAAGCCCTCGGCTGCGCCTCGGGTTTTCAATCTGTTTCCTCGACCCGTAAACGTGCCTTGCGGCACTTGTATCGCAATATAGGCCTACTATTGTAAGGCAGTTTGGTGTCAGGTTGTGAAATTTATACACCCTAAACACATTAAATAGGGCACAATTTATCTTCAGAAAAACAACTTCTTTGCTCCATTTAATTTTTTTCTTTTTCTTCTTCAATGGTTTGCTTTGAAGATCCTTCACATATTTATTACATTCAGTATTACTAAGAACATCTACAAAATGATCTGCATTCGGTATTATGTACTATAATTTCTATATTAATAATTTTGTCATTGCACAAGGCAGATGACAAATATGTTTTTAATCTGAGAATCGCAAGAAGCACATGAAGTACTATCTATAGAATTCTCAGTATCCCTATGGAAGGTACGGTAAGGGAGAATGAAAACTGGAAGAAAAGAAAGTCTTGTCATTTATGCACATCACTAAGAAAATTAAAACATTTCCAAGTTATTGATGTGATAAGCCAGCATGTTTGGAGTGCACAAGGAAAATTTGCAGTGAATGAATTGAGGCAGAATAATTGTATATCTCATTTCTAAGGGGGGAAAAAAGGTGCAAGTTAAAATACTGCAATTTTGAACAAAATCACATATTATGAAGAACTGTGACTATATCTATGATAACAAAATTTTAAGTTAATTAGGTGTCCACTTGAAAAATACTAATTTATCTTCGAGACAGTGCATTGCATTTATGATGCGGTGGTTCAATTGTGTGCTCTAAAAACCCCCTTAAAATGATTGTGTAAAAATAATGCTTTATTAATTAAACAGTTAGTAGTCAATTTGCTTGAATAATAATTAAAATTCATATTTCATAAGCTTTTTCATTTTTATATGCCCCTTAACTCTGAGCGGTCATTTTGACCTCATGTTCATGTTAATGTAACAGAACAATCACGTCCATGTTTAAGTGTTAAACAGGAGCAGATAAATAAACGTGCTTGTATACTCTCTTTTCTTTCTAGGCCTTCATCGGTATGTGTTAGTAGTCTTCAAACAACCCAGTAAACTGAACTTTACAGAACCCATCGTTGACAAAAAGTAAGTATGACTGTCTTGCATTGCATTTACCAATATTCCCACAACATTACAAGGCTCTACATTAATATCTTATTTGTTTTTAACAAATCACCGTGAGCTATGTCCCTTATGGCCGGTTTCTATAAACTCGCGAATTACCTATGGGTAAATTATCCAATACACAGAATTTACACAAGAATAACACCACACAAACACAAATAATTTAAAGATAGCAATCACATAAGTTACATTTGTGGCAAGTTTCTAGATAAATGTCGTCTGGGTAAATATGAAAATGACAGAAAAAATGTTCCTACAAACTCGGGCTAGATCTTTCCAAGGGTAAATCTTTGGATTAATTTATCCTTTCATGGATGGCTGGATAAAATTTAACCTCTTTGTAGGATCAATAATAATTTAAACAACGAGAATCAAAGTCTTCTGAATTAAATTAACTGCACAACTCCAAGGCCTTGCTCATTATATCATTGTGGGTGAAATGGAACTAATTTGTCCATGGATAATTTACCCATAGGTAATTCACAAGTTTGTAGAAACTGGGCATTAATGGTGTTATTATGAATGGGGAATAAGGCTAAACCTATATCCCTTATAAGTCCCCTGAGAAATATGTTGTAATCAAGAGGGGACCCATGTAGGATAGTAAGAATTCTGAATATTCCTTATAAATTTTCTAAAATTTCTGGTCATAAATGGGGTGTAAATGAATTCAATGGCACCAACTTTTGAAAATCACTGGGTAGGCTCAATTTCCTGACTCATTTGATTCATGAAATGGACTTACAATATAATATTGACGTGACTACAGTTAAACAGTACAAGAAACAAATTCTGTGTTTGTAATAACCATCAGATTTTGTAATTCAACCACCAAGAAAGTGTTGTGTAGCAGTGGTTGACGTAGAATTTTTTTTCGGCAGGGGATACTAAAAGGGATACTAAAAAAATTCACTTCCATATATGAGTTTATAAAAGTGGCCATTAACATTGCAGGAAGAACACAAGCTGAAATACTTCTGAACTTAGATATAAAATGATTCAAGATGTGTAAAATTTGCCATACTGATTCGCATTTATAGCTTTTTTCAAATTTCAGGGGGGGATATATCCCCCCAATCCCTCCCCTCTGCGACCGCCACTGTTGTGTAGCATAGTTAAAGAATTTTTTTTTTAATTTCATAATATTATACAGGGAATCCATTTTATGCGGAAACTTTTTAACAGCGTTGCCCCTGCTCACACTTTCCCCGCTGTTGCGCTTGCACCGGCCGGGACCGTGCTCTGTTACTACCGGCAAATCGGCAAATCAAGACTTTAGAAACAATACAAAATAGAATAACTCAACCAATTTATTATCAAAATAGGCCTACATGTAGAGGCTTATTACTCACCATTTATTTGAGATACTGTTGAAAATGACCCCCGTCAGCAGTAAGACATGCCTCACATCGTTTAAACAAATTATTTGCCACTTTCTGTAATTCCGTTTCGGTAATACACTGCACTGCACGTGTTATTTCGGCCTTATAAGTTCTTCTAAGGTATGAGGATTATTTTGGTAAACTTTTCCTTTTAGGTATCCCCAAAGATAATAATCACAGTACGTTAGGTCGGCTGATCTAGGGGGCCATAAACCTGTGCTAATTATCCTGTCATCAAAAACTTCACGTAAAATTCCTATAGAATTATGAGCGGTATGCGCTGTGGCTCCATCCTGTTGAAAATATCCATAATCCTTTTCTTCCTGTGTCAATTCGTTAAGAAATGGACGCAACATTGTTGTCACATAGAAATCTGAGTTTACACACCCTCCAAAAAATATAGGCCCAATTATCCGCCGCGCGCTTACCGCACACCAAACCCCTATTTTAATGGGATGCAAAGGCACTTCCTGTACAATATACGGGTTCTCAGTACTCCACATTCGCACATTTTGGGAATTTACATGTCCCGAAAGATGGAACCATGCCTCGTCACACATAAACATTAGCTGTGGGTCCAACTTTCCATCATGCACACTTTCAAGAAACCAATTACAGAACCTTATTCTTGCGGCGAAATCTGCCGGTTTAAGTTCCTGCACAAACCTTTGTTTATAAGGTCGAAATTTCAGCAGTCTGGTCGCTTTGTGGGCTGACCCCTTGGATATGTTAGTTTCCTGCGCCAAACGTTTCAGTGATTTTCTAGGACTTACTTCTAATTGCACCCGAATATCCTCAAGTTTCTCTACTGTTAAAACGTGCCTTTCACGCTTCTTCGGTATGTCACAAACTGAACCTGTTGTAAGCCACTTTTTCATCAACTTCGAAAGACACAATTTTGTAGGGATTGTACAGTCTGGATATTTACGAGAAAATCTCCGAACGCGCCTTCTATGGTTATTTCTCAATAAGTAACATTCCACCAAATAAATTCGCTGTTCAACCGTATACATTTTCGATTATTGTCTTATGTAACACACGACAACAATAGACAAGCGTCTCACTACAACACTCCGAAGCAACTAACCGCTTGTATGCCTTTTACAACTGTGATGCAATACGATGCTAGCACGGCAATGCGGCAGTGATGCGAGGTTTCCTCATAAAATGGACTCACTGTATAATCCTTTCTTTAATTTTCTGGTTTTAGGTGACTAGTAAAATAAAATTATGTATCATGTAGTGTTGTAAATTACATTTCTCTTGATTGGAGTTCTGCCAATATATTCATCGCAAGAATCATATCAAGTTCTTTGTCATCTTTCCTTAGACCGGTAGACTGTTGTTGTCCGTAACTAGTCGTTGGTCAACATGTGAGCGCTGCGCTCACTTTTCATTTCAAAGTGTTATTGTTTACCACTGAAGCCAATATAGTGAGATACTACATACCTTTCATGGAATAAGTTGATATAAGTTCTGGAGGAATGTTCTAAAATTTCATTCTCCTACAGATAGCAAAAGACATGGCACATGTCAATGAACTGAGAACACAGCTCACATGCCGATACTTCTAGTTAATGTAAGAGTTTCTTATTGTTGTGTTATTTTTCTGGTGTACAGAAACAAGATATTGTAGTGTTGTTCCCATCACATTGCCGAATGATCGTCTGCAGTTCTTAAGTTCTGTCTCATTATTGTGTTAGTTGTATTCAGTCTTAGAAAGTTCTGATTGCAAAACAGAACATCAAGAGCAGAAAACACTGAAATGGCTCCAGGAAGTTGAAGATAAATCTCTTACCCCATATTAATTTTCTGAACTTGATAGTATGTCAGGCTATGGGAAGAAAACTGAAAATCTAGACAAAGAAAATCCTTATTACAAAATCTTATGAAAGTAACAGTATAATAGCAATAAAAAGATAGTATGATGATTGGTACTATGCGGCCCTGCGCTCAAAGGTCAACCATAGTGGGATCCTAATGAACTCGACCAACGTCAGGTTAATAAAACCATATTTTTCATGAATGACCCAAACTCTTCTTCCCCCTAGTTTATTCTCTGCTGATTTGGGCAATCTTTCTACACTTTTGTTCCACTCTCACTTTCTTCTTTTCAACCAGTCACTAAAATCATGGACTCATGGAGTCATTGTCTTGTATCACAATCCCTTGCCTTGTCCATTAATGTCCTTCCTTTGACTTTACTTAATCAAAAACATAATCTAAATTCTATACTTAATTTTTTTCGCACTCTTTTATATATACTTAGAACAGCAATGTGATTTTTTATTCTGAATACAAAAAGGTCTTTAGTCTTTTCAAAATGCAAAAAGATCTTTCAGTTGTGGTTGTGAAAACTGCATTGGCAGATTAAGACGTAAAAATTTATTAAATTGAGGAACTATTTCAAATGATTGTGAGTGAGGAGATCGTACTATGTATGTCAACAATAATCTGATTTTTGCTTTACAGTGACTGAACAAAAAAATACAATTTTTAAAAATAGGAACAAATAGCCATGATAATAGTACATGACATTGGGTGGGCTTGAGCCCCAAGGGCCCATATAAGTTGGCACCAATGAGTGAATTTTTAACATCTCATTCCTACATCTGTTTTTCTAGTTAGTCCTCCTGTTTGTCCTTACTTACTCAAAAGCAATAGACAATTCCTAAGCAAGTTAAAGGAATATCATCTATTTTATGGAACCCGCAGGTTCATTGCTGCATTTACCTGAGCCCGCCATTCAACCCTATTCTGTGCTAACTCCATCCAACCATCCCTCGCAAATCCTACTTCCCTTAAATATATCCTAATATTGTCCTCCCACCTACGTCTAGGTATTCCAAGTGGTCTTTTACCTTCAAGTCTCCCAATCAATATTTTTGAGATATGTCTTTCCTCCCTCATGCGCACAACATGCCCAGCCCATTTCATCCTCCGTCATTTAATTACCCTTACTATATCCGGAGGTGAGTACAGGTTATGACGCTCATCGTTATGCAGTTTTCTCCAGTCCCTATTTTCATTTCTCTCTTAGGCTCAAATATTTTCCTAAGCATCCTGTTTTTGAACACGCTTAGATTATGTTCTTCCCAAAGAGTAAGAGACTATGACTCACATCTACATAATACAATCGGCAGGATAATTGTCTTATAAATTTTTATTTTTAGATTTCTGGACAGAAGAGTTTCTGAACTGCATAAAAGCAGTCTACTTTAACATTATTTGTCCGTCGCCGTGGGTGAGTCGGTAGCGCGCCTGCCTTCCACTCCGGCGGCCCGGGTTCGATTCCCGGCCGGGTCGGGGATTTTTCAGTAGTGAAAAATCCCTTTCCCGGGTTCAGGACTGGGTAGGTTAAGTCTTAGGTTAAGATAATGCACATTGTGCGCGATTCCTTAATTATATTTAACATTATTTGTATCTGTAATTATTGTTCCCAGATATTTGAATTTCTCCTCCTGTTTACCCTTCTCACCAGAAAGCTACAGAGTATGCTCTCAGGTGAAAAATATTTTATTGTTCAGAAACACTTAATATGAGTAAGTGAATGTTAAAATGCTTGTACAAAACAGATCATTAACAGGACCTTCAACAGATTTAAACTAAACTAAGCTCTATGGCACTACCGGTATATACCTTTGAGAGATCAGGCCTGTCATCTGACCAATGTAAGGCAGATGGCAGGACTGGGGGGCATGTGGTCTACATGCTGACTCACATGACCGTTATTGGAGACTTCCTGAACTGGAGCCACTACTTCTTTATCAAGAAGCTCCTCAGTTTGTATCATGAGGTTAAGTGCTTGCCATTTCAGATCTCCCTACCTTAGGAAAATTCTAGAAGTTACCGGGGACCAAACTCAGGCCTGCAGGTCCGTAACCAGCGATGCTAATCACTAGATCACACAGTCAGTCCTTTCAACAGATTTAATCAAATAAATTGAGCCAGCACTCACTAGTACACAATACATCCCCCCCCCCCCCGTAAAGGTGGGTCTTCAATATCACTTGTTAAGAATGCTTTACGGAAACAATACATTTTTTTATAATTTTTATCAATATTATGAAACATCCACATCTATTATGTAGAATTTGTTACAGAATGCCCTGTGATTCTTTGAAGCAGTAGGGGTGTCTATGCATTCGAAGGTCACTGCCCTCATTGGTCAATAGTATGGGGGGTTTTCCTTTAACATTCATTGGTCTGCATAACATACCAGTAATGAACTGGCTGTGGAATGTAGTGAATGTAAAATGTGCACTCATTATTACCCTTTTCTGTAACTGATTGAAATTAAGTATTGTTTTAAAAATGAGTTTACTAAAATACTAAGGCGAATAAAAGTACTCAATTTACAAAAATTTAATGTGCACCTTTTTTGTCCATTTGTAGCATTCTAAATTGAGGTGTGCATTTGATTTGATGGTGCATTAGATTTGAATGCAAATCCATTCTTCAGTTTGGCAGTAACTTTGATCAATTACATAACAATGAATTGATGTAATTCTCGACTTTGTATGCCTAACATTTATTCTTGGCTTATGACTGGTATGCACAAATGTAAGTTGAAGATAATGTATTATTTTCACATTCAAACTCAAAACCAAGCACGTTGAAAGGGGCAAGGTTCCATGGGGAGGTTATCAACTGTCCTGCAGTTTCTTCCCTAAACCATTATACTGACCTTTATTCATGGCAATCAAAAATAAAATAAGTATTAAGATAAAAATAATGAATAAAATACCTAAAATAAAATATAATGAAATACCCTATCATTGAAACGCATTTGCCAACAAACCCCCCCCCCCTTTTTTTTTTTTTTTTTTTTTTTTAATTTAAGTGCACAGTAAATTTCAGTAAACACAGAGGTTGTGAATTGGAGAGTGATCAGACCTAAGTGATCAGACCTCAGTGCAAAGTGAAAATCTGATTATTAATTCAAAGAGTTCACAAATGAAGGGAAGAAGGCGGAATGTCAGCAAATCAAAGTTTTGCAGGAATTGATTTTTAAATTTTGAGTACTCTAAATGCAGATGTATGAAATCAATTATGAATACATTTTCATTCTACAGTAAGAATAATGTGTTTTGTACACGTAGTGTGAATATCAAGTTCTGAAATTAACTCAATCATACAAAAAAATCGTAAAATGCGATAAAATGTCCAATGGTATAGGGGAAGAAGGCAGAATGTCAATAAATCAAAGCTTTGCAGGATACGATTTTTAAAGTTTCATTACTCTAAACGCAGATGTATGAAATCAATTATGAATGCATTTTAATTCTGTAGTAACAATAATGTGTTTTGTACACGTGGTGTGAATATCAAGTTCTGAAATTAAATCAAACGTGTAAAAAAATTGTTAAATGCAATGAAATGCACAAACATTTTGAGATAGTAGGTGAAAAGGTATAGTTAAGTTATGTTTTATGTGGTCATCACCTACATTTTTACAAAACTTTTAAGTTATTAAAAATTGCAATGAAATATTAATTACATTATGAGACATTAATTTCCGTACATTAATTATTCCTTATGAGGAAGTGACTGATAGAACATCTGAGCTGTGTGGAACAACATTTCTTCAAATGGTTTACATCTGCGTACTTCTCTTTTGAAAGTGGGATAAAATCTAAAACAAAATAAACGCAATGCAGGTAATAACTAGGTTTACAAAAAATAAAGGAGTAGAAAAGATTTTTCCTTAAAATTTTAGGAATTATTGATTTTTTGTGCAGTGAAAGGTCGAAAAAATATTTCTACATGTAAACAAACATGGGTTGTGTCGTTAGTAAAATAGAAACACTTAGGTGCATAAAATCGAAGGCAATGATTAATTTTTAATATCATTACTAGGGTCCGATTTTCAGATTATATAAACCCTTTTTTAATTTTTTAAACATATTAAAATAGTTTAATTCTAGTTTTTTTTACCATTATCAGACAACACTCACTAATAATGGAATCTGGATAAACGTAACATTACACCAACTAGAAATTAATGTGCCAAACTGTCACGTCATTTTCCTGTCGGCATTTCCATTTGCGGTCTGTCGGATTATATTATTGTTTATTGAGGGTAAACAGTAGTTTCCACTTTCAAATCCAAGCAGATGGCAGACTCTGTTGCCAAATTAATCTAATAACAATAGTAATATAATATGAAATTTCAGCGTTTCTTTGCTCTTGTTTGCGACTGACGTTTGGCAAAGTTTTGTAAATATACTTCAGCAGGCGACTATTGACGAGTATGTCCTTCTTGCATTAGAAAAAAAAATTTCAAAACCCACACCAGTGAGGTGGCTCTGACGAGGATAGCGTTTTAGGACAGTGAGTGCCATTGTCTCCTGACTCGCCCCCTTATTTCGCTGTGACGCAGGGAAATTCCGCCTTCATTCCCTGTACGGTGAAATTTAAACTGCTATTTTCTCCTTACCATACACTTTTTTCACCGGTTTCATAAGCAACACTAAAAGAGTGCTCAGTCAGCTACCAGATGGGCTTGATAACTAAATTTCCGATTTTTCTTGACATTCCGCCTTCTTCCCCTGTACCCTTCAAATATAATTTCCTCTGGAAGGTTTTGATACTTTGGGCAAGTGGTGGAACCATTTATTTATTTACTTATTTTTTCAACGTAACTTCTGAGTTGATCATTATGCATGAGTTGAATTGAAAGTCATTTTCTGTAAAAATATTTGAGGAATAACACAATTAAGTATACTTGAGTATTAAATTGACTACTTTCCTTAATAAATGGAATAACTTCTTCATGCAAAACTCTATCAATAATGACTGTACAAATTATTGCATTCAATAAATTTTGTCTTTTCACTTCCAGCACGTTGGAAAATCGTCCACAATTTTCTACGAAGGATTTTGCAGAAAGATACAACCTTGGTGACCCAATTGCTGGAAATTTCTACGAGGCCAAATATGATGATTATGTCCCAACTATCCACGAACAGTTGGGAACTGAACTAGAAAAGAAATAATTATATTCCAGTATTTAACAAACTAGTAACACAAAGTGATATAGGTTTAAGAAAAATATCAGAGTTAACCTCTGTGTTAAATTTTAGTTTTCTATTGAAATGTGAAACGAAGAAAAAAAGTTTGATGACTATTATATTCTTTTGTGTTAATTTTTTAATGACTCTTCAATTAATATTTATGTTAGTACAACTTCACAATTCAGTGTTATTTAGCATAATTTTGTATACTAGTATAAACATTAGTAATAGCTTCTCTTGTAAGAATATTTGGTGTGAAATCCAATATCAATAACCTATTTGCTTTTTTGTACTTTGTTCCTATGACTTATATTGGTATGGTTATCATGAACAAATAATTAAATAGTTCATTGTGATTTTCTTATATGAATATTTTTACAAAAGTAGCAATAGCCTACTAACTATAATTTTTAATTGTACGTATGTTTGTATATATAGGCTACTCACTGTATTTAAAGGAGTACAAAATATAGAATAGTGATAATTATAATTTTTAATCAAGTGTTTAACTAATACATTAACAATAAAGATTATTAGGCTGAAAAATATAAAAAAGTAAGTATCTGTAAAGGATGTCCTAGCTAATCTGTTTATACCTACAGTATATAAAATATTGATGGTAGGCAAAACATATTTTAACAGAATTTTTACATCATACAGTGCTGGGCTATTAATCTGATTTTAGCTATAGGCCTATATTTTGACAGAATTTTAACACCAATATGTGTTATATAATAGAACACATTATGTTTTTACTACTGGATTTAGGCAATTATAATTATATGCTCTTTACAATGGAAGTTGAATAGTGTTTTTATCAATTATTTTACTTCATACTGACAACTTAATCTCCAGGGTAAATAGGCCTAGCAACCGCACTACTGATTGTCTAAAGAACAAACTGGTGTACTGTCCTTACTTACTTGAAACCACTGAAATTAAATTTACCTCATACCAGTAAGTGGCTTTACTGCTCAGCCACCCTTTACTAAGCAAAAATGAGCATTTCTGATGAAACAACACCATAAGGTTTGATAGCAAATTAAGACATAATTCATAACAATTTCTTCCTTTCTTTCAATTACAAAACTATTCTAACTACCAGTCATATGTTTCAAGGTCACGAGTGAGTTAAATTACATTGAATTTGGTCAATGCCTGGAGATTTGTGTTTTTTAGTTTACCCTGTTAGAGTTGGTTCAGTATCCAATGGCTCTGATGTGAATATTTCACTTTCTACACTTTGGACATCTCCACGTATATTTAATAATCGACTAAAGAAATTTTTTCACCTATTCATAATATTTTTTCGTAGCCGCGAGTATAGTGACATCATTGTCCTTAATTATGTTTATTCTAGGTTGAAAACCTAACTTGAACTCGTTTATTCCCTTGTAGAGATCCCTAAAACTTTTGTCTTTACTATTTTCCTCTAATTCTTTACTTTGTTTTTAAAGGGGTACTGAACGAAAATTTTTACTTTATCTTAAAATAAAATATGATTCTCGCTATGTGCAGAGTCGAAAACCGTTTCTTTTTATGTTCTCTCATTCTCATTCTGTGAGCAATTTAAATTATAGTGTTGTAAGGCTGTGACGTCACGCGGCTACGGCGCCGCGCTGTCAGCAGATTCAGTTTGGCTTGCTCCGGTATTGTGTGAAAGGTACCGGTCTTGTATTCCCTAGTAATGTTTATTGTGTAGTGTAAGTGAAGATGCCTGCGTGCAGTGCTCATGGTTGTTCAAATAATTCTGGTATCAATAGAAATGTTGGTTACTATGCATTTCCTTATAAAAACAAGAACAGACGTTTGTACAACAAATGGGTTTCTTGCTTGAAGTGTAAAAAATTGGTTCCAACAGAAAATTCCAGAGTTTGTAAAAAGAATTTTAAAGCAGATTTTTAATTAATCGGATATTTTAAAAATCAGAATATTGAAGGATGAAAAATTCAGATGCCCTAGACTAAAAGACAATGCGATACCTTCAAAGTGTTTAATAGAATAAATCCTTTTCTCCCAAGAAAAGGAAGTATAATTACTTTAAAAAGAGGGAAGTGTAGGAATTAATTGATAATTCAATAACTGATTCTAAACAAGAAAGAGAAGCTATACAAGTTTATGAATGTATGCATGTAGAATTGAAGATTGACGCAGAAATACAGTGTGAGATAGGCAAATTTAAAGAGCTGCATATTCTGTCTATATGAACTACATTGATGAACATGACACCTCGGATGAAAAGGATGAAGATTACGTCCCCGATGAAATCACTAGTGAAGGAGAAGAAGAATATCAACTTGTCGGAAAAATATTATTTTGTGTTTGTCTGTGTAAGTGCCCTTCTTACACTGTTCAGTATATGCCATACATGTGGCGCTCCAGTTACTGAACGTAAAGTTGAAACGAGAGGAGTAATGTTACGAATAAAAACTCATTGTGTGAATGGGCATACATACGAGTGGTCTTCTGAAAGCATAGGTGGAAGTTTAAAAAGCAATGTGTTCATAGCCTCAGGAATGTACCTATGCGGATTAACATTTAATTATGTATCATCTTTCTCAAATTCTATTAAGCTATTATTTTTTTTCTGAATCATACTTCTATAGGCTTGTAAAGAATTTTGTGTTTTCTTATGTGCACAAAACGTAGTTAAAAGAAAAAGAAGCTAACTATGTAGATGCTATGAGTGATTTAAATTTATGTTTAGGTGGAGATGGGCAATATGACTCCCCTGGTTTCTCTGCCAAGTATTTGACGTATTCCATTATGAATTTAGCAACGAATAAAATACTAAATTTTGTAATTGTACAAAGAGGAACTGTAGCTGATGACTTGAAAGAGCTGCCTGTGAAAAAATAAGCACAATGAATGAGAAACTCCCTATTAAATTGTTACTAACGGACAGACACACAGGCATACACCATGAATTTGATGTTTGACACCTTGCTAAATCTCTAATGAAAAAGAGTAACAATTTTCCGAAATCCTGCGTCATTCATGAATGGAAACGATCAATTTATGATCATTTATGGTGGGCATCGTCTACGTGTGAGAATGACGGTATACTGCTAAAGGAGAAATTTACCTCAATTCTTTATCTCATTGTTAACATTCATAGTTGGGAAGGTAATTAGAAAAACCATTCATGTGCTCACGATGTGCTAAGTGCTGATAAAATTAAAAATACTAAATAGCTCAGTAAGCATTCGAAAGACTACCATGAGCTATATAACATCATTATGAATACCAGATTTTTAAATGATATTATGTATCTCAATCATTCTTGTCGCACAGGAAGTCTTGAATCCTATCATAGCGAACGTCTTAAATATGTACCAAAAAGAATCCATTTTTCATTTGAAGGCATGTATTTACGGTCAATGATAGCAGCTCTTGACCACAACTTCCATCAAGGAAAAAGAGTCTTGGGCGGGTCAGTACGATTTTCTAAATCATGTGGAGATTGGGTTTATAAGAGAAAGTACAACAAGAAAACATTTGAGTGGAGGCAAAATATTGTAAAGAAAACTGTCAATGATGTTAATGGACACACATCTCTGACAATGGATACTCAACAATAAAGAGTGCAACAATAAAACTAACATTACGTTGTGTTGGGACTATTCCGTGTGAAGTGCTCCATGTCCGACCCGAGCTAGCCAGGTGACGTCATGAGCGCTGCTATAGAGCGCTACAACTCGGAAACGGTAAGTTGGATGGAGTTTTTATTTTCGCCATAGTAATACACAATCAGAGCTCTTACTCATTTGTAAATAAAATATATATGTAATTTTTTAGTTCAGTTCCCCTTTAAGATACGACCGCAACTTGCAAAACTATATGATAAGTTTTACCATTATTGCATGTCGATATAATACCAGGGACTCTGTATAATATTGATAAATAGCTTTCAAATTAAATCATAGTTTGTCTACAATACTTTTAATTTTTGACTATTACAGCTTATTTGATATCAACATTAGAAGATAATTTGCCTGCAAATTTTCACAATAAAATTTCTATACATATGTATATATTTATACAATTACAATTAAATATTGGATATCAAAAATTATATTACCTTTTCAACATTCATCTTTCTCTCTCTCTCTCTCTCTCTCTCCCCTTAAACTAGTGCATAAGGTGGAAAAATTTCTTATTTACATTGTGGTCCTTGTTTATATAATTAAGGCACAAATTCTTTTTCTGAGAAATCATTGTCGCACCATTATCTACACATTAATTTACATTAATTTAGTCTCACTTGGTAATGGCAACAGATATAAAAGAAAAACAATTCCATAATTAAACAATAAACCTGCGCTACCAAACCACTCTGTGAGGACTGATATCTTACTGATGTATGTCAGGAAGACTTAATATTGGGAGAAAACCATGGTCTACCTCACTGACAGACAATTTTTATATCATATGCAGTACTGTGAGGCACACTAATTAGTGATTTTTGTGACCGGGCTTCCACTGTTATTGTACAGTAACATTCAAGTTAGATATAGGCCTATGCATTTGCATTCATGAACCACAGATTATTGTCTCTGTTGGACATTACATGATAATATTATAAGATAAAAATTTCTCCGACCACTGGGATTTGAACCCAGGACCTTTGGCTATCCGTACCAATGCTCTACCAACTGAGCTAAGCCAAAGTTCAATTCACAGCGCCAGATAGAACCTCTCTCATATGACTGATTGCCCTTAATAATCTACGTCACTGACAAAACCTCTCTCCTATGACTGATTGACTATAATGGTCTACCTCACTGACAGACAATCTAACTTCTGCAGGAGACTTACTGAGAGGTGTTTAAAAATCCACCCTACAGCCCGGATCTCATTTGTATTGATTTTAATCTTTCTTATCATTAGAAATAACAGAGAATGAAAAAGAGGTGAACGTGGTTGCTACACAATGGTGGCGAATATGTTTAAAAATAGTTAAACAATTGCTGTATCTGTTGCAATAAACATTTCCATGAAATTGTGTTTTGTTTCTGTAAATAACCCCAGGGAAACTTACTTTATAGACAGCTCTTGTATAATAATTAATTATTCATCATCTATTCCACCAACAAATAAGTCTTGCAAATATTTTCCTGTGGTTATTATCAGACAAAGGATTTCAATGAAAGGACAATACGATTCACTGACAAAAGCATCCCCTTCTATAGGTCAAAACCCTTATAAAGTACATCCTTGAAAAGAGTGGAGAAACCAAATTTTTTGGGGTACATTCCGTCTAAAAAATATGTGTATTATTTCATAAAAACCAAATTCCGCTCTGATTGGTGCTTGCACTTTAATCCTTAATTTGATAATGTATCCTATTGGATACAGTCATTTGTTTTAAATGTGAATTAAAAGACTGAAAAGACATTGGAAGAGAAATTCAAATTTTATATAAATTACGGAATAAGGAAGCAAGAAATAAATTATGAACCTGCCTAAACATTATGTTAACTGTTTTCTTTGTGGTCAGGCACAGGTTTATATACTGTGTGAGAAATTGTGTCTCAACAAATAAAGGGTTAGACAGTAAGAAGTAGGAACTTTAAGAGTTGGCAGGTTGCGACAAAGGCAAACAGCCTGGTGCTGAAAGGGTTAAGTTGAACTAATTATCACAATTTTATCTCAAAACAGAAGTAGATTTCAAAATACATTTCAGGAAATGACTATTTTACAAAATCTTTATTAGGCCTACGGAAATGGAGAATGGAAATTTCTATAAAAGCCATGAACAACCATTCTCCATTAAATTTCCTGCAGAGCCACTTCATTTACTGTCTGAAATAGTCAGGGTCCAAAATTCTGTTTTCATTTCAGAAATCAAGAATGGGGGAAAAAGTAATTTATGTAAATAATCAGGAGACTGTAATACCAAATACAATAGAGAATAATACCGAACACTTACTACTTTGACAATGGAAAAATGGAGGACAGATTTTGCAGCACTTCTGGTGGCAGAACCTGGAATCTTGGGGCAAAATTAAAATATTCAAAACTTATATAAACTGTAATTTTTTTAATGTTTCACAACCACTGAGCACCAAAACATTGTTTAATTATAAGAATAAGGAAACAAATAGAACTTGCAAAATAGTTCATGAAATATTAAAACACAATAAATATTTAAACTTTAAACATAGCAGTTGCTAACAACAACTCTCTCTTACCATCATCTTTTTTTTTCAATACCGGTACCTGGTCTTAATTTTTTTAATTAATTTGTTTTTGACCAGCAAAATTGCTTCCTGGGACTTTAAATAAATAAATAGAAAAGTATATCCCTTATACATAACATGCTGAGATTGGCCATTTATTTTCGGCTCCTCTAATAGAAATTTGATTACATCTTTGTATCTAGATACTGAATTGCAGAGCAGAGCAGTGATGATGATGGCAATAAAACCATCAGTAGATCCAGAATCAGAAAGAATTTCTTTGGTACTCACAATGTAACTCGAAATATCGCAAAGTTTCCTCTATTTTTCTCTACTGCCATGTAGACAAACAATGGCTTGCAAGTCATATGCAGCTCTTTTAAAATTTTCATGTGGATCTTAAGAAAAATTATGAAGCTAAAATGAATCAGATATCAGCATCAGAACAAAAGTATCTAAAAACAGTGTGAAAAAAGACTGACTTACATTTTTGGGACAACCTATTCGTGTGAATCATTGTAATCACATCAATGATGAAGTTAATTAAATCTAAGCACCAAGCAGTTCTAACTGATGTGAGAACCGTCTTAACTGGTCACCTACCAGATTTCAAGCAATTGGACAGAAGAAAATGTTCATGTTAACAAAAAGTCTTGTAATTTGTGGAAGCTATACAAATGTTTGTGGGTAATACAATTTTTGCTACTTTTAAAAATTATATTTCTAAATTTTACTTCAAAAAATTAACATTTCACCTTCAAAAATATGTGCGCCTCTTTCCAAACTTTTCCCTCAAAATGTGGCACCCAACATATTAGTAGCTGGCCATCCCTGCTCTAATGTATTTGGTCATATCACAGAATATATATCAATACAGCAATGGAAGTCAGTCCGTTTTTCTGCCAGAGGAACATGCATGCACATATATCTAGCGATCATAGCTGCCATAAACTAACACTACAGTAACTACTGCGGGAAGTATGTAAATAAATAGGAGTGCTGTATTTATTGGAAGAAGCATGTTTCAAAAGGACTTGATTGTTCTGCTGTAAACTATAGTAACAGGAGGGTAAGTCAATAAGTTTCCGCACTCTCTTTTCTAAATTTATTGCAACAATACAACATTTTCAATTACTGGTACCTCATTTTTCAACATAGTCCCCTTGCTTCTTAATGCACTTGATCCATTGTTGCCCAAGCTTCCTGATGCTCTCAGAAAAAAAAAAGCTTTTCAGCTGAGTAGCAAGCCACATTTGCACCGCTTCCTTCAGTTTTTGGTCTGTGGTGAATCGATGGCCGCATAAGGCATCTTTTAAGAGGGCTAAAAAAATGGAAATCTGACGGGGCAAGATCAGAAGCTCTAACACCTCAAAACCCAGTTTAGCAATAGTTTGAGCAGTGTGGGTGGCAGTATGTGGGCACGCATTGTCATGCAACAAAAGAACTTATCCAACCACTTTTGAACTTTTCAATCCATTTGTTCATGCTTCGCCATGGCAAAACATTGCCCCATATTGTGTGGAAAGTCTCTGATGGATTTTGGAAACTGGTACACCTTCAGACGACAAAAAACGGATCAATGCAACTGTTCTTCTTTGGTGCAAATGCTAAGCGGTGCAGTCATGTTTAATGTGCAACAGCGCAACATTCGGTGGTCATAACAGTCAAACATTCCAAAAGCGGAGAACAATGAACAAAATGTCGACATGCATGAGCACAAAGCGGTATAGCCAACCTAAAGAAGATTAAACAAAAATTGCAGATACTTACTGACTTAATCTTGTAATAAATGAAGAAATCCTGAATTGCATTTCTTCACTTTCCCAAAAGATCCAGAAAGGTAAGAACAAAAATACGTTAATATTAAGAGACCTACTTGCTTACTCTTGACACGTGTTCTGGTGTGGTCATGTTTCAACTTACTTTAAAGTAATATTTTCATCTTTCATTCCGTTGTAATGATTTCAGGTCTAAAAATTGGGTCATTCATTAATAGTTGGTGATAAGACCTACTACCAAAGATGTAAAATATTTGAGTAAAAATTGCCGTCTATGCTTGGAACATACAAAAAACAGTCAGTTTATGAATTCCTATAAGACCTCGTTAATTAAAACTGTTGTACCAATGGTGTTCTCAATTCCAAATACTCCAAAACTGTTAGCAGGAAAATTGAAGCCACCAGCATTATGAAATACAACTAGTGTGACTAGAAAGCCCAGACTGAAAGGTATGTTCTGTTCTCAGCAGATTAGGAAGATAATCTTGAAAATAGGGCCTCAGTGCCAATTACTATTCCTAAAGGCTTCTATAGGTTTTTAAATAAGCATTTCAAGCATTGAGTTAAATGGGATTTTTCTTGTTTTGTTTAATGGAGTATGAAGTTTGCATTTCATAGGAGCTGATTTCAGTTTAAGTACTACCAAAAAGATACTTCTGCCTATAAAGTGCCTTCAGTATTTTCCAGCTATCCATCTCATAAGCAGAAGAATATTAAAAGTAGGAAAATCCTTCTTCCAAGCTGTGACATATTGCCACCCAAAAAGTAAAACAAATCACACATGTTCATACAGAGGAACAGAATACAATTTCTTTATTGAATCATTCGTAAACACAGTATCGCCTCTCTACTGAATGATTTTTAATAAAATATGTGTCATATTAAGTGTTTTATGAAGAGCAACTTGGTTTTAAAATACAGGCCCCGTACAATTGGACTTTACCACATTACTCTTTGTTTCAACACAGTTTAATGCATTGGAAGGGTTGAATTTTATAATAATTATTCACTAATAATTATAATTCAACTATATTTGGTTATGATATGCTTTACCTCTACGTACTGATGACTACCTGAATTCAATAAATATTGCATCTACTCCAAACAAAAAATGCAGTTCAAGTAATCAACAATGTATATAATTATTATGTGTCAGTGGCGGCTCGTGGCCGGAAAATTAGGTGAAGAGAAAAAAATGCCACATGCTTATGTTAATAACGGAATTCACCTATGTCTTGTAAACCAAAACAATCCTTCGGTAGCCCTTTAAGGCTGCAAACTTGTCGGTGATATCATCATAGAATGGCTGCTTTTCTTCTAGCTGCAGTAGAATTTCTTTCTGAATTGAAATATTCGCTAAACAAGATAGGCTACTTGTGAGGTTAGTTAGTATCTGGCAACATGTTTTATTCTTCATTTAGTAGGCCTACGTCCTGATCTGACAGCTGGCACAATGATGATTTGATTTTAAACAATGCGGGTAAGAATGTAGTTATTATTTATAAAATCTGATACATTTTATTCATGGAATACTCTTAAAAAATCCCACTTGAGATTATGAGTTTCATGAGATAAATTCGATCCTGCTTCTCCGCCGCAAATCTATCTATGTTTATCGTAATTATTATTCTCCTAATCAGATTATTCAGAATATTCCATTCATGCGATGGGGACTTAATATTGACTAATAATCTTTAGCAATCGATCAATGACTGTTTTTATCTTATAAGTTAATATGCTTGCGAGGGTCGGAAAGATGCAATTTTACCTGATAAACTTCAGCTCGTTACTGGATACTTCAAGGCATTAATGTGCAGTGATTAATATGTTCCATGTCGTATGATTACCTATGAAAAAATATGCATTGTAGGAATGAAACGTCATGATCCACGTTCTCTTCGGAGTATAAACTGGCAAATAGATTGGGGTTAGAAGAACAATTACAGTGTAATTATATTTGTTGTGTTCAACGTATTAATATGAAGGCTGTGATGGATAATATATGTGCTTTATGAACCCTGTATTCAAGTGCAAACGTGCCCACCTGTTTCTCCGAGCTGACAGTGTGAGACTGTGAGGTACTGGCGAAGGAAATGCTTGAACAAGAGGGACAGCTTCGTGGGTAGTCTGTTCGCGTCGGTATGGGGACGTGGGATAAGCGAGAAAACTGCTGCTTGCCATCCTTAGTGGATCCTTAGCCAATTTTAGTGGAACAGACTACCCAAGCATCTGGGGAGGTGAATGCTTGCTCAGCTTCAATGCTAGTAGGACTTGGGAGCTCACTGCCTCGTGGTGGGAAATTCAAAATTGTAGAAATACATTATAGTAAAAACGAACATTCGTGATATGGAAAATAAACTTTAAAAATACGTATTGTAAAGGAAAAATACTGGTGAAGTGCTACTTCACCTACTTCCCCTGAATAGCCGCCACTGTTATGTGTTTTCATTTTAACCTCATTGCTTCATTCAGCTGTCCTCACCGAGTTCATACTCTCGCCTGTAGATGTCAGATTCCTTGACTGTTCACGGGCGTTTCTATCCCTTAAGACTAGCTTTTAATATATAATTTAAATGTTGATTTTAAAGGAAAAAATACTAGGCCTAGATACGATTTTTAACAGTACTGATAATCTATTCACATATTGCTTACTTGTGCTTCACTAAAATATAATACCTGTTTTATTATTTCAAATTTTAAATGCAGATGTGCATTCTCTATCTTTTAATATAACATATTTTGTGAAGCGTTATGTATTTTCCCAAGTCGTTTGATATGATGAGAATTAGTTTCAGTTACTTGCCACATGGAGAACTTGTGTTCCCCAGCTAACATATTGTCTTAGGGCTTTTAACACACAGTTTCCTTACTGTATTAGTACTTATACTATAGTAATAAATTTATTAAACAACAAAAGACTATCAATGTCAATGCTCAAACTTCAAATTTTTTTTTTTTAAATTACTCAGGCTGTAAAATACGTTTTAAAAAGTTATTTACTTTCAAGCATTGATAAAATGACTTCCAATCAGTTCGACAAAGGGACTTCCAATCAGTTTAAAAAGTAGTAGATTCTCTTTTTCATAATTATGATCATAATTGTGAAATATGCAGTAGATTTTCAAGCATATCATCTCTTAGCATCTGATGAAAGACATTGCACTTGCAAGTTATCCTGCAGATTCAAAGTGATACTAACAATATGATACTGCCAAGCATCTTATTTTAGATTGCCCATTTCACAGTTACAAGCGACACATACTAATGAGACATTTAACCAAGTGCAACAAGGTTTTGGGTTATCCAATGATTGACTTCTTAAAAACCAATGCTGTTTTACAGAATTCAAAACATTTATAAACAATATATTAAAAACGTTGTACCTTCTATGAGCTTTATCTAATGTAACTGTGTAAAGTTGGTGTTTATGTTCACTTTTGTTTCTTGTTTATTACAAGATTCTGAAATTCTCTGTACCTCATAAAATACTTACATTGTAACTATAGCCCTAGCATACCTAGATATGCCTTTGTTCTTGGAGATTTAATAAATAAATAAATGTGATACCTCTGATAGCTAAGAACTCATGCATTTTACTCAGTTTAATCTAAAATTAATGTCTGTAGTCAGTGATTTAAAAAAGAATAAAGTTAATAATATTACAGCAGGCCAGCAAATATATATCTTTGTGGGCCAAAACAATTCTCAATTGTCTATTGAATTATTCCCCCCAACAAATGCGTTTATGAAAATGGACCAGTTCTCAGTTTTGACTATAAGCTAATATAAACAGCAAGATGATAAATTCAGGATTTTTTTTTTTTGTCTCTAATCTACCCATGCACTCAGTATGAAGGTCATAAGTAAACTGTAAATTATGAAATAACGGCATTTAAACTTACTTGTGAAAAGGATCTGTTTTCACAACATACTGCTGAGTACTGCTTACGATATCACAAATAAAGGCCCCACCTTTGTTTTAAATGGAAAAAAATTGATAAAAAATGTGGGGGCTTATAATTATGAGTTTTAGAATCAATAATTTTAAAATACAAAAAAATTAAACTAATTTTTCAATATGATAAACAATCTTAAAAAACCCCAAACAAGTAGGCTATAATAGAAGTTCCATATAACATTCCTGTAGGGAAACATATATGGCCCCCACATTATAGCTTGACTGCTGTATATTAAAAAGCCACTATGTATCATTAATGGGCAGCAGGAAGGGGGAAGTTTAGCTTGAGCTCTGATAACCAAACCAGAGAGGCATACTTTTACTTATTTTTATTAGGAACCACTTGTACAAACACTGGTCCACTATCTTCACCAAGTTTTTTTCTTTTTCTTTGTAGCCCCATTTCACTTTCAGTAGTGTCCACAAAACTTCAAAGTTGAGTCTTTCCTTTAATCCAACCACAAATTGTTTTTTCGGATTCTGCACTCATGAGAAAACTCGCTTGTGAATCACTGTTAACATCATCAATTTTTTTTTCTTTTTTCAGTTTGTTAGTAACAGAATTTGCTTTTCTTTTTTGCAACATGATGAAATCAAAAACAATCTTGCCAATGTGTGAATGACACTCTACTGTAAGTACAGACATAAACCTTCATACACTAATGATTAATCGAGTCAGCCCATAGCCCGCTAGTATACTCTTAAAGCCTCAGCAATTTGCCTCTGCTTGTTATGGAGGAAAGTTGAGGATCTCTTCACTACTCTCCAATTGGTGCTGACACTCAACCCTGGCACACCCTCGGGGAAAACTAGAGACACGCACCTTAAACATCTTATGAATAAATTTGAAATATTTTAAATTGAAACTTGAGATGGAGGTTTAACATACGTAACTTCACTTAATTCAAGCACTAACCTGAACATGTTTCGAGCAAACTTCATGACTCATCATCAGCTATACTCCATCTGTCTGTTGTATATTGGCAGCAATTCCTGGTGGTTGTTTAATGAACTTCTTGATGAGATCCATCCCCGCGGATTGATTCTAGGATTGAAATATTTTATTAACCCTTGGTCGGATTACTGTGAAATTTGTGCAGAAATAAACTACACCGAACAACCCTGCTCATAGTTAAAAGAGATCCTTAGAAAAGTGGGCACAAAATGTTTTATTTAATTTCATAAAGATTGATAATTACAAAAAATTCATGGAGGATGAAGCAAATTTCACTATGCAACAATTTTTTTTTTTTTGTGACCTGAGAACACTTCAAGCAGGAAAGTTTTAGCAAAATATTTGAATTTTATTATAAATTAAGTACCACCTTTATAACTTGAATGGTTTACGAGTAATTGATTGGTAATTATTTCTGGCGCTAAAGCTATCAAAATGAATGAGACGACAAGTAAGTATATATTCCATATTGAGGTGTAAGCAAGCCTCTTTTCCATAAAATACCAACTCACCTCATAAAATACATATTAGCTGAATACCTGTACCCATAAACCCACTTGGAAAAAGGAATAAATCAAGTTTTTCCCTAACTTCGTACACCTGCACACCTACTTTTAACTAGTCATTTTATGGATTATTTATTTTATTTTAAATTATGTTAGTAATTTGATGACTTAGGAAATGCCTTATTAACTAAATATCCTATTATGTCTTTTTTACATTTTAACATAATTTTACAAATAAAAACATACAGCAGTTAAAAATAATTCTTATGAATGTATTGTTACATATAAAATAAAGAGAAAAACCTGAAATTTTACATTACAGAACGATAACCGAAAATGTGAATTTTTTGCCCTATCGAAGCATCAGTTTTCGGTAATACATTCAATTGTCAATCAATTATTGTTGCCTTTTTTTGTCATAACTTGGAATTGAAAGCATCGCAATTTTTTCAACATATTGCATGGAATTATTGATTGCTTCGATTTTGCCAGCTCACCCTGGTCAATTCATTTATAATGTCAAGGCATGCAGACATCTGAAATTTTCAACACTGACGGAAGAGGGATAATGAATGTAGGCCTAAATGGTCAAACATTGATTGATTTAGACAAAATTCTCCATTCAGGGGTTTTCTGGGCTAGGGAACTCGAATCTGAGGTCGTTATCCCAAGCTGCACTTTCTAATCATGAAATGTACTCCAAAGCTGGATTTTAGCTGTTTCATTATAATTATTAATCATTTAGTTTAGGAATGATTCACGTGTAAATGTTAATAATATAATATTTTAATCATGGGCGTCTGCAGAAATTATCTCAAGGGGGGCTAATGAACAAACTACTGCCACCAAGACCATCACTATGCTACTACAACCACTTTATTATTATTATTATTATTATTTCTATTACTATTCATATTATTATTGCTATTATAATTACTCTTCACATTATTGCTATTATTATAATTATAATTATTATTATTATATAATCAACATCCATCATTTACTGCAGCTGGACTATGAAAATGGATACAAAGAAAACATCTGATGTACATACTCACATGACTTTTCTTACTCCTTACAATTTCTATTATTCATATAAAATATAAAATACCTTATCTTCATTATAATAAAATGTTTGGGTATAAATGGTTTCAGGTTTAGGGGAAGTCATTACTCCTACAAGCTCAGTCAGCTGTTACAGCTCGTTTACATCCAAACAACGCGAACATACAACAATATTTGGATACTTAAACCTCACTTCACATTAGTTGCTTACAGATATTTAATTTAGAGATTTATGTTTAAACACAATTTCCAGGGAGGGGCAGTGGCCCTACCCTGCCCCCCCTTTTCAGATGGCCATGATTTTAATTAGTTTCTCTTAATTTTCAATCTTCAAATTAATTTATGTGGGCGAAGCCATGGGAAGCTGCTAGTTAAATATAAAACTGGCTTGGTTATGGCTATTTCCCTTTGCTTTCATTCCCTTCATATGTAGGATCATATGTAATATATATTTAGGAAAATGTGCATATTGTAGATGGTGTGTTCCTATTTTTGCAGAATAGTAAGCAACAATTGACCATATGAAAAGAATCAGACTAGACTTATGCTCATGGTGCTTGAAAAAGACATCCATGTCAACTCAGAGCATAAAATAAGAAATAATGTCAAGAGGAAACTTACCTTCACTAGCTCACAACATTTAGGTCACAAACATTATTATTAATTACTTCAAGGAACATAAACAGTCACAATGTAAAACAACAACCTTTTCCACTCATGCTCTCATTATGATAACGACAACACGGGTCAAGTATCAGTGCCTCTATCAGCAGAATGTTGCAAAAGAGTTAGTTTGCGAATTGCTGAGGTTTTAAGAGCATGCTAGCAGGATATGGTTAGACAAAGCTAGAGTATAAAGTCCTATTATTCTTTTGAAATCTCAGGAATCCAGGCAAAACCCATCCCTTGCTTACAAGAAAAGCCCAGTATAACAGTTATTTCTACTGCAGAAATGCGTTATGTAGGTTCGTAAGAAAAACTTCATTAATATTTACATTTTCACAATCTTTTTTCGGGAGATATGATTTGCATTGCGTTAAATCGTAATTCACGGTAAATCAGACAGCATAGGGATAAAATGTCCAGAAATATATTAACACAAAACCCAACAACTGGTCTATTTTCATTAACATATGTAAGAAAACTTTAACTGATTAAAAGAAAGATATTTTTAATTATTTTAATATCTTAAAATTACTACAACAATGTTTACAATTAACATCATTGCTGCAGATGACAACATATTGTTCATCAATATACATACTCGCCATTTTTTAATTCTGCCACATATCAACAGAATATTACAGATGTACAGGTAAAGAGCTATGTCACAATATGTATACAATGCATTTCAGAATTTATATTTATAAGCATTTACGATTTACTCCACTTCACCGGCAGCCAGTTAAGCAGAAGATCATTGCACACAAATTTTCACAAAATATAAAATATACTGGAAACCATTAAGTACGAGATATTCATATATTTGTCTTGGTTACACATTTGAGGCGTCTAAAGGGATGACACTTTCTCATTTTTCTTTTTTTCCTTTTTTTTATCTTCGGTGGAAACAGACTAATTATACATGATATCAGGTAGTACTGCAGCTTGCTGTTGGCTTGCAAGAGGAACACAAACACTTGGACCATAATTGTCATCATCCCCAGGCCTTTTCTGTCCTTGCTGCATAGCACAAGCTCCATCTACTTGGGCTCGCAGTCTTCCTTGAAGTGCTTGCGTCTCAGCAATATGGGCTTCCAAGTCACTTTCTTTCATGGGAGGCAAAACCCCTGGCACATAGCGTGAAAAAAGATGCGGATAACGCCCTCCATACTCCCCTCTCCCTACTCGATGGAGATTAGTAAACAGTGCAGACAATACTGCTGGAGGAAGAGTGAATGGCTTCTCCAATAATTCTTCTATACTTGCTAAAATAATAACACAAAACAGAATTGACATAAATTCCTTATAAATTTTTGGCTGACAGGGGAACCACTATAACATTTTTTACAATCCCAATATTTTTTTAAACTGTACTTACCCATTATTATATCCAACTGGCCATCTGCTACTTTTTGATGAAACAGATCTAGAAGTTGGGTGTGTAATGAAGTCTGCAATGTTACCTCCACATAGAATTTATTCTGTCAACAAAAGAACATTAAAATTAATACAACACAAGTAAAAAAAATGTTATTTCAATTTATCATCACAGCATTCACTTAAGAATGAAATAGAAAGCACCAAGTTCTGTAAGCAATATCTAATTAGAACTGAATAATTAAGATTGCAAGTGTAACAACAATAATATTATTATTATTATTTTCTAATGGCTTCAATGTGCATCCCCCATCGCTGTTAGCAATACTACATGCCTTGTTGATACCTGCTGAGATTACTTTATACACATTTATTACTGTCTTTAACCTACAGTGAGTCCCACGCAAGAGTTGGCCAATGACGCGGGTTTCTGCGTCGCGGCTGGCACAGCTCCAACTCCCGAGCGATCGGGTGAAATATCTACGCAAATAATGCTGCGGTTGGTGTAATGATGTTCTCCACTTCCATAAGCACAATACTGACACCTTTTTTAGGGAATTTTCTTTCACGCGCGTAAGTTCAGCTTCCGAGATAGAGTTAATTTCTCTTGTGATATTGTCTTTAAGTTCTTCGTGTGAATGGGAAATTGACCTATACACTTTATTTTTCAAGTTTCCCCATAAATAATATTTACATACTGTTAGAAGAACTTGAAGACAATATCACATAGGCCTATCACAAGAGAAAGTAACTCTGTCTCGGAAGCTGAACTTATGCGTGTGAAAGAAAATTTCCTAAAAAGGTGCCAGTATTGTCTGGATGCAAGAGGAGAACATTTCCATCATCTCTTGTGATGAAGTACATGGTTATTTTCATTGTAATTTTAACTGTAAATGTGATAACCTGAATCATTGCAACGACCGCGGCATTATTTGCGTAGATACTTTACCCGATCGCTCGGGAGTTGGAGCTGTGCCAGCCGCGACGCAGAAACCCGCGTCATTGGCCAACTCTTGCGTGGGACTCACTGTATTAACTTATTCTAAGTTGAACTTGTTCCCAGTTTATTATACCTTATTATTATTATATATTATTATACATCACTATCCCTTTCCTTAAGCAAAACTGTATCAATATATATGAATTAGGCATTTTGAGACACATAAAGTGTTTTAATAAATATTTTGGCTAGAAAATATAATTAAAATGTTACCTTAAAAGTGAAACACCCTATTTTGTTATACCAATGGGGCTATGGATATACAGTCCAGATAACACCAAGAAAACATGTTTCATGATGCCCAACAGCTGAAAAAAAAGTGTTTTCGGAATGTCTGTCTGTCTATTTATCTGTGCAGGCCTGTTGCAGTAAACGGTATATTATGTTATTTACTTCAATTTATGGATTATGAAATTTGTTGGCCTGCTACTCCAAGAATTTGGTTTGGGGACTTTCATAAAAACTGTCTCCAAAATGTTATTTGAAAATGGTTCTAATGATTCTGAGAAAAATGTAAATTTTAATACCTCTATCCATGAATAATAGAACAGATATATTCATTTCTCAGTGAAAATACTTAAGGCAGGTTGTGAAATTTCCGATCGCCATTGGCAACCAGAATTCTGAGGCTGGTGACTTAACGCACTCAATTTTGAAAAAGCTGCTACCTTATTTTATTTTATTATTCTATTTTAGTTTACACCAAAAAACAAAATTTCCCCAGTAGTCACTTTTGACATAAAAAAGATGACTGAATTTATTCAGAAGTGTTAAAAAATATCTGGAAGTTATCGATAAAATTTGAATATCCCATACAATTTTGATTTTGGTTTCCTGTGGTTTAGGCAATCATTCATTGCTCTAGTTCCTCTAGTAACAAGCAATGTAGTTTGTGTTTGGCTGTTGTTGGTTACAGCTGTTAAAATTTGTGGTAAGTTGATATACTTCCAAATATTTTGTCTGTTTTAATTTTGTATGAATTATTATTGGTGTAATAATACTAAATACACAAACTAGTAATATCATCAGTATTTCTAAAATGAAGGGTAGTTTAGTGGGTGTGTGTTTATTTATTTAATTAATTTTGTATATTTAAAAGTGATATGTGAATTAATACCAGTACTTTACGAGTATATGTAAAGAATAAATGAGAGAGAGGGTAGTTCTTCACAATTCAAAAAAGGCTATATTGCTATACCATATGTAACAATGACTGACTGACTGACTGACTGACTGACTGACTGACTTGTTCCTGTAACCCCTATGGGGGGGGGGGGGCATAGGGCCTCCAAGTGGAGGTTTCATTACCTATACTAATTTTGTTATGCTTATTTTCTGAGAGAGGACAGAGTGACAGGCCCCCCTCCGGAAACTAAGGTATTACTTGGACGTGAAAGGGCCAAGATATTTTGTCCAGAGGCTCTAATTTAGGCTTGGAGTTCTTTTATGTGCCGTAAATCTACGACATGGGTCCTCCCAGAGGACTCTGTGCCCAGGATTTTTTAGTCCTGAAAAATCCATCGACCACGGCCGGGTTTGATCCCGGTGGGCACACTACCTCTAGACCACCGCAACCGATATATGTAACAATAATGGTGACTAAAATTATCGGCTTGAAATTTCATGCCCTGACTTAGGGGGTACATTACACTTCTTTATATTTCTAGGCTATCTTCATTACAGTAGAAATACATGATACTCAAGCACAATCTAGTTGTAGAGATAATTCAAATGAACATTTCTTTCTAATGCATATATATATATATATATTTTTTTAATTAATAGGTCTCGAGGTAGAAGCAAAGTAAGCATGACTTCAATGCATAATATCAGAAAACATCTTAATAAAAATAGAGTAATACTGGCAGTCTTTTGTTTCCCATAATGACAAGAAAGCTTTGATTGATTTTATTGTTATGAAATGTAATATGATGATGATGATGATGAGTGTTCTGCCCGAAGGCAGGTCCAGACCTGGGACGAAGCCATAGGGTGATGACCACGACTCGTCCGAGGTGATTCAGGCAAGGATGATACCGCGGAGATTTGCCATTGCCTCTCGCGGGATGGGAATGAAAGGACACAACACAACACCCAGTCCTGAACCCAGGAAGGAAATTTTCCACCACTGAAAAACCCCTGACCCGGCTGGGAATCGAACCCGGGCCGCCAGGGTGAAAGGTAGTCAAGCTACCAACTCACCCACGGCAGCGGACGAAATGTAATATACCCATGTCATAATGAACACAATAAGTAAAACCAATCCAAGTGAGGTGGCAGAGGTAAGAGGTCACAGGTTTAAAACTCAAACCCCTTGCTAACCAAATTGAATAGGATTTTTCATGGTTTCTTTGTTCGCAAAGGCAAACACCAGACATATACACACTTAAAGATCATACAAGTTTAAATGACTTCAATAAAGTTATGTTTTTTTTTTAATCTTTCTTCATCAATCTCAATTTGTCTCTCTGTGTGCGACTCAAGAGCCAAATCTAGGGCCTGCAGAGATCTGAAATTTTCAACATACTGTAGATGGACTGAAGGATGTCTGAATGCACCTTGAAGCCGGATTTTTAACTTACACTTTCGTTCACGAGTTATGAGCAAAAAAATGGTAGAAAACTTTTTTTTTGCCCTATCGAAGTACCAGGTTTAGCTTATACTAGCAGGTGCCTGCGATTCCTTCCACCATTATTCACTCAATCTCCATATTTTTTAAAACATTTGTTTAACAATTAAAACATATTTCTTAACACTGACATCGTTTTCACATATATTACATGAATTTCTTCAATTTATTTTTAATTATATGGTTACTTTCAATGTGTAGCATACAGGTTGGTGTTGGTAAAAATTACAGAAAAACAACACAGAAGGCCCGATATTATATTAAAAAAACAAAATAATTTTTCCTAATAGAGTTTCTGGATAAACTATAATATTAAGTGTCCTTCCATTTGGAGTTAACATATGTAGTTCGTTTGCATTTCCAACTCTTGAACAGACCACGTAAGTTTGACTATAAGCACTATTTCAAAAAACTGAGTTCTAGCATGATTTCAAAAAACTGAGTTCTAGAACTTAAAGTGATTGACCTTCTATTTGACTTCCGGTTTTCAAGGTGGTTGGACATCGTTTCATAATAGTTAGTAGTGCAGCTCGCATCAGTATTGCTTCCATTTCAATTACATTCAACTGTACTCCAGCAAGTCTTATATAAGCTCAATTTGAATGAATGAAATGACTTTCCTCCTATTTCTTAATGTTACTGTTTACTGAACTTCTAAGTTCTAGCCTGAAGACAAATCAGGTCAGATGACTATGTGCGTGTTCGTGCTACGAAGATGATCATCAATGTGTTGAAAGTCTTTTCCTTCTGATGGAAAGTTTTACTGTTGCAGTGCTGAGTTGTTACTCCTGATAGTTACTTTTCGTGAGAGACAGAGGTTCAATTAGAGATAACTTACATCCCAGCATATGGCCAATACCATTCGTTTATCTTTATTCTGTATCACACTGGCATCAGCCGAATCCATAAACTGTGGATGATATTTCACCATAATAGCTTTACAAAGCTTTTTTTTTCTCTTTCTCTCTCTCTCTCTTTCTCTCTCTCTCTCTCTCTCTCTCTCTCTCTATATATATATATATATATATATATATATATATATATATATATATATATATATCACTTTCTACCTTTTATTATGCTTGCTGAGGCCACTATATTGAGTTAGAGGAAGAAGAAGAAGAATGTCCTTCTAAACTTTCAGGTAGGGCCTAATGAGTGATGCTCCTTTTCTCAGTTTGCTATGGTAACAGATCAAGGCCAGCTGCAATTCAATTTCTCAACTGAAATGTAAAAATCCCTTTAGGCAGGCCTACAGGCTGAGGTAGATTTTGAAGTGCTTTTGGTTTAATTAATTGTTGCTACGCAGCAATCTTCTTCTTTAGCTTTGCCATGAGAAACCTGCAATAATATCTTCAAAAAAAAGAGGAAAGAGCACTTTTTCAACCATTCAAATATCGCACTATATGGGAGCTATCGAGAAACTAGTTATTGATTTGTAGAGTACTCATCAAGAGCTTTTCAACGATACCCCACAAGACATGGTTTCAAAAATTTCGAATTTCCATCCCCCCACCCCCACTTGCACCCCCAAAACCCCCGAATCATTGGTGTCACTGTGAACTCCATAGGGAGTACTCTAATTTATTCAAACAAAGTTTCCCTCTATACTTCATAGGGGCCGAGATATAAATTTTTCAAAATTTCAACCCCTGACCCCCCCCCCCCCCTTTGGCCAATTTAACGAACTTGTTCGAACTATTGGGCCTAGAAATAACATAATAAAATCTGGTTCAAATATCTTCAAAATTACGGCTGCTAGCGTGTAAAGATATAAATATAGCCTATATATAAATATCACAAAAAAACATTTTTGAATGGGGCAGTGGTTTCGTACTTAGGGAGGCATGAAATGTAAAGATATTAAAGAATTTTTCGAAAGTCATGACATGGTATCGATTGCAATAGGTAGGCCTAGATTTTTCTTCGAAATCTACCTAAAAAATCAGTACTAAAATCATGTTTTCTGCCAGTTTTTTGCTCATATTTCACAAAAGAAAGTAAAAGTAAAAGTAAAAAATCTGGGTTTGAAGAGCGTTCGGGCACCCTTCAGTATTAAAAGTGTCAGATCTCTGTGTGCCCTGGATTTGGATGGAGTTCACACAAAGACAGACAAAACAACACTTCCTTTTATTACATGGATATTTCAATTGCAAATCACTTGCAGATGGTCTTGCTGTGCTGCCTTAGCAACCAGAAAAGAAAGAGCATCGCTGAAATCAATTTTTTGCAATATCAATTGGTAGAGTGCTTTGATTTTGTTAGCCTGCTCTACTTGATTCATTTGTTTATAACAAGCACAGATCTGAATGTTTTTCGAAAGATGGACAGAAGGGAAGTCATGAAAGCAGGCCTAAATGGGAAAACATTAAAGGATATCAGGGTCATTCCTTGTTAAAATGAGCCTGGGAGTAAAATTTTCAATATTTTTTAAAAATTGATTTTTGTTGCTTGGGATGTTGTTCCTCAGTTAAATAATTAGTCCCTATAGTAATTTTAGACACTATTCCATTATATTTTCAGTTTACAGCAATAAACACATGGCAGACCATAGAGTTATATTATGTAGATAAAGTTGGCTGCAAGTTAGGAAGTGATTTTTTCTTTCAATTCACAAGGAGTATTGCTGAAGTCTCCATCTTGAAAGTGAACTTTATATCTTTCAAATTTGTGTAAATTTATGGTTCAGGTGAGTTCTATTATTATTTTAAACTATGTGTTACGAAAGTATGTCATATTGTCATACTCATAAGAAAAAATTACAAAGTTTCTGTAAGAAAATAACTTATAACAACAGTATGTTGTAACTTTCCTGAAGTTGAGTTAATATTATGCTCAGAATAGTAAATGAAGAATTAACAATCTGACTTTATAATTAAAGCAGACTGAAAACAAATACAATCTGTCACACACATAAGACTGCTGTAGGCATTTATGCTTACCTCACAAATCCTAATTTCTTTACATGTATATAAAACCAAGCAGTTAGTTGAAACATGATGTTTTGTTTTAAGCATAATTAGCTGATGAACATTTTAAAAATAGGAAAATAATGAGTGTTCTGCCCGAAGGCAGGTCCAGACATGGGATGAAGCCGTGGGATCATGACCATGACTTGTCCGAGATGATTCAGGCAATGGTGATACTGCAGAGATTTGCCATTACCTCTTCCGGAATTTCAAAATGTAGAGACTGAGAATAAATCATTATTAAACAAATTTAAGGTTTAATTGACAATTGTTTCTGAGAAGTCAATTCATGTAGCGGTGGCATCCATGCTAGATCAATTCACAGATTTATGTAAAAAGAAAAAAACCTTAAAAAAAAATCTAGAGAAATACAAGAATTAGGTTTTGCAGTGAGTGTGAGAGCATGGCAGAGAGAAAGGAGAAGGAATATGCTAACGAGTTACTTTCTAGTTAAGAATGTCCAACCAAAAAAGGACAAACATTTCAAAAATGAGTATTTAACCAGTGATTGCTCGGATGCTCGCACAATTAGATCAGACCTAACAATTGTGTATATATTTTAATAACATGCGTATATCTTGAAAGATAAAGTTCTTTTTCTAGCAATGCCTTCCTTGAGATGTGTGCTCCATATTTCCACAAAGTCAGCTGTAACATGATATCATACACATGTCAGCAGAGGTATTATTAAATAAGAAGCATTCATCCTGTGTGTAAGAGATCAATTGATGCTATTTAAAGCTATTGAATAATATTATTTTGATTCTCTGCAGCTATTTCACCTTTAAATGTTATGATACCACTATAATAATAATAATAGCAATAATATTAATAACTGTTAACAATAATAATAACAAATTAATAATAATAATAATAATAATAAATAATATCACCAGTAATAAGAACAAAAATAATATAATAATAATAATAATAATAATAATAGTAATAATAATAACAACAAACTTACAGAAATTAAATGTTTACATGTCAGAATTATGTAAAAAAATAACTTTTTTGAAAGGGCATTTATTATTATTGTTATTATTATCGTAATCATGTTTTTCAAAAGAAAACATACAGGTAACAGTATTTGCATTTACAAATCTTAAAATGGTTAGATAGAATCTTACTATAAGTGTAATCCACGTGTTTGAGTTGTATTTAATAGCTCTAAAAGAACAAAAATGCATATTAGATAAAATCTAATGTGCGAGTGATGGTCTGACAGCCATATGCATGACTAATGCCGGGTTAATATTACAAGTAAACTGCAGAAAATTTTCAACTCAATATCAGGATGAAATACAATCGACTCTTTGGATATGGCCAAGTTATCATTTGAAGTAATTTAAAGATAAAAATGTTGAGTATGTTCAATTCACATTCTCAAGAATATTAAAATAATTACTTTAAATTCAAAGTACAAAATACAGTTCCACCTAGGTGCACTCTTGTCACACCCATAAAAAATTTTGTCATACCCCTATGGAAATTAAATGGCTGTAAAATTTTAAAAATTGTGATTTTAAGATTGCTTTTTATGAATACTGTTGAATTATCATTTATTTGAACTTCAATAAAAATGATAAAATTGTATTTTTACATTTTAATTCACAGACTTATAAAAATAATATTCCAGGGTACAGTGTGTGAGGTATTTTAAATGTCACACCCGTAAGGAATGCTTTGATATAGAATTTGGCATTTTAATCAAATACTCAGTCATGTAAACATTTAGTGGTGATTATAGGAACCTAATATCCAGTTTTACTGATTTTACTTTCTATTCAGTCATGTAAACATTTACTGGTGATTATAGGAATCTGATATCCACTTTTACTGATTTTACTTTCTAACTTGTTGTTACTTAAGAAAAAATCTTTAAATGATAGATTCTGAATCTGTCACACACGTAAGCACTGATTTACCCTTTGATGAAACTCACTATGCAGGGTTTTTCTGGGCAAGGAAATTGGAAACTAAGGTACTTTTTTCTTCTCCAGGCAGGGCACTTTAACATGAAATGTACCTCGAAGGGCCAGATGTTAGCTTTTTAATTATCAATCGTTTTAATTGTTTATGCATGATCCACATGTATGAGTAAAGTTCATGAATTTGTGGTTTTTTAATTGTTTAGTTTTGAATCTGTATGTCTATATGGCAGCACAAGATTCCTTTTTAGTTGTTTTAATTATTTATTACATCTAACAATATAAATTCATGGAATTTATGTACAAACAATGTTAGTGTTAATAAATACAAAGTTTAATTATTTTGCTGTTAAATAGACTAAATGATTTTAAAATATCTAGGAACTGAATTAATAAATGCAGTTGAAGCCACAGGCACCTGCTAGTTTTGTATACAGTAAGTGTGCTGCCCTGACTTGACGCTAAGAGTTGTATTATACGTACAGAAAATGCTACCCTGTTAACATCATTAAAACACAGTCAATAGGCTACTTACCATATATGCGAATATGGGGTGTATCTGCTGTACAGCCATTAAGTAAGATTCCAAGGCTTGATGGAAGAACATGACAAATGCTGTCCTATAATCAACCTGAAAGGAAAATTACCAAAAGACTGAAAAATACAAATTGACAATATACAGAGTAACAACTTAATCCTAGCGTGTACTTAAATTTGCTTATTTATGCTTGGGGATTTTCAGCTAATAACACAATGCTGAGTGACAGCTGTCGCAGACTGACCACCCTCTCCAGACTGAACAGTCACCCTGGTACCTGTCCTTTAAAGCCACTATCCTCATCTCCGTTTAACTCTGCAGCAGGTGTGTTGCAGCAAAGAGTGCCACACTCTTAGTTATTTCAGTATTATGAAGAGATTGCTGCACGTAATGAGATGAACTCTCAATGTTCACTAGAAGATTCCCAAGGATAAAAGAACCTCTCTCCATTCACAACCAACAGATCTCTTTGGGAATATTATTGGACAGCCACCTAACCTATTGCCAGCATATACAGACATTATGCAACAGAGCATTTCAAAGTTTCATGGCATTATATCCACTGTTCAAAAGTTTTATTCCTGTTAAAACAAAGTTGCTGCTATAAACTCCCTCATAAGATCTTACATGACCTATGGATGCGAAGTGAGGGGGCAAGTTATCACACCCTCATCATCTCATGAAACTTGATGGTATTCAAAGATCTATATGCAGAACACTCACAAATACACAACTTTACAGTGATCTAGAAAAGACAGAGTTCAGTGACTTATTAAAAAAAAAGTTATTCCTCAGGTTCGCGAGCGATCCCCGGTGATCACGTAAGGGGATATTCTTAGCGTATTTGTTACCGGGGTGCACCAGTCCCATACTACTTAAACCTAAGGACACACACACCCAGTCCTGAACCCGAGAAAGGAATTTTTCACTACTGAAAAATCCCCGACCAGGCCGGGAATCGAACCCGGTCCGCCGGAGTGAAAGGCAGGCGCGCTACCGACTCACCCACGGAGGCGGACGACTTAATAAAACACTTGCAACAAATATACAAACTCTAGATGGCAATCATTCCAACCCTCTTATAAGAGAACTTAAATCCTACAGAGTAAGTGTATATGGTGTGGAAGTTTGTGCACAAAAAACCATGCGTTGTCTTGCACAAAAGGAACAATATCAATAGTGCAACTCTGCAGTGAATAACAGTGTTTAATTTCATCTTAATGCCCATTGGGCGCACTTTACTTTATTATTAAATCCTACAGAGTACAACATGACATGTTTGTGACTTCAGTTCACCCAAACATTCACCAGCCAAGCTTCATCTCTCATCAACTTCTAAGTCATTTTCTTGTAAAAGGCAAAGGACCATGAGACCTGGTACTTAATTTTTTGTTGTATTATTCTTTAATAAACTGTTAATTACTATGAATTTACAATTATGTCATATATCTATAATTTTGCAATTCTGTTTCCATCTTTCTTATAAGTAGCCTATAGACAAAACCTCAAACCCGAAGAACTAAAAAAAGAAAAAGCTTTAGAATCTTCAGACGAATAATAAATGCTCAGGTGTTGTTCTTTGGCAATAGGGTTATTCATGCCAAATCATTCAACAGTGGTTGCATGATCATTTTAGAAAAAAATTATTTTTTGTATATGAATTCATATAAGTTTCAAGATAACAAAACAAGTTTAAAACAAAAAATCTTGTGTTCTTGGTTGCCCAGGGGTGTTCATTTATCAATCCTGGTGTAACACATTTTTTTGCAAATGTAGCTGATTACAAATAATTTCATAACTCAACAACCATAAGAGTTGGAAATTTGAATTATGAATCATTTTAATAACTTTTATGTACTTGTGTACTTTTATGTACTCTAAAACCGGATTTTTAGCTGCTTCTTTATAATTATTAATGGTTTAGTTTATTAATGATTCACGTGTAAGTGTTAATGAATATAATGTTTTAATTATGTTGCTATTAATTTTTTAATTTCTGAATTAATTACCGTGGACGAAGCTGCAGGCACCAGGTACTTTGGAATATACAGGAAGCCTACACACATAGATTACTATCAAAGCTAAAATAGCAATCTGCACAAACATGCAGTAGCTCACTAGCTCACAGAATAGTAAACGTCCAACTCAGTAAATCTGAATATGACTGAATATAGCATTCCATCATATCCATAACTTAGCTGAAACTGGTAGACAAGAAAATAAAAAAAGTATCAGAAGAAAAAATTATTTACAGACATAACCACCCTAAAACACATAGAAGAAAATAAGAAATATAAGAAAATTATTAGAGAAGTCTTCCAAGCTTCTAGGCCGTGGTCCAGTAGGGTTTGGTTTGCCCAACGTTTCGCTGGTGACTGTGCTGGCAAAACGTTGGGCAGACCAAACCCTACTGGACTATGGCCTACAAACCCAAAAGATTTCTCTAATGATTTCAATGCCAGCATTGAAAGCTTAAGCTGTTATATAAGAAAATTATTTTTCCCCCTTGGGCAGACAAGAAATTCAAGAAAGTTATCAGTACATATGGTATCATCACAGCACCAGTAAACAGATTCTCATTAAAGAACTTATTAAATTCCACCAATTTAGAAGATAGACACCATAGCCAAAAATCAGGAATATACCAAATCAATTGTACAAACTGCGAAAAAGTGTATGTGGGGAAAACCAAGAAGAAATTAGAGGTTAGGGCAAAAGAACATATGACTATATGAGACATCTTAAACATGGAAATACAGACAAATCTGCAGTAGCAGCGCATTTTCAGAATGAAGGTCATGTCATCAATCGGGATCCAAAATTAATTAAATGTGCCAAAGGTCACAAGGAACTTTTGGTTTGGGAGAGGATATTCATCCACAAACATAAAGAACATCTCATGAACTTCGACATTCCAACAGATATGAATTTCTCATCGCCAAATGCAGCAATCTTCCCTGGGAGGGAAACACAAACGTCCAGTTGGTGTTAATCTGATGATTATGAATGATGATGGTCTTCGAAACTAGTTCAGGTGTTTATACAAAAATTGAAGTAGCCTATACGTGCTAGACCCAACTCAATATTATATCCTGTAGAATTCTTCCTCTACCTGTAGTAGGCCTACCTATGGTACGGGCAGAAGAAGTAAAAATACAAGTCAATATAGTAGGCCTAATGAAATGTGAGGCTAGTGGAATATGTGGATTCTCTTGGAAACATGTTCCATATTGAAAATTTTATGAAAACGAGGATTATATCAGATAGGGATCATATGCAGATCAATCTTAATTCTCCATCAAAACATAACCAACAGTTCCGTGTAAAGCTATCCACAACAGATCTTGCATGATACATATTTAGGGAAAAAATATGTTTAAGGTTGCCCAATAGGTCCCCTCACCTCACTCACTAATGGGACCAGCCTGGGAAGGAGGGGTTTAGGGTGGGGAGTAACTCTAAACTGTGAGACATTTAGTGGCCACCATTGGAAGTACTCCTATCATGCCATCTAGTAGCAAGAAGATGAAAATGAGGAAAAACTAAATAATTTTATCTCCTTTCTTCTCTTCTTGTCTTCCTCTTTCTCTTGCTTGTTCATCACCCTACCTACCTATTTGGGACCTATTCTTAATGGTAAATTTCCGCATCGAGGAGGATTTGAACATGGATTGCTGGCTGTGAAGCCAGTAGCCTTAACCACTGTGCCATCGAGTGATCACTGAGTTGTGAAGCGAGAATTCATAGATTTAAGTTTTAGAGACCTTTCATGCATGAAATGAGAAATACAGAATGTTGGCCTACCAACAAAAATTTATGTGAAATATTATATTTGCTCTGAAAAAAGTATTTTGATGCAAGGGTGGTTTTTGCTGTATTAATAAAGTTGTTTTATTTGGTATAAGGGTAATTTTCATAATGCAGTAATTACCGGTAGCGTATATGATTTGGTACAAGGGTCATTTTCGTACTGTAGACATTAGTACATATGATTTGGTGTACAAGGGTAATTCGTGGGTGTGCTGGCAAAGAGAGTTAAGTACACCATCTTCAAAAATTGAGATATGTCCATAGAGTTATAGATAAAAATGTTCTCTACATTTGTGTTAAGTCCAGTAAGTCATATTCAAAATTGTATGGTAGGCCCTAGTTATGGATGTGTGCCTCATGGGTTTATCCATCTCTAATGCGATGCTGGGAGGATAAAGCATGTTAAGTCACTCTAATTCTCAGTAACCAGAAAGTGGACTTAACTTTCTTTGCCCGCGCACCCACGAATTTTCGTATTGTAGTAATGAAAGATAGATACATGCTGCCCGCTGGCGAAGCTCCACCCGCTCTTGCCTGCCCGCTCGTTTCCCCTGCTGACCCTCGCTTCCGAGCCAATGCGCACGCTACTGCTTGCTTCCTCTACATCTCCTATCACGGCTATGTACTTGCTCAGTTACGAGAAGTACGAAAATTACAATTGTACCGTAGTAAAATTACTTTATTAATTTAGTAGGGCATTCTGAATTCTCCCGAAATTCTAGTTCAGTGGCAGTTAGGTTATGAACAGTGATATTAATTTAGGAGGGCATTCTGAATTTGGTATTAACTTGAATAGCCCACTGGTTCCTTCCCCTCGCTTCCGAGCATGCGCACTCACCTATTGTACCATGTCTTCCTTGACAGTTTTAACAATGTTTTATGAAAGGTGTGGAAGTGTAAAAAGCTTCTGCATTTAGTTAAATAATGATAGGTAAATTCTAGGTTAGTGACAGGTTTTACAAGTAAGAATCAGCTTGAAAAATTTTATGTCATAACCGGGATTTGAACACGGATCTTCGGCTTAACGCGCCGATGCTCTACCATTGAGCTACCATGACAACATGCCAGTCTGACATCAAATTCCTCAACTGATTCAGAAGACAAGGCAAACCACGGGAGGTTTCTCCCCGTCGAGAACACACATCCAAATGGCGTCCTACCCTTGTAGGTACTTTGAAGCCTAGTTATTATTTATATACTATTAATTAAGTGGAAGGAAAGGAAATAGACATTAAATCCATGTCTGGGATATTAATACAAGTAAGAATCAGCTTGAAAAATTTTATGTCATAACCGGGATTTGAACACGGATCTTCGGCTTAACGCGCCGATGCTCTACCATTGAGCTACCATGACAACATGCCAGTCTGACATCAAATTCCTCAACTGATTCAGAAGACAAGGCAAACCACGGGAGGTTTCTCCCCGTCGAGAACACACATCCAAATGGCGTCCTACCCTTGTAGGACATGGATTTAATGTCTATTTCCTTTCCTTCCACTTAATAGTGACAGGTTTTGTTAGGTTAGCAACGTTATGTTAGTTTAGGAGCAACATACTGAATAGAGCGATGCCTATTATGTGTCACATACTCACATTGTATCTCTTCTGCGATAAAACCCTAAACCCCTAACGGGACCCGGCTCGGAAGGCTGGTGTGACGTTAGAGACTTCGTGGGAGGAGCCTAGCGCGCAGCATAAAACTATTTTTTCCCGTAGTAATTAACACATATGATTTGGCACAAGAGTAATTTTCATTCATAATTATTACAATATGAAAATTACAATTGAGTACAACAGCTGCATTGCCAGCATTAAGCAGCTTGATACCCAAGGTGAAGGCTAAAGGCTAGGAGATATGGGGAAGCAGGGAAGTGGGCCGCTAAGCTCTACCTAAAATATAGAACCAGTAACAACCAAACTCATAAGGAATACTATAAAAAGTATTGCAACATACTGAAGAAAGTAATCAAAGAAGCAAAAAGTAGGCATTTTTCACAAGTAATTGATAAATCAAATAATAAAGTTAAGACTGTATGGAATATAATAAAAAACGAAACAGGGAGAACAAAGGGAAACAATGATTGTACATCATTAATATACCAAGACATAAAACTAGATAATTTATCAGACATTACAAATGCTTTTAATAGTCACTTTATAAATATTGCAGAGAAATGTATTCCTATAAATAATATTAACATTAAGGCAGTAGGGCCTAGACCTACTAACAAAATCTACAGTTTGGAACCATAGATTTCAATTGAACCTGACTTCTCACAAAGAAATTGAAAATATAATCAAGTCTCTCAAAAGTAAAAGCTCGTCTGGATGGGATGAGATAAGTGGTAGGTTATTAAAAAGTTGCTCATCGGAACTCAGTAAACCTCTTACTCACATATGCAATTGTTCATTAGAAAATGGAATATTTCCAGAAAGACTGAAGCATGCTAATGTTAAGCCCCTCTTTAAAAAAAGGTGACAAAAATCTACCATCAAATTATAGACCTATATCGCTCTTAACCTCATTTTCAAAAGTTTTTGAAAAAGTCATGTACAAACGCATAATACACTATCTTAATTTGAATGACATTCTTACTTCATCTCAGTTTGGATTTAGAAGTGGCATGTCCACTGAGAATGCTACATTTCAACTTACTACAGAAATACTGGAAGTGTTAGATAAAAAGAAATATGCTCTGGGAATTTTCTGCGACTTAGCTAAAGCGTTTGACTGTATGAATCATGAAATATTACTTCAAAAATTGGATCATTATGGGTTCGATAATTTAACACTTAAGTGGTTCAAATCATATCTTTCTGATAGAACTCAAAAGGTAATAATAAATGGAAATGAATCTAACTTAGGGGTTGTCAAGAATGGGGTACCTCGGGGATCAATACTCTTTTTAATTTTCATTAATGACTTGCCCTATAACTTAAGTGACGAATCAAAGGTATTGCTCTTCGCAGATGATACTAGTGTACTTGTAACAGGAACGTCACAAGAACATTTATCAAGAATAGCTACAAAGGCTTTTCACGAGTTAAACACATGGTTTCTAGCTAATAAAATAACACTTAATATTGATAAGACCCATTTTATACAATTTAGAACAAAAAACAGATGTATCTCAAATCTTGAAATTAATTATGGACCACAAATCATACAAGAAATTAGCAATGTAAAATTTTTAGGACTGCAAATTGACCAAAATCTTGACTGGAAGACACACATAGAAATGATAGGTCCAAAACTGAGTTCAGCGTGCTTTGCTTTAAGAATTTTGAATAATATATTAAAACAGGATGCATTACTTATGGTATATTTTGCATATTTTCACTCGGTAATGAGGTACGGGATCATATTCTGGGGCAACTCTTCCCATAGGGAAAAAATATTTAGATTACAAAAGCGGGCAATAAGAATAATATGTGGAAAGAAAAAAAGGGAATCTTGGGTCGAATCTTTTAAACCGCTATTTGAAAAATTAAAAGTCCTCACTCTTACAGGGGAGTATATATACTCTGTTATGTGTTATGTAGTGAATAATATTGATAAATTTCAAACTAATTTTAGTGTACACGGACGTACTACCAGAAACATGAATGATCTACACAGACCAAATAACTCGTTAAAACTCTTTCAGAAGGGTGCTTATTATTCTGCAGTACAGATATATAACAAGCTTCCAAACAACATTAAATTGTTATGTATTCAAAGAAAGAGCAAACCTTTCAAAACAGCTGTCAAGGAATTTTTAATAACTCACACCTTCTACAATTTGGAGGAATATTTCCAGCTTGGATAAATTTGGCAGCTTACAGTTTCTGTAGGCCTATATTATTGTTATAACATGCATGTATTTTTTCATCTGACGTGTTCTATATCCTTGAGCCCCGCTCAACACAGGATCTACAGGACGAGATATCTACATCTACATCTACACCATGGCAACACATTGGAAAAAGGGTGAGAGTGGGCGGAGCTTACCGGGGCAACCTGAAACTATCTTTCACCCATATTTACCTAAGCTTAGACCTATGAACAAGGAAAACTGTGTCAAAGTCCTCATGCCCAAATTATACATAGGCCTTTGACAGAACCAACATGCACCAAGAAGGGCATGTGCGAAAATTTGACTATTTTCAACACACAGCCCTAAAAGTAAAGTCACCCAGAATCCTAAACAATAATACAATAATGATGCAGATACAAAAGGCTCTTTCAGCAAGTTAAGTTAGCCTACAGCAAATCAGAGGGCTGTCAAAGTAGCCTACTTCTGTATCGAGCACTTAAAAGTTAAGGGCTATATAATTTCCTGCCTTATGTATGCACAACTGCACAACTCAAGAGTAGGTTCCCCTGTTTGGTGAGTTTACGATTGAAATGGGCGGCTAACATCTACATGTAGCTTTCTTATAGCACATAGGTTCTGTTCTAAAATTGTCAAAGTAGGTTGGGGCATGTAGGTTTTGACTCTGATATTAATTACATCACAGTAAAAATTTGTTTACATACGCGTTGTTCACATTCCAATTTATATCGGTGCAGAGCCTGATTTACTTCTTCTAGATGCTGTGAACATTGAGCCAATAAGTCATCGTGCATTTTTTCCGAAAATCCGTCACACACACTTTTATATACGACACTGTACATTTGCTCAAATGACACTCGTATGCCACGAGTGCCTTTCAGAATATGTTCCACTGCTTTAGATACAACATTCCAGTAGCCGTAATATTTGCTGTTATTATCGTTCAAAGCTGAAAATAAGAAATAAAACATGACAAGTGACATAACCTAAAATTATAAAATTAATTGTTTAGAAGACATAATAGTATGTTTTGAAGTGACTGCCCATAGTCGTCCCACAAGATACTTACAAGCATCCATTTTCCTTAATTGTTTCACATATTAAAAACGGTAATTTATTTCCTTTTCCCGCAACAACGAAATAATGTTTGCTCCCTCCACCTAACGTAATAGGACAGCCTATCGATTATGTCAACAACATCGATTCATTTCTTTCCACTTTCGCCTTCTACAATCGATAACATAATAACGATACCTTCAAGCGATAAACAGGGATCGTTCTATGTGACGTCATGTCAGGCCAATGAAGCGGGAATTTTTGAATCCTGCGTAGCGTTCGCGCAGGCGCACCTATGTACGATACCTCAGCCATCGCAGTCTGCTATCGCTAACAAAGTACAGACCCTGCAGAAATCGCCCCCCGAAAAATGTGAAATATGAATAACTCTTAAGCCAAGGCCCGATTTTATTTTATTGTGTAAATCGGAACACACTATAATTGTTATGGGGCACGTATATAATTTCAAGAAAATAAGAATACAAAGTTTTTCACAATAATTATAAGAAATATTAGGCTACATCTGTATTAAAAACTAAACTCTGTGGCTCTGCATACAATGTGAATATTTCTTTACAAAATATGCAACGTAAACAATAATGAATTCTTACATTAATTTACAACTCTGAATAGAGGTGCCAAAGGGGCTAAAGCCCCGCACCCAAATTAGATCTGATATCTCATTCTCATGTTCACTTAAGTCCAGGGCTCCAGTCCAGTGAATAAAGGTTTAAAAAAAAATGAATAAATAAAAACACTGAATAGAACAAAAAAATCGTGTATCTTTGAAATTTGGCAGAGATGTCGGGGGGACTGTCCTGAACAACACACTAAAAGTCCCCGAGGATGGGGGTGAGCGGGGAGCAGGGGGGCAGTTGAGGTCCCTTTTATTGGGTTTTCGCTTATATCTCAACAACGGTGCATTGTAGAGGAAAAGTTAGTATATACAAAAATCAAGCTGATAAAATTTCCTACGAATTTCATCTTATACATTTTTTTTTGTATTCCCAGTAGCTTTCGAGATATCCACCACCGAAAATAGGAACTTTTCGAAAAAAGCCTCACGCTTTTCGACACACTTTGCCTTCTAGCGCTTCAGGCCTTAAGCCATGGACGTCTGCAGAAATTTTGTCAAGGGAGGGCAAATGAACAAATTACTGCCATGACCATCATCACTATGCTATTATTACTACAACCACTTTATTATTAGTATCATCATTTTCTTACCATTATTATTATTATTATTATTATTATTACTATTATTATTATCATCATCATCATTATTAGGGCCCGGATTTTTATGTGCTAAAAAACTTAAAAATATTTATTTTTTATGTGCTAAAAATGTTAAAAATATGCGCTAAAAGTTTAAAAATATGTGCTAAAACTAAAAAAAAAAATCTGAAAAAGAAACAAAAACACCAGAATGTTCGTAACTTACTAGAACAAATTATATTGAAACTCACCAATTGCAGCTAAACATCAGATATAAAATGCTGACTGGAGTTACAGTGCACAACAAATGTCATCTCCAGATTATGGATCACAAGTCCTTGCCTATTATCCGAGAATAATGCCTTATATTGAGAAAACATTGTACATCACACGATGTTAGCCTTCCATATTTGAAGAGGGGTAGCCTATATCACTAACACACACACACGATCAAGTTCACTTATGTTTTGGCCTTCCAAAACTTGAGCGACTTTGCAGAGGGTATGGTAGTCACCATTTTTGTCAAACTTACCTTTAAATTTTGTTCTTAGAACTTCTATTTTCGAATTTGAGATAGTTTTAAGTTGCCTTTCAACATATTGTATTTGTTAACTGAATTAGGCAATGTTGAGATTGGGTTCTGTTCTTCCCCAATAAGCAAGTGCAAGTGAATCACTCTCACCTCATTGCAAGTGAAGCATTTGTGTTGAATTTTTTCGAAATACAAATTTTTATTGTAAAATGTCAAAAGAGAATGAGTAACAACACTACAATATTTATTTATGGAAAATATATCGAAAATATTTATTCACATAACTTTTTTGGTAAAACATGTGTTTTTATGTAAAATAAAATTTGGAATTTGCGGTTGTCGGACCTTGATATAAGCATCAGGAAAAAAAAATTACATAAAAAATCCGGAAAAGTACTAAAATATGTATTTATGGAGAAAATATCAAAAATATGTATTCACATAACTTTTTTTGTAAAATATGTGTTTTTATGTGAAATAAAATTTGGAATTTGCGTTTGTCGGACCTCGAATTGGATATTAAACTTTGTTTTAGGAATGTACACATCAGGAAAAAAAATCCGGGCCCTAATCATTATCATCATCCACATCATTGCTTTCCTGTAACCATTTATGGCAATGGATACACAGTACAAATTTAATATATTATAGTCACATGACTTTTCCCTACTCCTTACAATTACACAGATAGACCTAGTATTCATATAAAATGGGATAGACTACATCCATTGGTTTACCTTCATTAGAATAAATTGCTTGGCCAGAAATGATTTCAAGTTTAATGGAATCAATTATTTTTATATGCTCATATCTAAAGTAGTCATATTATACTATGTGGAAATCTAAACCTCACTTTATATTAGTTGCTTATAGTAATTTAGTTTGCAGATTTATGAGTAAACTACATTTCCAGAGGGGGCAATGGCCCTACGCTGCCCCCCTTCTGGATGGCCATGCCTTAAGCATACAGCAATGCCCTTATAAAAGAAGTTGTAGGGTAATAAATTCCCTTTAAAATGAGCAGTCATTTGTTATTTTGTATTCAAATGTTGAAGAGTTATGACAGTTTTAAGTTTTGGACAAATTTAAAGATTTTGACAGAAAACAGTACATCTCACTTTCTCTATATTTAGAGGTTATGTCTTTGTCTTGGTACAATCACAGTAGGCGGGGAGAGTGGGGTACATTTGGCACATTTTTCAATTTTAATATTTTATTAGTTTGCAAGTAATTTTTCACATTACTTATTAAAGATAATCTTTATTAATATAACTGTTCAGTTATGTTTGATACTTGAGATTTGATAGAGTTTTTTATTTTCTTGGCTATCTATAATAATCCTTTAATATTTATTCTTGTCTTCTTCCGGCTTTGGTGATATTTTATTCAATGCCAATTTCCTCACGGCCTCCTAGTAATTATTATTTTTATTGTCAAAAAACAATTGATCACTAGTTCTTTTCTCTATTAAACTCAAATCAACGTTTATTTTCGGTTTATATTTTTATTATTTTAAGTACAGAATAATTATAAAACATATTTTATTTCATTCTCTTACTATTCTTTTTGATTGCTTCACAATCCACGTTTTTCTTTAAATTTATAATTGCTCAATCGTTTTATAATCTTCGCCCAATGGGATTGAGTTTCTAGTATTGTTATAAGTCATTGTTTTAATTCAAACCATTCATTCCTTATTCTACGTCCATTGTACAATCCTCCTTAAGGATTATAGTTCATTCTGGACTTATCCAGCAGTGATTTTTATTATCATAGAGCTTTATATTTCGCTTCCTGCGAGTTAAAGTTTATTCATACTTGGTATTAATTGCACAAAAGCATTTTTCCACGTTTTATTCTCTGAAGATTGGCTGAATTTGCTTAGTGTCTCTACCAGACATTTCTTCGAGGATTGATTATCTTAATTATTGCCTGATTTTGGACTTCAGGGTTACTTCTTGTGTGATATTAGATACAAAAGGAATCTTTATTACCAAGTGAGTGTTTTTAAGACCTAAAATTATTTCATACAGCTTCTAATATTGCATTGACTAATATTGCATTGACTTCAACGCAACATAGCTGTATTTACATTGATACGCAATATATTTCAGTAACATTATTATTGCGTTTATAATTTGTGAATTCAGGCATCACATTGACTGTGAATGTTATAAATTGCAGCATATAATTACTGCATATATGTATTTATTATTATTCACATCATTTCTTGAATATTAAATCAAGTGGTCCTCCGGTATTGTCATTAAATCTGTCTTTTAAACCAGCAAGTTTTCATTTATTTGGCGGTATCAATCATCTCTGCTTTAAGAAGACCTTCAAGACATCAATGAAGAATCTAGCGAGTGATTGTGGTTCAAGAAGAGTTCAGTGTCAGTGTTACATTGCCTATGGTCTTTGTTTCTTGTAAAATTATTATCTTGCTTTCTAAACGGAATGTATCGCGTGCATTTAATTCTTATCAGCCTCAATTAATTATCATATGGTCCGCTGAGATGTGCGCGGTACAATAACAGTAACTTTAGTTTATCTCTATAATAATTTCAACTACAAAAAATTTCAGAAATGAAATGTTAATTCAAAGTGCTGAAACCACCCCATCGGTGGGGTAGTTTTGTCATGCTTGTGGGGTACATATGGCATACCATAATATGACACTGTTTTGGCAAAGAAATGAATGTCACAGGACAGTAAGTGTCTCAAATTTAAAAGGAAACTTGAAAATGTCAGATGTTCCAGCTGTGCCCATAGTGTACTATTTCGGTAGTTTGCTGACCACATCGCCTATTTCAATTTCACATTTATCTTCAACTTGTGGCTAATAGAAGTTGTTGGATGACCCTTTTCGGTGCAGAAACTGTACCTTAAGCTCTGAAAATCCTATTTTCTCAGTAACACATCCAATACTGTTCTTCCTTGGTTGAGAAAACTTGCCTTGCAGCATATTTACTACTAGTCGCTAGTTCTTCACTACTTTCATCGCTGTCATGCCCTGCATCATTTCATTAATTCGCTGTGGAATTTCCTAAGAAACTCCTATTTTGGAATTTTTTCAAGTGTTTTTAAAATTCTGCTTTGCAGAATTAGCTGCTTAATTCCGTATGTTTCTGCAGTATTTTTAATGCTTTTGACATTGCCGAAGACATCGATGAAGGCCCTTTTGGGGTTAGTTTCCCATTCTACTGGATTCGTTAACTTTGTTTTTTACTCACGTAAAATGGCAAAATTTCATGTAATATTATACTCCAGAAGTTTTAGAATCCATATAAGGGCACATTTTGTTTCTAAGAATATTTTAAATATGGGTAAAATCGGTAAGAAGTTCACAAAAAACTAACCTAAAATGGCGCTCAGATTGGAATCACAATAATACAGAATCAGCTGCTAGAAACAGCGCAGGTGCATGCTGGGAAGAAGCCGATGGGTCACGTGGTGCTGGAATCGGCTGCCAACGTGATAATGGTCAGACAACCCTCCGGAAGATATAAAATGGCACATTTTCGAAACCGACAAACAGTGTATCGTACACTATTCGAAAATGCAAGGGCGCTTCGCTTCGGCTGCCGCCTCCGCTCGCGCACTTAACTAATGTGGTTAGTGTTTTGCATTATTTAGCTTTATGTAGAGGTTGCAGGACCGTATGGAACAGACCAATGACACGCAAGGTCGTTGGGAGCCAATGGGAGTGTTGGTCTGCAAGCCAGAGACCGCATACCAACGCCGAACATCGCGTGCCGAAATCCAGTAGAGTGGGAAACTAAACCCGCCCTTTTTATGTTTTCTTCACTAATTTGTGCTCTGTCAGTCTTCCTTACATAAGTTTAGGTCTGGTTACATTTAAAATGAACCAATATTATCATTATGGGGTAGTTTCATCATGCTGAAAGTACCCCACTCAGTAAAGAGAAAACAAAAATGTCGTCATCGCAAACCAAAAACCATTATTGATTTCAACAATTAATATGTTTACATGAGAAGTCTAAATGTCCAAATAAAATCAATTATCATTATATCATACTATTAATCTCAGAATTATTTGAGTATAAAACTTACCCTGCTGACTAACCTCAATGACTCGAAAAATATCAAGTCATGTAATGCACAAGAAACAAGACCAAATGTAAACAAAAGTAGAATGCAGGTGTTATTTGCAAAATTGGCAACTATGTATACCATTGTACCAGCAAAAAAAATAGAAGTATACTTAATATAGCCCAGTGCTGAACAGGGGCGGATCCAGAGAGACATTTTTGGGGGGGAACCAAAGTAGAGAGGGAAGTTTTTACTCATAAAAATTAATTATTCCCAGCATACAGTTGAAATCAAAATGAACACTTCGGCATTTTATTACAAATGTACTTCAAAATAATGAATGTTGTTGCTTTAATTTAAGTATTTAGGTTATGTTGTCTTTACAAAATTTATTAGAAGGCTGAGCGTTTGAATAATCTGTGCTTAATGTTACAAATTTTGGAGGAGGAAATTTCCCCCATTTCCTCCCCCGTGGATCCGCCCCTGGTGAAGAATCTACCCCACTGCCAAATGTACCCCATTCTCCCTACATGTAACTTAATGGAAAATACATTATAATCCAGGCAACAAAGGAAAAATAGGGAGAAAAAATCATGTAGTTTTGAAATTTGGTAGAAATGTGGGGGAAAGTGTCCTAAGGAACATACTAAAAGTTCCCATTGATGGGGGGTGAGGGGCATGTTTAAATGACTTTTCTCTCAGTGTTCCCTAATCGTTTTAAGGTTGTTGGTTCCAGAGTGTAATATTAAGACCTCTGGATCTTCCTTCTTGTTTATGTTCAATTCTTGATCCCGGGTAGCAGTAGACCTTCGATTCACTATTTATAATTATGTTCATTTATATGACGCAGTTTGATAGATTAAGGTTATATTGCTCCAGGACATCTTGTTCCAGTGGCAAAAACCTATTTTTTAGAGTAATCACACTACACTGAGTGTGAAGTTTAGATTTTCTATTACCTACACACATCTGACGATGATTATCTTTCACCGTAATCCAAGATTGGTTTACATTTTCCCCTGTCTCACCATTCTCCCATTGTTCATCTTATGTATTTCCATCCAATTTTGCATTAGAAACATTTCTATCTTCTTGAAGCCTTTTTATTTCACATTTCAGCTTATGTACAGTAAAACCTGTCTTAAAGACCACCCCTCTTTAGAGACCACCTCCTTTAAAGACCAATTTTTCTAGGAACCGACAGTAAAACCCATAAGGCCAATGTTATTTGTACCCCTATTAAACGACCACCCCTCTCCCCGACCAACGACCAGAGTTTCATTTTCGTTAAACTTCTCTATAACGACCAAAATCGACCAACTGCAAGAATATTTACTCAAATGGTAGGCATTAATCAGCATTTAAACAGAAATACTGATGTTGGCACTGCAAGACGTCTCTTCAATTTTCAATACAGTACTTTTACAAGAGTGGTGGACAGAAATGTGAATATGGTTGAACAATGCTTTGGGCTGTTTTCCCTTTCGTGTTCTGGGAAATACCTTACAGTAGACAGCGTACAAGTACCGTACAGAACACATTCCATAGATTAAAGTGTCTTATTGTTGTGCTGCAATTTGAAATACAGTAAAAGTAAGTAATAATCAACTGTGTGTTACATAATAAACCTACTGTATTGTACCGTATTTATTCTATTGTATTTTCAGTTTCAAGACATAAAAATGCATTCCCCCTATTAAGAGACCACCCCTCTTAAAGACCACTTTTTCGTGGAACCAGAGATGGTCGTTATATAGAGGTTTTACTGTATTTCATCAGTTAACTTACTGTTACAAGATCTTTCAATAGCATCTCAATTATTAATCGTAGGGAAGAAGTACTATCCTCGCAAGAGCACGCGCTGTACCCCGAGACACATTTGGCCCACTATTGTTTTGCTCATTACAGTCAGTCCAGGATTCACTAGTAACTTGTAATTTATCAGGTGACTCCCTAAGAGACTGTTTATCACATTGAATGACATGATCACTCACTGTGGCAGCAGACTGGCTTGCCATGTCACTTACTTTATGTAGCCTATATTAGCAGTTAAACTACCAGAAACACGAGCCGTATCATCAATCCTATTAATAGCGGGTTCTAGCAAAAAACAGTTTAGCACAAAATTAAACTACATAAAATTTCCTTAAAAATTGATCTGGATCATATTTCTGTAAGATTAATAGTTCAGGAAATATAAGCATATGATGTATGACATAGTTCTGGAAATTCTTTTTTACACAGATCTGTTATATTATATTTTTTAACACAAAAAGGGAGCAGATCATGGGCGTCGGCATGGGGGGGCAACTGCCCCCCCTCTGGATTGCCTTATGGATTCATTTATTTGTGGTACTCTTTGTCAACTTACTGTTGTAGCATGGAGAATAAATAAATAAAAAATTAATAAAATAAAAAAAGAATTACTTTATAATGAGTTTAGCAAGTATTAACTAATTATAACTATAATATGTATTTATAATAATACCTCACCAAGGACATTGCTCAAAAGAGCGTATTCTGTTAACTTAAAAAACTTTGTAGCCTCGTCAAATTCAGCTTGGGTTCAAAATAACGATCCGGTTAACTAAGTGAATATTAATGTGTTTAGCCTAATCATTTGAAATTGAGGTCCGAAATTGATTTGGCCCCCCCTTAATAAAATTCCTGGCGACGCTGCTGGAGCAGATGGTAATTAAATGGTACAATGTCATGCAAACTAGTTCTTACAAAAATATACTTACTACAGGTTAACTTTTTACATAAAACTCATTATAATAATAATAATAATTATTATTGTTATTATTCTTGTTGTAAAGCTTAGACATTTTACGTTTCGTTAAAAAATTACTCGTATTTTAAAGAATTAGATCTGTTTAAAAATTGTAAGACGTAGGAGGCTTACCTATTACTTTACATAAATGTTTATTTGTCTATGTACACTGACAGGGGAAAAAACACGAAAACTTAAAGAAATTAAAAAAATTAAGTTTAAATAAAAATTATGTAGTAGGCCTAGAGCTTGAAATAAAATTACTGCAATTGTATACGTTTTTAAGATTAAAATTTAATGACACATTTCACACTTAATTCCCCATGTTGCCTCTTGCACCGTGGTGAATGGTGAGCCTAAGGTTGCAGCGGCATAATGGAGGCTGTGTCCATCATCAATTAGAGCAACAGCTTTGGCAACGTCTTCAGGACTGAGATGCATAATTTCAACTAAACTTACTGAAAGAATCACTTCGTTGCGAAGGGAGACAGTTTCCTTTCAGTTTGGAAGGAAATGATGCAATAAAACAATGAAACACCTTGCAATATGTATGAGAAGCTAGTGCACATAATCAGATTGGAGTTGCCCTATTGCGATTTTTTTGTTTGTTTGTTTGTTTGTTTTTTGTTTGGTGATAAAGTGGAGATATGAAGAAAGCAGATATGCTGTACCTATAGCTAATTGTCCAATGAATATAATTCATCCTCACCAACAACAATGTATAAACACCCAATCAAAATTATGTTTAATCTTAAAATTACAACAAATTTTACAGTGATCTTTTTTTTAGGTAGATTTTCTACCTATTGCAATGGATACCACTTTATGATTTTCGAAAAATTCTTTCATATCTTTACCTTTCATGCTCCCCTAAGTACGAAACCACCGCCCGTTCAAAAAAAAATTTTGTGATATTTATATATATATATATTTATTTATATATATATATATATATCTTTACACGATAGCGGCCGTAATTTTGAAGATATTTGAACCAAATTTTATTATGTTATTTCTAGGCCCAATAGTTCGGACAAGTTCGTTAATGGGCAAAATTGGCCCAAGGGGGTGGTCGGGGGAGGGGGTTGAAATTTTAAAACATTTATATCTCGGCCCCTATGAAGTATAGAGGGAAACTTTGTTTGAATAAATTAGAGTACTCCCTATGGAGTTCACAGTGACACCAACAATTCGGGGGTTCGAGTGAGGGTGGGGGATGAAAATTCGAAACTTTTGAAACCACGTCTTGTGGGGTATCGTTGAAAAGCTCTTGATGAGTACTCTACAAATCAATAAATAGTTTCTTGATAGCTCTCATATGACGCGAGATTTTAATGTTTGAAAATAATAACACTTAAAAGAATTATTATAATATCATAATTTTGTCTTGTTTAGCGGCTTTGCTAATTTTATTCATTGCTGATCTTGCGCACGGCCTCCCAGAATATTATATCCTATTCTTGTTGTCAAAACAAATGATTGTAGGCTCTTCCTCTTTACCGAATTCAGTTCATATTACTGCAGGTTTACCATGCCAAGGCTAAAGAAAAAGAGTGCTATGCAGCGACAATAAATTAAACCAAAAGCACTTCGAAATCTACCTCCGCCTGTAGGCCTGCCTAAAGGGATTTTTTTTCTTTTGGGCCTGTCAGTGTAGTTCTTGACACAGTATTTGCATACCATATTTTGTCATTGTACAACTCAGTGTGGTGGAAGAAATGGATGCGGAAAAGGTGGCATTAAATGCTCATCCTTTTGTGGAACCTGTCATGGTACATGCGCCAACAGTATACCATTAAAAGAAGAAGATGAGTTTAAAATTGGTGACATCCAAGCAAAAGAAGTTGTTTAGGCACTCTTTAATCATGTAAGATTTCAGATTTTCCTGGCGAAGTTTATTCATAAAGGTTTCCCGGGTTGTCAACCTGGGAAACCTTTATGAACTCTTTAATCATGTTATATATGTATATTTGGGCTATTGAGTGTCTGGTTGATTGAAAAATATAACCTTAACTGATTATACAAAAAAAAGGGTTTCAATATTGGAGAATCAAAATAAAAAATAGACAGGTAAAAATCTATTCAAAGTAACAGGAAGGTCTACTATGTCTCACAATTTCTAAATATATATAACGTTTTACCAATTTTACAAATATTTTTAACAAAAAATTTAACTGCTAATAGTTCATGTTTATTATTACTTGCACTCATACCATGTGATTCTTCTAAGTTTTACAATAATAATGAGTTTTACTGTAATGTTTACTTTTAGCATATTTTTCTACAAACTAGTTTGTTTGGTATTGTGTCATTTTAATTGCTATCTGCTCTCGTTTTGTAAAAAAAAATATACGTAAAACAAGAATTTCCAGAACTATGTCATACTTCATCTCCCTTTATTTCCTGAACTATTAACCTTTCAGAAATATGATGTAGACCAATTTTGTAGAAATTTTATGCAGTTTAATTTTGTACATAAACTATTTTTGGTAGAACATGTAATTTTTCCAGATATTTAGGGAAAACTGAGAAAAGACTTTATATGTGCCACCCCACCCCTGCTCACGCCCCATGTATTTGCACTGTGATAAGATTTTTAGTGAATTGTTGTGTAATATATAATTGCCTTCTCCATATGTTTCACTTTGTAAATACACAATATACAGTGGATATACAACCCCTAAATAAAGAGAAAGTGCGAAGAACAGTTTTCTTTCAAATTCTCAACATTTGTCCGAAACTTAAAATTGCTATAACGTTTGAACATTTGAAGGAACAACCTAACTCACAGTATATTTTTAGCATCAGTGATTCTATTTTCCAGACAACCATGAGCATATCTTTTTTTTTTCAAATTTCTAAGAAATGTAACAGATATCAGGCACACAGAAACAAAATTGGTGGCTGGGAAGGACACCAGCTACCATCCATAGGGCTAAGCTACTGGTTTGCAGTAACAATTCAAACTCTAAATATTGTTATAAAAAGTGTTTCTAAAATAGCTTCCCAGAAAGGTGGAAATACCTTCTGACTAAGCTTAAGTCCACACTTAATACCAGTAGCTAAAGTTTTTACAATTTCAAGTCGTTTACAGGGTCTATTTGGAAGATTACGAATAGCCGGATGAACAAAATATTTTAAACTTACCAGACATGTGAACTTTCCAGCTTATTTATTTTCAGCATTTCACGTATTTACTATCTCGCATCTGTTACCAGCATGCTGTCAAATCTATTACCAAAATAATTAATTAATGTTACACAATGTTACTGTTCTAAAGACATCTTTGAAGTTATCAACCAACATTTGAAGAGGAAAATATCTGGTTTGGAAAAAATAAAATTAAATAAAAAAAATTAATAATAATAATAACAATAATAATAATAATAATAATAATATTTAATCCTGGTAACAGACAGGACATTAATAAAAGCACAGGTGTAGCAAATGTTATCTCAAAAATTTAAATAGAAAAAAAAAAAATTACCTGAAACTAATGTTTCCAACCTCGGAAGGTATTCTGTACATCTACTTCCCACAACTCCCAACTATGTACTGGAAATTGAACCTTCTTTTGCTAGCAACCATCAACATCGGTGGCGTAGGAAGGTGGGTGCAGGAGGTGCGGGCCGTCCCAGGAGCCATCACCCCAGGGGGTGACAAAATAAAAATATGTGTCTTTGTAAGTAAAATATCGCTCAAGGGAATTTAAATAAAATAATGTTATTTAAAACAATTAAATAAGCTTAACAACTTTCTACAAGTCAAAATGCGCAATGAAAGTTCTTTTAGTTTTAAATTCAGTCAACAAAGGTAATAAAACGCGGCTGAACTGGCCGCTGTGTAGATACTAACAATAATATTATGGTTAGGGGGAGGTTTGTTTATTTCTGTCGATGCTTGTCTCTGTAGTTTTATTAATTTAAAGGAGACTTCAACAATCGGTGATATTTTAAATCACTAAAGCCGCAACCAATTCTACCTGCTGCCTGTCGAACAGTCACTCCACATAATTCTGTTGTGTTAGTTGTGTACTATTGCTGGAGCATCCTTTTATCTATAATAGTGAATTTGGTGACATAAACGTTATGAGTATTACCATTGAGAATTGTCAATATTATATTATAGGCATGAATAAAAAAATTTCCAACCTTACCCTTACGCAAAAGTACTATAGACTAAATCAATATTTTATAATTATATTTTTATTTTTATTAAATAGTGAGATAAAAGGATAGAGAGGATGGGCGAAGGGGCAGGACCTAAGTTGTTACATGACCCATTACTATTTTTGGGCTGGTTTTCCGTACGACTGTCTCTGTTTTAATAGGGGGAGGGAATTAAAAAAACTGCTAAATGTTACTTTGATTTGTTCTTCAGAACGCATAGAAACCACACTTATGAAGCCACTTTGTTTGTAAAGTGTACGAAATACTAGTAAAATGAGTTAAGCGTATGACAAATTTTAACAGGTTTAGTCAAGTCCTGAACTTATAAGGAGCATACACAATGCTGAATTAAAAATAAATTGTTTTCTTCTCCATCCTACCTACCTAAGCTTAATTTGACTTTCAATAAAATGTTCCCCGCTAGCTAGCTGGCGTATAATAATAATAATAATAATAATAATAAAAGGCCCTACAAACAAGCGATACATGAGAAAACAAAATGTATGCCTGTATATTTACATAAAGACTAGCTTAAAAGGCCTGGCGTCGCCCGGGTTTTTATTTTGTAATTTGAAATTAACTTGATGAAGTACTTTCGATTTTCAAACTCTAGGGCCTTGTATAATATATACTTAGAACTTGAAATTAGGAAGAACGACTTATCACACTCAAACTATTCCCTCAGAAAATGCTAGATATAGCTATTTATGGCTCATAGAGGATGTCGAATGTTGCATTCCGTTGCTTCTACACACCATGCCTGGGAGAGGTTGAAATAAGAAGAAACATAAATTCCTACTACATAAGGTTGTATTGCCTTTATGGAAAATTTTATTTCTCACTCTCATGTTACCATACAACCGTTTTGGAGCTGAAATTAAAAAAATAATCATTATCACTTTCATACTTTCCTTCCCCAAAACCTGGGACACAATATACTGTGGGCATAGGACTGAAAATGTTCCATCCTATTTTGTCTTCTGTTAGATGTTTAAGGCCTATGATAAACATCCCTATACAAAGCCTAGAGCTATGAGTGATGTATCAGTGGATAGGACTTTTTGCCGACTTCTGATATAGCATACTCACTGACACACACTTAAGCTGTCCCTGCAATACGACCCCTTATTCTACATTAAAATGTGAAGTGAGAAAATGATATTTTCCATGTTGAGGGTAGAGAAAGTTTGCGACTGCTTCACATTGTGTTTCATTTTCGTGGATTTCATTCTTCAAGAATTATTTTCACAAATGTATTTATTACATGTATAGCATCAGAATCTGTTAAAGCCCAGTATTATATAGTTCCCAAAGCCCAAACTTAACTTATATAGATTATAATTATCATATAGTAATTTATGTAATGAAATGTTCATTTTGAACCACTGACGTATGGAACAATGTACCAGTACCAGCTTAAATAAAATGTTACCAATATAACTTGACTGTTTAGTATTCTGATCGCATAATTATTATTAGGACATGAGAATGTTACTGTAATGAGTTTCCTTTGTCAAGTTTTAAAAGTATAGGTGAGTACATGTAGTTTTTTTTTCAATTGCGTATTGTAATTAAACAAAATGGTATGTTGAAAGTGAGCGTCGGCCCACCTTCTTCTACGAGAACAAAATATGAACTGGATGTGTCTGAGTGAGCCATGAGAGTGATGGAAGACAAGCTGTGGCCGGCGTAACAAGTCCACCATCTACACAGTCGTATGGGAAACTAAACTCTGCTCTCTGGTTTAGCCATGTTGTCCATTGGAAACAAAGTAGCGAAAGAAATTGACTTTGATGAAGTAATTTCAAGACTTGCAGAGATCAAGGTTAGGAAATTTTTTTTAAGTAGTAATGCTTAGTTTGCTAGGTAGATTATTCCATTAATGTGCCGCGTGTTTGATATTGATCAATAACGTTTAACAATTCCACGGATATAGTCAATCACGACCGTTTATCTTCTAAAATGCTTGCTATTAATAACAGGACGTGATTTTATCTGACTGCTCCATTTATAGGCGTGTTTGATATTGACCAATAACGTTTAGCAATTCCACGGATATAGACCAATCACGATCTTTATATTACAAAATGTTTGCTATTAATAAGAGGACGCGATTTTATTGTGATAAAACGTCAGCTCGTCACTGGATACGTAAGGCATCAATGTGCAGTGACTAATATGTCACATACTGCCAGTAAGGAGAATGAAAATACATTATTTTTTTGCAACATAACTTGGAAATAATATAAAGTACATTGACTAAAAACTCAGTTTCGATTCGATGAAAGCCAGTTGTGTGCTTTTATTCTGTTCTGGCATTAGTTGACCTGAATTAGGTTAACTAAGTCTTATATGCACCATTGGTAGCACTGGTTACAACACGGTGACATCGCAACTCGAATCACTTTATGGATGGTTGATTCATAGTATGCCATGATTTCGGAGCTTAGTTTTGTTTTTATATAACAAAGTAATTATTACTAATATTGTATAGTCCGTTGAGTTTATGAGTTACATCAGATAAATTTGTTGCAGCTGCATCTATCGATAAACTCTTAAACTCTCGTGGGATTACCTTTCACTATCCAAAAAAATAATACTTGGAACTGTACCATCTTTTCATAATTTAAATGGGGGGGGGGGGGACATGAAATTTTCCACACTGGGTACCACCTAAGCTTGCTACTCCACTGATCAATATGTTCAGACTTGCATTCCTATCATCCTCACTGAAGGTCAATAAAGGTGCAATTCAATCTCTTTGTTTTGTGTAGTTGAATACAACTCTGTGGCTAATTGTATAAATGAAAGTTTAAATAAAAGAATATCCAGCTTTATCTGGAGTGACCCTGGAGTATTCATTCTGTAAAAGTTTTATAATGGAATCTACAAGAAAGACCTTGTAAGAAATTATCATTGTCATGATATTCCTGTCTGCAATACACTTACTTGCTGCCGAGACTGTGATGTGTTGTAGCTGGACGTGTTATCACGTGACAAAGTGGTGTGATATCACAATAGTCCAGGCAACGAATGCAAAATAGAAAAAAAAATCGTGGTTTTGAAATTTTGCACAGTTGTCGGAAGGAGTGTCCTGAACAACATACTAAAAGTCCCCGAAGGTGCAGAAGGTCCCATTTTTAGGTTTTTCGCTTCTATCTAAACAATGGTGCATCATAGAGGAAAAATTGCTATATACAAAATTAAAGCTAATAAAATTTCCTACAAGTCTGATGCTGCACATTTCTTCCTATTTCCAATAGTTTTCGAGATATCCGCCAACAAAAATAACAAATTTTCGGAAAAAGCTCTTTCGCCTCGCGCTTTTCGACACACTTTGTCTTCTAGCGCTTCATCCCTTAGGTATACAGCAATGTTCTCATGAAAGAAGTTGTAGGGAAATAAATTCACTTTAAAGTGAATAGACATTTGTGATTTTGTCTTCAAAAGTTCAAAAGTTATAACAATTTAAGTTTCAATCAAATTTTGAGATTTCGAAAGAAAACCTTACATCACACTTTCTCTATATTTAGGGGATCTTTGTATATAAACTGTATATTGTATATTTACATCATGAATCAAGTGAAGAAATATGACACAACCATTAAAGTTGAATTCATTAAAAATCCGATCACGGTACAAGCACAGGACATGTAATGGAAAGTACATTTTATTCCAGGCAAGAAAGGAAATGTAGTTTTGAAATTTGGCAGAGATGTGGGGGGAAAGTATCCTAAACAACATAGTAAAAGTCCCCATGGATAGGGAGTGAGCGGGGGGTGGGGGCACTTTTGAATGTCATTTCTTGCAGTTTTCCCTAAACACACAAAAGCTATGGGTTCTAGCAAAAAACAGTTTATGCACAAAATTAAACTACATAAAAGTTCTTATAAAATTGATCTGAATGATATTTTTGTGTATCTAATAGTTCATTAAATAGAAAGATTTGAAGTAGGACATAGTTCTGGAAATTCTGTTTTACATACACTTATATATTATTTTTTAACCTATATTTTATTAAATACACAAAAATATCATTAAGATCAATTTTATAAGAACTTTTATGTAGTTTAATTTTGTGCATAAACTTTTTTTGCTAGAACCCATAGCTTTTGTGTGTTTAGGGAAAACTGCGAAAACGACATTCAAAAGTGCCCCGCTCACCCCCTATCCATGGGGACTTTTACTATGTTGTTTAGAACACTTTCCCCCACATCTCTGCCAAATTTCAAAACTACATGATGAAAGCAGACAATAATTAAATTATTATGATGCCAAGTGAGCAAACTAGTTCTTAGAAAAATACACTTCTATGTGACGTTACACATAAAACTCATTCTCGTTATTATTATTATTATTATCATTATTATTACTCTTGTTGTAAAGCTTAGCCGTTTTATGTTTCATTAAAAAAATTACTAGTATTTTGAAAGATGGTAAGGAATTAGATATATTTATTAGATACTGTAAGAATAGTAGTCCTACCTATTGCTTTAAATAAATGTTTACTTGTCTATGTGGCTTATGAGAATATTTGCACATCATATTTTGTCACTGTGCAACTCTGTGTAATGGAAGATATGGATGCAGAAAAGCTGGTATTAAATGCTCATCCGTTTGTGTAACCGGTCATGGTACGTAAACCAACAAGTTTACCATTAGAAGGAGAAGAAAAGTTTAAAATTGATGACGTCCAAGCAAAATAAGTTGTTCAGGCACTCTTTAATTAATGTTGTATATGTGTATAAATACTGAATGTTCGGTAGATAGAACAATATAACCCTAACTTATCATACGATGTACTAGGATTCCAGTAATGGAGACTGAAAAAATAGACAACTAAACATTTATTTAAAATACTATGTAGGCCTACTAGGTCTTATAATTACTAAATATATCTAACTCTTCACAATTTTTCCAATTATGATATTAAATAAGAGAAATATAACGGATAATAGGCCTGGTTTATGTTTCTTATAATGTACACTCATACCATGAGATTTTTGTAAGCTTTATAACAATAATTATAAAAATATTGAGTTTTATTTTTGATGTTTACATTTAGTACGAATATTATTCTAAGAACTAGTTTACTTGCATGGCATCATGCTAATTTATTTTATCATCTGCTTTCATTTTCGTTAAAAAATATAATATATAGGTGTATGTAAAATAGAATTTCCAGAACTATGTCATACTTCATATCCATCTATTTCTTGAACTATTAAATACACAAAAAATCATTCAGATCAATTTTATAAGAACTTTTATGTAGTTTAATTTTGTGCATAAACTGTTTTTTGCTAGAATCCATAGCTTTTGTGTGTTTGGCGAAAACTGCGAGAAATGACATTCAAAAGTGCCCCCCACCCTCCGCTCACCCCTTATCCATGGGGACTTTTACTATGTTGTTTAAGACACTTCCCCCCACATCTCTGCCAAATTTCAAAACTACATGATTTCCCCCCCCCCTTATTTTTCCTTTCTTGCCTGGAACATAATGTATTTTCCATTACATGTCCTGTGCTTGTACCGTGATAGGATTTTTAATAAATTCAACTTTAATGGTTGTGTAATATTTCTCCACTTGTTTCATGATGTAAATACACAATATACAGTTTATATACAAAGATATAACCCCTAAATATAGAGAAAGTGCGATGTACGGTTTTCTTTCGAAATTTGACCGAAACTTAAATTGTTGTATATTTTGAACATTTGAAGACAAAATAACAAATGACTACTCACTTTAAAGTGAATTTATTTCCCTACAACTTCTTTCATGAGAACATTGCTATTTTCCTAAGGGATGAAGCGCTAGAAGACAAAGTGTGTCGAAAAGCACGAGGTGAAAGAGCTTTTTTCGAAAATTTGTTATTTTCGTTGGCGGATATCTCGAAAACTGTTGGAAATAGGAAGAAATGTGTAGATCAAACTTGTAGGAAATTTTATCAGCTTTAATTTTGTAAATAGCAATTTTTCCTCTACGATGCACCATTGTTTAGATATAAGCGAAAAACATAAAAATGGTACCTTCTGCGGGCCCCCCTGCTCCCCGCTCACCTTCGGGGACTTTTAGTATGTTATTCAGGAGACTCGCTCTGACATCTCTGCAAAATTTCAAAACTACACGATTTTTTTTTTCTATTCGGTGTTTTTCGACTTTTTTTGACTGGACTATATCACCCAACTACAAGTGATTCTGAACCTTAAGTGAAAAACAATTGAATATCTTGTACGTTTTTCAAGATTCTATTATGACATTTAAATGACAGTTTTAAACAAACGTTTATCTCATACTTGTAATTGTAGTTGTAATTTGTAATTTTGATGTGAATTGTAAATGCTTACCTCTGAAAGAAACAGCCGTTGTGAAATATTTGGGTATTTTTATTGATCAACATCTTAAATGGTCTCACCATGTTAACTACACCTGTAATAGACTATGCAGAACAATTCATAAATTTGTCATTTTACGCCACTGTATGCCCATTACTGTTTTACATTCCATTTATCTAGCACTTTTCCAGTCCATTATCCAATATGGCATTCTCGCCTGGGGAGGATTAGCGAAAACTACCCTTAAGCCCCTCTGCCTTTTACAAAAAATAATAATAATAATCTGTCTAAGAAAATACATTGATTACCCAACTAACCTAATATTTTCGGAATTAAATGTTTTCAGTTTGGACCAAATCTACAAATTTTCTATATTAAAATATTTTCACAAACATCGTATAAATACTCTTGTGATCATGTCTACAAAACTAGACGAAATACTAATTTACTCCTATTAGAACCCAAATGTCTCACATCGGCAGGATTAAAACATAGCATTAATTTTGGTCCCCGCTTCTATAACTCAATGATCAGAAAGTATACTGATCTCTCTGCATACTCCACTGTTAAATTTAATAGATATGTAAAGAATTTTTGTAATTTTTTAGCTGTTAAGTAATTTTTGTTTCACTCCTTTTATGTATTTATGTTTAATATTTTTTACTTTCTTTTTTAGTTAATCACATTATACACTCTATTTCTTTGTCTCTCCTCTTTCTTCACTTTGATATTTTTGAAACTGCACCAGAGCACGAGCAGTCTTGCTCATTCGGGTGTATTACTAAATGTTAATACTTCTTATTAACCTATATATTCTATATAACCTATATTTCTTTTCCTCTTTTTGAATAGTAGTTATAGTTACTTTTGAAATTTGAAAATTGTTTTATTTTACTTGTATAAATATGTATTTGTATTTGTATAAATATGATAAAATAAAATTCTTTTTCTTTATAAATAAAAAACATAATGAAAAAAAAAAGTAAACAAAGCAAGCAAGTGTTTATCTCACAGTTACACTAAGCAAAGTTGATAAAGAACTTGATAAAGAACAGTTTACTTTCCCAAAATAAATATTTTTTAAATTCATTGACAGTTTTCATTGTTACTCTAGATGAAAATCCTTAAAAATGTATTGATGATTTAAAATATGTAAATTTATTTTAAGAATGACATACTTTTTATTTTACTGTATTTGCTTTTCAGAATATTTTAAATCAACACATTCATCTTAACACCCCTAACATTTCATTCATCACTAGCCTACAGTTAAACCACCAATCATATTACTTTCATACATGATAATCTCACTTTCTGTAACTTATAAATTTGCATACTAGAAAGTGCAAAAACTGAGACTCCATTTAAATTCTGTGTAGAATGACCCTTCTTCTCCCCATCTTCATCCCACGACTGCTCCAGTTTAATGCAGATCCTTCTTTGATTACCTCTAGGTGATGAATGTAAGTTCTCCACTTTTCAGGAGTCACGTTCCTTTATAGCCTGTATTATTTCTCCCAACAGTTTCTTTTTACTTCAGACCATAGCATTTCAACTGGTTGAACTGCATACTTCAAGTTAATATGAGGGAGAATCAAATGAAAACCACAATTAATTTTTTTCCACTATTCTTCTGCAGGAAGAATGTTTGCTTGTACATTATTTTTCTACATAGACTCCTCCCAGTTCAATGCACTTATGCTATCAGATAGGAAGTGCTTCAATACCACATGAGAAAAATTATTCTGTAGGCACTCATGCACCGCCGATTGGATGTCTTCATCAGACTAGAACTTCTGCCCTCCAAGAAGCTCGTTCAATGGACTAAAGGTATGGATATCTGATATGGTGCCAAACCTGGCAAGTATGGCAGATGTGGGAGGTACTTGAAGCATATGTCGTCAATGGTTTCATGCTTGCACAAGCAGCATGAGGATGGGCGTTATCATTCTGAAGCAAAACACCTACTCTCCGCAACCCCCTTTGCTTTGTCACCATCAGATTTCCAAATCTTTGGTCCGTTAAAGGATCTCCATGGAGGGCAGAAGTTCAAATCTGATGAAGACATCCAATCGATAATCGATAGTGCAGGAGTGGCTGAAGCGTCAACCAAAATAATTTTTCTCATGCGATATCGAAGCTCTTCCTATCCAATGGCGTAAGTGCATAGAACCAGGAGGGGACTATGTAGAAAATAATGTACAAGCAAACATTCTTCCTGCAGTAAAATAGTGGAAAAAAAATCAATTGCGGTTTCCATTTGATTATCCCTCATTAAATTTCATGTTTTCAAGTGGTAAAGCATTAAATTTCAAGGACTGTGGAGATTTTTTGCCTTCTTTACCACTACTATTTGTCAAAATATCAGTTATAACAAAGAAGGTGTCACGGAATATGCAAAAGTTATTTACTAGCAATAAAACAGTTATAATAGATTAACTTGATTTACTAGTCCATTAGATATATTATGAAGTTGTAACCTATTGTGTTTTTATTTGCATAAATATAAATCTAGCAATCACAATTATTGCTTTTATATACTGCACACTTCTTTCGTTGACAGGGTGTCCTCTATGATTTCAAAGTGTACAAGAATTATAGGGATAAGATGAGGAACAGGATTTTTTGGGCTATATATAGTAGCATGTCATTTTCTCTCTAGACGAAGCTGGTCTTGTGTTGAGTACATGGTTGTGGCATTGTCGTCTATAACTATCACAGATGGTTTCTGTAAGATGTTTTAACACTTAGAGCCGGTTGAGCATTAACTCAAATATCTGTCACATATTGAACATTTTTTTAGAACGTGTTTAGGGTGAAGCTAAATACTCAGTCCTCGAGTGGAAGTACATTCTGTTCTACTAACTGTATACTTAGAGAAGGGGTGAGAGGGAGAAGGAATTCTCGGTCACCACAAACTAGTTGTTTCCCCGACTAATATTCTTTTTGATAGTTAATCTGAGGCTTTCACGGCCGGAATCTTGGAGTTGAAGCATCTTCCGGGCTGTGGGCCGTGGTCCAAAGGCAAAATTACAAGTCTCGCCAGACGTTTCGCAGTGAACTCTTGCAAACATGGTCATCCGTCCATAAATCTTTCCCTACTTGTCTCATCTTTAGATGCACATCTTAGAAAAAAAAATCTTCAACAGGGAAGAATTGATCAGGACCACAGAAGTGATATATATAGTAAGATAAAAGAATAAACAAAAACAAGATACCAGTACAGTACAAATTAATAACATGAAGGAACATATTGAAACTATTTATTGAAAGTTCTGTAACTTTTAAATGAACAGTTTATTTTAAAAACGCAATAATTCACTATGCTGAAACATAAAGCTGTGCATAGTATTTATATTTCAATGTCAGGCTTGAGGGGTTAATACATACTCACCAAGCCAAGTTTCAATTATTTCTGTGTATATGCTGCCATGGAAGTCTGCAGGAGCATCAGCCATCTTCGTATGTGTCACAAGAAGGACATCACTAAAAAGGCCAGAACATCTTCTATGGTGAAAAATGATGATTCTGTTGATTTATTGTCTGGAGCTGTCACAAAACATTACCAGAGTTGTCTATCCAGTTTTCATTCTACAGCTGTTACTGTCGAATGCGGTTTAATCAAGATAGACATTATCATAACCTTGTGACCAAGGTGCTTCAGCTCCGACTGACTTTTGGGCGAGTTATACTTGAAAACCCATGCTTAGCAGAGGGGAGGGTGGTGCGGGACAATTGATACCTCTGCCCTGAACCCCACTGTCTTTAAACACACTTGAGTGTCAAAATAATACATTAACTTCCACTCACGTTTATGCACACTCGTAATAGGATAACAATGAATGTAACGAGGTTAACAATAAATGTAATGAAATCGAGAAATACAGCAATGCATTGTTACAGCAATCACGTAAGTGATCAAAATTACCACCAATCTACAGAATGCATTTGCACTTGAATCTAATGCACACCCCAATTTTGAATACTACAAATGGTCAAAAAGTGTGCATTAGATTCTAGAAAAATGGTATTTTGTAATACTGAATTATAAATAATACAGCAGTGGTATTTTCACCTAGGGTGCACTAAGGTACGGCATCTTTGTGGTATGTAAAATTTAAACCAGGCTTAGGCATATAATTTTATGAATGGTCAAATGATACTGAAAAGCATTTCTTTCTAGAGCAAACTTGTTTTTCTTTTTCACCATTTCCAGCATTAGCTGTCAACACCATTCAATAATGAAATGCTGCAGCTGTGCTTGCTCATGATGTTGTGGCATTTGACTTCTGTTTCAAATGCAGACAATGGCATTATTTGGTACCAAATGTACATTTTTAAAGTCCGTACAGACAGCACCTGCTTCAGGGACCATGAGCGAATCATGGGGTGGCAGCCACAATCCCCTATTTTATCCATAATTTAAAAATGCGTCATTAAGATTTTCCTGGCATCCTTGATGAATAAAATTGTCTTAGGACTCTACCCAGGTTGGCAGGTTGTTTATTTCAAATGTTTCCGTACTGTACTATTGGCTCAATTTTTAAGGAGTGAAGTGTTGTTGTCCCAATTGTAGTTACAGGTAATTCCCCAGAGGTAAGATGGAACAAGCACCAAAGAAGCATCAGGCTGTAGGCTATTATCCAGACAAGTCTGCAGTGGGCCAGCACAATTGTGACACTGGCTACAAGATTCAGCTTGATCAGACCAAGATCCCGGATAGGCAGAGATACTACTGGTGCTAAACTATAACAGAGACATTGGAAATATAGATCGAAGGTAGGAACTTCAATGAGGATGGTGGTCTGCAGCTTCGACAGCTGTTTGCAAGGAAGTATTGACCACTTTTACTCTTCCCAAGTTGGGTATTGGTCTCAAAAAAAGACTCTGCAAAAATTATAAATATAATTGACATCTTCCTTCCTGACCAATTAGATTTCTATCTGGTCCACTTCCTGGCTCTCCTACTGGCCCCTCTCCATCAAGCCTTTTTTTCCCTATAAAACAGCTCACTTCTCCCACTGGCACTGCAAATAGCTCAGAAACAATCACCCTAGTCACCCAGATGGAAGCCTGAAAAACCATTATTCTTTAATTTAGTTTTGTAATGACCGTTTAGCTCAACTAATCTGGCTTTGAAATTTTTTCCCTCTATTCTCAAATGCAATAAATTTATTCTCCACTTTGATGGGGAGTTCTGTAGTTAGCTACAATTTTACACAAAAAGCTGTGAAGAACGGTAGCCATACAAGGCATTCGAGCAAATGTTCGGTGCACTGCAACACCCTAATATTCATTGAAAGGATTTTTTTTTTTTTTTTTAGAAGCTGAAAAATAGTCAGAGGGATGAAAGCTGTGCGAAAAAGGAGTTTTAGAAAATCTTAACCATGATGACATTATTAATGGCGTAGAGAAAAAGAGTGCACTGTTGAAATCTCTTCTGGTTGTGCAATGTAAATATACAGTTCAATATTCACTACCCGAGTGTACATTTTATTGTACTTATATGACGGGGAGTCCGAAAGTAAGTTTCCCCTCTACTTTTCCCCAGGAAATCGAATAGCAATGGGGGAAACAAGACATCAGTTGAATGCAAAAGACACCCATACACCATCGTGATGGCAATGACTTTCTGTTTCGGATTGTGACAGGGGATGAAACATGGGTCCACCATTTCACACCTGAATTGAAGGCAGCATCTATGGAGTGGAAACATCTGTCATCACCTGTCCAAAAGAAGTTCAAAACAACACCTTCTACAGGTAAAGTGCTCCTCACAGTGTTCTGGGACGCCCAAGGGATTTGTTGCTGGACTTTTTGGAAGATGGAACCATCACTGCTATGCGGTACTGTCACACCTAGTGATGTAAAATTCTCTGGAATTTAAACTCGAGGAAATATTCCCAAAATTCATAAATTCCCGGAAATTTATGATTTTCAAGCAAAATAACTCAAAGATACCTGTCTGTTATGTAAAGTAATAATGATTGTTAAATTATTATACATAAAGGTAATCATGATTAGGTTAAATAAAACTAAAAAACTGCTATAAGTTCAAAGACTGAAATATAATTAATAAAAGAACATAAAATAGAACAGAAATTAATTACATATAAAACATTTTACAATGCTTTACTGGCCTTCACAAATGTGGTAATTAATAATTAAAATATGCCCTAGTTCTTGAAGGTCAATAAAGAACACTAACAGGAGAGATGATTGATCAAACTGGCTATTAAGTACTTAAAAATTACATTGTTAATTTGAAGGTTTTAGGAATTTTATTTTAAATGCCAACCCAATCTATTGCAATTATAATAAACCAGCTTAAAAGGCCCGGGTGTCACCCAGGTTTTGTATTATGCATGTAATATAAATTAAATTATGGAGGGCTTTTTACTTCCAATCTGTAAATCCTTAAGCCTATATATAGGAATATAGACCTTGAAGCAAAGAAGAACGACTTGTCACACTCAACTCTTTCTTCAGAAAACGCTAGATGGGCTTTATCGCTCACATAGGACTTAAAATTTTGCAAACCTTTACTTTTACACGCCATGCCTGGTAGGGGTTGAAATAAGAAACAAAAATTTTGGTAACATAACATTTTATTGTGTTTACGGGGTACTATATTTCCATATTTCATGTTGTCATACAAACGTTTCAGGTTAAAATAAAAAGAAAGTCAATATCATTTTCACACATTTTTGTCCCAAAATCTGGGACACAATATTTTCTGCTCTCATGGGACTAAAAATGCCCACCCTATTTTGTCTCGATTTACAGCCTTAGAGCTTACAATAAACACACCTATTTCTCAACTAATACAAAGCCTGTAGCGATGAATAAATTATCAATGGATAGATTATTTTAGACTTCTAGTATAGAATTTCTCGCTATTCGTCGTTGGCACAAACTCGGCTGAGACAACTGTAAAGGCTGTCTTTGCAATACAACCTCTTATTCTACATCAAAATGTGTAGTGAGAAAATGATATTCTCCATGTCCAGGATAGAGAAAGTTATGTGATGCATCACCCCATATATGTTATTTATCAAAGTCCAGTAAAATGCAACTGCTTAAATCCTATGTGAACACTGCAAACAATGTTGTCATGAGAACTGAATTATATCTGAAGAATTGAGTGTAATGTTTTCAGAAATTAGGTCCCTAACTTTCTTTCTACTGTCACATCAAGGATTTCAGTAGCTTTAAACCTTCTCCAGCCAATGCGAATTATTTTGCAAAAAAACATCCATCGGTCCAGTAGTTTTTTAATCTATAAAGGACACACATACTAACATTGCCTTTTGTAGGCTACTAGCTTAAAAGGCCCAGCGTCGCTCGGGTTTTGTATTTTGTAAATTCGAAAATAACTTATGAAGGACTTTCGATTTTCAAACTCTTGGTCTTTATATAGGTATTTCGAATTTGAAATGAGGAAGAACGACTTATCACACTCAAACTATTCCCTCAGAAAACGCTAGATATAGCTGTTTATAGCTTATAGCAGATCCTCAGGCTTTGCCAACGATAATTAATCAGAAGATTAAAAATTAAGAGCAAAATAATTAAATTATTATATTTATTAACACTTTGCATGCAAAACATTCTAAACTAAACGATTGATAGGCCTAATTAATGAAACAGCTATAAATCCGGCTTTGATGTGAATTCCACGATTAGAAAGCGCAGCATGGAGAAAATAACCTCAGATTCGAATTCCCTGGTTCAGAAAACCCCTGCATAGTGAGTTTCGTCCAAATTGAACAATGTTTACCCATTTAGGCCTATATACATTATCCTTCTTCCGTCTAGGGTGAAAATTTCAGATGTCTGCATGCCTTGACATTATAAACAAATGAATCGACCAGCATGGGCTTACAACATTCAAGCGATCGCGATGCTTGTATTTCCAAGGTATGACAAAAGTAGACATTCATTTATTTGACAATTGAAATGTATTACTGAAAACTGATGCTTCGAAAGCACAAAAAATGCATGTTTTCTTCCAGTTTTTCATTCATAACTCACGAACAAAAGCTAAAATTAAAAATGTACAATGCCAGATACCTTCAGAAGCGTACTCAACAACTTCCCAAAGTTTCATGGCGATCAGATGAATGGTGTAGTAATGTATAAAGGACAGACTGACATACATTCGTTTTTATATAGACAGATATAGAGAATTATGAGTATGTACTGTTTGAATAATTGTGAGTGAGGTATCACTTTATAAAATATAAGTCTATAAAGAAAACCTAAGAAATTGTCTTAAATTATTACTATTTTTTAAAACAAAATGGACTCAAAATTGCTTTTGAAAATAAGTGAAAAATTATATCATAGGAAAGGGTAAATACTTTCCTGTAATGATTCCTGGATAAACATGTGGAATTTTACTGAAGTAGTTTAATTTCAAGGTACCTGAACCATTAATAAGCATTAAAACATTCAAAACCAAGGATTTAAAAAAAAAATCCCACTTGGCCAGGAAATATTCCCATTTTATAAGTTCTTTCCCACTAGGAATATTTCTGGCCCACATCGCTAGTCACACCCTGTCTAAATTGAAGGAGGCGATTCGGAAAAAGCAGCCTGGCCTTCTCCAATCTGGCGTTCTGTTGTTGGATGACAATGCGGGACCACACTAGGCGACGGCAAAGCAACTCTTGGTTGGGAGCGCAGAGCCTTGATTTTTCCTGGAAGGCTTTTTGAAGCTTATAAAGTGGTATGACAAATGTCTCAATGTAAGAGTAATTATGTGGAAAAATAAAGGTACGTCTTATCTTTAATGTCTCATTATATTTCTTGTCTTTCTTCCACACCTCTGTACACAGTCACCAGGGGAAACTTATTTTCGGACTCACCCTCGTATATTGTATTGTATTGTATTACACTCTACTATTAAACCATAGATGGGTTTGTATGAAAAGGAATTCTTAACTCTATTGGTAATTTTCATTGCAGTTATCTGTTAATGTCGTTAAAAACATAAACCGACAATCATTTAAAAACACTTTTACCATTTTGTGAGAGTCAAAAGTAGAAGAATAGCGGTAGTGTTAAAATGGAATGTCCGTGGGATTATTGGTTGGAGAGGGATGAAGGCATTGGTATTCTCTGGATGCCAGAACCTAATTTTATTCCCAGTTTGACCCTGGTGGTGGTTTATTATTCCTTCAATTTACTTTCCTTTTTAGCTCTCATATGTTCCTCTCTCTTCAGAGGGAAAAATTACCATCGGAGGAATCTAAAGTACACAGGATTTAGAAGATGGATGTTATAATTCTCTTTCAGGAATGTTCAAGGTTGAAGAATATTTTGTAAGCTACAAAAGTTGTACATTTAAAGTTTTATTTTGATTGAAAATGACCAACAAATCAAAATTCAACTCATCACATAGTGAGCCAAATGCTCTGCATAACATTTTACACTAAATGTAATTCCCAAAGCAGTAATTTTCTCTAATTGTGTTCAAACATCTTAAATTTAGATGCTTGTGTAAAGACATTTATATATATATTTCATGACAAAAGGATAGTAAACAGCCATTCAACATACAAAAACCTAAAAATATACTTCAAATGAGTTCAAACCACGCTTTTTATTATGCATCTGAATTCTATTAAATTCATATACATTAGACATAATTTGAAAACCATGTCTGCTTTAAGGTGTTGCAATTATGATGTAGATGGAGGCAATCCATGAAGATGAAGAGGCTGGGGAGATTCTTGGCTACAGCTACTGAAATGCAGCAAACAGACAATACATCAGCCACATACACAAACTGCATTGAAGTATCCATAAAGGAAGTCCCTTCTGAGATGCATGATTTTCAAGAAATTTATTTTTAGGTAATTTACTCGTCTATATAGAGAAAATGAGATGATGGGAACTGTATTTAGCACACAATAAGCAAGTTAAAAACGTTATCGTGCAGGAAAAATGAAAAGCACACCTACTTTCTTGCCTTGCAAAGAAGCTCTGGTCTCAGGGAAGCCATAAAGTTAATTTTTAAAAGGATGCAAGTAATTATCAAAGCAACGAATGAAAAAAGCGAATAACAATCCCTCCAAACTCTCAGTGGCACTTTCATTCTCCACTTAGATAACTGAGGGTGCATGTCTATAATATATTGCTTGGACCCGAGGTTCTTTTCTTTTGGAAACAAGAATACATGAAAATAAATGGTTAGTCACATGGTTAGAACTGATTTTTGTAAATATTCACGAAATAAGAGGTTTTGAATAATAATACGTGGTTAAACAATTGTAATGTATTGCAAAACGAGATACCAAAAGTAAAACCAAAAGATACCAAAAAGTTATAAAAACAAATTATCCATAACCACTCATAAAACAACTTTGTTTGCTGAGAGTTTTCGCTACAACAGTATCACATTATATAACTGCTTACCAGATACACTCAAGGAAATTTCTAATTACAATGTGTTCAAAAATAAACTAAGTCACTTTATGTATAAACACTGCTTTTATAGTATTGTAGAGTTTACTGAAACCTGTGGAAAAGATAGGGAACGTAAAGGTAACATATGAATGTATACATTTCTACATTTCTAGTAATGGTACAGTGAATATATAGGGCAACAAAATTTTAATAACAACATGTTCAATGTAAATTTCTAATCACGATGAGTGTAAAGTGAATTGTAAACAAAGGGGGTGAAATTTAGTATATTTAGTAGAATGTTATTGTCTATTATTGATACTGTTACACATTTGTATTTTAATTGTATTATTATAATTTTGTAATTTTGTATTGACGTGTCCATTATCTTGTATAAGATAGAAAGGATGAATAAATTTGAATTTGAATTTGAAAATAGGAGCAGAATTGCGAATAACCTGTATTGTTTCATTTTATAGCTAATTCCACGTTGTTTAGGCTGGTCACTGGTATGGGAAATCCTTGTTTAAAAGTATTATTTATTTAAAGTATTTGTGAGCAAAGTACACCTGCTTGATTTAGAGAGCTGCCACCTTTCATTAAAGAGTTTTTTTTTGGGGGGGGGGGGGGGCGCTCGCACCAATGTGAATTGGACAGACACAGTTGAAAATGCTAACGGTTTCTTGATACAGACTTGTTCTCGCTTCCCTTCCATTGGAATATTTAGGATAGCCTGTTGCATAAAGTCAACAACATGTGACTTCATCACAATTCCCTAATTCATCATCACAGTAAACCAATTTCTTTTACTCCAACTACTGCACCTTTCCAAGAATGCAATGAACCTTTCATGTTAATTATGGCCTGGGTTTATAGTACTGGAACGCAATAATTATTCATATTGAGTTAATAATCAAACACTCAAAACAATGATATTTTCTACAATATTAATTGCCACAATGAGTGTATAACAATTTCCGTAGACACAAATACTGAAAAGGGGGAAACATAGATTCCTGCCTTTGGTTATAGTGATGGGCTAAAATTAATCTGTTCATGGCTGCACAATGCAGACGAACTTGATGTGCACATTCTATAGATTGTTTGTTATAATAAATCCTTTGTTGCAACCAGTGGTCATATTATGATGAATAGAGCAAAGGTGGAATGATATATATCATGGTAAACAGGAGCATCCTCAGGAAACTTGCCCTGACCCCATTTTGTCCACCACAAATTCCACACGGACCCACCGAGATTCAATCCCAGGTCACAATGGTGGAAGACAAGTGGTCTAAATAACTAGGTTGTTATAGAGTTACCTCTTATGTACATATTTTTTACGATACAGTAAAACCTGTCTTAAAGACCACCCATCTTTGGCGACCACATCCTTTAAAGACAAATTTTTCTAGGAGCCGACAGTAAAACCCATAAGGCCAATGTTATTTGTATCCCTATTAAACAACCACCCTCTCCCTGACCAATGACCAGAGTTTCATTTGCGTTCCACTCCTCTATAACAATCAAAATCGTAAAAAATATTTACTCAAATGGTAGGCATTAATCAGCATTTGAACAGAAATACTGATGTGGGCACTGCAAGACGTCTCTTCTATTTTCAATAAGTACTTTTACAAGAGTAATGGACAGAAATGTGAATATGGTTGAACAATGCTTTGGGCTGTTTTCCCCTTCGCGTTCTGGGAAATACCTTACAGTAGACAGCGTAGAAGGACCATACAGTGCGTGGCGTGAACAGGACACATTCCAATCTCCTACCTGTGACCTGCTTGTTGCTATACCCTTAAGAATTTATGCCTTTATTATCTACATGATCGCAGTGACCCAGAAGGGTAATTCTATTTCTTATGAAAACGTTTATTCAGTGCACATGAGGGCGTTTCTGAAATTCTCGATTCTAAGAAATGTGCTGGACGAGTCCTTTTCAATGTCCTCCAAGGAAAATGTAATGTAGGGAAAATAGACATGTCTTTCTTTTCATGGAAAACATTACCCCATTTTACTGTAAATAGACGCTTGGTGTTCTTGGCCTGCATAGATTAAAGTGTCTTATTGTTGTGAGCTTCACTCACTGAAAATGTGCAGTAGGAAGAGAATTGCTTTAAGCTTGGAGGAAAGGGTTCAAGTTATTCGTGAACAAGAAACCGGAATATCTGAAAGAAAGCTTGCTGAAAAATTCAAGTGGGGAAAAACTCAAATTATCACGATTTTAAAAGAAAAAAGAGAAATTCTCGATGAATGGGAAAAGAACGTGAATCGTGGTGTTAAAGAGGATGAGACCAGAGAAGTTTGGAGATGTGAACACCCTGTTGCTAGAATGGTTCAAAAGCGCCAGGTCCAAGAAAATGCAAATTAGTGGGACGCTTATGAAAGAGAAAGCCTTATAAATTGCTAAGCAGCTAGGAGTAACCGTTTCTGCAAGTAATGGTTGGCTTGAACGGTTTAGAGTGCGTCACAACATTGTGTTCCGTATTTTCAGTTTCAAGACATAAAAATGCATTCCCCCTATTAAGAGACAACCCCTCTTAAAGACCGCTTTTTCGTGCAACCAGTGATGATCGTTATAAAGAGGTTTTACTGTATGTTAGTTGATGGTAGTCCCGTTTGATGTGAGTGTTGTTTGAATGAATTGTGCTATTGTGTTATGAGTAATATTGTTTTGTTGATATGCCTTAGTATACTTTCACATATTGTTCCAGAACTAGTGTTGCAGATTTTAGCCTCCAATGAAGAGCTAAGTATCAAATTAATTTGTTCCAGCAAGGCAAATCTAATTTTCAATTATACTTTCACATCATAGGCTACAACTTACATTTAATTTTCATTTACTTTCTTTCTTTCAAGCTTTCAAGGCTTTCTTTGAAGTGTATGCCCACTGAAGCAGAAGGTTTTCAACCTTCAAAGTATTTTGACAATGCATTCTGTTGACCATGATCTTAAGTTTTCCTTTGGTTTAAACCAAAAGAAACATTTTAAAAATTCACATAGATTAAAAAATGTTAAGACACTACTGAGCAAGATGAGTGATGCAGAAGTGTTGTGGAAGAAGTGATTCAAACAATGTGGATGACCAATAATTTGACATGGATTTTTCATGGTTTCCCAGTCTCAAAAAAAGTTTTAACGGATCTTGCAACTAGCAAAGGCTATTTTGGTCCATTGCTCACATCATTTTTTACCAAAAATTCTGTACACTAGTGAAAATCTAACTTATTACTGTACTATTAAGGAACCAACTTATACTTTGTAACACTTATTTCATGGACAGCTCATATTTTCCATATTACTATTAGCAAAAACAGCAGTATGTGTGCAACTAAAAGTAATTTTTCCCACAATCATATTGGGAAAAAAAGTTTATCACTCTTTCAGCTTAAGCAATCTGATTTGTCTTGGGGTTAATCTTACACCGTCCATGAGTTGGAATTTTCTCCTCTGGAGGACACAGGGAAAATGGATTGAAAATTTGAATTGCTGAGAACATACATTTCCAAACATCAGACTCACTGTCAATACTGAATATCACATATTTTCTTTTCCTTGCATTGTGCACTAATGTGCTACAGTGGATTTATATCACCTAATTTTCACATTTAAGTTCATATACTGTCATCCACTATTCCCAAAACATAAAAGTAATGGAGAAGAGTTTTAAATAATAACCTTGCAGCTAAAATTCTCCTTCATGCACTGAATTCCGAAAGTAAATATTTCCTCGTTACATAAATAAAAGTCCATGTTATACTGTATAATACAATAGGAAATGCTGGTAGAACGTAGATGTCATATTTTCCAGTCGTAATGATGCGACATACAGAACATGCAATAGCCAACAATAATATGATTTACAGGCTATAGCAAAACACGGGCAAAATAATTTTTCCTGGCAAGGAAAAGTATTATCATCTGCCAGGGAAATAACTTTACCACCCGGAGAATTTCCCCCTGCTATTTAGTGTAGTCTGTCTTCTCAGCAATGTTGCCCAGCTGTTATATCTAGACAGGATTCAATACTAATTAAATTAAAAAAAAAAAAAAAAAAGGTCTCCTAGCTGAGTGTAAGCATCTACTGCCAGCACTCCATTAATTCTGGTCCCTATGATTATATTTTAAACCCCACTGGAATAGCCTGGAGTCAGCTCATGGGTTATTGGACAAAGTGAATAGAATCTTTCAGCAAATGTGAAGGGACTGCTTTATTCAGCTTACAAACATGTTGATAGTTCAAAAATGCAGTGTCTTACAGTATTGGGCATGACATAGAAAATTAGTAATTACAGTAAGCATCTAGGCATCATGATGGTGAAAATACTGATGACTAAAATTCCGACATGGAGGAAACCAAGCCATTTCACACAATCATTACAAGCAGGCAGAGCTAAGCAGTATGCATGGAAGATACCTTCATTTTTAGTACTGGGGGTTGGGGGGAACTTATGGTTACAGTGACAAGAGATGATGAAATAGGAACAGGGACAACTGTACATCCTTTTCAGTAAATTTAAGGTACTAGAAAACTAAATTAAACTTCTTGGAGTGGGCCTACCATCTTAGTTCTGCATTTAATCTACTTTAGTTTACTGACTTTACTGGTAGATAGCAGGCATAGCATGGCAACCCCCCCCCCCCCCCAATATCTGCTAAGAAGTTTTTGGTGGCAGGCGCAATTACTTCTTTATCAAACATTTTCTCATTTGTTCCTGCAAGTTGAATGCACTCTTCCTAGGCTTCCTAACCTCAGAAAAATTGAGGAACTGGGACTGAAACTGGAGTTGTAGATCTGAAGTCATCAAAGCTATCATGCATAAATTTCAAATATACAGGGTGTAACGAAAAGGTAGACCAAAACTTTTGGGGAATCATTCCTTGCATATAAAGGTGACATTATCTTATATGAACATGGGTCTGAAAATGCTTCATTTCTTTGTTGGAGCCCTTTCTCTACACCTTTACCACTTAGCAGAATACTTTAAAAACAGAAAACCATATAAAATGGTACGAGAAAACAGAACACCAAATGTCTTCCATTAGCATGGATACACCTGCTGTTGCATGAACTCCTTGATGCACTGATTTATCCCTGGAGTTATCTCGTATTATCTGGCAGCCTTGCAGGATACAAGTTCACCTTGCACTGGTGTTGCAAATACAAGTGTTTTTGTTCATGTCAGATGAGTGTGTAGGCAAAGGAATTGGTCCACCTTTTCCTATCATATATCATGGAACTATCTATTCAGAAACTGACGAATAGAGAGGTTGAAATGAGCATTAGCACCATAGTGCATGAAGTACATGTCTCGTATTCATAATGGTACATCTTCCAACAAAAAGATAATTCGTATTTAAGAACTCTCTATACCTTTGTCCATTGAGAAAATGTGGCAAGGCATACAGTCCCATCAAACAGTCACCAATAATGCAGAGGGTTGAAATTATAGTTTTCCAAGCAGCTCTTTATTATTTTATTAAAATCAAGAAGCACCTAAACACCGCAATTTCAGATTCCCATATACCATAAAATCTAGGGATCAAAAGCAGGCCAATTAGCAATGCTACCAATGAGTAGGCTAATAATCAATAATTAATGTAACTGTAAATATCAAAGATATTTTCTCAAATACTTTTCAATCTAATTCTCCTCCCTCAACCTTCACATTTGTGACCCTTTACACGAAGATTTCTGACCTGAAAACAAGATAAATAAAAGTCTTACGGTAGAAGTAAAAAGACATGAAATTAAGCTACTGTACATCCTTTTGGAAAGATCAATTTCCTCTTTCTTCGTGGGGAGTCTAGTGCAGAAGGAATTTGCACATTTCTGGACTTTATAATGTTTGACAGCATTACAGGAGAATGCAGGGTAAGTGGGAGAATCACAAGAAAACTTGTCTTGCCTAGCATAGATTCCATCATGACACAATGATAGAAGCTGCCTCTCTAGAGTAGGTGAGCACCCTAGCACCAAATGGCAGGTGTATCTGAGAAGACTGCTTGCCAAAAACCTCGGAAAAGAGATCTCCATACATTAATACTCCCTGACTACTGAAGCAAGTTGGTATAATAGCTGTATTTTTGCCAAGGGTAAATTAATGTATTAATGCCATGCAATAAAGCTGTATAGGAACCTGTCAGAAGTCTACAGAACCAAGAATGAAAACCATTCCAGCCTTTAGTGAGAGTTTAACAGTTGAAGAAGTACATGCTTTAACTAAACATTAAATTGTATTGAAACGATAAAGTAAAAACAGATAAATATGAAATGTTTAAAATAAAATAACTGTTATGTACAATTCATTAATGAATATTATGCTTTTGAAATTTACTGTAAACTTTTAAATGATTAATTTTATATTAATTATAGTAAATATCTATTTAAAGTAAACCTTGTGCCGTGGGTAAGAATGCCTTCCGCTATGATAGTCAACTGGCATCAGTTATTGTCAGCTGCTATTTAATGACTTTTAATGATATTAATTAAAAAAATTGCACCATATTAACAGGCATTAACTGATATTTGCTGGTAATCGGTATAACTAAGCCAATTCCTTACTATTTATAAAATAAATAAAAACGAAGTAATATAAACAGTGGAACATACTAGATCAATAAAATGAATAAAATACTGCATACACTGATGCTCCACCAAGTCGCGTTTTAAGAACTGTGACTTAGTGGAGCATCAGTGTATGCAATATTTTTGTCATTTTATTGATTTATTGGTCCTTATTATTGACTGTTCTTTGTAATCACATTCTCCTATCCATCTGTACTGATGTTTGAGAAGAAACAAAAGGAATGAAAACAAAGCCAAGAAAGATGTCAATGAACAGCTAATTGAAGTCCAAGAAAACCAACTGCAGGGCAACATAGGCATCCCAGCGACAAATCAAATTACTAATGCAGAAGCACAGTTCATTTTCTTACTATCGTGTTACTCATGTAAGAAAAATCACCATTTACAATATTCAAAGCTTCCATTGCATGAAATCAATGCTATCCCAATTTCTTCGAATTGATGAGATTAATATGTTCACATATGTTACACTATAGCCTGGTCACTACAGGTAAGCCTACACATCTAACATACCTCAAGAAAAAAAATTCTGTTTGTTGTTGTTAGGATAAATTTGTTAAAACAGGGCAGACTTTCAGCAGAACATCAGTAGCAAAACTACAAGTTGCGCTAAATACAATTTTTGTTTCAGGTGCAGCTCTAGCAAGACAGCTCTGCAAAGATGGCATGCATGTTAATTGTCCACTTGTGAAGAGCAGCAACGTGTAGTACAAATTCCGTGAAATTCACAGGGATGTGGGGGAAGTATGGGTAAAACTGTATGGACTATAGCAATGTCTCCAGATGGTGTGCATTCTTCAGTGACAGCTTCAACACAACAGAATGTCACAACCACGGAAGCAATTCTGAATGATTGGCAAATTCATCTACAAGCCTTATCTGAACAGTTCAACGTTTCCTAAGGTGTGGTGTATGATATCGTGCATGACATAATGAAATTTCTTACAGTCAGTGCCCGCTAGGTACCTAAGAACCTGACAGACTACCACAAGGTCCATCTCTCTGTTACTGATAAATCACAAAGGTTCTTACAGTCATCACTAAAGATGCACATAACCTGGTCCATGCAAACAATGCATGTCCCTGTGAATTTCACTTGGGTTATGTCCGTATGTCCAAAATTCTCACTACAGCTCCCTGCTCTTCAGAAGTGAATGACAATAACATGCACACCACGTTTGCTATATAGTTCATGCTTCTCTTGTTAGAGCTGCACCTGAAACAAAAATTGTGCCTTTAGTGCGAACTTCAAACTGTATTTCGGCAAAACTTCAACATCCCAACTATATCACCAATGCAGAAAAAACTGTTGTGTTGTGACCGATCCGCCCTCGTATAATGATTGTCCAGCTTCATTCAAAGTTTAAATGCCTCGTTGGGAAGGTATGACTAAACGTGGATGACTAAACGGATTACATGACACACCTTAATTTTTAAGCAATTTTTAAAAAATAACATTTTTACCATTTTTATTATTAGATTGCAAAGCCAGACCTAAAAAAAAATTCCATTGCGAAACTGGCTACTAACAAAAGTATTGTACTGTTACCGGTAACACAAATCACTTTCAATTCAAGTTCACTGGCACCGTAGACTGCAATGTCGCATCATAGGCTAGACAATGTTCTGGGTTTGTGATGGCGGGGTGGGAGGGAGACAGTGTTAGCAAGCTTGTGAATCCTCGCAACTCATGTTCGTTGCATCGGTGCACTGCTGCCGCCAGTTGAATCCAATGTGGCCAGATACAGGTTTCCCGAGGCATCGAATATATGGCCATTTTAAAGACTGGGATTACACTTCACATTTTTAGTCATAATTTCTCAGATCAGTTATTTTTCCTTAGTCTTTAGCCTACATGTCGAATAAGAAACACAATATTTGAGAAAGTTCCAAGAAGCTGGTATCATGTAACAGATGGCACAGAAGCAAAAACTCAACAAATTACTCTAGTATAGCCTATAAACAGGCCTAGGCCCAGAACACAACTTTTTGTACTTCATTATCAGAAGATCAGCATAATAAAATATTTCAATCAAAAGAATGTAATGTAATCACAATGCAAAACTGTTAGGTCCCGATGTCTCATTAAACCTTTACAATTATTGTCCACGTCTTTCTGAACAAACCACATGCTTTCAGGGTCTAATTCCATTACAAGATTAAGGGATAGATGTCAGAGGGTGGCAGAAAAGCATAAATGCATTTTATCATTGAAATGCTTGTGCCACTTTTGCGTTATTGGCCCTGCATTCTCACAATGGATGACATACTGGCAAGTGTCACAACATTTTAGTACCGGTACTAATAATGTAAAATTCTACCTTTTTTATTATGTAACCTACACATCACTGTTTGATTTCATCAAAGGCTTATGTTTTAGAACATCGTACTTTACAAATAATATATGTGTATTTTTCATTGACCGCCGGGTGATTGCATTAGTGAGGACTGCTTCCATTCCGTGTGTTTATTTATTATTCAACACGACTGCTCATTTTGTGGCTACTGTATCTTTAAGAGTGAAGTTGACGTCTTCGCCAAGCCACGGTCAGACTAACATGCAGTCGCAGGTCTCATAACCACAAGTGTTATTTTGTGTAGGAGTGCTTCACTAATAAAAGTTATTGTTTAGTTTCAATATTGTTTTTAAATATTCTCGTCAAAATGTCTCCTACAATTTCTCTTATGTTGAAGGTGTTTCTACAACCACTTCCATAAGGCAAGTGTGCATATCCTAATTACTAGCTCTTGCCCACTGGACCTTGGTTTCCCCTCCATTTGAATTGTAGTTTTGGCCTGTAGGCCTAGGTAACACATGGTAAAATCACAAATTTTTCCTCAACAACTTCACCACATGTGGAGGTTGGAATGTGCCACCTCCAACATAAAACACACATTCTATGAACTTCTGTGGGAAATGTTGATAGTTTCATTCACAAAAATTATAATAGAGGATTTTACTCTTCCAATATTGTCCAAAGCATTGGAAAATGGTTAGTTCTTAATGTGCACACTACAAGAAAACATCAATTTCAAAATAGCTCACATCAGTTGTATGAAGCGAGTCTACATCAATCCATATTCACCAGATGCTCACTCCATCATCTACACCTGCCCTGTGTTTAGAAACCATTTGGAACTACACTTGCTGAAGACAATCCCGAGAGCAAGCAGTGGCGTTCCTAGGGTGGGGCGGTCTGCCCCGGGCCCCACATACTATGGGGGTCCCATTGATGCCCCACCCTAATATAAAAATTAATGTTCCACCTTTTCTTTACTCATCGGAATTTTTGTATTAAATAAAAATATAGCGTAGAGTCAATCGGGGCTAATATGATACAAAAAAACAAACTTTTGTGATGGAATTCTTAATTTATAGTGTTAAAGTAACTTAAAAAATACTGAAATGTACAACTTACCTTGTTCTTTCAAACAGTGCAACTCAGAGTAACATAAATTTTAAGAATTTCTTGAGAAAAAAAGAAAACTGTGTATCGTATTTGCCCCAGTAAATGGGGCTATTGTGATACATAGATGGGGCATTTATGATACAGCCAATTATTTCACATGCTATGTGAGATGGAGAGGTGGCTGGGGTATTTGTGATACACCTAGTGTCTAATGTATTATCAGGCAAAGTTTGGTTTAAATTGAAACAGGGATTCCTGAGATACTGGTATCAATATAAAACCATTTTTAAGAGATGAAAATATTTAATTTTTCTACGTTGCCTAGATCTGTAAAAATCAAAAGAAAAAATTATACAGAGGTATTAAAAATTAAGCAAACTCACACTAAAGATGAAAAAAAAAAATTAAACATGTTTCAGTGTTCCTGAGGCAAGCAATTCTACAGTAATTGTAACTACTGCTTAAACACGTCTACAAATTTGTCAAAACAGTACTTAAAACGATTTCCAAGCAGAGTCATGTTTGGTGTAGGCAGTTTCCCCAACACAGCTGATTTATTTATCACAGACACATCTTTTTCATTCTGTTGAAAAGTTGTTTTGTCATTCACAGTTTACAGTACCATGACTTCAAATTCATTATCTGCGAACACTTGGAGAACCGTTATGACATACCTATAAGTGGTGCTGTTTCTTTTTTAACCTTTAAAAGAGGCCAACAAAAAATCACCATTTTTAACACTTTCTGGACTCTCCATTGTTTCAAAATCCTCAGCCTGAGGTTCAAGGAGGTCTACATCATCTGCATCATCGTCTTGACTTGTTAATTTAGTTGGTAGATCTTCATCGCTTGTTTCTTGTACATCTTGGACTGTCCTCTTCCTCTGTTTTATTTTATTTTTATCATTCTCTAATGTGATCCATTCTTCTGAAGTTACAACTTTCGCTCCAGGATCTAATCGCCACCACCTTTTTGTTTAGGGTTCTGTTCGATTTACCTGTATACGTGTCTCATATTTACCCCATGGACTGTATCATATTAGCCCCAATATATGTATCACATTAGCCCCCTAACTTCAACACCTTATAACTCATTGACTTTTAACACCTCAGGAAGGATTCTTATATGCAAAAATAGCCCATTTTTTCATGAACATAATGATGCTTTTGAATTTAAAATATCTTCATTAGCATTCAATGTATGAGAAAAGTTCCGAATCAAAATATAAAAGTTTTTTAGGCAAAAAATAAGTACCTGCAGTTTTAATTTGTTTTCACTATTAAATATTATGCTGTATATTTCTTCATATATGGGACTAACAAGTAGATAAAATTAACTCTTGGAATATCATTTTAACATTAATTTATTGGTAATATAACCCTTATTTTTTTTAGTGTATCATAATTACCCCATTATTTTGTGTGTATCATATTAGCCCCGACTGACCCTAGTTGAAGTCTTACAAATAAAAAAAAAATTTACTCCAGTTACCAATATTTTGGCCTCAGGTTCATGAGTCGGTTGCGAGAAGTTACTAGGAGATGCGCAGTTGGACTGCTTTGAAATGTATCATTTAACTGATGAAAAATAGAACATGTCCTGATTTCATTTAACACTGACGGGAAAATTTAACATTGAGTTCATGAGACGATTGCAAGAGGCCTCTAAAAGTTGCGCTATGGGTAGGGGCCGTATTTTTTGGTAACAACGATAAGCGAGAAATTTTATAAAAGAACCTCCCTTAGCTATACCTAGCTTTTATATGCTTAAAATACCAATATGAACCAAATTGAATCCACGAAATATCGCAAAATTTACTCGATTCCGCGAAATGTGTCTATAAGCGCGAAATATGCCCCTTCTGTCCGTAAAGGGAGAAATGAGCACGGAAATGTGCCTTAAAATCACAATATTGTGTTTTGGTGCACTGTGTTTTTTTTATTTCTTAGCAGCATGCTTTTTTTTTTATTATTATTATTATTTTCTTTTTTTGGCTGTTTCTGTGGCTGTCGAAGATTTACCGATATATCGATATTTGTGGTCGATTACAAAGATTGCAGAATTTACGCAAAGATTTTCTGTGACCTGGTTTGTACTGTTGAGTACTCTCCTTTCCTCCTATCTTTTTGCCAAGTTAGCTACGCCTATGATCGATTAGCCTACAGCAGAAGAGTGTAGAATGTTTGTTACTTGTATTCAACAGATTTCGTCTTTTATCCACAGTGGTATGGTTGGCACTTCCATTTGCAAATGGCTATCTGATGGTGTTTAGTAGAAATTACGATAATATTTCTCGTAATTATATTTGAACATTAACTCTAATCATGTCTAAATCGAAAGTTACTTCAGTTCATACAAGGGCAGAAGAATATAGAAATGAAGGGGGGAGGGGGGTGTTAGTTCATGTAAATAAAGAAGCAAAGTTTATCATTGCGCAGTGTTCCCAAAGTAGTATAAAGTAATTTATTTCACGAAATACCTACCGAAATAGGAGGAAGTTAACACCGAAATCAGCCGTTTTATTTCACCAATAAATCAGGGCCCTAGCTATGGGTTACGTGCAGAAGATGTATCAATTAATTGAAGAAATAGAGCAAGTCTTAATTTATAAATTAACTTAACAAAACATTTAAAGAGTTCAAATACTTTCAAGAATCAAATCCAAACTTATGTTTAGCACTAAAGATGTTTTAATGGACAAAACTAGTTATACATAGAGAACAATTTGGCTATAAAAATAAACTTTCGTGAGACAATTACATAATTTTCTGATGAAGAAGCTATAAAAAGACCATTTTAAACATGACTAGCCTATTATGTATTCTAAATTAATATAATCCAGATTTTGCTAATTTATTATCTGATTCTCAGACTAAAACTACTATACTTGTTTGTTACTATAACATTTCGTTAGCTTTCTTATTTTGTCATATTTAAACATAACTTTTTTTCATTTGATTACTTTTTAATTATGCACACATTTATATTTTGTTAATCAGATAGCTTATTATCATTTGACTAACGTCTGTTTCTATTTAACAAATAAATACAATGTTACTATTAAATTTCAATTTATTAATAATTTTCTTATTTTCCCATATTTAAACATGAACTTTTCCCTCATATTACTTTGTGATTAAGTACACATTTGTATTTGGCTATCAGTTAACTTAATATTATTGAACTATTGTCTGTCTATATTTAATAAATACATAGGCTACATTAAGTACTGCATGAGTTCGCTCCCTTATTCCGTCTATCAGCCTACTTTCTCGTAAAGATTAGCCCATGGAGACGATCTGAAAGACAAAAAATCTAGCCATAGAAAAAGAAGTTAAAAATAGTCTTGTTAGTAGCTTTTACTGGGGGAGCGGGCCTCAAAAATAAATCCGCCCCGGGCCCCAAATGGTCTACTTATGCCACTGAGTGCAAGTGGGCAGGTGAACATTTTAACAAATTTGAAATTGGGCCTAAGGCATTAAGCTATGGAGCTTTGATGAAATGCTATATACCCTACATGGCCCCAAGGTTGGGATGCGGCAACATGTTATGAGATGACATGTTAGATTGTAAAAATATACAACAAACACAATCTCTATTTCGCTTTTTCGGTTACCATACTTTACAGGAGGAAATAAATTATAATTATGCTTCTCACATTACAAATGTGATAATTACATTGTATCAGTTAACCATGCATCAGAATAGGTCTATGAGCGAAAGCAGAGATTTATTACTGTATTATCTGCAGTGTCAGACAACTGTACATGGGTGAACATTTCTCAAGACTTTTTTCAAAACTCTGCATGTACGGACGATTGTATATAATTTATTGACACAATTCCATATGCAACAAATGTAATAAGAAATACACTATTATTGATAGTACTGTCTCTTAAAGCAGATAACACTTGGAATTTCAAACTTCGCTTCAGCTTTCTTGTTAACATCCATAATACGATACCACTTTTAATGTACTGACATTGAATCTGTATATTAATGCAACAGTCTTATGTCTTTAGCTTAGGCATACATGCACTTAAAAGAACTCCTGCAAGACAAAATTTCGCTGGCACATTGGCAAAGGTATACAGGCACACAAGCACAAGTAGTTGTACACAGCTATAGTCAAATGGCCATAAATAAACAGCACACAAAACAATTTGATATTGTGTGTGTAAGTATCGAGTATTATTAAAGAATACAATGCCTACTTTTTCCATTCATTTACCAGTACTGGTAATTAAGTTTTAGGGTTCTGGTTTCAAACATTTGAACATTGATGGCCTTGAACAGCAACCTTGTATATAAAAAACTACAATTTTACAGGAGAGAGAAGAAAAAAAAATATATATATATATATAAAATCTCCAAGAATAAGAACCCTATTTTACGTATGTACAGGCCTACTTGAAATCATGGGAACAAAAAACAGAGGCAAAGGAGGGAGGTGGGAAGAGAGCTAGCTTCTTATCATCTAAAATTCCTCATAACAATAATAATAATCTCCCACTTCCCAGGTGGTCCTGTTAAGAATGCATGAAAAGCCTATGAGGACTTTTCTCCTAAAGACATACAAATTTAATGTGCTGAGGAAAAAAGACAGGCCACCTTAATCAACAATTAAAAACAACTTTGATGAAAGGCTGTAAATTACGCTGTACAAAGAAAATGCACTTTAAGTTTTAATATGAGCTATTAAGAAACGTCGTAAAAAGGAAAAACATTAAAAAACCATATTGGCCACCGACAGTTAATGATGATATGGGTACGTTTTTAAAGTCATCTGTAAATCCACCAGTAGAAAAGTCTGATTAATGCTGATTACGTCATGATGATTTTGTGATGAGCTCTTGATTACTGTTGACTCTAATGAACGAGTTCATGGATTTTGGCAGGAGTATTCGAGTTGTATAATAATTATTGTATCTTGGATTTGCAATAAGTGGAAATTGAAATATAGCCTATGACGAGCAAGGAACTATTGTTTGAGTGTTACCATTCTTATAAATCATGTTTTGAGCATATTAAAATTCCTAATACATTTTGCATATTTATATACGGTATGGTAGGCTACCTAACTTCAAAGGCAATTATGGTTAACCTGTGCTGTCAGTTTCGAGGTATCTGGAAACCAACATTAATTAATAGATTTTTAGGCAAGCTTGACTTTCCCATCATTTTCTTGTCTTGAAACAAAATCAAAATCTTGATCAAATCATTTTTGGAAGATTCACACTCTGATGAAGAGCAGTACATTAGCTTTCACAAGAAAATAAACTCAATATATTTATGCTTGGGGCAGCTATCGTCTGCTTCTCTACAACGTCATGTCTGTCATCTAAGAAGCATCATAGACTAACACCCTGATGAAGTACAGATTGCATCGATGGAAGTAAATGATCACTTTAGAAACATGCCCCATTACTTACAGTATTAAACAGTCAACTCCCATGTATGTTACCGGTATTCCACCATATGCATATGGATCAACATTACCAAACAAAAAATTGTTAATGATCACTTCAAACACATTACAGAGATAGATATATGCATATGCATTCATGTACCACAGATTATTATCTCTGTTGGACACTACATGATAATATGTAGGTAACTAGAAACTGTTTTGAAAATACTAAAAGTGGCAGAAAAGACTTGTAGAGAAACGGGAAATTCCTCAAGAAACATTATTGCATTATATTGAATTTCCAAATACACAGTTCTCCTATTTTACCAAATGGCATATTAGGGTCATAAATGAATCGTACAATGCACTACATGTACACACTACCATTTTGGCAAATAGTCTATTAATAAAACTTGAAAAATCTTTATAACTTTGCTAATTTAATAAGAGACTATAGATTGGTGTAGTAAATTCAAAATTTCAATAGGCCTATAATATTAGCTGATAAAGTTCATGCATAAATAAAGGACAATGAAATAAGGGATACCTAACAGACTGGCTTTCCTCTTTACATTTATAATTTGTAGAGGTAGAAATTTTAAACCTATCGTATTCAAGTATTCATCAAATTTCCCATGCCCTGTTAAAAACTGAGTCACAATGTAGTTTGAAATCAAAATTGTACAAGCTTTCTATCTTGCACTCTTGGGGAAAACAAATCTTTTGTTGTGCTGCTATTATTGCTTTTTTGCTTCTATTCAGTCTATCTTTAATTCCTTTAAGAGCATTAATTAATTAATTAGGGGATGGTCGGTCACTCTGCTCCCTGTGATATTTTTGTTTTTGAAACATGGAAAACACCCAAATTTGATGTATTATTCTTCAGAACCTATAGATTCCATACAGGCCTATAAGCACTGACATTTGTACGAAGACCCATGTAAGTAAAAAACGTGGACACAAAATTAACCTAAAATTGCACTGTGAAATCACTACTTCCTAGCGCTGGACGATTTTATCTTGTCTGGCTGGGTCACGTGGACAATATTCAATGCTGGAAACCTAATGGTGAAAACATGGTATCTGTGGCTCAGTCGCCAATCAAGGATTTCTACTGAACACACAAGGTTAATGTCGGCTCCATATCCTCTTCTCGTTTTTCCATATTGGGGGCTTTGCCCCAATACCCACCAGGAGCTGGACCCCTTGCATACATCCACCAGATCCCTTTCACCAGGAGCTTCAAGTATGGTAACTCAGTATCGGATCATGTAGTTCATTCCTGTTTTAATTGGTTGGGGGCTTTGCCCCTAAGCCCCACCTGGATCCCCTCTCCAAGTTTCCCCACAGACTCCCTTCACAGGGAGCTTTAAGTAGCCCACGGTAATTATTATTACAGTAATGGGAGCCTTACCATAATACAACTAAATGTGCTTATAAAACTACTGGCAGCAATGGATAAGCCTGTGCGGGAAGAAACAATGAAGATAGGAGATTGTCAGCAGCCAATGGGAGCATTGACACCCAAGCTGGGGCCCACATACCGGGCGGAAGGAAGTAGAGTTGCTAACTAGACCCATTAATTATTAAAACACGGTGAAGTAGGCTGCTACAAGTTTAAGCTAAAGGCCTAAAATACATTTTTGTAAGTAGAACACTAAACAAGGACATGGGACATATGTTTTCAATCACACAATCAACGGGGCCCAAATCCATGTGCAATTCCAATTGAGAATCATGAGTAGGCAAAAGATAGATTTATACCACGCACAAGCCAAGCTCCGCACGCTGGCTGCTTCCCCTCGCTACCGAGCCTTGTGTGCGCACCTCACTATTGTACCATTGGCTTCCTCAGGAAGCCATGATTGTACCCTTCATCATATACGCATAAAAATATACAAAACCACAGTGTTAGGAAAATCAAACTGAGGCCTCGGAAACCTCCAAAAAAATCCCCGCAGGTGGGATAAATCCTGCAACAAATGAAATCGACGTAGTACCCTTAACGGCCCTACGCCAAACAGCAAGATTCAATTTCAGACACGTACCAAGTTTAGAAGAAGACAGCAGCTCAACCTCGAGCGTGACATCGATATTAGAAGCAGATAGGAAAGGAAACGATCTCCCCAGTCTTCCTCAGAGAGATAGTAGAACGATCCTGGAGATTTTGATAGACGCCACTAAGGCGATAGCCTCATCAAAAGTGACCGTTCCAAGTAGAGACAAAATCCTGGAATGCATCGGGCAGGTAGCACGCTTACAAGACGACCTTCAAAAGGAAATCATTAGTCTGAGAACGGAAAATAGAATTCTAAAGCAGAACGCCCAAAAGCAGCCCGTTAGCTATAGCCCGGCACTCGGTGCCAACACTCAAGTACCCCCTCAGGTCCCAGCGCCATTTCCAAGGCAAGCAACAGACAACACAACAAAGCACACCATCGTAATTGATAGGCCCAACAAAGGAAGCCGATACCTCATTAGCAGTCATGAGAGCGCTCAGAGACACTGTAGATGCGTCTGAGGAAGGATGGAGGATTGTTGGCCTCCGACAGACCAAGGGCAATCAGCTCATTGTAGAAACCCCTACTGCCGAACAGGCAAAGAAAATAATGACTTCGGAAGCGCTGAAGAAAAAGGGCTTCAGAGCCCAGCCCACTACAAAACTAAAGCCTAGAGTCATTATTCGGAACGTTCCGCGTGGCCCCAAAGACAACCAGGTTATAGAAACACTCGCTCGCCAGACCGCTGACGAGGATCCAGATATCTGGAAAGAAATAAACCTAAAGTTCAAGCTAGGGCGACATCTGAATGACAGCGATCACTGGGTCTGCGAAGTCAGCCCAGCTCTTAGAAAGAAAATGCTAGAGAAAGACAGGCTGTACGTAGGATACAACTCATGTCGGGTAAGCGATTATGTTAATGTCCCTAGGTGTTATAAATGCCAAGGGTACGGGCATACATCCAAATTCTGCCGCCAAGAGAAAAGCACCTGCGCACACTGCGGCGGGATAGGGCATAAAATCTCAGAATGCAAAGATCGGAACAATCCACCCACGTGCGTAAACTGTTCGCGGGCAAAACAGCACTCTGCTCACAAGGCATCAAGCTTCGATTGCCCCCTTAAAGCAATCGTCGAAAATAGATTAAGAGACCGGATAGACTATGGGCCATAACGCCCCAAATATCAAGCTATGGCAAATCAACACGGACCGGTCTCGGCTGGTCGCTGAGGAAATTAGGGAACAAGCCTACACACATAACGTAGATATTTTACTACTCCAGGAACCATATACCCATGATGGCTCCATACGAGGATTCGGAATTAGAGATGTAGTAATCACGGGGGCACCGAATGGAGAAGACCCCCTAGCTGCTATAGTAGTGCTCAACCGTGATATAGAAATAATAAAACAAGCCCACCTCAGTACCACACACGTAGTTTGCATAACAGCAATAACTAGAACGGAAAGAATCAACCTAGTTTCAGCTTATTTCCAGTGGAGTCGCCCCGCTGTAGAATACACCTGCCTTCTTAGAAACATAGCAGCAACTCTACAAGGACAAATTTTAGTCGCAGCTGACGTAAATGCCAAATCCCTACTTTGGGGGCCAAACCCAGCTGATAACATAGATGATGAGGAAGTAGAAAATTTAATTACAGACATGGGCTGGCACATTCACAATGTGCCAAACCAAGGACCCACATACCGCTTAGATTCTAGAGACCAGGTTCGCACTTTGTACATTGATATCACGGCGACCACGCCAGGACTGGTACCGCGGATTATGTCATGGCAACTCCTGGACTTGACCTCGAGCTCTCACCGAGTCGTGCAAATCCCAGTAGGAACTGACAGACAGATAAGTGAAGACGCAGTTACACATTACTCTTTCAAAAACACAGACTGGACGGGTTACCGCGCACGACTCGACGAGTTACTCACGCCAAATGAGCCTCTTGTTACGAAACGAGACGTAGCAATCAGAATACGAGACGTCAACAACGGAATAGTGAAAGCGGCAAATAAGACCATAGGCAAAACTCTCCCCCAAAGACCGACAGTTAGATGGTGGAAACCAGAACTTACCCGACTTAAAAGAGACGCTTACGCCAGGTGACGAGCCTTCCAAAGAGCCGTTGAACCAGACAGACAACATCTTAGAACTTACACACAAGCTGTTCGAGCAGCAAAACGAGATAGCTGGCAAGACTTTGTGACAGAACAGAGCATGACTAACAACTGGAGAGTAGCCTACCGCATTCAGACCAACAAACTTCGACAACCTACAGTAACAAGTAGCCTCACCAAAAGGGACGGGAGTCAGGCCGACACATGGGACGACATCGCAGACACGTTGCTAGAAACGCTAGTACCGGACGATAACTTGGATAATGAAACCGACGAGCAAACCCAACTTCGACTAGAAATAGCCCAAGAATACGTTACAGTAGAAAATACGCAACCTTTTGATGATTTTGACTTACAACTAGCACTCGACAAAACGCAAAACAAAAAAGCACCAGGAACAGACTGAATAAACCCGGAACTAGTAACAAAGGGAGGCATGGCACTTCATGCACACCTCCTCGACATATACAATGCATGCCTGAGACTACAGATGTTCCCGAACGCGTGGAAAAAAGGTTCCCTATTCCCCCTACTAAAATCAAAAGACAAAGACGCCAGTAATCCGAGATCGTACAGACCAATTGCCTTAGGAAAAGTGCTGGAAAGACTTCTTCTTTCCAGACTTGCTAACAAACTAGAAGCGTCGAACTCCGAAGTTCAATTTGGATTCCGACCTCATAGGTCTACGGAGGACGCCATAACGAAGTTACAAGACATCGTTCGAAACTCTAACTCAAAATACGTGCTAGGAATATTTATAGACATAGAAGGTGCCTTCGATAATGTATGGTGGCCCCTAGTACTAAAACGTCTACGAGAAATAGAATGTCCTTCAGACATCTACGAAGTTATTAGGAACTACTTCCAAAATAGGGAAGTTATAATGAAAAATAACTCTGCAACTAAATAAAAATTCGCAACGAAAGGATGCCCACAGGGATCGGTACTAGGACCGAAATTTTGGAACCTAATTTTCGATGAAGCCATCGCAACTATAACGGAAAATGACGAAGCTAAACCTATAGCATTTGCTGACGACATAGTATTTCTAATAGAAGCCGAAGGTCGACCAGCGCTAGAAAGAAAAGGGACCAAAACTATGTTGCAGTTCACCAATTGGTGCAGTAAGGCTAAATTAAAGCTCTCAACAGAGAAAACTAAAATCCTAGTTTTGAAAGGAAAGCTTCACCCCAGAAGACCACCGACAATCCGCACACAAGGCGAAATCATACTGTGTGTACGCCAAATTAGATACATAGGAATTGAACTTCAGGAACGAAATAGACTAGAAGCGCAAGTCGACAAAATTTGTGCAACCTCAGTTAGGTTATTCTATGCGTTAGGTCAATTATCTGGTCAAACTTGGGGTTATAAATACACAAATTACAGAACATTGTATAAGGCAGTATTTGTTGCTCTGATAACGTATGCAGCCCACGGTTGGGCACCATATCTATTAGTCAGGCATAAAAACAAATTACTCTCCGCTCAACGGAAAGCCTTGCTAAAGGTAGCGCGAGCATACTCGACAATTTCAAGTGATGCACTTGCCGTGATCGCTGGAGAAATTCCAACTGACATCCTATTAGAGGAAAAGATCACGTCCTACAAATTAAGGAAAAACCATCCCACATGGATAGGACACACTGAAATTACAGAACACACATACCAAACTAGGAACCAAACAGAGCTTAACTCCCAACTCAGAAGACACACAATTTCCGTATGGGAAAGACGATGGAAAGAAACACCACGCGGACTGCTAACAAAAGACTACTTTCCAAGCGTTAGAGTTAGGCTCAAACAAAAACATTTACGGGTAGATTACGCAACCACTCAGTTTTACTCCGGACACGGGTACTTTACACCAAACCTCCATAGGTTCAATCTAGCAGAAGACTTCCTCTGCTACTGCGAGGATAGCAAACAAGATACAATGTATCACACACTCTACACGTGCCTGCAATTTCGTGAATCACGTCGGGAACTTATACATATAGCCACTCAAGCCGGAGAAAGATGGCTGCCAGAACTATCATTCTGGACCACACAACAAGCGAACGAAGCATTTAAAGATTACACAACTCGCGTCATAGGTATACGCAAACAAGAAGAATTCGACGATGTCTAGACGAACCAATTTCGAGACAACACGATAGAGAGACACACACCCTAGGAGATTGCTCAGGCTCCTGGGGGCTAACCGAGCCCCAAAATCAAAGACCAATTAGTCTAAAGTGCACGGGTTGCTATGGGCCTCACCCATAGCAGCCGATGCGAGTGAGGTTTTACGGGGTTTTCCTCACTCTCTAGGCGAATGCCGGATCGGAGACTACCCCCGATAGACAGAACGACAACACAGACAAAGTAACACAGTTCTATAGTGTTGAAACAAACAACCAGCTCTAACATGCCATTTCCCCTAGCTAAGTACACATCAGAACGAAAAGAGCAATAGAACGCATGCGCCGAACAGTTGTTGGGAGCGGAGTATGGCCTATGGTCGTGGATCTCCGTGGGTGGTGGTGGGCCAACAAAAAAAAAAGTGTTAGGAATATTACCCGGCCAGTCCTGCCACCATATCAACAGTACACATAATAAAATAAAATATTCTGAAAATGACCCTTGCACCAAAACGGTTATTTCTCATATACTATAATGCTCTCTAAACTTAAATAGATGAATTCTCCCTTCAACGCTCAGCAATTGCTCATGGTGTAGTGGTTTAAGGCTACTGGTTACGGTGCTATGGTAGTAATCACGAGTTCGAATCTCGGTCGATCCAAAATTTACTGTTAGGAATAGGTCCCAAATAGGTAGGTAGGGTGAGGAGAAAGAGATAAAAAAAAGGGAATAAAGGTTCTACCCTTTCCAGGTAATAAACTCCTCGGAACACATGTTACTTATAAAGACCAATCTATGCATGGTGATTTGCTCATATTTCCAACCAGACAGTTCAGCAATAGAGATAATAGAAGAAATCAATGGTGCCATAGGAAAAATCGACCCAGCATGCCCTTTGATACTCGCTGGGGACCTAAACTGCAGGACAGATGCACCAAATTACAAAGCGACAAAAGTTCTGGAATACCTAGAAGAGGAAGGGCTGCAACTGGTGAACAAGAAAGACCTGATCACCTACATAGCACCCAATGGCAAAAGTGCAATCGACCTCTTTTTCTCAAACATGGTGGGCTTGTACCCAACAGGGCAAAGAACTATCCCCCATTGTCATAAGGAAACACCTACCGCTTGAGAATAAAATTACCCTGAAAAAACAGAACCCTCGACGCTGGCTCCCGAACTCCCCACAAGGAAACTCGATGTGCAAAAAATCAAGGCAGAAAATATCGCAAATGCCACACAAAAGATCGCAGAAGGCAGCCTGAACAAAGCACTGGAGCTGTTAGAAACAACCATGCAGGAAGCCATACACTTCTTCCAGCCAAACCAGAGAAAAGCAAAACCCTGGTTCAATTTGACGTGCTATGAAATGAGGAGGAAGGTCCTTAGAGACCTACACACAGCTCTGGACTCTCCAAATCAACGAAATCTCAACTTCTAAGCAATATCCCATAAAGAATACAAATAACTAACGAAAGGAAGAACACCAAGAGGCATTAGAGAGAAGAAAGATAGAGGAAGCAGAAGCCAACCCATACAAGATACTGAACCCAAGGAGGCCACGATTCCCAAGGGATATCCCCATGGAGACCTGGGAAACTCACATGTCCAAGGTCCTGCAGTCTAAAGAAACCAGACCAAGACACAGAGCTCCAGGAACGCCATACACATTCCCACCCATAACAGAAGGCGAGATAGAGGAAGCCATACAGCATACAAAAAATGGAAAGGCATGCGAACCAGACCAGATCTTCAATGAGCATCTGAAAGCAGTGACCCCCAAAATGAAGCAAGTATGGGCATCTTTGATGAACGAGTTTATCAGGCAGGGGAGAATTCCTGACAGCTGGAGAAAATCGATGCTCAAGAAGCTATATAAGGGCAGAGGGAATGCTGGAGACCCAGATGCCTACAGGGGTATTGCACTGGAGTGTAACCTCTTCAAGATCCTCACCGGCATACAAATGAATCTACAACCAAAAGTGTAACAGCATTACAAGACAGACTGCAAATAACAGACGTTAGTGGTTACATTACGATAATTTATGAAAACAACTGGTGGCTAGCATATGTTCTGGCAAAAGAAAAGAGCAAGGATGAAGTTAAGGTTTCTTTTTTATATCCAGTTGGTCCATCAACATCTTTCTCCTACCCTAAAGTCAAGATATACTATGGCTTCCAGTAACTTATGTCTTGTGTAAAGTAAATCCACTGACTCCGACAGGAAGTGTCTACAATCTCTCTAAAAAAGAAATACATCAAACTACTGAAGCTTTTGAAGACTATATCAAGGATCTACAGGAGCATTCCACAGAAAACAGGACATTTAGTCCAAAATTTAATATATTGAATAAAATTGTGCTAAAATTTTCACTTCTAAGTTGGCATTACTGATCTTAAATGGCTACCTGCTGATTTGTTCAGAAGCAGCAAAAACATTGGTCAATTTTGGAGGATTTGCCAGGGCACACAAAGGATCTTTAGAAATTTTGACTGCAATCTTTGTGGAAAGTAAGTACTTGATAACACATTTTCAGTAATCAGTATAAAAATTTTGATAATTATGAGCAGTAATTAAGCCATGGGGTCATTCCACACCAAATCAACCAATGGTCCAAACATCACGTCATCAGATTCTTACGATTTTTTAATATGAGGTAGTATTAACTGAGTAGGTACAAAATTTAGATTTTTACCTTTTTTGGACTTATAGTTTTTGAGATAAAATTTTTTGAAAAATTACATCATGACAGTTTTTAGGAACGTTTTGATATATTAAAAAGCATGTAACTCAAAAACGGTTGGTCCTAGAAAGCTCAAATTTGTACCATTCTTTTTAGAATTACAAGGACTTTAATTTGACATGTAACTTGACTGTATCACATCACTGTATATTTCTTCCAAAAACTCAAAAAGTTTTTTTTATCAAACACTTAAAATCGGGATTTTGAATTTTTATGAAAAAAAAATATTTTATTCTAAACCTCTTTAGTAAGTTGTGTACAAATTTTCATGATGGCATTTTTCTGGTTTCATACTAAAATTAATTTTTATATGAATTGAGGCATATAGAAATTCTGGTAAATTCATTCATTGTTATTCTATTAAAAATTAATCATACTGTTGTAATTAAACTTACTCTAATACTAATTTACTTTTTTACATTAGGGCCTGTGATTAGTTGAGAACTTCTTTGTCCCACACGTGACAGAAAATTATAATTATTTTTGCCTCTTGTGAGTATGCTTCAATAATTTTACCTCTTTTTTAAAAGCATGTAACTCAAAAACGGTTGGTCCTAGAAAGCTCAAATTTGCACCATTCTTTTTAGAATTACAAGGACTTTAATTTGACATGTAACTTGACTGTATCACATCACTGTATATTTCTTCCAAAAACTCAAAAAGTTTTTTTTATCAAACACTTAAAATCGGGATTTTGAATTTTTATGAAAAAAAAAAATTTTATTCTAAACCTCTTTAGTAAGTTGTGTACAAATTTTCATGATGGCATTTTTCTGGTTTCATACTAAAATTAATTTTTATATGAATTGAGGCATATAGAAATTCTGGTAAATTCATTCATTGTTATTCTATTAAAAATTAATCATACTGTTGTAATTAAACTTACTCTAATACTAATTTACTTTTTTACATTAGGGCCTGTGATTAGTTGAGAACTTCTTTGTCCCACACGTGACAGAAAATTATAATTATTTTTGCCTCTTGTGAGTATGCTTCAATAATTTTACCTCTTTTTTAAATTTTATAAGTTATTATTGTGTTCTAAACCTACCATAATTTTTAAAGATTTTTGTCATGTCAATTGTAGGTTAGGTTAGGCATTAAGTTTGTCCCACACGTGACAAGGATTGTTATCCCTTGTGTGATATGAATTTCAGTTTCATAGCTGATTTCATAGATTTCATCAATTTAATTATTTAAATGTGTGGTTTAAGAATTAGCCTATGCCCAGGCCAACATAGTTCCAAGTTTCACTTTTATTATTACCTAAAAAATGCATGATCATTCCATGTAGCTCAGGCTAACTAACTTAAACATATAATGCCTTATCTTCGTACCGGTATCGTTTATTTCATTTATATATTATGGGTGAGATGCTAGTGCCTTTTGTTATGTTAACAACTGATCCTTTTGGTCTATTTGTAATCAGAATTTCCTGTTGAAGTAGTAATAAACAAATAAATTGCTGATTATTTAGAAAGACGTAAATGCATTCTGGACTTTAATTAGTAGCTTCTGAAACAACTATTTTCTCTCTTTCTAGATCTAGACCAGGTATGGGCAACCTTTAGAAAGATGCGGGCTAAACTTTACGATATTTATGAAGTCGCGGGCCGTAGATAATAGGTAGTTGTGAAAAAATAATCATGATACGGTTTTTATATTTATAAAGTATAATGCTAAAGTTATATGAATGAGAACAATATAGAACTGATTAGGTATTTACTTACAATCAGCAGAAATAAACGAGAAGCTTGAGCTTGAACTTTAGAAACAAGATACTCAATCCCACTAATACACAAGCGCAGAGTGTTTTCCAAATTTTCATCTGTAAGTCTGGTTCGATCCTTTGATTTAGGCCTATTGCAACATTTTTCTAGCGCTGACCGGAAGGAACACCCTCTTAGGTCAGGCTTTTGTTTCCCCCTTCTCACTGTCTTGTTGGTGAGAACCGAAAATAATTACTTTTTCGAGCGTGATTTTAAAATTTTCTGCGGGCCGGATCAAAAGACGGGGCGGGCCACATCCGGCCCGCGGGCCGTGCGTTGCCCATATATGATCTAGACAATGTCAAATATTGCTAGTACAATTGCAAGTCGAATGCAAAAAATGCGTGAACAACTAAAACGTGAAAACCCTGATTTCCAAAAACAGGAAAACAAGGGGATATCAGAATTGAAGAAGAAAAAGAAGCAAAGCATGACTGAAGCTGAGAAGGAGAAACTTAGAAATTATGAGAGGGACCGGAAAAGACTCCGGAGGGCAAAGAAAAGGGGTAATAAGCTTCAGCAATTTCCCTCTACTTCCTCACAAGGATCTGTGAGTCCATATCAATGTCCGCAGTCACTGGGAAAGGCCGTATGGAGAACAACACGTGCATTGCCCAAATCGCCAAGGAAGAAAATGGCTGTTTTGACATGCTTAGCAGAACGTGCTGGTTTATCTCCACCATCCCAGGAAGTACATTGTTCCAATGAAAATTCCAAGATGGATTACTTGAAAGTGAGAGATTTCTACTTCAGACCAGATATTGTATACACATGTCCAGGAATGAATGACTGTATCACTGTGTGGGAGAATGGAATCAAGGAAAAGTTACAGAAGCACTTCCTGACAATGTTCTTGAAAGAAGCTTTTTCTATTTTCAAACAAGAAAACCCAGAGCTGGTAATTGGTTTTTCCAAATTTTGTAGTTTGCGACCAAAGTATGTTTTACTTTTGAAAAACACTCCATCTGATCAGTGTAAGTGCAGAGTGCATGAGAACTTTATTCTCAAACTCAAAGCCCTAAAATACAGTTATTCAAACTCTTTCTGGGAGAAAATACTGTGTGATGTGGCGATCAATTCTGCTTGTTGGCAAAACATTTGTGAAGCCTGCTGTGATGGCAAACTTTTGCAAGTGCCAGCAAACAGTGATGATGAAGTTACTTGGAAATGTTGGGAAAATTCAGACCATGGATTAAAACTTTCTGCTAAAAAAGGCCAGGTCGGAGATTTATTCAAAACAACACTACAAGATCTTCCAGGCTTCAAGGCCCATGTGAATCTCAAACGAATACAGTCTGCGGCATTCGAGAATGACAAACAAGAAACCAGTGGTATCCGCATTCTGCAGATAGATTTTGCCATGTCTTTCTCATGTGAATACCAGAACGAAATTATGAGTGCACTGTGGTCCCGAGAAAGTGTACTATTATTCACAGCAGCATTGTTCTTTAAAGGCAAATGTCCAACATTCCTTGTTTGTTCCAACACAAAGAATAAGGACAAAAACACAATATTGACTTTCATTGATTTTTTGTATTGTAATATCTTTAATGCAGAACAACCAAACAGCGAAAATCCTTCACGTGACAGTGGAATGCTCCTACAGTAGTAATTTCACTTCAAAACAGTTAATTGTAAGTTTAGAATTAGGCTACATAATATTTATGTTAATTTAAAAGTAAGCGAATCAATGCCACATGTTATTATTTTGGTGTTTTTATAATTCAGGTATTAGCAGCAAAACCTTGTGTATCCCATGTTTAAACTTACACAGTCAGTTTATAAACATATAAGGCTAGGGCTCCACTATAGTCCTTTCACATTCGCCAGAGGTTTCAAGGCCAAACGTAGCACGCCTATGATACCCCCACTTACCGCGCTCATATGACATCATACCCCTCCAATGATAGTCACATGACAAGCCAGTAGGGAGTTCCCCCTTAATGTCGTATGAGTGTGTGCGACAGCGCAGCTCCTCTGCGCAAAGGGGAATACTGTTCACTGCTGTTCAGTGGGGGCATATTAGACGTGAGAAGTTGTGGCCTTGAAACCTCTGGCGAATGTGAAAGCACTATAGCAGTATAAGACTGCTGCCGCGAGCAGCATTCTACTGCCTAGATTTTTACCGCAAGAAGTTGGCTTCACTTGCTGTAAATTTTCTGCGATAAAAAGCTGTAGTTTACTGCTCCGCTCTGCTCAGCCCAGCTTCACTAGCAGTTTTGTTCAGCGTTGTACACAGCATAGTGGGGTTCTTGTGCATAGAATATAGACTGTCTTGTGATAAGTAATGGAAATGAGTGCATTGTAAACATTGGCATTCCTACAGTGGTCCGCTCCGGGCCCCACTTACCATGGGCAGGGTTGTAAAAAAGCCGGCTAAAATTGAAAAAGACCTGACCAGCGGTTTTTTTCAATTTTAGCCGGTTAAAATCAATTTTTCCTGGTTGGGGAAGGTGGGAGCAGGTTGAAATTTTGAAAAAATTATATTTAGGGCCCTATGGGGTTTAGAGGGAAACTTAGTATGCATAAATTAGACACCAATGATTCAGTGGTTGTGGGGGTGAGGGTGGAAATTAAAAATTTTTTAAACCATGTTTGTGGGGTATCGTTGAAAAGCTCTTGATGAGTAATCTTTAAACCAACAACTAGTTTCTCAATAGCGCTCATATAATAGGCCAGTCAGTAGAGGTATTATATGATGCAAAAGGTGGGGTAGAAGATTTTATTTTTTTAACTTGTATGTATGGATACAAGGATGTAAAAAAACAAAAATGCTAACACGGGCGACCTCGGGAAAACTTTTGGCGGCAAAAAAACCTCGAAATTTTAGGACTTTTTTGGTTTTCTGCCTCTAACACCTAAACGGTGCATCCTAGCGAAAAGGTTACTATATAACTAATTAAAGAGCATTAAATTCTGCGTCGAATGAATACAACAACGTAATAACTTTGCCAAAAACTGTGATATGGTACTATATATGAGTCTGCAGCTTGGAAATGAGTACTCTGAGAGAAAAACTCATGAAATAAAAGTTGTAGAGCATCAAATTCTGCGTCTACTGAGTACCAACATTTTTAGTTTCGGTCAAGTACTCCTCTCGAAAATGGCAATCTTCCGGTGTCCGGCAATTGGCATATGAAGGTACCTATGAGTTAGAACGCTTTATCAGTACGGGTGTATATCCTACAGAGTTATTCTTGCTTTAGTATCATCAAATAATCATTTTAAACTGTGAATAAGGAGAAAAAAGATGAAAACACATGAGTAAATAAGAAAACATGAATGTAATTTAAAAACACATAAGAATTATACACCATACCGTTATTTTATTAATTTACCATGAATCTATTAAAAAAAAAAACTGTTAATAGAAATGATGTGTTAATAAGCCTGATCAAGGATAGCATGGCTAAGGCCGAAACTTGTCACCAAATAAAGCCATTCTAAGTACCTGAAAAACCATTAGTCAATAAATATATGTTTAAAAATGTGTATAATTTAAATAAACCAAGGAGCCCAGTTCCTCTATTAGCATCTGTGGAAGTGGTAGGAAGCTCTCATCATCCTCCTCTGGTTGTTCCCCGGGCTCCAATAGCTGGTTGAAGTGATCTTTGTCGTCATCATCATCAATTACCAGTGGATAAAGTGTTGTTGAACACAGTAGTGCTTGCATATGGAAGAGCACTTCGTACCAGCCTTACGGCAAGAGCAGGCTCTACTACACGCTATCTTGCAAGGGCATGACACTGTCTTGAGAAGAGACAAGGGAGTCACGTATCTGGTGGTTTTTAGTGGCACTAGACCCACATTACTACGCACCCATCCTCTTTCTTCAAGGCTTCTTGTTTACCCAATCATGTCTGTATTTAATGGAAACACCGATATGAATGGTGGCGTGTAGCATCATAATTAGGTGGTAGTCTTGCAAGGTCCACTTTTCCCTTGGCCACTGCTCGTGTGAACGTGGATTGGCGCAATTCGTCCAGAGCTACTTTGGTGGGATCTCCGGTGTAGAAGAGATCACCAGCCTCATCAGTCTAATCATGGCTGGTGAATGGGTCGACGAAGCATCGGGAGATGTCCTGAAGTTCTTTCGAATAGGTGACCATGCTGCTCAGCTTGATCTTTCCTTGACCAAAAATAGCAGATGTCGTATCACATCCACTTAACGCGTGGAAGAAAAGGATGTGGCTGGATATGGATTGGTCGAAATTGAAAGATGTTCTCAAATATTGCACATCAGCAGCTTCAGAAAGACCAAGTTGATGCATGGCTGGCCAAGCCCTATCATAAGCACAAGAAGGTCTATGTCCTCTCCAATTATTGGGGCATTTTCACGCTCCTTAGCCTTGGAAATGAGCAAGTCAGCGTGGGCCTGATTGACTTTAATGTCACAATCTTCGAAGTGACTTTTCAGGACTTCAATGAGAAGAATTTTATTAAACTCATTGACCAAAAACTTTTCCTGAGCGACTTGGTTAATTGTATTTACATCAAAGATTACTTCGGGGGAATAACGAATCTTCATCCGCCGCAATAACTCAGATCTTTTGGTGCCACTCTGAGCAGGGTAGGCCTACCTGTCGAACACAATGGCAACTTTTGTGGACCATAGTGTATTTATTAAAAATAGAGGATTAACTCTTGGCGATGGTGTCGAAGGAGGCGTTGGGTGGCCAAACAACTTTATGAAGCAGATAGCCTCCATCCACTACAGCGAAATAGTGTCACTCTTCTGCAGCATTGGAGGGAAGCGGGGTGAATGCTGCGTAGACACTATACACTAGATATAATTATACTTAAATTATTGTTAAATAATAATATTATTATTATTACTACTATTATTATTAAGAAATGTGATAGAATGATACTTTCGGTTTGGTTGGCTAGAGTTGCAACTCACAGGTACCTTCATGGGATTTTTATGCCAATTACCATACGCCGGGAGATCGCCAATTTCGAGAGGTGTACTTGACCGAAACTGACAATTTTGATACTCCGTGGACGCAGAATTTGATGCTCTACAACTTTTACTTCATGAGTTTTTCTCTCAGAGTACTAATTTCCAAGCTGCAGAATCATATATAGTACTATATCTCAGTTTTTGGCAAAGTTGGACAAAATCGTCGTTCTTTGACCGTGGTTTTGACCATACTACCTGACCGAATTATTACGTTATGGTACTCCTTCGACGCAGAATTTAATGTTCTTTAATTAGTTATATAATAATATTTTCGGTAGGATGCACCGTTTAGGAGTTATAGGCGTAAAACCAATAATAGTCCTAAAATTTCAAGGTTTTTTTGCTGCCAAAAGTTTTCTCGAGGTTGCCAATTTCGAGAGGTGTATTTCACCGAAACTGACAATTTTGGTACTCAGTGGACGCAGAATTTGATGCTCTACAACTTTTATGTCACGAGTTTTTCTGTCAGAGTACTCATTTCCAAGCTGCAGACTAATATATAGAACTATATTTCAGTTTTTGGCAAAGTTGGAAAAAATCGTCGTTCTTTGACCGTGGTTTTTGACCACACTACCTGAACGAATTATTACGTTATGGTACCCCTTCAACGCAGAATTTAATGCTCTTTAATTAGTTATATCATAACGTTTTTGGTAGGATGCACCGTTTAGGAGTTATAGGCATAAAACCAAAAATAGTCCTAAAATTTCGAGGTTATTTTGCCGCCAAAAGTTTTCCCGAGGTCGCCGATGTTAGCATTTTTGTTTTTTTACATCTTTGTATCCATATATACAAGTTAAAAAAATAAAATCTTCTACCCCACCTTTTGCAACATACACCCCTGTTTCGATTCTCTACTGACTGGCCTATAAGGAGAGATTTGAATTTTTGAAAGTCAAAAACACTTTCAAGTATACCTCAGCCAATAGGCATGCCGAAATGAATTCATGAGGACCAACTGAGGCTAAAATTACCAATGAAATAAAGTTTGAAATATTAAAAATAATAGTTAAATATCTTTAGAACAATAATCCTTGGCCAAATTAAAAATGAAATAATAAAAGATATCAATTAATAGGCCTACATAATTAACAACTCTCTTTTTATAAAAAAAATTTCAGTTTTTATTCTACACTTACCCCAATAAATTCAAAAAAGCACTATGAAATCTACCTCAGCCTGTGCCCTGTAGGCCTACCTAAAGGGATTTTTTATACTTATTTCTCCATCAATTACACAAATCCGAAGTGTAATCACCTATTGCTGGAATTTTGTCAAGCCATAGAATCTTTACATCGTATGCCAGCCAGTTCTGCATCAATCGAAAGAGTATTTTCTTCATTTGGGTTAATACAAACAAAATTGAGAAACAGACTAGGCAATGAAAAAGCCCAGAAGCTTGTATACATCAACAGGCAGAATAAAGCAAATATGCAAGAGTCTTATGATGAATGGTGAATTTACCATATTTACTTGAATATAACGTGCCCAATTTTTGTCCATTTGTAGATTTCAATACTGAGGTGCGCGTTAAATTCTAGTACAAATCCGTTTCGTAGGTCGGAGGTAATAATGATCTACATAACAAGGCACTGCTATAATTCTCAACTTCGTTCATTTTATCGTTAGCCTACACCATATGAAATTTAATTTCTGAAACATAATGAAAAAATAGTTTTTGTCAATTCTATAGTGCAAATGTGGAATATTGTGCATTGTCGATTTTAAACTCATTTAAGAGTGGTATCAGCTTTTATTGTGAAACATGCATTTAACATTTTGTTTGTCCATTTAGCAATAAAAATAAGCACCTCCGAGGATTCCAGTGATGAACACATTAGTGAATATTGATGAGCCATGCCTATAGGTCTACTTGTAGGCCTAAAACTGGCAGTTAACTGTAAATGTTTATGTGTTGGTTCATTATTCTATAAATACTAAGACAAAATTCCAAATAAAATATCCTATTGATGCGCATTACATTCGCTGACAAACTCTTTTTTTTATGATTTTAAGTTTCAAAATCAGGGTGCGCATTAAATTCGAGGGTACATTATATTGGAGTAAATACGGTAATTAACTATTGCTGGGAATTACACAGTGAAGTGGTACAGTGAGTCCCACGCAAGAGTTGGTCAATGACGTGGGATTCTGCGAAGCGGCAGGCACAGCTCCAACTCCCGAGCGATCGGGTGAAATATCTACGCAAATAAAGCCGCGATTGGTGTAATGATTCAGGTTCTCATATTTACAGTTAAAATTACAATGAAAATAACCACATACCTCATCACAAGAGCTGCTGGAAATGTTCTTCTCTTGCATCCACACAATACTGGCACCTTTTCAGGAAATTTTCTTTCACACGCTTAATTTCAGCTTCCGAGACAGAGTTAATTTCTCTTGTGGTATTGTTTTTAAGTTCTTCTAACAGCATGTGGCTATTATTTATGGGGAAACTTCAACAAGAAAAATTAACTCTATTTCGGAAGCTGAACTTAATGCGCGTAAAAGAAAATTTCCTAAAATGGTGTCAGTATTGTGTGGATGCAAGAGCAGAACATTTTTAACATCTCTTGTGATGAGGTACGTGGTTATTTTCATTGCAATTTTAACTGTAAATGTGAGAACCTGAATCATTACACCGATCGCGGCTTTATTTGCTGTGCCCGCCGCGACGCGGAAACCCGTGTCATTGGCCAACTCTTGCATGAGACTCACTGTATTAAATTACACTAAATACAATTTTAGGTTTCTGAGCTTGTATCTTTTAAATTTGTGATGTTTGGAAATAAGAACATGAAAGAAACTTCAATTATTTTTACTCAATTTGATTTTATTCAGTTAAAATGCCTGGCATTTTTCAAGTGAATAAGACTGGTAGCTCTGCATTTGCACTCAGTAGGCCTACTACAGGTTCTGAGCTTGTAACTTTTAAATTTGTGATGTTTGGAAATAAAAACAAGAAAGGAACCTCAATTATTTTTATTCAATTTGATTTTAGCCGGATAAAATGTCTGGCTTTTTTCAAGTGGATAAAACTGAGGCCTACTATAGGTTCTGAGCTTGTAACTTTTAAATTTGTGAACTTTGGAAATTTAAACATGAAAGGAACTTCAATTGTTTTTGTTCAATTTGATTTTAGCCGGATAAAATGCCTGGCTTTTTTCAAGTGGATAAAACTGGTAGCTCTGCATTTGCACTCAGTAGGCCTAAGCAGGCCTACTACAGGTTCTGAGCTTGTATCTTTTAAATTTGTGATGTTTGGAAACAAGAACATGAAAGAAACTTCAATTATTTTTACTCAATTTGATTTTATCCAGATAAAATGCCTGGCATTTTTCAAGTGGATAAGACTGGTAGCTCTGCATTTGCACTCAGTAGGCCTACTACAGGTTCTGAGCTTGAAACTTTTAAATTTGTGATGTTTGGAAATAAAAACATGAAAGAAACTTCAATTATTTTTATTCAATTTGATTTTATCCAGCCTGGCTTTTTTCAAGTGGATAAAACTGGTAGCTCTGCATTTGCACTCAGCAAGTATTACAGGTTCTGAGCTTGTAACTTTTAAATTTGTGATGTTTGGAAATAAAAGCATGTAAGAAACTTCAATTATTTTTATTCAATTTGATTTTATCTGACCTGGCTTTTTTCAAGTGGATAAAACTGGTAGCTCTTCATTTGCACTCAGTAGGCCTACTACAGGTTCTGAGCTTGTAACTTTTAAATTTGTGATGTTTGGAAATAAAAACATGAAAGAAACATCAATTATTTTTATTCAATTTGATTTTATCCGGCCTGGCTTTTTTCAAGTGGATAAAACTGGTAGCTCTGCATTTGCACTCAGCAAGTATTACAGGTTCTGAGCTTGTAACTTTTAAATTTGTGATGTTTGGAAATAAAAGCATGTAAGAAACTTCAATTATTTTTATTCAATTTGATTTTATCCGGCCTGGCTTTTTTCAGGTGGATAAAACTGGTAGCTCTTCATTTGCACTCAGTAGGCCTACTACAGGTTCTGAGCTTGTAACTTTTAAATTTATGATGTTTGGAAATAAAAACATGAAAGAAACTTGAATTATTTTTATTCAATTTGATTTTATCCGGCCTGGCTTTTTTCAAGTGGATAAAACTGGTAGCTCTGCATTTGCACTCAGTAGTCCTAAGTAGGCCTACTACAGGCTCTGAGCTTGTAACTTAAATTTATGATGTTAGGAAATAAAGACATGAAAGAAACTTCCATTATTTTTATTCAATTTGATTTTATCCGGATAAAATTGCCTGGCTTTTTTCAAGTGGATAAAACCGGTTAAAATCAAGCCGGCTTTTTTCATAACAACCCTGACCTTGGGGGCCCCCCAATGATGTCCCATCCTAATATAAAAATTAATATTCCACCTCTTTTTTCACTCATCGGAATTTTTGTATTAAATAAAAATATAGCGTATTGGACGTGTTACCAATAAAAAAAATTGACTCTAGTTACGACTGTTTTGGTCCCAGGTTCATGAGTCGGTCACGAGAGATCACTAGGAGTTGCCAGTTGGATACTGCGCTGAAATGCATCATTTACTGATGAAAAATAAAACATGTAATTTTATTTAACATTGACGGAAAAATTTAACTATGAGTTGATGAGTTGACCGCGAGAGACCTCTAGAAGATGCGCTATGGGTTACATGCAGAAGATGTATCATTTAATTGAAGAAAATAGAGCAAGTCTTAACTTATAAATTAACTTAAGAAAACATTTAATGTGTAAGATGGTCTGTAAGAGTTCAAAGGCATTCAAGAATAAATTCCAAACTTATGTTTAGCACTAAAGTTGTGTTTAACTATTTGCATTTGAGTTGCAACTTGTGAAAGAAGTTTTTCAGAACTGAAATTAATAATAATAAGAAAACTCGCACAAATGTGCATTTAAACTAAGGTACCACCTGTCGACAATTCCTCCCGATACGTGACTTCCAGATAGCTTAACTGGAAGATGCCTTGTAATGCCACCTCTGAACTGCTACCGGCAAGAACGCAGTAAAAATTTGTAAAATGGTCCTTAGCTGATTGAGCAAAGAGGTGTGTTTGTTGTAGTTCGGTAGTCCTCCGCTAGGTGCGGCAGCTCGGATTTGTATTTCTACAATTAAATTACATAATAACACATAGTTTTAAGTGAATTAATCGATTTGTGCACTTCTATTTCATTCACTTGTGAGCATAAAATGACATTTTTGTGTAAATTAAATCTTCCAGCATCAATTCTGAAAATAAGGTGGCCAGAAAGATTCCGCGTCCTGCCATCTTGTTTCAACCAAGATCCCTAGCAGTTGGTACTTTGTCAGCCACTCCATCCTCCTGCTAGCTTATCTGGAAGTTGTCTTCCCAGACAGATTTTGTCAGGAGACCATAATACGCAATTCTTGGCCAACTTCCAGATAGGCCTAGGTTCTCTATCTGGTAGATAAATAAGATAGCAGGAGGTCGTCATACAGGCCCTAAGTCTTTGCTGTAGTCCATCCAAGACTTCACTCTGTTTGGACATACAGAAAAATGGTATCTTGTGCACTTATTTTCACATAGTTTACACACGCACTCTTCTGTAGGATCATGATACTCGATTCTTCTGCAAAGCTTATGGTGAAAACCATGTATTGCCAGTCTTGTTATGGCACTGCGGAATTTATTGTTTGGACCTATCCAGTTTCGGTTCATCATCGCTTCAGTTGAGTAAAACTCTTGCCAAATTTCTCTTCTTTTCTGCTGCCTGTCCTCTTTTAGTTGGCATTCTTGTGGCGTAGAAGGAAGTAGGAGTATGATGCGTAGGTCTTCTATTAGGAATGTCTCGCGCGCCAATTCATATGCCAATCTCGACGGAGCGAATTTTGAAATCCCCAATGCTGCTTTTAAGAATCTTGCTTTCACCTTCTCTATGGTGTTTAGGTCTCCGTAGCTAAGTTCTTTCCACATTAGCTCTATCCCATAAGTTAGAACAGGCATTATCTTAGCGTAAAATAGTTTCATCGCTGTTGAGAGAGAGATCTGTGTGATGTTATTTATGTCTTGTATGGCAATGATAGCGGCTGCTGCCCTTTCTTTGATATGTATTCGGAAAGATTTTACCGTTGTTTGGAGCGTCACTCCTAGGTATTTGAAGGCATTTGTAATTTGTAGTGGTTCATTTTGCAGTTGGATGTGGTCATCTCCTGCCACTCTTCCACCCTTTCTGAAGATCATTTGCAGGGTTTTTGTATCATTGATCTTAAAGTCGTTTCTTGCAGCCCATGCTGTGAGGTTGTTGATAGAGTCCTGTATTTCTTTCTTGTCTGTTGAACCGAGAACCATATCATCAGCATATATGTACATTTTTGTTGTTAATGTGCAGATGTCTGTTATATCTGCCGTCATTATATTGAAAAGGAGTGGGCTTAGAGGGTCCCCCTGTAGAACCCCTCTGGTTTGCGCAACTTCTTTTGATTTCAGCATTGTGTCTTTATGAAATTCTGTGCCAAGATGTTATGTATAAGAATGATGGTGTATGTATCTAGTTGGCCAGTGTTTTCCAGTTTGGTCATCAGCTTCTGTCTATTCACATTGTCAAATGCTTTGCAGTAATCGACGAATACTGCGTAGTATTTCTGTTTTGGCTCTCTCAGTGCATCTCGAATGTCATTAATCAGACATTCTACTGCTTGTAACGTGGAGCGACCTTTCCGAAAGCCAAATTGTTGTTCTGGGATTTGCGCATCCAATCCTTTAGTCAATCTTGTATTCAGGATGATTGATAGCAGTTTAAAAGGGTTGTTTTCTAACGCTATCCCTCGGTTTGCGTTCTGATCGTCCGAGTTGCCTTTGCCTTTATACAGCATTTTCAGGGTGGCATGTCTCCAAGAGTTTGGAATATCACCTATTTCCAAACATTTGTTAAAACGTTCTGTCCATGTTATGACTAGATCTGGGCTAGAATCCTTTAGGAATTCATTGAATATTCCATCTGAACCTGCTGCTTTGTTTCGCTTCAGAACTGAAATTAATAAAAAACTATTTGCTCTCAACAATGAGCCAAATCAGACTAAATGGACTAGCAACGTTATTCATCGAGAACAATTTGGCTATGAAAATAAACGTTAATGAGACAATTAGACAATTTTCTGGTGTAAAAGCTATAAAAAGACAATTGTAGCAGCGAAGTAAATAACGAGCTAAGTGCCAAAATGTGAAAAAATGGGTGAATTATGATCTATGTCCTATCGCACGTTACATATATTACGGGCTATCTCCAAACTTCACTGCAAGTAGTTACAAATTCTGTCACAAGATGTCATAAGCGGTATCTCCCAACAGCAATGTGTAAAAACCGCCATAAGTGCCTAAGCCAGCTGACACGTTGTAGGTGCGTGTATTCAGTGTTGTTTTTGAGCTGTTATCCTATCATTACTCGTAGATAATGGACATAAATACGCAAGAAAAGGAGAAGAGAAGGAAACGTGGGGAGGGGCGGAAACAAGAAGAGCGAAAAAAGCTGAGAAGTGCAGGAATGCCCTACACAACAAAGAAGAACAAGCAAATCCCAGGAAAACGTTCAGTAGCCAGAGAGGTAAGTTCCATGATTTTGAAAGAAAATAATAAGTTTGTTTCCTTCTTAATGATGCCACAACAATTCAAACTTTTTTGTCTCCCACTATAGTACAACACGAAATAGGAAATGCTTTTGAACTCAACTTTTAGGTTAGACTTAACCAACATTTATGTAGGCGAAGAAAGAACTGTTCATGGTTTTTGTGTACACGGACTAAATCAAAGATTTATAATTATGTATATATGTTCTCAAAAAATGATATATTATATATAGGCTTTTTGTTTTTGCAGGTGTCATGCAAGTGCAAGTTGAAATGCAGCATTCTGTCACATGAACAGAAGAAACGTCTCTTCGATGATTTTTACGGATTGAAAGATACTTGTAAGCAGAATTCTTATGCGATGTCCCTTGTTCATATTGGATCGGTAAAGAGAAGACATGGTACTTACAGTGATCCAACTGAGAGTCGGCGTCAAACTTCTGTCACCTATACTCTTCCTGATGGTAAGGGTGAAATTCGTCAGGTTTGTCAGCGATTTTTTTGAGAGGTTTTTGCCATTTCCAAACGTAGAGTAACTACTATTGTAAATCACAAGACAAGTGGAGGTATGATTTATGTTGAAGGAAGGGGTAACAAAACAGTTCATCGGAAATACACAGAAGAAGATGAGGAGAAAGTGATAGAGCATATAAATAAGTTCCCTAGGGAAGAAAGTCACTACACAAGGGCAAAGAATATGAATAAACAGTATCTGAGTCCAGATCTAAGTAGATATAGACTTTGGAAAGACTTTCTTCAGAAGTACCCTAACTTTTCACACATACCATATCGTTTTTACTGCCAAGTTTTCCAAAAGCATTTCCCTGATCTGAAGTTCCACCAACCTAGACATGATACCTGCTCAACATGTGACTTGTTCCATAATCAGCTTAGAAGTGATCCTAACAACAGTCATTAAGCGTGATAGAGAACTTCACCATCGCACAGTAGAAAGTGCACTACAGAAAATGAAGTCAGACAGAGCAGATTCACAGGAGCCTGGTAGCTCAATATGCACTGCAGCAATGGACCTCCAGAAAGTGCTGTCACAACCTACCCTTACACATGGGGATATGTATTACATGAGGCAACTATCAAACTACAACCTGGGCATCCATATTGCAGATAATGACACAGGACACGTGTTTCTCTGGCATGAAGCGATGTGTGGCCGTGGAGGTAATGAAATCGCATCCTGTGTTTATAAAGCATTCACCTCAGACATTAGCCTACAACAAAACAAGATGTGTTAAATATGTGGAGTGATAACTGTTGTTCTCAAAACAAAAACAAAATGATTCTGTTTGTGTGGATGTATCTAGTGTCAAAAGGTGTTTTCAAAGAGATCAATCACAAGTAAAATCCAAGTCTGAATGATAAAAACACTTTTTCCTCCACTTACGTCACTTTTAATAACACAGGACTAGTTTCGAGAGCCTTGTTCACTCCCATCATCGGCTGGTGGTCGACTGGTATTCTGGTTGCCATGTTGGTTTGTATATATATACATTGTTCTGTGCTGCCCTCTCGTTCCGTTTTTGTAAGTTGCACTATGTCATCTATAGGTGGGATTTCAAAGTTCATAACCTTGTCTTCTTTCTTAGTGATGAATATTTTCTCCCATACGTTCAGTTCGGATGGTTTCTTAACGTGTTTTAATAGTTTGATCTCCTTTTTAACACTGTGGTTTTTTGTCCAGCAATGGTATGCAACTGCTGATCTTTCGGTCTGCATTAGTTTTAAGTTTCTTAAGTGTTCCTTCATTCTTATTTCCAAACTCCTCCTGGTTTGTCCAATGTAGATCTGATCACAATCTGCGCATTCTATTTGGTAGATACCTGATAGTTTGGTTTTTGGTGTACTATTCTTCAGTGGGTGGTTGAGCAAGTTCCTAATGGTATAATTATTCTTTGGTGCCAATTTTATATTGTGGTTTTTAAACACTTTCCCAAATTTATTAAAGAATTTAGGGTGGTAAGTAAATTTTTTGCCCAATGTACTAATTTCTCTGATCTTGTTTTTCTTTTAATCATTTTGTCTATGAAATTTGTCTTAAACCCATTAATCGTTGCCACTTCTAGTATATGTTTATATTCTTTATTATACTCTGTCTTTGTCATTGGTATATTAGTTAATCTATGAACTAGGCTATGAAAAACAGCAAATTGGTGAGCTTTCGGATTGTATTTATTGCATTTAATGTAGTTGTCCACATGTGTGTGTTTTCTGTAAATTCCGAATTCCAGTTTACCATGTTTCCTCATGATTTTTAAATCTAGGAAAGGCAAACATCCGTCTTCTTCCATTTCAATGGTAAACTTTATCGATTGGTCTTGTGTGTTTAACAATTTTACTGCTTCTTCTACAAATCTTTTTGGGATGATAGCGAAAATATCGACGTACCTGAACCAGTTTTTAAAAATATGTGGGAATCACAAGTACTTAGTTAAAGGTCATTCTTTTAAGAGTTGTGATAGAGATTTTGCTCATGTTGAGCGAAGAAAACACCGGGCTTCATGTGAGGTTCCCACAGATTTGGCCAATGTTATCATTACAGCAACCAGAAAGCCATTCCAAGTAACACTAATGATGGAAAGTGACTTTTTTATTTTAAAGCAGCTGCAGAGAAGTTAATAAACACCAGTAACCTGCACATTACTGCGGCAAGATGGATTCAAATACGATCAGATAGACCAGGAGTTGTTCTTGTGCGTAAGTATCTGAACGAGATAACACCATGGAAAGAAGTCTGGGTAATGAAGAAGCACATCCGTCCATCAATGATAGCCGAAGTGGATCTGCCTTTGCTGAGCTGTACGAATAGATTGACCACAGAAAAAAAAGACAGATTTAAGGGCAATGATTCCATACCTGAAATCAGAAAACCGGGAATTTTATGAAGACCTCTTGAAGTGAGTTGATACACTTGAAAACATAATGCTTAATTAAACTAAAACCAGTTTTGTTTCACGTAGGAGTTAGGTCGTTTTTCATGTAATGTGTGATGAAGATAGATCATTAAATTTTGTCTGAAAGTAACTCTTTTTTTTTCAAATAATTGTCTTGATGTACATTCTCGATTCTTACATAGCATTAAAGAGAAGTATATGAAATACATGTTGCTTTTTTTTTGGCTCTCTTCCTTGTAAGAAATAGCTTTTAGAATGTTTTTTCACGCTATTGAAAAATATGTTATTGGGCACTTAGCTCATTATTTACTTCGCTGCTACAATTATAAACGTGGCTATTTATTCTATTATTTTTTCGTATAGATTAGCCCATGGAGAAGATCTGACAAACCAAAAAGCTAGCCATAGAAAAAGAAGTTAAAAATAGCCGTGTGGTAGCTTTTACTGGGGGAGGGGGCCTCAAAAATAAATCCGCCCCGGGCCCCAAGTGGTCTAGCTACGACACTGCATTGTATATCTACGCACTGCATTGTATATGAAGAGTCCACTGCAAAAGGGGGGAATGTCAAAATTTTGTGAAAACTGAGATAAATGTGTATTATGATAGACCAAATGGAGTAGAATAACATAGCCTTAAATGCATTACAAAGAAGATGATAGTCTCTCACAGACAGAAGTTTAAAGTTTTGACTCCTACACAAGAAGGGGGAATGTCATAGGAAAACAGAGCAAGAAAGGGGAATGTCATGTGTTTGCTGCATTGCATTAGGTAATTGACCATTCATTGTTGTGGCTTCAATGATTAATGCCGACTTTTTCTTTGTCATAATATAGTAATTAATAACATGGCACTCATTAACCAAAGATATCCAGCTGAATTGCCAGAACACTGAATAGCAGTATTTGAGAGTGCTCGCATGAAGCCATCTCCTTACCATGTCGTACATGTAGATCAAGCTAACTGGACATTGTACTTGACTCCGATGTTCAGCAAGACCTGTCCGATGGCAACAAGACCTATTACTGAAATTGTCTTTTCATTCAACCATCCTCGTCTGGTGGAGCACAGATCTTCATGGAATGGACTATGGGAAACTTCAGTCATGGTTCCCATTAACAGCCCACTGACACAAGAGAAGAATATTCAACTACAGAGTGGAGAGTTTGTGCTGCCTGATAAGCTTTATCACTTTACTGCACTTAAATTTTAGTGATTCCATGAACAGCTCATAAGCAGTGATAACATTACTTACAGTAGGCCTATTTCTGTTTCAGATTTGTTGCAAATTTCATGGGAAAAGTTCAGTGATTTGCAACAACTAAAGTAGTTCTGTAGTCCAGAAGCAAGAGAATATTACAATGCACTACCTCATAGGAAGAAGCCTGAGAAATGAACATGCTGTAGAAGTTCAGTCACCTGACATTCCCCCTTTTTGTAATTTATTTTTGTACATCAGTTAACAAAAAAATTATTTTGATAATGAAGACGGAGTATAAAGTGCTTCGTTTTGTTAAGAATCAATAAAGAAATGTGTGTTCAGTTATGTGAAAAAAAATGAACCACTTCTTTTTGTTTAATATAGTGTGGTATGGTTTTAAAGATTAAAATTCATTTTACGCAAAACGAAAATAAAGTGACATTCCCCCCTTTTGCAGTGGACTCTTCATATCTTAAAATTAATTGTATGTTTGCTATTGGTTCGCGGTCGTCAGAGATTGCATAAAAGAAAATGGATTCATTCAATAATAAGTCACAGGAAACGTGAAGGCGTGTTTGCTGCAATGCATCACAAACTTAGGGAATATCCAGAATTTTTATTTGAATTCTACCGGATGTCAGAGGGTTCCTTTGATTATGATCTATCTGTGGTCTCAGGCAGAATTGCATAGGGTGCTCGAGATGAGTTACTGCCACTGCCAGCAGATTTCTACAGATAGTGAAGCCAGGTTGCCGCGACAGATTACTGTGCCAAAATGGAACATGTCCTATTCTGCGGCAGTAGGAATTTTTACTACTGCAGTAATTGTGTTAAGAGCAGTACAATGACTGCCCATATAGCCACCTAGACTTGTTTGTGTGTGTTCCATTTTCAGGCAGTAGAATGCTGCTCGTGGCAGCGGTCAAATACAGCTAGTGGAGCCGTAGCCTAAGGGTTGTTTTAGAATTTTTCAATTTTTTCAAAACTGCGCATTTTGAAATATCAAAAATAAAAATTTAGATTTCAAATTTGACAAAATACAGTTATTTTAACCCATATTAAGTTGGATATCAAATAAAAGAGCATAGAAAATGCTGCAAAATGACACCTTTCCCACCTTTCTATCTTAATTAGGAGAGCTGCAATCGAGTTTAAAAAATATGTCGATCTTACGATTTTGGGAGATTTCTGAAACGTTACATGGCCATATTTTCAAAACCATTTGATATACAGTATAAAGACAAAATTTTATATTTTCCTTAGTCTATAAAGAGGGCACCTAAAGTATTTTTCAAATGGGAAGCGTTTTCCTTCACTGCCAATCACGTGTACAAGCTAATGCAGCACCGCTACCAGGAAGGGTCTACCTTCCGTCTCGCCGTCTCTGACTGGACCGCGTATCTAAGCAAGGAGAAGAACAAAACGCTTCCCATTTGAAAAATACTGTAGCCTATGTACCAAATTTCATTAAAATCTGAGATGGTCAGGAAGAATCACTGTGTTGATTTGACACGGAATGACTTTTTAATAATAATTGTGAAATAGCCTATTATGTTTGGTGCAAGGGTCTTCTTTTAGTTGAAGGGTCATTCCATGTCAAGTGAACCAATTTTTTGTCAATTTTGAACATGACCATCTCCGATTTTAGTCATACTTGGTTGTCATGAAGTACCACCTGAGATATGTTAAAGTGCAAAATATCAGATTTTTATGTGTTGTAGTTTTCCAGTTATACCCTTCTGAAATATGGAAAAAAACCAAATTTTCTGCATAAGTGCAATCACAAAATGACGCATAAATCAAGCTGGAATTGACATAGATGAGTGGGAAAAGTACCAAAATGTAGCTTATATTATGAGCTTTAATTTGATATGTCACACGAGTACTTTCGAAAAAAAAATATTTTCAAGGTTACCCCCAAAAAATTTGAAAACTGAATTTTTCAAAAACCTATATTTTGAAAATTTTGAAAAAAATCTCACAGAAACATACATATTTCAGCATCATGTCCTACAAGTTTTGTTATGGGATCGAAATGGGATCATATTTTTTTACATTTATAACAAATACTATGCACGCTGGGTAAGAATATATGGCACCGTAATCTTGCACTTAATTCTAAAATTTCATTACAATCAAAAAGAAAAACTTACAGAAAACATGTTACCTTCCCTTCTTCAATGACAAAAACGTGAATTTATTGTCTACAGTAATTTTCTAGAGCCATGGTTGCCGCATCCATCTCTTCCTTCGAGAGGTAATAACTACGGCCAGTGGGACATGTAGGTTGCACAAGGGTGAGGATCTGAGAGAGAGGCACAGTCAGTTTATTTGGACAGTCACTTTTGAAAGTAAATGATGGAGAAGGACCTGCAGGGTGCAGAAACATCAGTTCCACTATCTGTGCTGTCTCATTTTTGTCCACAACTACACCAAGCCACCAATGATTGTTGTTCTCACATGTAACATATCCTTTTACTTCTGCTAGCTTCAGCCTCTGTTGCACACGTGGTCCTAACACTGAAAAAGTGGATGACTGTTCACTTCTTGAAAATACCTTTGTCAACAACACTTTATCTGACAATGGGATGAAACTGTGGAACTTCTGTGTGCCTGGTATTGCTTTTGTAGACAGAAATCTGTCTGCAAGTATTTTTTCCTCTTTGTTGTATTGTGCTTCATTGAAGAAGAAGAACTGCATGGAGTCGATGTTTTCCTCACTCCATGTAAACAGCTGTGCTGGTGTCATGATTTGATGCTCGTATGGCCGCTGTAGGCTTGCCTTTCCTGCAAGTCTTTTCACAGTACCACCCAGACCGTCACATACTCCTTTCCCATGGGCTGTTGCATAGAAATGCCACTCTGCCTCAATTCCAAAATCATGAACATGGTGGCATAAGTTTGAAAAGTTTTTTCTGTTTTTAAATTGCGCAGCTGCACCATCTGAGAAGTAGTAAATTTTTTTCAAATCTCTAATTACTTCCAACTTCAAATGAGAGATAAGCCTTTTCTGGAATAAATGAACAGCAGTGGTGTCATGCTGTAGACATTCAGAGATACATACAATACTTTTGTAGTGTATATTATGATCATTGTAGTAGACTGCTATAGGAAAAATAGTTGCTTGATCATTGTTCCAATGAAAAGACTGGGCTTCATCCTGTAGTACAAACGAATAATTTTCTGCAAAGTCCATACATACCACAGCTTCATTTACTCCAATATTCTGCTTCAAGTGATTATAATATTCTGCCTGTCTTCTTGCAATAAAAGAATGTCTCTTCAAAATCAACAACTGTTCACACAAAGTTTCTATAAACTCATCTGCAGTTTTGATGAAGGTTACTAAATTACATCTGTCAACAGAAACCCACTGCTTGTATGTAATGTTGTCCACCAGTTCATTATCTAGCAGCAACTGTAACTCATCTTTCAAATTATCTACACCTGGACATGAAGGACATTCATTAAGGTGGCATGCTGTGCCTGGCTCTTCACACATTAACTTCGCTAAACAGGAATTATAATTACTTATATCTGTGCCATCATTCAGTGTAATTTGTTTGGATTTCAACACTTGTAGCATTAATTTAACATTCTGATGCACTGTACAAACGCATACTGTGTGGGTACCACTTCCTCCAGCCAAGACGCAATGTTTAGGTCGTAAATCAGCAAATTTCGAAAATCCAATCTTATCAGTAGGATTTTTGTTTTTGAACAGCTCGTACACTTCCTTCAAGTTGCCCATCACTAGCCTCTTCTGTACATGAATTCTACTACTGTCACCCGTTTTCACAGAAACAAAATCTTTTTTTCCAGGCATAAGACGGCTGACATCATCACTGTTGTAGAACCCTATTACCTTCTCAATCACAGATTCATTTAAAACCTTTCCTGGTTTAGGATTTGGTGTTGCCAGAATACCCTTCGCTTTCACCAATGCTTTAGCTTTTCTTGCCATTCTGTTGCTAACCTGAAATTCATTTTGTATTTCACTGCATGACCAGCTTTTAGGTAGTACTGTTAAAATTTGCAATTTTTCACTAACACTTATATTTTCTTCTTGAAACTTTTCTTTTAGCTGACAAATGACTTCACATGATTCTGATTTATGGTCAACAGTTTTCTCTGTATTTGTACTTGCTGCTGTTAGTACCTTTTCTGTCAAACATTTTTTTATTTTACTGTATTTTTTATCACAGTATGATTTCATTTGCAACTTCCTCTTAGCAACAGGTGACTCCTCTAGAGAGCTTAGAGACTTATTAAGGTACTCTAAGGTAACATCTAAAGCTACAAATGATTCATCAACATTAGTAGGCCTAGTGGTATTGGCTACTGGTACTAAACAGTCATCTGTTGTATCTGTAACCTGTTTCTGCTTTGATAGTTCTTTCCTACAACTGTCACAAATTTTCATACCTACCACAATGGTGTCAAACATGTCACACATCCAGTCAGTAACAGGCCTCACACTTCTTTTCACACCCTGATGTCTGTCTTTCTTGAAAGGGTTGCAGCAGAAAATCTTTGCTGTTTCACTTACTTTTTCAGCCATACTGGGGAAATACACAATGCCTATTTTAATCACTGAACCCACTACTTTACATGCAGCAATACAGTCTTTGTACAGCCTTTGAAGAAAGGAAGCACACTGCATGAGAGTCAAGGCACAACTGAAGCCAGGTCCAACAGGTTACAACTTGCATTCCCTGGCTGACTCACATGCTTGCAGACTGTGTTTACTCATACCCATTTGACCACTTGCACAAGTTGGTATATGCATGTTGGTAAACAACTCCCTGGACAAAGGAATGGATTTTAGAATTAAGTGCAATATTCCTGTGTCATATATTCTTACCCAGCGTGCATAGTATTTGTTATAAATGTAAAAAAATATGATCCCATTGCGATCCCTTATCAAAACTTGTAGGACATGATGCTGAAATATGTATGTTTCTATGAGAATTGTTTCAAAATTTTCAAAATATAGGTTTTTGAAAAATTCAGTTTTCAAATTTTTTTTGGGTAACCTTGAAAATATTTTTTTTCGAAAGTAGTCGTGTGACGTATCAAATTAAAGCTCATAATATAAGCTACATTTTGATACTTTTCCCACTCATCTATGTCAATTCCAGCTTGATTTATGCGTCATTTTGTGATTGCACTTATGCAGAAAATTTGGTTTTTTTCCATATTTCAGAAGGGTATAACTGGAAAACTACAACACATAAAAATCTGATATTTTGTACTTCAACATATCTCAGGTGGTACTTCATGACAACCAAGTATGACTAAAATCGGAGGTGGTCACGTTTTTCCATTGGTTCACTTGACATGGAATGACCCTGAAATGTTATTTTGCCGCTTTTTATATTCATTTTTAATAATTTTGAAATATTATGTACCGGTATGGTGCAAGGGTCTTTTGTTATTGTGAAATATTATTTGTTTTTTAATAGTAATTGTTTCTTATAATTGTGAAATATTATGTTGGCTCTGAAGAGTCGTTTTGGCATTGGTGCAAGGGAAATTATTTCTAATCATGAAATATTATGTTGGCCGTGAAAAGAGCCTGGGGGGGGGGGGGAATGTTCACTTCCGCAGCATTAATTAATTCATCTTGTGTGTGGCACATCATTCAAGTCTAACACACGTCTCTTGGCAATATCATAGTACCATCTGTTACTTCTTCTTTGCCAGCTTTCGTACCAATACATGTAATAATATATCATAGTACGATCCATACGTGGCCTCGTCATGAAATATCTATTAATACTGTGGAGGCATTGTTTAAGTGTCTCAACTGATAGGCCATTACCATATGCAAATGCAGTGATAATCATCCTATCAGTATTCCCCAACCTGTTCCACCACAGATGTAACATGTATTGGAGCCATTCCCGCTTATTCCCAATTAGGGCCTACATCTTGCACCAAAAGTCAGGGTACAGATAATTTCCTACGTATGATAGCCTTCTCACATGTGGTAGCCATTTCCAATGCAGTATTACCGGAAAGTAGGGAGGTAGGTACCGCTAGTTATAGCGGTCAAGGGGAAGGAAAACCCACCCAAGACGTTGAGAGCCTGGGATCTCCCTCAACGTGACAATTATTTCCCGCCGAATTGACTTGCTTGAGCAGTGAGGGTGTTGAGACACACGTAATCTTTGTGCATTGAAGTGCCTTGTTTGAATATTCAAATTGAAAATAGAGCAGGGACCAGCAGCCCAGGTAACGAGGTGCAGCATACAGAATTAACGTGGTTCTTTTTCCTGAATTTGGTCAAATTAAATTTAGTGAAAGAAGTACTGAATTCTGCAAGTTGCATGACTCTTGTTACCTGTGCCTGACTTGCGGTAAAGAAATAAAAGAGGTTCCTAGGGAAGGTCATTCTGAAGGTTTCCATTGGCTCTGTAGAAGGAAAAAAAGTACTACCAGTGTCTCGATGTGTACTGCCAGGAATGACTATTGGAAGGCATATAATTGTCTGAACGATGACGGTTATTGTCATATGACTGTAAACCCCTCGATTCAGTCCAAGGACTGGGAGACGGGTGTGCACACGAACACTATTGAGGGCTTGTGGGCACATGCAAAACACATCTTGCCTTGCACCAATCGAAAAAAAAGGCAAAACTTTCGAAGGCTACCTAGCTGAGTTTATGTATCATAAATGGAAAGAACAAACATTTGAAGACTTACGTCAGATATAGTGTCTGTGTATGATCCTACGAACTGCGATTAAACGTAGAAATTCTCTGCATTTCGTTATTGCAAGTTGTAGCTAGGCCACCGCGATGTGCCTTATACAACCTCTCCTTCCCAAATCAACCTCTACCATCACGTGTGGCAGGTCCTGAGTAATGCTAAAGAGGCTCTGGTGATTGCATTTGCATTCAATACAACTTGCGTTCAACAGAACACAGTGAGCTGCATTACCGGCTGGCAGGTGCATAGGAGAAGATAGGGGAAATGGTCGGCTAGGCAGGAAGGGGGACCTGTGCGCAGCATAAGTACCGATTCGCCGATGTTCCAAATCTTTAAGTGAGCAATTAGCCTACATAACCTAAAATGGTATAATTTGTAGGTCTACTGTTTACAGAACGTGGTCATGACATGGGGTATGGTGCGCAGAATCAATCTCATCATGAAAAAGGGTAGGCAATCTGATGATGATGATGTGTTGCTGCTAGAGCTATCTGTCACTAAACTAACCTTATCCAGTGTGTCCAACTGAAAAGTTTTAAAATAAAGGACAGACACACAGAGTAAAAAGGGAGTGTGGGGGTGGGTGAAGCTAAATACAACACATTACACTAATATACCGTTAATAACAATAGGCTATGGTACGGTTTGGAGTTTATTTTTATCACTGCTTTTATCTGTAGCAACTGAAAACTGACCTTGAGTAAGAATCTGAACAATCTGAAAACCTGCAGAGTTCTTTGGAGGAAAAGTTCAGCTTAAATTTAAGTTTATTAACATATTATCTATTATATATATATATTATTTTTTCAAAATGGCCTCCTCTTCACCCCTTATAGCCATTCCGCTCCTCCCACAGTTTTAATTCTTTACTTTTTATTTTTAGAAGTATATTTTCTACATTTATAATTGATTGTACAAATTATACAATAACATAAGAATACAAAACTCTGCATGTTTTCAGCTTAAATCTGTGTTTAGAATGTTAAAAAAAGAAAAAGCTTGTTCTTTTTGATGGCCTCTTGTTGGGCTATATGTATATAAATTATACAAATTATTCATTATGTAAAAAAAGTTCAAGCTAAAAAAAATGTAGGCTACATCATTGTCTACAAGTATGAAAAACAGAATACAATGTACATTAGAAGTTTGTTAAATAATTCTGGAAACTGTTCTCAACTCACTGAAAAAAAGGACAGCACTAAAAAAAAAGGACAATTAAAGGACTTTTTAATAGTCATCAGTTTAAAGGACAGTCCTTTAAAAAAAGGGCTGTTGGACACACTGCTAATCTGTCACAAACCTAGATTATGTTGCATACCTTGTTTCATCACTAACCTCGTGACTGTTCAACCCACATGTAAAGGTATTGACAGCATTGTATTACGCAACCAAAATAAGTCAATCACAGCTAGCCAATCAGAATCTAGGGGGAAAATCTTTGGACTGCATAACAGACGCTGCAACATCCGGTGAATTCCATGCAGAGTGCTAAAAAAGACCTGCAATTGGCAGCTATGTATGATGCAACTGAAATAAGTTGAATGACCATAGCCAGCTAATCTGAGTGTTGGGAGATAAGCAGGAGGCCGCATAACCAGTGTTGCAACATGGCGCACACTTTGTGCAGTGTATTGAAGTAGATCCAAGGCGTAATTTCAACATCAATGCTAAGAATTAATCAACATAGCACTCGCAAATTTCACTGCCTTAGGCTATATTGTTCACGGCATTCACCGAGGATCAATAACATACATGGGAGTTTTTACAAAATTCTTCCTAATAAGAACATGTGTTCCATATGACAGCAGATTTTTATGTAAGGCCTGAATAGTGGCCTACACGAATGTGAACTTAGCATACTTGCAAGGAGATGCAAAAATAGGTACAAAATCTGTCAACCTTAATTTCATGATAAACAAAAAAGTTACAAAATAAGAACAATTAGCAACAAAAGTGGACTTAAGTTAAGCATGCATGATTTTATCATACTTTTCACACTAGTTAGTTTCATGCTTGCTCTTGCTGGAACAAGTGATTTACAAAATAGAACTTAATTCCAACCACAAATTTTGGGAAAAGAGAATAACAGGTCGCCCCTTAAGCTGCTCCCATTGTACTCACGAGAGACATCTAAGTAACAATGGTAGAACTACTAGCAGCATTGAAAATTAAGCAGGCTGTCACAACAGCAATGCAACGGTCGGAGTGGGCAGAGCTTACGGGGTGATCTGTTCTTCTCTTTGTCCAAATTTTATGATTACCATTCTGATTAATTTTGTACAACAAAAATAAAAATCTTAACACGTTAGAAAATATCAAATATGTTGATCATGCAAGCGGGATCAAAATCAGAAAAGTAGAAAATATGACAGTATCTTGGAATTTTCAGATAGGCCTAAGGTTTCACACGCATAGTTCAAATTTACTGAACCAGTCAACCAACAACATAAATGGTTACGGAAACTTACATGAGGTGAAAATGCTCAGGGATTAACGAAGGTATTCTGGCATAAGATTACAGCAATGACAGCCAATAACAAAACGTACCTACACCGGTTACCACCTACATGTAACTTACAGTACCATTAATGGACCATTCAGACAGAAACTTAACCGTAAACGTAACATAAACTTAAAAGTTTGGGGCCATGTTCTTTAATGTGACCATTCACAATGCATCACGTGAACTTGAAACTTAAAAAAAAATTAAATTAAACTTAACTTAGAAATTTGCAAACACCAAGCTTCTGCGTCAAGTTTATGCAAAAAATAACGATACAATCAATCAGAGCACAGAACAGGAGACAGAAGTGGAAGTAGCCAAGAGATGGCATCTATGAATGAGAAACTCGTCTGTGATAAAAGGCATCCATTACTGGTATATAAAGATGCGGCACTGTAGTAAAATATATGGGCGATGACAAATATAAGGTGCACTTTAAGCTCCGCCCACTCTATATTCATATTTTGTTTCTCAGCGAAGCATGGTGACAAACTATCCTTGTATACTGTCGCTGACACTCCCGACCGTACCAGATATTAAGGCGATATTAAAAATGCGAGTGACTACAGACGAATGGAAACGCGGAGGCTATGAGCTGCGTCACATAGTGGTTAGATTTGCGGTGCACTGCTTCCATCACAAGTTGTGTACCATTCAGAGATTTCACGAACCCGGTTCAGACTGCAGATGTAGCCGATGTGGCAAACCCTGTGATAGATACCATGCCATGTTCTGTGGATCAAGAAGCGAATCGCTAAAACAATTCTGTCTACAGACTACAAGACTAAATGCAAAGGGAAAGATATTAATGCACATTGTGCGATATTCTATTTTCATTCAAAAATGCAAGTGTGCCCCTTGTACCAAATATTTAAAAATTTGAGTGTGCCCCTTGTACCAAATACTAAAAATGCGAGAGTAAGTGCCTTGTACCCAACGATTTGTCAGCTTGTTTATATTCAAAGAATTCGCTGAAGTTTACGGTTAAGTTTCTATCTGAATAGCCCATAAGTTACAAACGCTAATTTTAGAACCAAAAATTGTTTCAAGTTCATGCAACTGTCTCTTACTTATACCTAAACGAAAATCATAGCATCTCACTGGGAACAATCCACTAAATTCAATCCAATATATAAACTCATACCTCTTCATGGTAGGTACAGAATTCAGACCATCATCATTGTTCTTTAGTTGCTTGATTTATCCTTGGAATCTGATGATCCAGCTTCCTTCAGTCCATCTGCAACTGTTACATCATTTTCCTTAGACTTTCCTTTATCTTCTTTGTCTGTAATGTTGACAGGAACTTCTTCCTTACTGGCCTCATCAAAGTTCTCCACAAGCTCTGGCACCTCATCATCCTCCTCAATGCTTGCTTTACCACCCGCAGCACTATTTGCCACGCTAGATGCAAGTCGTTTCAGTTGTGTTAGACCCTCTGGCCCTAACTGACTCAAAATTCCTGGCAACATTTCCGTAATTTGTTTATTTTCACCATGGCCGGTGATAGCGAATGTGTTTGCTGCTAACGAAGCTTGGGCTTTAGGGTTGTTAAAATGGATGACAGTGCCATCATCCTTTATCATGTTAACCTCTTCTATTCCTGGGATTGTATTTACTGACAGCTTTTTCAAAGAACTTTGTAATTTCTTATCATCTGTAGCAGCAGTTGCGTGAACAACCTTCTTCTTTCTGCGTGGTGTACCTTTTCCGCCAATACGTACTTGAGCTTGTAGTTTCTTTAACTTTTCTTGATTCATTTTTCTGCACCTGTGAGTTCGTTCAACACTATATTTTCTTCGTAAACTGCCCAACAGCAATGAATGTTGACTGGAAGGGAAACTGGAACCACAATTACGGCTTCTTTCTTAACACACGTGCTCACCCAAAAACCCGATATGAAGAAAATGGATGCCTACAGGGCTGCTTTGCATTGGGCAAGGGAGTACATCATGTCCTTTATCTCATCGAACTTGTCCTATTATACACAGACAATAACCTAATATTCGTTACACAGAAGGTGTAATTTACTATATAGTTTCACTAATGTTCAATTATTTTATGTATTTAACTGATTCATAATTATAAAATAGTTGTTATAAGGATTTTTCTGTAAACATTTTCGGAGTGAGAGTCTAGCAGAAAGGAAGGCAGCCCAGGCATTCCAACTGCGCTGCAACAAACTCGGTCATAGCAGAGTAAGTACGGATGTTCCCGCTAGGTTCGTAGTTTCACTCCCAGCAATAGGAAGCTTGAAATCCGTTAGATGGCAGGATGAGAAGCATTTTTTATATTATATACTCATATATTCATCTTTTATTGACATAGTATCGGATTTGTATAAATCCCTGACTACAAAATGAAGATACTACAATCTGACATATAAGTGAGAAGTAACAAATTAGGGGAACATAATCAAACAATATAAAATATAAAACTCTCCCCTCCACTTATTTTTTTTTATATTCTGCACTTTTAGGGTGACGTGTCAAAATATGAATGCTCTTTGCCTTCACTTCAATTAATGTGTGTTTATTTACCATGAGTTATCTGTAGGTATAACATTTTCCATGTGAATTGCAAATATGCATTTAAGCCGTATGGATTCATTTTTTGGGGAATTTAAAGACTATTCAACAGACTCTCCGTTAGTATTATTATTACTATAGTAGATCCAGGAACACAAGACTTACTAGGCATGTTCTCTATTTATGTGTTAAAAGTCAATTTTCTCTATTTATGTGCAAAAAGGCAATTTTCGTCCAGCATAATGTAATGTCTGACACAAGCATTCGGTCCAGGGGCGCCAAGTTTTGAAAAATATTGGGTGGGTTGAAAGATTTTAAAATTCTTTTACTCCCGCCCCTTATTTCGTTCTTCCCTCTGGTTTATTGTCTCTTGCTGATTTAACGAATCTTTCTTAATTTATTCTTTCTATTTGTTCGTTTCACTTTGACTTTCTTCTTTTTCCACACTCTTGGCTTATATCACAATTCTTTATTTTGTCAATTAATATCCTGTCTTTTTCTTAATAACAAGTATCATCTAAATTCTAACATATAACATATAACCTTCTTTTCAAAGAAAGGGGTATAATTACATTTTATAGATTGAGAACAGTAATTTTAATTTTTTGAGCACGTCTTGAAGTCAATGGAAATTATACAGAAATATAATTAAATATAGTATAATAGTAATATAGTACTCGTATAATATATTAAATATAATACAAATTGCTTTGGCAGTGGTCGCCGATGAAAAACAAAATACTTTCGATTTCCGCTAATCTCGGCTGATCTCGCGCGGTAAAAGTTAACTCCATCTCAGCTTTCATCATGTCGCCATTATAACGTCTTGCCGCAGAGATGCTGGTTTGGCATTGGTCAATAAATTTGGAATGCGGAATGTGGAATGTCGCATGTGTCGCTTCATTGTAAATTAAGCATAGGCCTATAAGGCAGTAGCGCTCCTCGCTCTCCGCTAGTAGGCTACAAACGGACACACCTACGACGGCCAGATTATTCACGCTCTGTTACTGTAACAATCTGTTACTGTACTGTAACAAGGGCCTGTAACTGGTATGGTTATTTAACAATCCTGAAACTTAGACACGTGACCATTGCTGTGTGCCGGAATTTTGTCCCGCAGTAGTTTTCTTTACATCCCTATAAATCTCATAAATGCCATCGACCTGGGCCGGGATAGAACCCGCGGCCTTGAGCACAGAAGGCCAGTGCCTTCTTCACTGTGCTATTCAAGTCGACAGTATTGATATTAGTAACACACTTTTATACTTTCTTTCTTTATCTTAGTTTTATCTCTCCTTTTTAGGATTTAAGCGACCCAAGCCACCCGGGCCTTACAGAGCCGCGACCTATCGGGAGAGGGATTATCTTTGGATCAAATATATTCTTTTTTTGACCAGACAAGGACATGGAGGACCTTCCAGGATGAGTGATCAGCCCAATGCCGGGGCCACCTCCGAGACAACACGAACACATAGGACACACACACACACTCACTCTAAACAAGGCGAGGATGGGATGAAGATGATAATGACAGCCAGATGATATCTGGGGACCACAAGGGCCTAAAGTTACCCGACATTTGTCTCACAGGTGAGGAAAACCCCCAGAAAAAACCCACCTAGGTAACTTGTCCCTACCAGAATTTGAACCTGGGCCCGCTGCGTGAGAGGGGCGGTGGACAGTTTTATACTTAAAGGTGAAATATATAAAATAAAATAATATATTTCAGATTTCAGATTCACGATCAATCTTCTTGTAGAGCCAGTTAGGCATGGCATTTGTATGAAATCTCCCCCCACCCAAAAAAAAAAAAAAATCAGGTCTACCGTATCACTTCTTTCCTCATTCCTAAAATCACCAATATGCTTGTCTTAATAATTATTTTCCAAAGCGTAAGAAAAGTAATACACCTTTCTCTGTTGGAGCATGCTAGTCAAAGTTTTGGTGCAGATGAGCTTTTGAATGGAGAATAAGGAGTTATGAAATTATGCAAAGCAGGGAAGTTGCATAAAGATAAGAAGTAAAACGTAGCCATGTTATCTTCAACGTAATACTCTACGTTGAAATAAAATATTCCTCTCCTTATGAGTAGGCTTAGCTTGGGATAATATTAACTTCGGTATCAAGCACGAAGGGAACAAAGTTCAGCTTCACTTGCCGTGTGAAAAGGATCTAATCCAAACTTGGAAGTCACACAGATGTAGCATCGGAAAGGGTACTTAGCACTCATGAATATGCAAAGGCAGTCGTATTAACCTGCTTGTTCTCCCTGTATAGCGCTTTGAAGTTTGCGAGTCTATCTTCAATCGAAACTGCAGTCGTAAAAATCCTATCAGCTCATTAGTTTTTAAACAATTAAAGCGTGCTCGATTATTTTCTCTTAACTTATACTACAGTAAAGAGTAGGCTCTCAATTATCCGGCCTAAACTGGACCTGGAGCACGTCGGATCACTGCAAATGTCGGATAATGCAGATAAACAAAGAAATATGCGAAATATAACATTACCATAGCTCTATCGTCCATGTAAATTAGCGCCATCTCCAATGCACTTACATGTAGGGGAGACCGGACTTGGTTGTCACACTTTTCAATCAAATGCATTTTTAATTATTCCTATAGGTTTTTTTATTTAACTAATTATCAAATCTGTCCTTTCAACTCTTTGGCATATTGTAAAACAAAGTTCAAAACAAACAATGAAACAGAAAGTATTTAAATATCATCTTAAAAAAAAAAAGCAAAATGTGACAACCAACCCCACCTCAGGGTTGGTTGTCACAGTCATTGGGGTTGGTTGTCACATTGCAAAAAAATAACCGGAATAAAAATGTTGTAAGTTCAATGGTGTGGTATTTAATACTCATGAAAGCAAGGAAAGCATTCCCATAATATAACGTCATTATTATTAAACTGTTGACAAAAACAAAGTTTTGTGTCATGTGACAGATTAAACTTTTGACTGATACATGGGTTTGAGGCTAACAAGGAACTTTTTGTTTCTTCAAAATTGATAGAAAAATGAATAAACGCATTATTATAGCTTAGAAATCTTGTATCACCTTCAGTCTCTTATGTTAGGCTTCTAATTTGGTCTGCCTCAGAATATTCATAATGAAATGAGAAATTGGATTAACTTTGAATGACTTAGTTCAAACGAAAATAACAGGCACCGGATTAAATCGGAAATACATCAATCAATTATAGCATACATATATATACCATGAAGTCCTTGAGTACAGGCTTCATGAGCCCAACCTTTATGATCTTGTGTTTATACCCTGACTGTATATTTTGCATAGCCATTGCATGAGGAAATGCAATTATCAGAATCCCGGGATGTCTTATATTGTCAAGCTCTTCTAGGATTGTTTATCATTCAAGAATCGCTAGCTCTATTTACTGCTTTCTTCATCTGAAACAATACATAAAATCCTACTGTATTAACCATATTTAAGTTGGGCTGGGTTGGTTGTCACATGAGACAACCAATCCGGACGGGGATGGAAGTCACATGTGACAACCAACCCCTTGACGCCATTTTGGAATTCCATTGCTCTAGTGAGGTTTTCTACCAAGCAAAAGCCGAAAAGCATAAAGCAATATACTCCTAAATAAATGTATTGTTTAACATAATATAGAAGATATTTGTAAACTTATCCGTTTACGATGAAGTAGAAGTAAAATTCAGAGCAAAAATTTTATTTTCAACACAGCAAATCACAAATCTTTCAACAATGGACACAAAACTAACACCTGCTTCGCGGGAAACTGCAAGAGGTGCTAATGGTCAAGGGAGCATCTTTCCCACTTGAAACCAATCACTCCTGCCAACTGCGTATCCAGTTTCTTACTAGTGAGACAACCATCCCGTGTGACAACCAAGTCCGGTCTCCCCTACATTGGGCTGAGTGAATAAAGACGACTATAACAGGGTGTCCATTCCCGTAGCTTCATGATTCACCCTCCAGTTTCATAGAAAGTACCCCCCAAACTTCATATCACGCCAACCTCATGAAAAGTAACTCCCCCATACAATTAGTGGAATAACAGTAGGCCTACTCTAAAACTTCTTCCCAAATAAATGGTATTACTGTATCTATATAATAAGAATGTCGTCTGTGTGCGATGTTCATTTAAATCTAGGGAACGCAGAGAACTGAAAATTTTAACATAGATGGACTGAACAGTGAGTGCACCTCGAAGCTGGATTTTCAATTTTAGCTTTCGTTCGCGAGTTGGAAATGGCAGAATGGCAGAAAACATTATTTTTCCCCTATCGAATTACTAGTTTTCGCTAAAATTTTCAATTATAAAATGAATATTGCAGGTGACCTGACTCTGCTGCCATAACAAAGGGAAAATAAGAGCATCGCCGAACTATGTTTTTGTAAACATAACGCATCAATTTGTTGATCTCTTCGATTTTGTTAGCCCGCTCGGATTGATTCATTTGTCTATAACACGGGTGCTCAACTGTGGCACATTGTGCCACTGTGCGGTGGGGTAATGTCTCCCAATACAGTCGCCCTTGACGTCAGCATAAAGCAGTTTCGACGTGACACTGAACATGAAGAGCAGGTTTCATACGTCACAGCATGGGTGGGGTACTAAATCGTTTCCCCTCAGTTGCCCGGGTATGGTCTATAACGTAACGGTACGCAGAGTTCTAATATATTTTACATATGTGAACGGAGGGGGAATAATAAATGTAAGCATAAATGGAAAAACATTCAATGATTTGGACTAGGGGCATGGGAATTTTAATCTGATGTCGTTTCTTTCCTGGGCAGCGCATTTTAATTGTGAAATGTACCTCAAAGCAGGATGTTTAGCTTTTTAATTATCAATACTTTTAATTGTTTATGCATGATTTGCATGTAAGGGTAAAGTTCAAGAATCTGTTGTCGTTTCAGTCGTTTCATATCGAATCTGTACGCCCATATGACAGCACAAGATTCGTTTCAGTCGTTTTAATTAATTATTTACTACGTATAACAATATAAACTAATATACAAAATCGAAATTGTGTATGTAATTTTAAGAAATTTTGCATACATACCCAGTTCAACCCGGAAAGTAAGCGGTCAACATTAAAATTCAAACAAACTACTCATTCCCTTGAAAAATTATATAATTACTGAAAATATTACACTGAATATTTTTGAAATGCAATTCAGCTCTCATGACAACAATGTATTGTTTACAGTGTTCACATAGAGTTTTGGGAGCTACATAATACTGGGCTTTAACAAATTCTGAGGCTATCAATGTAATAATTTGATGTAAATAAAAAACGAACAATGAAATCCACGAAAATAATGCACAATGTGATACACTCACATAATTTTCTCTACCCTGGACATAGAGAATACCATTTTCTCACTTCACATTTTGATGTAGAAGAGGTCGTATTGCAGGGACAGCATTTTTAATTGTCTCAGCCTGAGCTCGTGCCAACGATTATGCGTTATCAGAAGTCGGTAAAAAAATTCTATCCACTGATACGTTATTCATAGCTATAGGCTCTGAATTAGTTGAAAAATAGGGATGTTTATCGTAGACCCTAAGCATGTAAAAAGAGACAAAATAAGGTGGAACATTTTCAGTCCTATGCGCGCAGTAAATTATGTCCCAGGTTTTTCGGGAGGAAAGTAGGAAAGTGATTTGGAATTTCTTTTTTATTTCAGCTCCTAAACGGTTGTAGGTAAGATGAAAGTGAGAAATAAAATATTCCGTAAAGACAGTACAATTTTCTTTATTTCAACCTCTATCAGGCATGGTGTGTAGAAGCAATTGGGTGCAAAATTTGAAGTCCTCTATGAGCCATAAACGCTGTATCAAGTGTTTTCAGACACCTACATACCTAAATACAGACATAGAGTTTCAAAATAAGAGGTTTTTCATAAGATAATTTTGAATAATACAAAATACAAAACTTGGGTGACGTCGGGCCTTTTAAGCTAGTTAAGAATAAAAGGCTGTAAAAGCGATGCAATGTAATTTTCTTATTACGTTTATGTTAAATAAATAATCCAATTAAAACAAATCGCAGTTGAGTAAATAATCGCGGGCGAAGCCGCGAACACCTGTTAGTCTGTGTAATAAGAGAAAGTGTATATTTGTATATCAATATATCAGGGGTGCCCACCCCCCCAAACTTCATGACGCACCCCCCCCCAAACTTCATTGCTCACCCCCCCAACCTGAGTGAGTGTCGACAAGGGCGCCCATATGATATTTTCTAGGGGGGGGCAATTTTTTAATTAATTTATTTTTTGTTGCTTTAACTTCTTGGGCCACTTTTGTAACATTATATTAATAATATAAAAATATAAGTGCAACAATGATTTAGCCAGAAAATAATTGCGAAGAGGGTCGAAAGTGCCGGGTGGGTTGGATTACCCCCCAAATAGGGGGTCGGGGGTCCATCCCCAGAAAATTTTTTTAATATTGAACTAATGAAAATCACATTTTACGCTATTTTACCACAGAAAAACTAGTTAGGAAATTTGTTTACCATAGCCTACTAAGACATGCCAATGTAAACAAGAAATTCTTACCTAAGTCGGGTGTCCACCCCCGGGAAATTTTTAAATATTGAACTAATGAAAATCACATTTTACTCTATTTTAGCACTGAAAAACTAGTTAGGAAATTTGTTTACCATACTCTAAGACATGCCATTGCAAATAAGAAATCATTACCTAATTGGGGTCCACCCCCGGAAATTTTTTAAATATTTAACTAATGAAAATCACATTTTACGCTATTTTAGCACTCAAAAACTAGTTAGGAAATCCGTTTACCATACTGTAAGACATGCCAATGTAAACAAGAAAATGTTACCTAACTCGGCTGTCCACCCCGGGAAATTTTTAATTGAACTAATGAAAATCACATTTTACGTTAGCAAATTCGTTTACTATACTCTAAGACATGGCAACTTAAAAAAGAAATTGTTACCTAAGTTATAATACTTATTATCATTTATAAGAAAAGTTGAATAACACATGGGATAGTGGACATAATAGGCCTACTCATTATGTTATGAAAAGAAAATAACTGCTATATCATATTTGACACACCAACAAATCTTGTTTAATTAAATAAATCTTTATTTTAAATATAAATATAGAATTTTAGGTTTTGACTTTTGGGGGTCCAAACCCCCTGGACCCCCCTTTCCTAATCCACTGTGGATTCTGCTTCCATGTTGTCGATTTGGTAAAACTTCTGCAAACTTATTATGTCTTAACTAACTTTAAAATAGTTGTCATAAAAGAAAAACACCTGACTATAATAATGATTAATATACATTTTTTTTCCTTGCACCTCCTCCCCCGCCCCTGGGTATGGGAGCCCATGGCTGTCGAAATTCTTCATCTTTATCTTGAAGAATCTGCTTGGGATTTACATCAAAATACGGTTTCCATTTATCTTCGCCACTGCTTTTACTTTCAGTAAACTTCTATTTTATGTCTAAACTAGCGTGTGCCCGCGGCTTCACCCGCGATAATTATTTCAAAAATTTAAAATTAAGATCATAATAGTTAAATCATTATATTTATTAACACCAAAATCACGTGGACTACATACCACGATTAGATAGCATCGCCTGGTAAAAGCTACCTCAGATTCGAGTTCCTTGGCCCAGAATACCCCTGTATAGTGAGTTTCGTTCAAATTGAACAATGTTTGACCATATTTAGGCCTATATTGATTATCCCTCTTCCGTGTAGGTTGAAAATTTCATGCGTGTGCGGGCCTTGATATTCTAAACAAATAAATCGTCCAGAATGGACTTACTAAATCAAGCGATCCTCCGCGATAATTATTTCAAAATTTCAAAATTAAGAGCATAATAAGTTAGTTAAATCATTATATTTATTAACACCTAAATCACGTGAATTACATACCACGATTAGATAGCGTCGCCTGGTAACAGCGACCTCAGGTTCGAGGTCCTTGGCCCAGAAAACCCCTTTATAGTGAGTTTCGTCCAAATCAAACAACATTTGACCATATTTAGGCCTATATTGATTATCCCTCTTATAATAATAATAATATTAGTAGCAGTAATAATAATAATAATAATAATAATAATAATAATAATAATAATAATAATAATAATAATAATAATAATAATAATAATCCTTTTCGGTGTAGGTTGAAAATTTCATATGTCTGCGTGCCTTGACATTATAAACAAATGAATCGACCAGCGTGAGCTACAACATTCAAGCGATCGCGATGGTTTCATGTCTAAGGTATGACAAAAATAGCCAAAGCCTACTGTAATTGATTTGACATTGAAATGTATTACTGAAAACTGATGCTTCGAAAACACAAAAAATACACGTTTTCTGCCCGTTTTTCACTCATAACTCAAGAACGAAAGCAAAAATTAAAAATGTAATATGCCAGAAACCTTCCCGGGAATGTACTCAACAACTTCCCAAAGTTTCATGGCGATCGGACGAATGGTGTAGTAATGCATAAAGGACAGACACACACACATACATTCATTTGTATATAATATATAAAAATGAATGTATGTGTGTGTCTGTCCTTTATGCATTACTACACTACTATATATTATATAGATTATGTTTCAGTGTATACGGATGTTTCTTTCTTGCCATATTTTGTCATGCCTAATAATGGCATTGCACAATAATTCTAAACACTTATATTTAAATTGCTTTTTTTTTTTTTTTTTTTTTTATTATTTTTTTTATTTTTTTAAAGACATTTTTGGGATGCCGAGATGGACTGAAACCAGTAGCCATAACCTCAAGTTTCAAATTAAGAATGCAGCATTATTTATAGACAGATTTTTCCACACCTTCCCTCCCGTTATTATAAGGTGGCACGTAAAATCACTTCCGAGAAAAAAATTATTCTTGCAGGCGGCATTGTACAAAGACTGTAATAACCCAGTAAGAACAAAAACTCCAATAATTCTACCAACAAGCGAAGGAAGAACTGAGGTCAGCGATAACAATGAGAGAATATTGCAACGTTGCTTTTGTTTTGGAAAGCGGAAGCCTGGACCGATTTAGTCAGATCCATTAACATAAAGAAACACCGACCTAATGGTTTATTTCTTTAAAGCCTCCTGGCCACGCAATGAATACCTCCACTATAGGCCTACTAACAATGGTACAGTTCGCAGTCGCTGCTATCGGCACAGAGTGATCAATTTCGTTTCGCGGCAGTTGTTTACAAGGAAATGCGTTTCGCTAATTTGTTGACTATTCACTTCTAAAGAATTAGAAGAGACCTTTTCAAGTTATCAAACTTGACCGTTTTTATTTTTAACATATAAAACGCTAATTTTGCAACAATTTTTAACCCCCCCCCCAGAAAATTCATAAAACGATAATATTTTGCCCCCCCCCAGAAATTTCAATGACGCAGTCTGCGTCTTAACCCCCCCCCCTGTGGGCACCCCTGAATATATCTATCTGTCTGTCATGCCCAGCCAAATCCCCAGCAAGCAGAGATATGAAATTTTTAACATAGATGGACTGAAAGAGGTCCGAGTGCAACTCGAAGCCGGATTTTTAATTCTACGTTTTGTTCGGAGTTACGAACGAAAAACTGGCAAAAATCGGAAGTACCAGTTTAGGCAAATATATCTTAATATTGATTACAGGTGGTCTTGCTATGCTGCCACAGCAATAGGGAAAGAAAGAACATAGCTGAAATCGATTTTTGCAACATAACACATCAATTTGTAGATCGCTTTTTTTTCAATTGTTTATACACTATGGTGCGCAGAGGTAAACAGAATACAGGCCTGAATGGGAAACCATTGAATGATTTGTCGAAACTCAATATGCTTTTTTTTTTGGGGGGGGGGGGGGGGGGGCTAGGCAACTCAAACATGATGCCTTTCTTTTTTCTTTCTTTTTTCGTGGCGGCGCACTCTAATCGAGAACTGCAACTCAAAGCAGAATTTTTAGCTTATCAATCGTTTTAATTCATCATACGTGACATCCGTGTAAGGGTTAAGGTTCATGAATCTGAGATTTTTTTTAATCGTTTCATTTCGAATCTGTATGTCCACACGACAGAATGCATCAGAATTAATTAAGGCAGGTGAGAATAGATTGAACTCAGAGATCCAAAAACTCGTTTTTATGATTTGGAGAAAGGAAGAATTGCCAAAGGACTGGAAAGAATATGTTATTATACCGAGCTATGAAAAGGGAAATAGGGCCAAATGTAATAACTTTTGAGGAATTTCTCTCTTATCATAATACACATTTTTGTCAAGACGAAATCATTGGAAATCACCAATGTGGATTTAGGCGAAATAGATCAACCATTGATAGCATATTTTGTATTCTCCAATTCTTGGAGAAAAAGTGAGAATATAATACGTCTATTCGCTAGATTAAATCATAGATTAAATCAACATGATTCAGTTAAGCGAGACAAATTGTACAATATCCTAATTGTGTTTGGGATACCAAAGAATTTAGGTAGGCTGATCAAAATGTGTCTAAATGAAACCTATAGCAGAGTCAGGGCGGGGAAATTTATTTCAGACAGGCTTGCCATTAAAAGCGGATAGAAGCAAGGAGATGCACTATTGCCTTTTATTTTTAATTTCGCTTTGGAATATGCTATTAGGGGAGTTCATGAAAAGAAGGCAGGCGTAGAATTAAATGTCAATAACCCGATTTTACCTTATGCAGATGATGTTTGTCTGCTGGGCGAGGATGTAAACACAATTGAGAGAAATGCAGGAAGTCTTTTCGATGTCGGCAGGAATCTCAGATTGGAAATTAATACAGAAAAAAAACTAAGCATATAATAATGAAACTTCAAAATAATGCACTGCAAAATATTAGATAGTCGGTAAATCGTGCGAACAAGTGGAGAAATTCTAATATCTGGGAGCAAAAATTACAGATACAGAATAACATTAAGTTGGAAGAGAATATTATAGGAGAAAAATTCCTCCGACACTGGGACTTGAACCCAGGACCTTTGGCTATTCGCGCCAATGCTCTACCAACTGAGCTAAGCCGGAGTCCAATTCACAGCGCCGGAAGGAACCTCTCTCCTATGACTGATTGCCCTAATGGTCTACCTCACAGACAGACAAGTTATGTCATATGCAGTACTGTGAGGCACACTAATTAGTGATTTTTGTGACCGGGCTCCCACTGTTATTGTACAGTTGACATTCCAGATAGATATATAAGCTTTCATGAACCACAGATTATTGTCTCTGTTGGACATTACATGAGGTTCCTTCCGGCGCTGTGAATTGGACTCCGGCTTAGCTCAGTTGGTAGAGCATTGGCGCGAATAGCCAAAGGTCCTGGGTTCAAGTCCCAGTGTCGGAGGAATTTTTCTCCTATAATATTCTCATGTAATGTCCAACAGAGACAATAATCTGTGGTTCATGAAAGCTTATATATCTATCTGGAATGTCAACTGTACAATAACAGTGGGAGCCCGGTCACAAAAATCACTAATTAGTGTGCCTCACAGTACTGCATATGACATAACTTGTCTGTCTGTGAGGTAGACCATTAGGGCAATCAGTCATAGGAGAGAGGTTCCTTCCGGCGCTGTGAATTGGACTCCGGCTTAGCGCAGTTGGTAGAGCATTGGCGCGAATAGCCAAAGGTCCTGGGTTCAAGTCCCAGTGTCGGAGGAATTTTTCTCCTATAATATTCTCATGTAATGTCCAACAGAGACAATAATCTGTGGTTCATGAAAGCTTATATATCTATCTGGAATGTCAACTGTACAATAACAGTGGGAGCCCGGTCACAAAAATCACTAATTAGTGTGCCTCACAGTACTGCATATGACATAACTTGTCTGTCTGTGAGGTAGACCATTAGGGCAATCAGTCATAGGAGAGAGGTTCCTTCCGGCGCTGTGAATTGGACTCCGGCTTAGCTCAGTTGGTAGAGCATTGGCGCGAATAGCCGAAGGTCCTGGGTTCAAGTCCCAGTGTCGGAGGAATTTTTCTCCTATAATATTCTAATGTAATGTCCAACAGAGACAATAATCTGTGGTTCATGAAAGCTTATATATCTATTAAGTTGGAAGTTAAGTGTCGTTTGAAATCAGGAAATGCTTGTTTTTTATGCAGTTCAAAAAGTTTTCTTTTCTCGTCTTCTGTCTACAAATCTAAAAATAATTTTTTTAAGAGGATTATCCTACCGCCAGTTTTATATGAATGTGACACATGGTCTCTTACTCAGGGAAGAACATAATCTTACAGTGTTCGAAAATAGGGTGCTTAGGAAAATATTTGGACCTAAGATAGATTAAAACGAGGACTGGTGAAAACTCCATAATGATGAACTTCATAACCTGCACTTTTCACCGCATATAATAAGGGTAATTAAATCACAGAATGGGCTGGACGTAATGCGCGCATGGAGGAGGAAAGACATATCTAAAAAATTTTTGACTGGGAAACCTGAAGTGAAAAGTCCACTTGGACGACCTAGACGTAGATGGATTGACGATATTAGGATAGATTTAAAAGAAGTAGGATTTCGAGGTGTGGTTGGATGGAGATGGCACAGAATAGGGTTGAATGGCGGGCTCAGGTAAGCGCGGCAATGAACCTCCTGGTTCCATAAAGTAGATAATGTACCTTTAGCTTGCTTAGGAATTGTCTATTGCCATTGAGTAAGTAAGCAAGCATGTCCACAAGACAGGACAAGATTTTCATTTTTATCGTTTTAATGATTTGTTTACTACGACTAAGAAGGTTATTAAAAATAAAATTATGTAATTCATGCAATATATGCAAAAACTATCTCAATGGTAATAAATATAACGTTCTGATTATTTTTCTGTTAAAGGAATGATTTAAATAAAAATCTAGCGGTTGGATTAATAAACGTGCGCAATGCCTTGGGCAGCTGCTAATTTCAATTGAAAAAGTATGCTTAATGCGGCTGCTTTTACATGATATTTATATAATTGATAAAAATTATAGCCTACAGAATATTATGAAACAAATTTGAGAAGAGCTGAATGTTTTAATTTCTTAATAGTTAAGCAATAAGAAAATAAGTAAGCAATAATACAGGCAGACCACAACGCGAAAGGCCGACAATGGCTGAGGTTGCACTCGCACATACAACTCTATTTCGTCGGTGCCGCACTTGGGTAATAAATGCGTTTTGCTATCTGCAATACAACTTTAAGCCTATTAGTTGAACCATGGCTTCCTTCAAACAGGCTGGAATATAGGAGACGTGGCAACATCGAGTCGTTGGCCCTCTCGCAGAGCGGCCGGCGTGGTTTGAGCTTGCAAGAGATGGTGTTGTATTGTCGAGTTTGAATGTTTCAAATTATTGACAACATGAAATTAATAACTTCTTAATCATATGATAATATTAAATAATACCTCCATACTTACCATACCATACTTTGCCAATATTTTGTTAACAAACTATACCAAATTGAAAAATGAACATTGTACCTCAGCCAGAGTATGTAAAAAAAAAAAAGCTTACCACTTTAGTGTGATTTTGTGAAATGTATAGTCAAGTCTTTTTATAATAAATTTGATGATACTGAGTTTAAGCCTATTTATTCAATTGAAAATACAACAATTAAATAAACATCAAATCACTTGCTTTCTTAAATAGGCCTACATTAATTTTAAGTGCCTGTTTGATGATATAAAGAAAAAATCCAATCTAAGAGCAGAAATTGTTTAAAGCAAAATAGCAACAAAATACGGTTTAAAGGGATTTATTAGCGTGATGACAAAACAATATAATAATCTACCTCAGGATATCAAAAAAGCTAACAAATTAACTGTTTTCAAAAAACAGGTTAAAGCCCACCTGCTTAATGAATATTTCAATAACTTTCTATAACTCTGATAACTTCATCTAAATTTTTTTAACATCTCTATAGAATAATTTCAGTAGCGATTGTAATAAAAAAATAAATAAAAATGTATTATATAACTTTCTGTGAAGAAAAATTGTTTGTGACTCATTGTACTCTTTTAGTATGAAGTAAATTGTTTAATGGTTTAAACTTCTGTTTAGCAAATAGATTATATTTAAATTTTAATTAATCTAATTTTACTTAATTAAATTTCTTTATCTTAATTGTTCTTCTCCCTTGTATTATATTCTATACCTTATTATGTGTATTACGTGTATTCTTAAATTAATTTGTCCTAATTTTAGTCTATTAATAAGTATTGAACTCTGGTTCTATTCTATAATTACTACTCTCCTTTGTCTTTCTATGTATTTTTGACAGGTATTTTGTTTGTTTTGTATATATATATATATATATATATTTTTGACAGATATTTTGTTTGTTTTGTATATATATTTTTTCTTATAATCTGTGCAGTCTCTATTCTATTACTTAGTAAAGTCTGCCTATGATGTACTTTTGACTGTCCCTTTATGCGAGCCATATGTGCTCTTTGGGACCTTTAAGAAATAAATAAATCTTATTTATAGAAATAAATCTTATTTATAGTTATAAATGTGAATAGGTTTGAAGAAGAATGAAAAGCAAATCATTTTTTTTCCCTAAAGAAGTCTAGGCAAGACGAAAGTTTTCTCGGGGAATTCAACCAAGCTTTTAATTCTTTGTCTATTTCGTATGGAAAATGCCTCTAGAGTTTGAAATGTTAATGATTTTTTCAAAAAAATTGGTCGCGATACACTGATTTTAAGCCTAGGTTAGATAAAATGTAATATTTTTATCATTTACAAAGGTAGAAGTTTGTTTTCTATTAGGTTGTATAAGTGATTGTATCTCCGAGTTTCATAATTAATACATTTGTAAACTTCAGAATATTGAAATATACAGAAGAAAGTAATGAGAGTAAAGAAAACATCACGATTTAATATGTAATTCCACCTTCCATAATAGCTGTGGGCCGGCCGGCCGGCCAACGAGACCCAGCTGATGCGCTGTTGCCAGCTTGTATATTCCAGCCTGTTTGAAGGAAGCCATGGTTGAACAGTATATTAAATACTTTATTCACTTCTAAAGATTTAGAAGAGGTTTCTATTACCGTTTTTGACTATTTTTATTTTTAACATAAAAATGCCAATGTTGTAACAATTTTCAACCTCAGCCCAGAAATTTCAATGACGCACTGTGCGTCTTAACCCCCCCCATGGTTTTATAATTTTTTCCGGATATAAAAACTATGTTCAGAATTTCAGCTTTATGTGTTTGGTACATTTGCGACAAATCGGAACAGCAGTAGCCTATCCATTACATTGATATGAAAGTGTATGATATGCGTTCATTTTTCATTAAGTGAAAAAGTGTCTGATTTTTCGTCGAGATAGCTCGTAGTTTCTTCTCCAACAAAAGTTCCTCTCACGGGAATGTTTTGCAATTAGTGCACTGAATAGAGAGTTATTATCCCAGCTTAGGCGTTCAGTAAAGAAGAAGTTTTATACTTTGGGCAAGTCAATAAAGACTTTGAGTAAACATGCGTAACTTAATTCCGGAACGGAGCGGATAGCATACTATGTTATACTTTAGCCTCCTGTATTCTGATCACTACCGTTCAGCTTTACATTTCAGTTCCATCGTTATCCGTATATAGAAGGTCTTGTGAATCAATTCGTTCGCTTTGAACTGTATTAGGAAAGGTATATTTGATTTCTTCTACCAAGTGCATACGTAGAGGGAGTATTGTGTTAAAACCCTCCTATTCTATTTCGAGTTCACATTATTATAGATTCTGAGATCTCCTGAATCTATAGCCCAATTATTAAAAGTTAAATTTTACTCGACTTCAAAAGAAAGAGGGGGTTCTCAACTCGATCCACACACACACACACATTAATACATATACTATGTTTTTCGCACCAATATTTATGTATTACGTATGTATTTATGCATTATGTATGTATATATGCATTATGTATGTATATATGCATTATGTATGTATATATGCGTGTATGTACTTATGAATGTATGAATGTGTATGTGTGGATGTATGTATGTATTTATTTATTTATTTATTTAAACAGTATGTTCATTACAAGTAATATTACATATTTAAGTTCTCATTTCATACAATTAAAAAGATACATGCTATACCGTATAAAATTTGAAGTTTTCAGAAATAATGTTTACAGAATTAATAATTTGAATGTTATTAAGTGCCAGTATGCCAGTATGAGATTATGTGGGGGACGAAAAAATGTCTGTCCGTCTGTCTGTCTGTCCGTCTGTCTGTCTGTCCGTCTGTCTGTCTGTCCGTCCGTCTGTCTGTCCGTCTGTCTGTCTGTCCGTCTGTCCGTCTGTCCGTCTGTCCGTCCATGCGTCTGTACGCACCATAACTCAAATACGCTTTTTCGGATTTTCATGAAACTAGGAAAACACATTTATAATGTCAATGGGAAGAACCCTATTGATATTGAACCAAATCGGTTCACCGGTACCGGAGTAATGCCCAATTTAGTGCCTATTTTTATAGATTATGGCGCTTTTCTAATAGAAAGGCGCCATAACTCAAGTACACTATATCGGATTTCCATGAAACTTGGTATACGAATTTATGACATCCATGAAAAGTTCCCTATTGAATTTGAACCTAATCTGTTGTCCGGTACCGGAGTAAAACCCAATTTAGTGACTATTTTAAAGGCGCAATAACTCAAATGCTCTTTATCGGATTTTTATGAAACTTCGTATACGCATTTATAATGTCCATGGAAAGACGTCTATTGATATTCGAACAAATCGGTTGGACAGTAACGGAATAATGCCCAATGTAGTGCCTTTTATGTTAATATATGAGAAGTCGCGATAACTCCGATATGCTTTATTGAATTTTCCTGAAACTTTGTATACCCATTTATAATGTACATGGGAAGACGTCTACTTATATTAAACAAAATCGGTAGACCGGTACCGGAGTAAAACCCAATTTAGTGTCTATTTTAAAGACGCGGTAACTCAAATACGCTTTACCGGATTTTTATGAATCTTGGTATACACATTTATAATGTCCATAGGAAGACGTCTATTGATATGGGATAAAATCGGTTGACCTGTTTCGGAGTGATGCCCAAATTAGTGCCTATTTTATGGTAATATACGTATTCGAAAGAATTTATAAAAAAATGCGAATCAGTTATCTTGACAACAAAGCCTATTGTTTTACTGTGATCTTATAAGACTTTGAAAATTAAAATACAGTTAGCTATGACCGAAAACACTATTGCTTTACATGCACTTATCCAACAAGACCGTTAAATTGACCCAGATGGCTGAGATGGTAACGTCTTGGCCTCACATTCTGAAGTCCATGGTTCAAATCCCGAAACCGGCCAATTTGACTTTCGTTGTATTTTTATGTGAGTGTGCGTTTGTCAAGATATCACAAATCTGTACAGTTCAGCTGATACTGGAAGATTTTAATCTGATTAAAAAGAACTAGACCTTTGTTCTTCCGTAAGCCCTGCTTAATGAATAAATCTGGAGCTTAACTTGGAAATCAATTAAAAAAAAAACATATTCTGCATATCATAATTGCAGTCATAACTGATTAAACAAAAACATACTGGCACTTTGTTACATCAGTTTACCTGATTTTATTTGTCACTGAAATTTGTGAATGTTGAAATATATTAAGAATTTTAAGTCGCAATACATTTAGCTTTGACAAATAACACTATTCTTTCACATATGCTTATCAAACTAAACAGTTAAGCTGACTGAGTTGGCCGAATGGTAACGTCTTGAACTTGTATTTTGGAGGTCCCTGGGTCAAATCCTGGTGCCGGCCGTTTTTAAATTTTTTTTATGTTTTATTTTTATGTGAGTGCGCGATTGTCAAGATATCATTAGTCTGTGGTTCTGCTGACGCTAGTCGATTTTAATCTGATTAAAGAAAAAAAACTTATTTTCTGCATATCATTATTGCAATTATAATTGATTTAACAAAAGGATTTATTAAATAATTCCTAATTAAATGTGCTTAAACTTTTGGATGTTGTTGCGAATAATTAACTCTTAATGAAATGGTCATTAAGTATGGGATATTTCTGTCAAACCACTTAGGTCATGAAGATACGTAGAGAAAACATTGGAAATTTATTTTTCGTTCATACATAGAATTTATTTTTCATTCTCATCCCAGGAATCTGAATATTGATATTCTGCCAGAGAATTGTTCAAAACATACCGAACCAACTGTTATTTCCAGATTCAAGCCGGTCAATAGCACTTAGTAATTTTTTCCCACATAGAGAAATAGATTTTAAAAAATAAGTTATGTACATGTTGCCAAGATATTACTAAATTCTTGTACGCCATCAAAGAATTTTGTTGCTAAGAGATCGTTCTTCATTTTCGGCCTGGATCAAAATTAGTAGTGATTTGAGAAACATTTCTGTTTCTCAAAAGCATATAAAATGGAATCTCCGAAGACTTCAACTTCCGAAACTACACTCGCTAGGCTTAGAATTCAGGTATTTATAGCCTGTGGTTTTTGTCCTGGTTTCTTTTATAACTTCGGCATGAGTACTGTATTCTTGTGTGGGTTTGCACCTGTGTTGATGTGGGTATTTAAATAACACTGTTAAACACACATTTTGTGACACGGAAATTTTTTGGTGTTTCCGATGTATTGAGGCACCCTAATAACAAATCTAGAAACAGAAATTGCCTATCACCCACGGATTTTTAGTAACAAGCGTTTATTTTTTAAATATAATAAAAAAACAGCAATCATTTCAACAGTTTAGTGAGTCACTGTATGCATATTGTACCACTTCGTGTAATGTATGTATCAGCAGTGTGTTAAGACAAGTTCATTCCAGTATATCAAATGCAAGAAGTACGCACCCAAATGAGATTGTGCATTAGTAGGCATTTACCCGCATATGAAGTTACTGCATTCCCTATGTCGTCTTTACTAACGTGTGTGTTCTACATACTTGGTTTATTTTTTATTATTGTACTGTGATTGACTGTGAATTAACAAGTCAATACAATGCCTAGGCAGTGTGTAAATAATGTCAACAGTTTTTGTTATGAGTGTGAAGAAATTACTTTTAAATCGCAAAATCGTAATTTCACCCAACTTGTGCGAATAGCTTACGAACTTTATTTCGGATCAAGATAAGGAGAGTAGGAGATCAAGATAAGTCATGGGCCCCTCACATATGTTGCAAGACTTGTGTAACAATGTTAACAGGTTGATTGAAAGGTCAAAAACGTAATATTGGATTTGCAGTACCAATGGTGTGGAGAGAACCAAAAGACGGTCCATCAGATTGTTACTTTTGCCTCACTAAAATACAGGATGCTGTGCAATATCCCAATTTACCATCAGCCTGGCCCGTCAAACATAGTGAAGAACTTCCTATCCCAAACCCACCAGAACCGTGGAGTTTGGACGAAGGTGATCCACCTGATGGTGTGCAATTCGCACAGGAAATCGACAATGATCCAGACTTTCAAGCACCAAAATGTTCAACAAAGCCACATCTGATTTCAAACGCTGAACTGAATGATTTAGTTCGAGATTTAAAACTAGCAAAATCACAGTCAGAACTCCTAGCATCCAGATTAAAAGGATGAATCTCCTCGAAGGTGAGGTACATATAACTGACTTTCGAAATCATCAGAAAGGACTTACACATTATTTCGGTCAAGAAGGGATTTTGGTATAGGCTCCTGCACGGATGTTGACAACTTATTTGATGCATTGGGGCAGGAACATGAACCAAGCAATTTGCGCCTATTTATTGATTCTTCTAAACTTAGCTTAAAAACATTAGATCGGAACGGAAGGGGGTTCTTGTATCTGAAACAGAAATTTCCGAGAGTTAGTGAGGCAAAAATTAAAGAGGGCATATTTGTGGGACTGCAAGTACGAGAAGTTATGAAAGATGGCAAATATGACAACATGCTGAATGAAGCTGTACTAAGAGCATGGAAAGCTTTTAAAACAGTTGTGACCAATTTTCTTGGATATGTCAAAGCTGAAAACTACAAAGACCTTGTGACTGAATTACTTAGTGCCTAGAGCGAAATAGGATGTAACATGTCATTAAAACTTCACTTTCTGGATGCTCACCTCGATTTCATTCTTGAAAATTTGCGCGCCGTAAGCGACGAACATGGGGAACAATTCCACCAGGACGTCGCAACTATGGAAAAGCGATACCAAGGCAAATGGAGTCCTAGTTTGCTTGCTGATTACTGCTGGACATCAATCCGAGATGCCGCAGTGACAAAATATCGCAAAAAAATATTATAATAAAATATTGAATTAAATATAATATTAAGAACATACCGAAAATAATATATTTCAGTATAACACAAAACACTTCGTAGCAAACAAATAGTGGGTGATAGAGAAAAACCAAGGTCATTTTCTGCTTTCTGGTGAAATTTTACTAAGGTACGCCTTGTTTTATCCATGTCACAAAAAAAAGGGTTGATTTTTGTTTACCAGTGTAATTTTATTTGTAATCTGGGAAGCGTATTTCTTGCGTGAAACACCCAAATTAGAAGATAAAGCGTATAATTTTAATAGAAAATATTGCTTCATTTAATATTAAAGAGCCCATTATATCCATGTAGGAGATAATGGTTTAAGAACTTCTGACTTTTATAGCCTATAACGTTATTTCAAACCGTATTTTGGAATGTTGCCTAATGGAATTAGTGCTTATGTAATTTTAGCACAACGTTTTTTATGAAGTTATAGGCCTAGCAGCGCGTCTCATGTTGTACTGTAGATACGTTTAAATTAACAAGTCATTTATTGATAGTCTACAGCAGAGGTACACAGAGTTCCTCGTATAACCCGCCGGCCGCGGAAGAGTTTGATCAGGTCCTTAGCGTAGAGAAAATGTTGATACGAGCGAACAAAGATAACATCAACCTGCATACATAAATGTACTAGACCTGGTCCGGGATCGAACTCTCAATCTTGCGCACAGAAAGCCAGCACGATACTGACTGTACCAAAGCCGACTCACTTATTTGTAAACTGATGCAATCCAGAAGGAATAAGTTCAACAAAGGAAGCCTTGTTCGGTTTATAACATCCTTGCAAACAAATATATTGAAAATCAGAGTCTGAGCACAAATATATCTGCGTTTGAGACTATGAGAATGTTTGGAGAATCCATGTTATTACATCTGTTTCTTGGAGTATTGTAAATATAAATAAAATCGCTAAGAAGTTCACACAAAATTAACCTAAAATGGCGCAATGAAATACTGTAATGTGTGTTCACAGAATCGACTGCTCAGGGGGAGGGAATCGTTGGGTCACGTGGTGCAGCCAAGGGCTGAAACTTGATGGCGGTCTATATGGTGATCAGCAAATAATTAGCTTTAATGAAATTAGATTAGACCATGTACCGTATTTTTATTGAATATCCAAAATTGGATTAAACCCTATTTCGCCCGAAGGTATATTAGGGTTGGAGATAATGAAAAAATGAGTTAACAATAGTTATTTATGAAACAAGTGGCGAAAACGAGATTTTCTATGTTCGCGAAACGAGCCCGTAAGAGCGTGTGTAGCAATCCTACGAGCAAACTAAAACCATTTTACCATGTGTAACATACAATATGTTTTAGACAGACGTTAATATGTGTGAAATACAAATTTTATTGCGTGCCGTGCAGCGATATTGGGAACTTCCAGCCGTCCTGCCACCTAGTATGCACTTGTGCAGCAAGGCTTTGATTTTCTGGTGCATGGCTCCCAACATATTATGGGATGGAGTCGATAACGCTTTTCAGCGACCAAGGATTACCAAAATATGTTTTCTTATCGAGGCTAGTGTTCACGGAATGACAGTGATGAAATTAACTGCTTTACTAGAAATTCTTATAAGATAGAAGAATAATTTCTTTAACATTAAATGTTGTTAATTGTTTTTATTTGTGTTATTTTTTATGCATAAGTAACTTAATCGTTTTAGAACTTATTTTTGAAGCACTATGCCATAACAAGGTAAGTAAAAAAATTTGAAACTTTGTTCACGACTTATATTAATGATACTACAGAAACCTCTACATGCAGGCACAAATTTGGCTTTACGCAATTGGCTATACAATATATGAGTGTTCAAGGTAAGTGTATATGCATTGATTTTATTTAGGCGCGCAACATAACCAAGGTAAATTGACTTTCCTTCATATTGCAGAGATATCTTTATACCTTCAGTTATCATTGATTTAAACTAAGGAAGTATATATTTCTGCGAGTCAATACCCTGGAGAGATTTCTCAATACTTGATATGAGTACTTTAAGAAGAGCTCGTTTTAATACATTTTAGAACTGTTTATTCGGGTTAATCTCAACGACATATTCCACCATCAATTTCACTCACCTGAAACTAAGTCACATATAACAGATTTATTGCTAGCACATTATTTGCTAATACTGACAAATATGATAACATATTACTCAATTATAAATATTATATAGGCCCTCTTACAGACTTTCAAGAATTCTAAGAAGAGGTGAATAGCTATTTATGTATCGAGTGTGCAAAGCGTGGCTTTAGCCAAAAGCATGGGATGTAGATTTTTACAGCTTATTCCTTCGGTAGAACAATAAAAAACTTTCAACAAAAATATATTCATCGTCCTAGTTTCTTCTGCTTAAGCTACTTGTCTCTTTCCGATCTCCCTGGGGCGGGTCTTTTGAATATATTAGGTAATTCTCCCCTCTGTGTCTAGGCCCTCAATAACTTGCACGGAACTGTGTTCTTCGAGCTACGAGTACTGCCCAACCATGTCTACATGATTATTAGGTGTTAGGCTATATAGAAGTTGAATTTCATCACTAAATGTCTCCTTCATTCCCTTTTCATTCATCTCGTTATTGCCTGACAATTTTTCTCTGTAGGTCTACCTTGTTCTCGAATATTCAGAGTGTTTTGTTCTGAATTGTCGAAAACAGAATCTAATTTCGCATCTACAGAGCACTACTCATAATATGATTGTTTTACATAACCCAAATTTCAGATTCGTATAGAGCTAGAGAGGTTATATGAGCTCTGGATGGAACGACGAAGGATAGATCGAGAAAGAAAGAGCGGCTCGGGGAAGAGCAGCGGAGCAGATACCAGCTCATGGTAGAGTAGCGGAGGAGATAGCAGCCCATGATAAAGCAGCGGGGAGATAGCAGCTCATGATAGAGAAGCGGAGGAGATTGCAGCTTATGATAGAGCAGCGCAGGAGATATCAGCTCATGATAGAGCAGCAGAGGAGATAGCAGAGGAGGAGATAGCAGCACATGATAGAGATGCGGATGAGAAAGCAGCTCATGATACAGCAGCGGAGGAGATAGCAGCTCATGATACAGGAGCGGAGGAGTTAGCAGCTCATGGAAGAGCAGCAGGAAATAGCAGCTCATGATAGAGCAGCGGAAGAGGTAGCAGCTCATGATAGATCAGCGGAGGATGTAGCAGCATATAATAGAGCAGCGGAGGAGATAGCAGCACATGATAAAACAGCGGAGGAGATAGCAGCTCATGATAGAGCAGCGGAGGAGATAGCAGCTCATGATAGAACAGCGGAGGAGATAGCAGCTCATGACATAGCAGCAGAGGAGATAGCAGCTCATGATAAAGCAGCGGAGGAGATAGCAGCTCATGGTAGAGCAGCGGAGGTAGCAGTTCATGATAGAGCAGCGGTGGAATTAGCAGCTCATGATACAGCAGCGGAGGAGATAGCAACTCATGATAGAGCAACGGAAGATTTAGCAGCTCAGAGCAGAGGAGGAGGTAGCAGCTCATGATAGAGCAGCGGAAGAGATAGCAGCTCATGATAGAGCAGCGGAGGTGATAAAAACTCATTCTACAGCAGCGGAGGAGAGAGCAGCTCATGATAGAGCAGCGGAGAAGATAGCAGCTCATGATAGAGCAGCGGAGGAGGTAGCAGCTCAAGATAGATGAGCGGTGGATGTAGTAGCTCATGGTAGAGCAGCGGAGGAGATAGCAGCTCATGATAAAGCAGCGGAGGAGATAGCAGCTCATGATAGAGCAGAGGAGGATTTAGCATCTCAGAGCAGCGGATGAGGTAGCAGCTCATGATAGATCAGCGGAGGATGTAGCAGCATATAATAGAGCAGCGGAGGAGATAGCAGCACATGATAAAACAGCGGAGGAGATAGCAGCTCATGATAGAGCAGCGGAGGAGATAGCAGCTCATGATAGAACAGCGGAGGAGATAGCAGCTCATGACATAGCAGCAGAGGAGATAGCAGCTCATGATAAAGCAGCGGAGGAGATAGCAGCTCATGGTAGAGCAGCGGAGGTAGCAGTTCATGATAGAGCAGCGGTGGAGATAGCAGCTCATGATACAGCAGAGGAGGAGATAGCAACTCATGATAGAGCAACGGAAGATTTAGCAGCTCAGAGCAGAGGAGGAGGTAGCAGCTCATGATAGAGCAGCGGAAGAGATAGCAGCTCATGACATAGCAGCAGAGGAGATAGCAGCTCATGATAAAGCAGCGGAGGAGATAGCAGCTCATGGTAGAGCAGCGGAGGTAGCAGTTCATGATAGAGCAGCGGTGGAGATAGCAGCTCATGATACAGCAGAGGAGGAGATAGCAACTCATGATAGAGCAACGGAAGATTTAGCAGCTCAGAGCAGAGGAGGAGGTAGCAGCTCATGATAAAGCAGCGGAGGAGATAGCAGCTCATGGTAGAGCAGCGGAGGTAGCAGTTCATGATAGAGCAGCGGTGGAGATAGCAGCTCATGATACAGCAGAGGAGGAGATAGCAACTCATGATAGAGCAACGGAAGATTTAGCAGCTCAGAGCAGAGGAGGAGGTAGCAGCTCATGATAGAGCAGCGGAAGAGATAGCAGCTCATGATAGAGCAGCGGAGGTGATAAAAACTCATTCTACAGCAGCGGAGGAGAGAGCAGCTCATGATAGAGCAGCGGAGAAGATAGCAGCTCATGATAGAGCAGCGGAGGAGGTAGCAGCTCAAGATAGATGAGCGGTGGATGTAGTAGCTCATGGTAGAGCAGCGGAGGAGATAGCAGCTCATGATAAAGCAGCGGAGGAGATAGCAGCTCATGATAGAGCAGAGGAGGATTTAGCATCTCAGAGCAGCGGATGAGGTAGCAGCTCATGATAGACCAGCGGAGGAGATGCAGCTTATGATAGAGCAGCGGAAGAGATAGCAGCTGATGATAGAGCAGCGGAGGAGATAGCAGCTCATGGTAGAGCAGCGGAGAAGATAGCATCTCATAATAGAGCAGCGGAGGAGATAGCAGCTCATGGTAGAGCAGCGGAGGTGATAAAAGCTCATCCTACAGCAGCGGAGGAGATAGCAGCTCATGATAGAGCAGCGGAGGAGATAGCAGCTCATAATAGAGCAGCGGAGGAGATAGCAGCTCATGATAGAGCAGCGGAGGAGATAGCAGCTCACGGTAGAGCAGCAGAAGTATCAGTTCATGATAGAGCAGCGGTGGAGGTAGCAGCTCATGATACAGCAGCGGAGGATATAGCAGCTCATGTTAGAGCAGCGGAGGATTTAGCCTCTCAGAGCAGCGGAGGAGGTAGCAGCTGATGATATAGCAGCGGAATAGATGCATCTCATGATAGAGCAGCGGAAGAGATAGCAGCTCATGAAAGAGCAGCGGAAGTGATAACTTCTCATTTTACAGCAGCGGAGGAGATAGCAGCTCATGATAGAGCAGCGGAGGAGATAGCAGCTCATAATAGAGCAACGGAGGAGATAGTAGCTCATAATAGAGCAGCGGAGGTGATAGCAGCTCATGATAGAGCAGCGGTAGAGATAGCAGCTCATGAAAGAGCAGCGGAGGTGATAACAGCTCATTTTACAGCAGCGGAAGAGATAGCAGCTCATGGTAGAGCAGCGGAGTTGATAACAGCTCATCCTACAGCAGCGGAGGAGAGAGCAGCTCATGATAGAGCAGCGGAGGAGATAGCAGCTCATGATAGAGCAGCGGAGGAGGTAGCAGCTCAAGATAGATGAGCGGTGGATGTAGTAGCTCATGGTAGAGCAGCGGAGGAGATAGCAAGCCATGATAAAGCAGCGGAGGAGATAGCAGCTCATGATAGAGCAGAGGAGGATTTAGCATCTCAGAGCAGCGGATGAGGTAGCAGCTCATGATAGACCAGCGGAGGAGATGCAGCTTATGATAGAGCAGCGGAAGAGATAGCAGCTCATGATAGAGCAGCGGAGGAGATAGCAGCTCATGGTAGAGCAGCGGAGGAGATAGCATCTCATAATAGAGCAGCGGAGGAGATAGCAGCTCATGGTAGAGCAGCGGAGGTGATAACAGCTCATCCTACAGCAGCGGAGGAGATAGCAGCTCATGATAGAGCAGCGGAGGAGATAGCAGCTCATAATAGAGCAGCGGAGGAGATAGCAACTCATGATAGAGCAGCGGAGGAGATAGCAGCTCATGGTAGAGCAGCGGAAGTATCAGTTCATGATAGAGCAGCGGTGGAGGTAGCAGCTCATGATACAGCAGCGGAGGATATAACAGCTCATGATAGAGCAGCGGAGGATTTAGCCTCTCAGAGCAGCGGAGGAGGTAGCAGCTGATGATATACCAGCGGAATAGATGCATCTCATGATAGAGCAGCGGAAGAGATAGCAGCTCATGAAAGAGCAGCGGAGGTGATAACTTCTCATTTTACAGCAGCGGAGGAGATAGCAGCTCATGATAGAGCAGCGGAGGAGATAGCAGCTCATAATAGAGCAACGGAGGAGATAGTAGCTCATAATAGAGCAGCGGAGGTGATAGCAGCTCATGATAGAGCAGCGGAAGAGATAGCAGCTCATGAAAGAGCAGCGGAGGTGATAACAGCTCTTTTTACAGCAGCGGAAGAGATAGCAGCTCATGGTAGAGCAGCGGAGTTGATAACAGCTCATCCTACAGCAGCGGTGGAGATAGCAGCTCACGATAGAGCAGCTCATGATAGATGAGCGGAGGATGTAGTAGCTCATGGTAAAGCAGCGCAGGAGATAGCAGCTCATGATAAAGCAGCGGAGGAGATAGCAGCTCATGGTAGATCAGCGGAGGAGATAGCAGCTCATGGTAGAGCAGCGGAGGTGATAACAGCTCATCTTACAGCAGCGGAGGAGATAGCAGCTCATGATAGAGCAGCGGAGGATATAGCAGCTCATAATAGAGCAGGGGAGGAGATAGCAGCTCATGATAAAGCAGCGGAGGAGATAGCAGCTCATGGTAGAGCAGCGGACGTATCAGTTCATGATAGAGCAGCGGTGGAGGTAGCAGCTCATGATACTGCAGCGGAGGATATATCAGCTCATGATAGAGCAGCGGAGGATTTAGCCTCTCAGAGCAGCGGACGAGGTAGCAGCTGATGATATACCAGCGGAATAGATGCATCTCATGATAGAGCAGCGGAAGAGATAGCAGCTCATGAAAGAGCAGCGGAGGTGATAACATCTCATTTTACAGCAGCGGAGGAGATAGCAGCTCTTGATAGAGCAGCGGAGGAGATAGCAGCTCATAATAGAGCAACGGAGGAGATAGCAGCTCATAATAGAGCAGCGGAGGAGATAGCTGCTCATGAAAGAGCAGCGGAGGTGATAACAGCTCGTTTTACAGCAGCGGAAGAGATAGCAGCTCATGGTAGAGCATCGGAGGTGATAACAGCTCATCCTACAGCAGCGGAGGAGATAGCAGCTCATGATAGAGCAGCGGAGGAGATAGCAGCTCATAATAGAGCAGCGGAGGAGATAGCAGCTCATGATAGAGCAGCGGAGGAGATAGCAGCTCATGGTAGAGCAGCTGAAGTATCAGTTTATGATAGAGCAGCGGTGGAGGTAGCAGCTCATGAAACAGCAGCGGTGGATATATCAGCTCATGATAGAGCAGTGGAGGATTTAGCCTCTCAGAGCAGCGGAGGAGGTAGCAGCTGATGATATACCAGCGGAATAGATGCTTCTCATGATAGAGCAGCGGAAGAGATAGCAGCTCATGAAAGAGCAGCGGAGGTGATAACATCTCATTTTACAGCAGCGGAGGAGATAGCAGCTCATGATAGAGCAGCGGAGGAGATAGCAGCTCATAATAGAGCAGCGGAGGAGATAGCAGCTCATGAAAGAGCAGCGGAGGTGATAAGAGCTCATTTTACAGCAGCGGAAGAGATAGCAGCTCATGGTAGAGCAGCGGAGGTGATAACAGCTCATCCTACAGCAGCGGAGGAGATAGCAGCTCATGATAGAGCAGCGGAGGAGATAGCAGCTTATGATGGATGAGCGGAGGATGTAGTAGCTCATGGTAGAGCAGCGGAGGAGATAGCAGCTCATGATAAAGCAGCGGAGGAGATAGCAGCTCATGATAGAGCAGCGGAGGAGATAGCAGCTAATGATAGAGCAGCGGAGGAGATAGCAGCTCATGATAGAGCAGCGGAGGATTTAGCATCTCAGAGCAGCGGAGCATTTAGCAGCTCATGATAGACCAGCGGAATAGATGCAGCTCATGATAGAGCAGCGGAAGAGATAGCAGCTCATGATAGAGCAGTGGAGGAGATAGCAGCTCATGAAAGAGCATTTTACAGCAGCGGAGGTGATAACAGCTCATTTTACAGCAGTGGAGGATATATCAGTTCATGATAGAGCAGCGGAGGAGATAGCAGCTCATAATAGAGCAGCGGAGGAGATAGCATCTCATAATAGAGCAGCGGAGGAGATAGCAACTCATGGTAGAGCAGTGGAGGTGATAACAGCTCATCCTACAGCAGCGGAGGAGATAGCAGCTCATGATAGAGCAGCGGAGGTGATAGCAGCTCATAATAGAGCAGCGGATGATATAGCAGCTCATAATAGAGCAGCGGAGGAGATAGCAGCTTATGGTAGAGCAGCGGAAGAGATAGCAACTCATGGTAGTTCAGCGGAGAAGGTAGTATCCCATGATAGAGCAGCGGGGAAAATAGCAGCGGAGGAGATAGCAGCTCATGATAGAGCAGCGAAGGTTAAACCAGCTCAGGATAGAGCAGGATGGAGTGGTTATAAGAATTTAAGAAAAATGATTTTGAGACAAATCTTCAGTTTTCATATACGGTTCCAACAACCAAATAGTTTGCAAATTTTTGTAGAGTTTCTATCAACATTGTTCACCTTAAAATAAAGAAGTAGGTTGATGAATGTGGAAGTTCTTTTATTTTAGTGTAATGAATTAGCTTTGTTGTTAAACAGCTTTGTAGTTGACACCTAAATTACGGCAAGAGTCAAAATTTTCAACCATAATATTACTCTATATAAGCTTAATTTTTTATCGTTTGGAAGATGCTCTGCCTTTGCAATCCACTTCCAGAACAGAGTCATTGATCAAAACGTCTGATAGAATAACTCTGTAAATGTATATAATGCTGAACAGCAATCCTAGGAATGTTTGTAGGCTAAAAAAACAAATATGTATTTACATGGAAATCCTTAAACTGCTGATCAGCGTTTACAGCAATGTCGTATCAATATTAAATCATTCTGCCAGTTTTTAATTCTATCTATATCCTAGAATATTAATATTCATGAAATAATTTCTTATTACTATATACGCAAACTTATTGGAGTAATTATAACAAGGTACAGAACAGTGCTATCAGAACATAAATTCATTAGCTCAGTCTTTAGGTAACCTCTGAGTATAACCTAGAATGTATAGTTATTTGACTGTCATCTTAGCATCTTCGCCATTTTAATATTCCCTCTCTACATTCCGAGTATTCAGACATTAAGTCACCCCTTTCATTGCTACTAATTTGTATACGGTTCGTGGCCTACTGTGCCCTATGGAACATTACGTAAGAGGCAGTTACAAATAAACTTACAAAGTATAAAATAGTGGTGTTAAATGGGCATGCACTACCATGTGTGATGAGAATAAAATCAGGTAAACTGATGTAACAAAGTGCCAGTATGTTTTTGTTTAAACAGTTATGACTGCAATTATGATATGCAGAATATGTTCTTTTTTAAATTGATTTCCAAGTAAAGCTCCAGATTTATTCATTAAGCAGGGCTTACGGAAGAACAAAGGTCTAGTTTTTTTTTTAATGAGATTAAAATCTTCCAGCATCACCTGAACTGTACAGATATGTGATATCATGACAATCGCACACTCACATAAAAATGTCAAAAAAAAATTCAAATTGGCCGGTTTCGGGTTTTGAACCATGGACTCCAGAATGTGAGGCCAAAGCGTTACCATCTCGGCCACCGGGGTCATTTTAACGGTCTAGTTGGATAAGCGCTTGTAAATCGATAGTGTTTTTTGTCATAGCTACCTGTATTTTAATTTCCAAGGCCTTATAAGATAACAGTAAAACAATAGGCAGTGTTGTCAAGATAATTGATTTTCATTTTTTTTATAAATTCTTTCGAATACGTATATTACCATAAAATAGGCACTAAATTGAGCATTACTCCGAAACAGGTCAACCGATTTTATCTATTATAAATAGACGTCTTCCCATGGACATTATAAATGCGTATACGAAGTTTCATAAATATACGATAAAGCGTATTTGAGTTATTGCGCCTTTAAAGTAGACATTAAATTGGGGTTTACTCCGGTACCGGTCAACAGATTAGGTTCAAATTCAATAGGGCACTTCTCATGAACGTCATAAATGAGTATACCAAGTATCATGGAAATCCGATACAGCGTATTTGAGTTATGGCGCCTTTCTATTAGAAAGGCGCCATAATCTATTAAAATAGGCACTAAATTGGGCATTACACCGGTACCGGTGAACCGATTTGGTTCAATATCAATAGGGTTCTTCCCATGGACATTATAAACGTGTATACCAAGTTTCATTAAAATTCGACAAAGCGTATTTGAGTTATCGCGCGTACAGACACACGGACGGACAGACAGACAGACGGACAGACATTTTTCGTCCCCACACACAATCTCATAAAGTACCATACTGGCACTTAATAATGTTATTAATTAAGATGCATTTACAACGCTAGTTAGGTGATGTAATGCTTTGGATTGAAAATTAATAGACTCGGCACTCGATATCCCGGCAGTTCGGATTACTCGGCAACCAAGATGGGAAAAATAAAATCAAGTAAACTGATGTAAGCATGTGCCAGAATGGTTTTCTTTAATCAGTGGTGATTGCAATTATAATATGCATAAAATAAGTTATTTTTGTAATCGATTTCCGAATTAACCCCCACACCGATTCATTAAGCAGGGCTTACGGAAAAACAAAGGTCGATTGATAAGCATTTGTGAAGGAATGTATGGAGAGTGTTATTTGTCAAACTTACCTGTATTGCAACTTCCAAAGCCGTATATGAACACTGTAAAACAATATGCTGCCATGAGAACTGATTTGCATTTGATACATTCTTTCTAATATATTACCATAAAACAGGCACTAAATTGGGCACTACTCTGGTACAGGTTAACCTCTATGGTCCCATGTCAATAGGCTTCTTCCCATGGACGTTTTAAATGTGTATAGCAAGTTTCATGAAAAACCGATAAAGCGTATTTGAGTTATTGCGCGTGCAGACACACGGACGGACGGACAGACAGACAAACAAACAGAGGGACAGACATTTTCCTGATCTGGAGGTTAACTCGGAAATCGATTACAACAATGTTCACTGAATAAACAAATGCATTCTGGCACTTGGTTACATCAGTTTGCCTGATTTTATTTTACTATTCAATTATAGTGAGTATGTTTAACTGTCTTTTGTTTCTAATTCATAGGAAAACTTTCATCTGTCCCTGTTAAAAGAAAAGAATTGGAGTTCATTGAAGTCAATAGAAATGATGAATTTATAGAATTCTTGGGCATAACTGACCAAAAGTTTGCAGTTTTCGATTGGCCATGTGCTTTCTTTAGCCATTATTTTTCGTTTTAAAGTTAGTCTTTGCCATTCTAATGTTTTGCAATTGAAGAGTAGATGTTCAGGTGTTTGTTCTCCTTCAGTACACGAGCACATTGGATTCTCCATTGTTTAAAAACCTGTACAAGTAACATTTTGTAAGGTATAAAGCGGATTTTATGGTATGGGTAATTCTTTAAACCAAAGTAAGTAAAGTAAATATAGTAACAATATAATATTAGTAACAATTATATACATTTTTACTTTATGCATAATGTAACAATATTACGTGTTATTATATATATATATATGCCTATATACATTTTACTTCAATCATATTACATATTATTATAATACTCTGTGAGAGAAGGCTCCAAAAACACTTGAACAAGAATGTTAAGTACTTGCATACTCAGACGTCTGGATATGTGGGAAGAAGGGAGTTTGGAATTCGTGGGAAAACTAAGTGAAAATATGCACTAAGTACAAGGTATCATTTGATTAACTGAGGGGTAAATTAATACTACGTTTTAGCCAATCAAAGACCAAGAAAAGGGAGGTGCCTACCATAAAAATTAAGAAATCTGAATTTTCAAGCAAGCACGGAAAACAGTCTCTTTTTGATATCATGGGAAGTGGCACGCGTAAAAATTGTCTTCATCCTTTACAGAATAGCCTTTACAGAGTTTAAAAAGTGTCAACCAAAAGTGAAGTTTTAGCACGTATATTACAAATCAGTTTAAGAAGAAGCAAAAAGAATTAACTAAGTGTCAAGTTGAAGGTTTATATTAAAAGTTATGTATCCTCTAGTGTATTTTGTGAAGGAGAAGGATTTATTAATAAACCCCGGTGAATCTAAGAAAATTGTGTATATACTTAATTTTTTGGACAATTAGCCTACCTATCTCCGACTCGTCACCCTGAGGAAGAACTCAAGCTCATCAATGCAAGCAGCCTAAACAATAAGGGGGAAATACACAGCAAGATACCAGGCATGTAAAAACACCTGAGCGTCCAAAAACCACAAACCACCAAATTTTAAAACCCCTACAGGTAATGTCCAGTTGTAAGTGCTGTAAATTTGTATGTTGTAGGGATTATCAGCTTTAATCTTTCTTCTACTGTTGGGAAGAATGATCTGCAATGTGCTCCATTCTGTGTGTTCTATTGTTGTTGCCATTTTCTGATATAGTTGTTATTTTCCTCTGAAGTAGCTGTGGTAATGGGTTAACTTTTGCGGATTATTTCCAGTTGTTCATCTGCAACAGCCTCTTTTGCCAGTGTAGGATCAGGGGGCGTATTATATGTGATAGCGGACTGTAAAAGTCCCTAATACCTACACGAGATTGTAAATTTAATTGTGCTTAACACTTTCCGTGCCAACCACAATTAATAAGATCTCTGGCGGAGGACCACCTCCATAATGGAGGAAATGAAATGAATAAGCTTTATAGCATACATCACTCAATGAAACCTTGAATATAAGACATAACATTTAATCATAAGCTAAGCACACGAACAAATACACTTTCACTTGGTTGACAAAGTTGAAAACGAAGATAGTAGGTCTTCAGCTAACAGTCTTCTTGATGTAGCATTTATATATCCATACAATGGTTGACAATCTTCAGGTATGTAGAGTTTATGTTTGATGTAATATGTGAGTCATCTTAACGCATGAGATTGAATGAAAGTTTGTAAATAATGGAGTTGAAGATTCAGTCTTGAAATCACATAAAATCACATTTGTGAATAAATATATATATGTGTCCGTGAAGTGTGACACTTGTAGAAGTAGATTTCAATATGAGAAACTGAATATTAAGTCTGATGTATAAGCTATTTAACGATAGCTAAATCTCAACAATAAGATCGATGTTTAATGCGTAGATGAATGGAGAATTGAAGCCACTTCTAGTAATACTATTGATAACTTACTTGAAGTGAAGTATATGTCCTCGTATAAATTGAAATAAGCAGAATCTTTACCTGCTGTAAGGATGAGCATATATGTCGTGATGTCCCAGCTATTTAGCAATTAGCAAAACACCACAAGAACGCCATTTTGCCAGGCATAAGTTGAATGAAAGACAAGCACATTTCTTGATGCACTAGAAGTATTGCTTACTTGAAGCATATGATGAAGAAATGTAGAATCTGTAGGATATGTTATCCTTACAAATAGAATGAATGAAAGTTGATGTTCAAATTATATCTCAATAATCTGAAGCACCAGAGAAACACATGAATCCTTTCATGTATAAGTAAAATGGAATTGTTGAAGTGAAGAAGAAGGAAGTCAAGTCAATGAGCAATATGAAACGCATATAAACTGCTCAAGAAGTGTATCCTGAAGACTGGATACAAAAAATAACAATCAAATATGAATAATAAAGACAATGAATAGGAATAATAGCTTACAAGCTAGAAAATGAATGTTATTTAAATAGTAATATGAATCAAGTTGACTTCAGAAACAGGAACTGACAAAAGAAAGATATCCAAAGCCAACATGATAGGCTCAATATAATGTTGAAAGTAAATGAACATAGGATGTAATGCAATAACTAAAAATGTAAACTTAACAATAAAAACTAGAGAAAAAATAATAAATAGAATATACTGCTGTTAAGTTGGCAGCAAAAAATAATTAACTTGTACATAGCTTAAATCTATGATTGAACATAAGTTGCCCGCAAAATTATTTTCTTGAAAATAATTTTAAAATACATTAGATTATGTGAAAAAGAGTAGATTTAAACTTTGAATAATAAAGAGGTTTACTCATCTTCAATATTAGAAATGGGAAGAGGAGCAAGCTTAACAATTGGTCGCTTGTAGAAACCTGTAGAGGTTCTAACTGTGACTACTCTAACTAGTCCGTCAGATCCAGGATGAATAGAGTGTACAACACCCATAACCCAACGTAAAGGGGGAACGTTGTCGTCAAGTAAAAGAACAGGAGTTCCTATTTCCACATTAGGAAGAGTCTTTAGCCATTTAGAACGTTGTTGTAGAGAATGTAAATAGTCAGATGACCATTTCTTCCAAAAACCAAGTAGCAGTTGATTCATAGCATTCCATCTTGAACGCAAAGAAGTGCTACTAGAAAGGTTTGAGGTAGGTAATGAAATCAAAGGTCTTCCTATAAGGAAATGACCTGGAGAAAGATAATTCAAGTCTTCAACGTCTTCATGAAGAGTGACGAGAGGACGTGAATTCAAAATAGCTTCAATTTGAATTAAGAGGGTTGACATCTCTTCAAAGGTAAGTATCATAGAAGTCATTACTCTTTTCAAGTGATGCTTAACTGAGCGAACAGCTGCTTCATGCAAGCCAGCCATATGGGGACTGTGAGGAGGAACAAAATTCCACTTTATGTTAAGATGTGAAGTAGAATCTTGAACTTTCGATTTATGTTCATGAGAAGATAGAAAATCTGTAAGTTGTCTGATATCAGTTTGAGCACCAACAAAGTTTGTAGCATTATCCGATGTGACTGAAACCGGTATGCCTCTTCTACCAGTAAATCTGGAAAAGGCTGCTAAAAATGCATTGGAAGTAAGCGAGGTGACTAACTCAAGGTGAAGAGCCTTGGTGGACATGCAAACAAATACAGCTATATAAGCTTTAGTAGTAATCCTTGATCTAGGTCCACCATATTTAATTGAGTAAGGCCCAGCATAATCAATGCTGACGTTAGTAAATGGGGCAATAGGAGATACACGAGAAGATGGTAAATCAGCCATTTTTTGCTGAAAGGGTTGAGCTTGAAATCTGAAACAGACATTGCACTGTCTGATCACAGAGCGAATTGTTCTCCTAACAGAAGGTATCCAAAACCTTTCCCGTAAGTGAGCTATAATAAGCTGGGAACCAGCATGACATAGTTTGAAGTGTGTAAAACGAATGAGATGTTTAGTGAAAGGATGCTTAGCTGGAAGCAAAATCTGATGCTTCGCATCAAAGGGTAATTCTGAGTGCTTCAGTCTTCCACCAACACGAAGAATACCATCACTATCCATGAATGGGCATAATGAGTGTATTTTACTAGATGAAGGAACGACATCAGACGAAGTCAAAGCATTGATTTCATCATGATATTCGACTTGCTGAATTATTTTCACACAAGTGTAGAGTGAATTTGAAATTTCACTAGGTTCAAGAGGACCTGTGAGCTTAATTTTAGCAGGCCTACAATTATTTATGAATCGTAGAACATATGCTATCATACGCAAAGTCTTCAAATGTGAAAACTTAGTTACATAGGGCAGAAGTTCAGGAGGCTGACCTTGACCTACAGCTAAAGTGTCATTCAAGGATTTTCCATTAGATGACTTAGTTGAGGCATCACAGACTACTCTAACCTTTGTAGTAGTGCTGCTAGGCTTAATTACTGGGTGATGAGGAATAATGTATTCACAAGGAGCATTAGTAATGTGGTCAGCTCGTTGCATATGACCTAAATCCTCATATTCTTGCATGAACTTGACATATTCAGTACGTGAGTATTCGTTGGATGACAGTCTTTTTTCTAAGAGCTGAAACCGTTTGTAAGCTTGTTGCTTTGTGCTGCCTAATGTTTCAGGAGGAGCAGTAAAAGGAAGTTTAACTATATATCTTCCAGAGTCATCTCTGGTAGTAGTTTGAGAGAAATGTTTCTCACATTCCGATTCATCATGGAATGGAGCAGAATTATTGACAGCTTCTAATTCCCAGAACCTAGCTAATTGTTCATCCACAGCTGATTCTGAGTGCAAGAAAGCAGAGTAGTTTGAATCGATCGACGAGTCAGAACTAGGAAATGAGCGATTAGAATGAGCTTGCTTGACACGAGGCTTCTCACGCCTATTAGCTGCTTTAGTTTTGCTGTGAGAAGTCATTTGCTTAGAAACACTCATATGTTTAGAAGCAGTACTTTGCATAGGAATACTATGCTGCGAAGAAGTAACAGGTTGAGGGACTTTACCCATAAAGTACCAACCAAATTCTGAATTATGTATGCCAGGCAGATTATCAGCCATGATTTTGCCTGATAACAATATTTGTGAAAAAAGCTCTGTACCAATGAGCAAATCTAGGTACTTAGGTTGGTTAAATTTAGCATCTGCTAAATTCAAGTTAGCTGGAATATTCCAATTGTCAGTATTTATGTAAGCACGAGGGAACTTACAAGTAGCTATGCATGGAATAACCAAAGCATTCGTTTGGCATGACCAATCAGAAACATTAGATTTCAGTGACAAAGATGCTACCTTGCAGAGAGTGCGCTTTTCAAACACTACTCCTTGCAAATATTCTCTATGAGGAGTTGGTTTAAGTTTGAGGCGTTGAAATAATCTATCTGTAATTAAATTACAAGTCATAGCTGAATCAAGAATGGCTGTAGCCTCAATGTACTCGCCATTAGCATCTGCTATTAACACAGTTGCTGTAGGGTATAGAATCTTTGAAGTAGCTGGACCACTTCTTAGCATGGCACATGGGTTTACTGGTATGGGAGCGTTTGAAGGATGAAGCAAAGTACTATGTTTACCTTGACACTTCATACAAGTATAAGAAGAGCAGGCTTGTGAATGACCACCTATTCTCAGGCAGACATTACATACATTGTTGCGTTTCACAAATTCAAATCTTTGGGGCAAAGCGAAAGCTCTGAATGCTTCACAGAGAAATAATTCATGATCACGAGGGCGATTACAACATATACAAATAGGTTGAGACCACGAAGGCTTTTTCTTAGCTTCAGTGGACTTACGATTGTTGTTAGAATTATTATTAGATTTCGCAGTCACATTTTTGACTGGAGATTGATTCGACTGGGACTTGATAGCTAAGTCAGTCATTTGAATGACTCGAACTTTGGCCTCAAGGAAACTGAATAAGTCCTTCAGTGATGGAAACTTATCAGCTTTAAGCGAAGATTCCCAATCTCTAATAATAGCTGGAGAAAGCTTATCCAGTATTATTTTTGAGATAATAAGATCAGTCAGCTCAACATCAATGTGCAGTGACTGAAGTGCGTGGACAGTACTTATGTAATGATCTAAGTATCTCTGGAGCGAATCAGCAGAGTTTCTATCAATAGAAGGGGGAGAAAATAAATTCTCTAAATGAGCATTAGCAATGAGTCTGTCATTGTCAAAACGTTCTAACAAAGTTTGCCAGGCAATGCTAAATGTGGCAGCACTGACAGGAATATTATGTATAATAGTCATAACCTCAGGGGTTAAGCATGACTTTAAATATTGAAACTTGTCCATCTCAGACACGTACTGATTCTGCAGTATTAATGATGTAAACGTATCACGAAACTCTAGCCACATAGTGGGATCGCCTGAAAATGTCGGTAATTTTATTTCAGGTAACTTTGGAAGAGAAACGTGGTTTTGCTCAGTCAGTACTGGTTGCGGACTAGGCGCAGACATAGGATCTGGATCGTATATTTGCTTGTTTGCCTTTATGGAAGCTTCAAGTCTAGTAAGTGCTTTGTAATAGGCTTCTTCAAGCTCATAGTGTTGAATTTGCCTGTCATTGAATGATTCAATGTCTTCAATTGAAGACTGTTCAGCTTGATAGTGCTGAAATGATTGTTCAAGTTCAGCGCATCTCTTAATACCTTCAAAGTAAGATGCCTGATCCTCGATCATAAGCTCGTTTATAGCTTGAATATGGTTTAAGAGCTGTACTCTTAATTGTTTAAGCTTTGCGAGCTTAATTAAAGTCTCTGCCTTAGCGATAGTTTTGAAATATGCTGCTTCAACTTCTTCACGAGAGTTGGCCTCAGCATTCGTAGCATGGAGTTGTTCGAGCTGGGTTTGAACCAGTTCAAAACTCTCAAATAATTGTTTGAGTTTGTCTCTACGAGAGAACAAAGCATGTAACTCGATTTCACGAGTTACAGTAAAATCTGATATTACTTGAACTTGAGTGAATAGTTGAGCTTTGATTTGCTGCAGCTCAGAAATCTTGTTTGAAATTACCTGCTGCGTTTCAGCAAGTTTAGAAAGAGTTTCTATCTTAGATTCCGCGATCTTAATCAATGTTTCTAGTTTAGAAATAGCTTCAAAGAAATATCTTTCGACTTCTTCATGGTAATTAATTTCAGCCTCTGTGGGCTGAAATTCTTCTAATTGAATTTGAATAAGCTCAAACTTATTGAAAGACTCTTTAAGTTTGTCTCTGCGAGCTAGCAACATTTGGTGATTGAGTTCACCTGACTCATTAAGATTAGTAATATAATTACACTGACGTGTAAGTTGTGCCTTAAGAGGAGTGCGTTTTCTTTTGAGGTCTTCGACCTGTCTTACTGTTTGATCTTCCATGATTCAAAGATAGGTATATGAAGAATGAAAACAATATAGAAATTTGCCCGCTTGCCGGGATACAAGGAAGCAATGCAAGTGAAATAGTATGCGAGAAGAACAGGACCGTTTGCCCGCCTATGAGATTCAACTTCTGGACAACTTATTGTCAAGAAGACAATGAAATATATGATAGAGGAGAATGATTGCAATTATTTGCAATAAGATGAGTATTGAATTGCGAAGAACGTTAAGAATCGTGTTCGTGTAAGAGAATTGTGTGTTAATGTACTGTTGACAGAGTGTGTTGTGTGTCTGTGACTTACAATGATGTCACAATGTTTACAATTGACATATATATCATACAGTACACTTTGAAGTTTCACTGAGTGATGGCAAGTGGCTCAAATGCTTATGGCAGAGCACAAATCAATGTTAAGTCAATCTTTAATTGCTTAAGTATCAATATATATCTCTTGAGATAAAATAATAATGCATACATGAATGTGAGCAAAACAAGAAGGCTCTTGTATGCCACCCAAGTCTGTCTGTGACACAGAGGGTGAATGATGCAAGAATATTATTGTATTATTACAATCTTAATAGTTTGATTATGGTCAGAAGGACCAGATGAAGGAATAACTTATTAGTACAGTCTTGCTGGTAATATCCTAGATGTAGGCTAGGCCTATTAATACAGTCTTACTAGTTCTATCCTAGATGTAGGCTAGGCCTATTAATACAATCTTACTAGTTCTATCCGGCCCGGCAGGACCATATGTAGGATCAGGGGGCGTATTATATGTGATAGCGGACTGTAAAAGTCCCTAATACCTACACGAGATTGTAAATTTAATTGTGCTTAACACTTTCCGTGCCAACCACAATTAATAAGATCTCTGGCGGAGGACCACCTCCATAATGGAGGAAATGAAATGAATAAGCTTTATAGCATACATCACTCAATGAAACCTTGAATATAAGACATAACATTTAATCATAAGCTAAGCACACGAACAAATACACTTTCACTTGGTTGACAAAGTTGAAAACGAAGATAGTAGGTCTTCAGCTAACAGTCTTCTTGATGTAGCATTTATATATCCATACAATGGTTGACAATCTTCAGGTATGTAGAGTTTATGTTTGATGTAATATGTGAGTCATCTTAACGCATGAGATTGAATGAAAGTTTGTAAATAATGGAGTTGAAGATTCAGTCTTGAAATCACATAAAATCACATTTGTGAATAAATATATATATGTGTCCGTGAAGTGTGACACTTGTAGAAGTAGATTTCAATATGAGAAACTGAATATTAAGTCTGATGTATAAGCTATTTAACGATAGCTAAATCTCAACAATAAGATCGATGTTTAATGCGTAGATGAATGGAGAATTGAAGCCACTTCTAGTAATACTATTGATAACTTACTTGAAGTGAAGTATATGTCCTCGTATAAATTGAAATAAGCAGAATCTTTACCTGCTGTAAGGATGAGCATATATGTCGTGATGTCCCAGCTATTTAGCAATTAGCAAAACACCACAAGAACGCCATTTTGCCAGGCATAAGTTGAATGAAAGACAAGCACATTTCTTGATGCACTAGAAGTATTGCTTACTTGAAGCATATGATGAAGAAATGTAGAATCTGTAGGATATGTTATCCTTACAAATAGAATGAATGAAAGTTGATGTTCAAATTATATCTCAATAATCTGAAGCACCAGAGAAACACATGAATCCTTTCATGTATAAGTAAAATGGAATTGTTGAAGTGAAGAAGAAGGAAGTCAAGTCAATGAGCAATATGAAACGCATATAAACTGCTCAAGAAGTGTATCCTGAAGACTGGATACAAAAAATAACAATCAAATATGAATAATAAAGACAATGAATAGGAATAATAGCTTACAAGCTAGAAAATGAATGTTATTTAAATAGTAATATGAATCAAGTTGACTTCAGAAACAGGAACTGACAAAAGAAAGATATCCAAAGCCAACATGATAGGCTAAATATAATGTTGAAAGTAAATGAACATAGGATGTAATGCAATAACTAAAAATGTAAACTTAACAATAAAAACTAGAGAAAAAATAATAAATAGAATATACTGCTGTTAAGTTGGCAGCAAAAAATAATTAACTTGTACATAGCTTAAATCTATGATTGAACAGCCAGTTTGTCTGCCATCTCGTTGCCTTCTATACCGATATGTGCTTTCACCCATCCAAAGTGAATAGTCCAGCCAATCAGTATTAGTTCTAGAAGCTTTGCTCGTAATTGTTCGCATAATGGGGTGTGTACAGAGCAGTGGCTAACGTAGCCTGACTGTCTGTGTATATAGCTACCATTCGGTCTTGAGTGATATCACCTAAAGTTTGCAACTGTTCCAGTAATTTCAAGATTGCAATTTGTTATGCTTGATTATCCGAGCAGTAATTTTCTAATTTGAATCTAAATGTTCTCTCCAAAATTTCATGTTTATAAACAGCCACTCCTGCTCCAAATGTTTATTTTAGTTTCAGCCTGTGAAGAACGTCTTGGTGACCGCACCCTTATGAAATTGGTTCCAGTCCATCTGCCACTTCAAACTCTCCATCAGTTCTCTCGCTACTATTGCACTTTTTTGGGATCTATATAGCCTACATCTGGGACCAATTTCATAAGGGTGCGATCACCAAGACGTTCTTCACAGGCTTAGTTAGTTAGTTATTCTGTTTATTTAAGCTGGCAGAGCTAAGGCCATTAGGCCTTCTCTTCCGCTCCACCAGCCAAACACAATATAACAAATACATAATTTAACTATTTAAAACTTTAATAGAATATACTAAAATACTATTAAAATACATGTTAACTTAAACACTACGCTCCTAATACAATTACTTGAAACTTAATTACAAACACAAAAATTACTATTAACATTAAAGCCTAAACACTAACAGTTAGATACATTCCTGTGTGTTAAACTAAAAATAAACATTCGGAGCAGGAGTGGCTGTTTATAAACATGGAATTTTGGAGAGAACATTTAATTCAGATTAGGAAATTACTGCTCGGATAATCAAGCAGAACAAATTGCAATCTTGAAATTACTGGAACAGTACAGTACATATGTACAGTTTTATATGAGCCACACTATGTATATTCTATATATCCAAATCCTATATACTATATATCCTATATACACTTTTAAAGACTTAATAAGTTCTAAACTAATATCAGATATGTGCAACTGTGCTGAATTATAGAGTACGTTTAGGAGATTCCTCAGGATATAATGTTCTTTTAATTCTTGTACCACATGCACTCAGTATGCTCGTAAGCCTGCTTTCTTGCAGCTGTCTGACATGTGCCTGTCTCCTGGGTCAACCGGCGCAATGATTTCTTTGATGAGTTCACATCATCAACACGATCTTGACTCATTGCAGGTCTATCTACTCAGTCTCGCTGAGGAGAGAGCCAGTAGTCTCAAGCTTTCTTGCCATGGATAAAATTGTTGCCTTTGTTGAAACACTGCGCACATTGAATTGTCTTCGAAAATTTCAATCAATGAATTTGTCTGTCAATATGTTTTCACATGAAAAACCGCTGCCGAACTGAGAACTGCTTTTTCGTTTGTGACTGAAAAACTAGAGACTGGATACTAATTAGGCCTAATAATTGTTTTAAGGCAACACTGATGGATGGTAGGGGCACCAACATAAAATGTCTACCAACATTAATGCCAATATCGATTCTCCCAAAGCTATTGAGATAATAAACCCCAATTTAAATTTTTTGTTACTTTCCAGAGGGAAATTATAAGTCTTTAAAAGTTCTCAGTTGTTTTATGGATCATACTGTAAATATAGTGTACTTGTCGATTACTCCGAATTGACTAGACGGATGGTCAATGATTTTTCGCACGTGGCTTCGGACATATGCAAGTTGGTCCCATTTTTTCCAAAATACTATATATAGGTTTTTGTTGGAACATACTATAATACGTGACGTAACGGTATTATAATGATTTTGAAACAGATTTTCATTACGATATCGGTGTAGTCGATCATTATCGAACACGGAACGATCTGGAGACCTTGAGAGTAACAGCTGAAAACTGCATAACAAATAGCCTATATTTAAAATAACATCAATTCTGTTCGTGTTAATTTTAATATCATACAAAAATGAATTCACTTCGTGTTGTCAAAATCCGTTAGTTTCAAGAAAACGACCAACATGAAGCTCCGTTGAGCTGCCATCTGTTGAAGAAGACAAGAATTACGACAATCAGCTGACGCGAAGGGCATCGTGGGATCATGGCCGTTTGTTTGAATGAATCTAAAATATCAAAATTTAACCATTTAAACTAATTAAGGTCGAACAAAAACAGTCGTATGCAACTTGCCTGTAATGGTAATTAAGATACTCTATGAAAATAATCGCTTTGTTCGTTTCATAAACATAATCGTATCTTAACAAATGCCATTTTAGGTTTATTAGAGAATGTACTATTATGTTATTTTGATTCGTCAACACATTTTAAAAGAACTCTCTCCATCTATGCAAAGTTCCATTTTATGGGCTGAGCCCGTTAAAGGTAAAGAAAAAGGCGCGACACGTAGCGAATATTGAGGATATCGCCAGATGAGGATAAATATTTATTTATTACCTTCATTTTAACAACTACAAATATTATTAATCCTACAACTACAACTATCGTATACCTATTAGTACGAGTCATTTACAAATCAAAACAACATCAATTATTACCATTTCGGCAATAAAAATTTGGAACATAAACTACTGTAGATAGGCCTACCGGCAGTTTAAACGTTTTTGACAAAACACAAATGTTAGTTATCCAATGGCAGGATTTGATATGATCATCATCTTCCTTCTGGCTTCCCAATATAGATACACCAAGTCTCCACTTTGTTGTCTTTCATGATTAAGGCTGTTGCACTCCAGTAGGTGGGCTTCATCCATGATGGTGTCCTGTCCTTGACACAGAACACATGCAGGGGACTGGAGGATCTTGAGTCTGTAGAGGTGGTGGGCCAGGCAGTCATGTCCTGACATTAAACGGAACAATCCGACAGCTTCTTGACGATCTGCTTTCTTTGTCCTGTTATATAATGTAGATACTGTTTCCCATTTTTTCCTTTTGCGGCTTCCATATTTTCTAGTGCTTGTTTATGATCTAAAGTTGCTTTTATTTCTTGTGTTTTCTGCTTTATGGCTGTAGTGTTGTTGCCTTGGATTAGGATTCTAGTTCCCTTTTTTGCCAGTTGGTCTGCCGCTTCATTGCCCATTATGCCCATGTGTGAAGGAATCCATTGTAAGACTATAGTTTTGTTCAGTTTTTGTAAGGATTTTAGGAGTCTGCGGCTTTCCTGCACAGTTGGATCATCTGTGCAACTATTGGATGTTACTGCTTGGATGGCTGATTGAGAGTCAATAAGTAGAACTGCTTTGTTAAACATTTGTGCTCTGATTATTAAGTTGTAGAGCGCTAACTCTATTGCTTTAACTTCTCCATCAAAGGCTGTATTTTTCTTTCCAAGGGTAATGTATTGGCAAAATAACTTAGAATATATTCCAGCTCCTGCATTATTTTCTTTAGTTTTGGAGCCATCGGTAAAGATCCACTCCCAGGTGGGTTCAGGATAATTAGTGTGTAGAGTTTCTAAGGTTGCTTCACTATGTCTGGATTATATTAACTTTTATTTTGTAGTCCTTGGATTGTTAGGGAACTGTTGTAGGTTTGGTATTCCAGGGGGCTGGTTAGTAGTGGTCTAGGTTTTACATCTTTTATGTTTATATTTAAATCTGCCAGCAAATTATCTGTTTTATTTGTGAAGGATGCTTGTGTTGTTAGAATCTGAGGGGAAGTGCCTTTTATGTGAAATGGTTTAGGCATGTTTGAGATTTTTTTTCGCATAATACATGCTCTCTTGTTGATTTGATTTACACAAATGTAAACCAACGCAATATTTAGTTTCACTCAAAAGACTACTTACAACCTTCATTTCTTCTCATTCATTCAAAGACTGAAATTCCTTTTTATGGCGAAGGATTTTTCAATATTAGTTTGTTATTTTCATTTTCTAATAACTCCGAGAGAGATACAAATTTATTTACGAACAGATCACGATTTAGTATTTTCGGAAACTGTTACTGCTATGTTCAACTGTTTTCCCTTCGTGACTTGTTTCAAACAAATTGTTGCCAAACAAAAGAGTCTGAATTCCGCTATGTACGAAATTAACAAAAAGTTTTCTGATTACTCTTCTAAACACAAGCGAACTGAAATTAATTTCCTTTTAAAATAAACGATTCAAAATCACATAAAACGTCGTACGATGTTCGAGTGTTATAACATTAGAACTTGATAGGCTCACACGAATAACTTCGTACTTGCCTGCTAAGTTCTATATAACGGTCTTACAACGTAAATAACTATTACGAAATCCTGAAACAAAGAGTCAAATTATAACCTTTCATAAAATCTAGACCCATATTGGTCCTAAATTATCTGTTGAAATTTAACTAAGCGAATATGAAAATTTAAACGAAACTACACTATGGTAGTGAATATACTTATGAATAGGGTTCGGATGTTTATGAGATGTCATATTTTTATCCTGACCTCCATTCTCGCCGCAAACCAAATTAAACACGAATTGCACATTCGTTATCCTAATAGGTCCGTTTTTATTTTGCATATAAAGTCATATTTTGATCATTTTCTTGATCTTGGTCATATTTTGGTCATATTTATAACTTAATGTCATATTTCAGTTATAAATTCGATAAAAGAACACAATTATACAGTATGTGCACTAAATTGTTTACTTAATTTGTTTTTAAACTGTAACTGAAATGTGAAGGGACAATAACAAGTAATAGCAAAATTACCTCTTCCTCCTTGTTAACAACTTCCAATAGACATGTTTTAAAAATATTTTCAGTTCACATTTGCAGAGGTATCTGGAAACATTAACAGATTAGAAGTTCTTTACAAGTAAAACTGTAAATCACCTTAAAATTATTAAAAAGTGATTATGTGATTGAATTAATGTGATGTTTTAAATTGGAACATTTATTTATAGAAAATATGTTCTTTTATGATGTCATATAAGGTATATAATTTTTGGGCCATATTTAGTCAATTTAAAGCCAAGTTTGCAGTCATATTTTCAACTTTTTTAGGTCATAAACAAACGAGCCTTACTTATGAAATAGATTCATTTCTCGTATGTTCTGTAAAAACTGTAGTGCATGTAGCAAACATGGAATCAAACAAAGTAAGGCACTGTTAAACGTTTCCTTGATCAGTGGTTAACGTATTGAAATGTTAAATAATATGTAGCTGTAGACTGAACTCAAAAGACGTTTATATCAGACGTATTCAAGTATGTTAAAAAAAAAAACAACGTATTTTTATTTATATATTTTTATTACGTTATAAAAACAATAAATACATCAAATATGTCCTTCTGTTATATATCTGTTTTCCCGGGGGACCTAAGTAATAACTTATTAACTTATAAAACATTAGCACTTACAAATTTATTATATGTTTTTCACTCTGGGCACTATATGTATTATTCGTGGCCCTTGAGGGGAGAACCGTATAATCTTAAATCTCTTATCTTATCGGTGCCTTCCCAAAATAAAATGAAGAATATCCTTATTAACTGAAAGAAGACAAAAATGAACACCTCATAACTGAAATTAAGTAAGAGGATATTTAAGACAACTTAATTGTGCAAACAATCCTTGATGAACCTGCCTTCATATGCATGCGTACGAATTTGAAGGAAGAAAAATGACATGAATTCACTGTAGATTTGACTCTATGGATAAAAATCTATAATGGCTATACTTCTGCTTATCCAAGGAAACTTAATACAAATCTTTCTTCATTCTTTATTTCATATTTTAGTCTATATTTGGTTCAGGGAGGATGAGCAGACATTTATAGAGAACGATCGAATGGTTGAACCTGCACGTATTCAATAGATTCCAATCAGCAGAGCTGAGTAGGAGGTATGGTGGTTTGTCTCCTTTCTCCTTCAGAACATCACTAATATTTCCACCTATTCATTCTCATTGTAGGGATTTTTACAAAATACTTGTAAGGAATGTTTTATGGTAGTTCGTATTTTGCTCTGAAGCGGGAAGCGTTCACAATAGAACTGTGGGTTAGTTTTATGTGGGATATGATTAATTAATACCGTTTTGCTGAATAAGACATTTCTAACAGAAAAATAATCGAGTTAGGTCTTGTGAGAAAAACAGACTGATTTATCTCTTATGCTATCGTATTCTCAGTTCATTGCATGAATGGGTTGAGAACCCCATTCAGTTTCGTACTAGCTTGAGCTGGACTAAAAGCTTGCTGAATGAAAATACGGTCTGGCATCCGACATAAGCGTTTAAGAGAATTTATCACAAGAGCTTAAGTGATTTACCGGACAGTACGATTTTCAAAAGAATTTAACATTAATTTTACTTTGAAGATAATAATAATAATGATAATAATAGTAACAACAATATGGTTTTATTCAATCTTCGTGAACACACAAGGACTAATGGTCACAATCCTCGTTTACCATACTTAGTCCAATGAAATTACTGAATGCAGCGCTAATTACAACTCCAACCCTCACTTATAATAGAATGTAATATGTAGACATCGGATTTTAGTTAAAAACCTACTTTGTTCCTGAAAAGAATTAGTATTTACGGGTTTCATAGACTGTTATATGCAATGGTGCTATTATTATAGAGTCTAAAATGCCTAATTTCACGTTACAACTTTTTTTAGCTTAATTTATCTTTATGACTAACTTGAGCTCTTTTCTTTCATTGTAACAATAAAAATCAAAACACTCTGTGCTATCGGGATGAAAAAACGAATAATAAAGTTACCAAGATGTGTACATAGCTTTCAAACCATAAAATTCAAGTATACATCAAGTATGAAATACATGCAGATAATAGAACCTAATGTTATCTTAGGAGGTGTAACGAATTGGGATAATGTGAATTTCTAGTAAAAAACTATTCCAAAACTGAATTACGCCTCCATGACCTCAGTAGACGAGGAGCGTTATTTTTGAGCCTACAAGCTTATGTTAACAGACAAATCGTGCAAATTGTCTGTTGAAACCGTGGAAATGGTTGAAGCCTAGCCTAGCCTATATTATGGAAAGTAAAAAACAAAGTAATCTGCATGGAAAACAGGCAATCAGCATAATGGTATCAAAAGGATAACATTATTATAATAAGACACTTAATACTCAATAAGTAGCAATACTAGGTTTAAGCCTAATTTATTGATTCTGAGTAACATGTGAAGTGACGAAAAGCAAGTTTAGATGAGAATTTTAGAGTCTTTTTAATTTTTCAGATCCTATTTCATGGTTTTATTAATCTGTTTTAGAAGCCTAAAATCTCATTCTTGGAGCATAAAAATCCAAAGTCTTAGTAATAACTTATAACAAACAACACATAGAACATACTTTTTTATTGTAGTATTAGCTACGCCACCTAACTTGAACCACTATTATATTATCAACATTATGGCGCTCATACGTTATCACAGGAATACATACCTTGGATATGTTTGCTGTGTATTCCTATAGGGCTTCAGAAATCCATGTTCACATACCTGCAAGAACAAAGATGTGAATTAATTTTAAGTCAGTAATTACAATAATATTCCTTTAGCTTGCTGAGGAATTGTCTTTTGCCATTGAGTAAGTATAACACTTGAAGTACTTGAAATTTCTTAGACTCAATATCCCATTCAGCTTTCATGTCTATATAACATTTGAAGGATTTAAAATTTCTTAGATTCACAAAACAACTCCAGTTTTGCTATGTCAATACACTTTTTTTTATTAATTTATTTACAAAATCCACGTTCCATAAACCCTTTCCATGCCAAATGCAGTTTAAGCCAATTTTATTAATACTTTCCTCTAATTATTTCAAAATTTGTGTGTTGTAAAAACATTTAACATTGAGTTCGTAGGTTTCCACGGTCGGTGTCACATTTAAACTGTGCGCGATTTCCTTAACTAATTATTGGACAGTGACAAGCTTGCCTTTTGAGTATCTCAGAGTTGATTTGTGATAGACCACGAATCAAAATCTTTCAATATAAGAGACATTATCTTTGTCATGTAAACTATTTTATTTAGAACTAACAAATACAGATTATGTACCTATTTTACTTCCAATGTTTATAAAAACAAAAAAAATATTTATTTATTTACTTATTTATTTAGTTCCCTTTGGTGTAGTTAAGACCTTAAGGCCTCCTCGTCCACACTAACCAGAGGTGGTGAGTTAAGATAAGATGGAAAGGTGCCATAATGCAATTCTAGCATAATACCGGTAACAAAGACGATTTTATGTCGTAGAAACAAAGGATGACTCTTTTCACTTCCCCTTATTTAAAAAGAAAATATATTATGCTTTTAAAATTGAAAAAGCCATGATTTTTTATTTTATGCTGATAAATAGGCCTACTATAAAACAGATTCACGCACATGCTGGGGTTAAATAGGCCAACCATATGATCAACCACATCACATCTTTGAAACTGCATTGCCATATCATTGTATTATGATGAAGAAAAATTGATGCAGACAGCTTTGTAAGCAGCGTTGTGTCACTATGGAAGAATCTGGTGTTCTGACATACATCCATAAACATAGCACATCATCTTGCTACATGTTTCTTCATGCTCAAGTCAAACTAGTGACTCCTGAAAGTGACATGGATGTCATTCAGAAATTCATTTCACACCGTGTTAGCTCTTATTTCCATATTCCTTGGAGGAGGTGCCCACATTCATATCCTTCAACTACACTTTCTCTATGTATATGAGAAAAAATAGCAGTGTAGGCCGAAATTTTATTTTTTATTTATTCAAGAATCAAGACCCCATAGAACAACAAAGATAGTAAGTAAAAACCTGGGGCAATAGCATAATACACATAGAATAATAAGAAACAAGAAAAAAATAGTTGAAAATAAAACATTGAAACGCAGCACAAAGTTTTTCACAGGAATCATAAATGAAACAGAGAAAAGAAAAACATAAGAACCATGAAAGTAATTGTGAAAAGTGCGAGAGATGGGGGGCGTAAGTGAAGGCAACTTTTTATTTTCTGAAAAAATGGGATCATTTTGAAACTTTGAAATATACAAATGAAATGGTAGGGTATGGGATGTATATATGATCCAGATTATGGGTACGAGATGTCGGATAGAGTTGGAAGCAGACACCCATAAACATGCATATACGACGACATCGTGCCACTTTACTGTAATGCAGTAGTTGGAAGAATGAAAGGACGCACAGCCCAATCTACTAAACCCTCGAAGTTTGGTACGAAGTCCTTATTCCCAAAGCCTCCACCTGTGGCATTCTCTGGTATTTTTGCTCTAAGGAAAAGTTATTCTGACGTAAGAGCGCTGTTCACATCTTGTTACATCCAGTCTGCACGTAGTTTATATGCACAGAGGGATTAAGTTGTGAGTTAGCCGATATGGCCATCGCCAAGAAGTCTTGCCATATCTTACCCCTATAGTCGTATGAATACCAATTTTGCTTAATCAGTGTTTAACTTATTTTTTATTTTAAATGTACGTGTCTAGAGGGCAATCACTGGATTGCGCCTCTACATGGTCCTCAATGTACAGTAAAACATATTTGTATCTTAAGCCTAATTGTAATATACTATTTTGTATAATAAAATGCTCTTATATTAAAAATGTTTATGTAAGTTAAAACAGATTGTTGTGTACTGTGTCCTAGCGGACACTCAATGGAGGCACTGGGTAAATAAAACAAACCACATTATTTTAATTCTATATTTAAATTTGTGTTACAGATTGTCAAGGAATGTTATCTCGTAATTTATATTTTCTAGGCAAAACAACAATTTAGGCAGGCTCTGGTTATGTTTCTAGAACATATACATGATAACTTGTGCAAAAAATGTCATAAAATTCTATTCAATGGGTTTCGATAAAACAAGAAATTGTTCTAAAAAAATATTACCTGTTCTAAAAAATAATATTTTGAATATAGATTTTTTGAAGGTGCCAAACTATACTTAACGGTTTAAATTGAGTTGTAACAACTGAAAGAAGCCTTAAAGTGGAATATGACGCCACACCCAAGAAGGATTATGCTACTGAAATCCTAAGAATTATGGGTATATCATGCCTCAAGAGGAATCTGTGGACGACTCGAGTAAAGAAAATAATCAAACGTATACAGCGTTAACTGAGGAACCAAATTCCAACTGTCGTTTTTATTTTTATAAATTACAGGCTTCAGTCATAATGATACCGTTATCCAACAATTTTTTTTCTTAACCTCCGCTCAGACAGTCATGAACAGGGACATTTGGGGTAGACAGAGGGGGCTAAATTCCCGGGTTCCAAGCCTCTTTATTTATATTTTACTCATAATGGTTGCCTGTAATGTGAATAGGCCTATATAATTTAATTTATGACTTTCTCTGCCCGTACCATAGGTACTATATGTAGAGGAAGTATTGTTTTCGACCCCCAAATTCGAAGTTGAGTTTTTAACATAAATAGACGTTTTGAGGTCCCTTGAATCCAAAAAAATATTATTTTCGGGAACATGTCTGTGTGTATGTCTGTGTGTCTGTGAACAGCATAGCTCCAGAACGGAAAATCATATGAAAACAAAATTTTGTATTGGGGTTAGGTACCTTCTGATGATGTGACAGGATGATTGACGACAACTGTATCTTATTTTAGGGGGACTTTACATAAAGAAGCTTTGTTTTATGCGATTTTCTAGAAAACTGTTCTAACGATTTTCTTTAAATTTTGTACATGTGGTGCTTATACCAAGAGCTAAAACTTTTATTTGAAACATTTGCTCTTAAAAATTATCTGAAACGTAATTATAACCAACCCACTGTTTTTAGAAACTCTGATTTGCCTGGTGACCATATAAAGCTTTGCATCAGGTTGAAAAAATTAATACGAGCTCTTTCATGGCCTCTTATTCTGCGTGGGTAAGTCAATAAGTATCCGCACTCTCTTTTTAAAAAATTATTCAAGAATACAAAACTTTCAATTACCTCATTTTTCAGCACAGTCCCCTTGCTTGTCAATGCACTTGATCCATCGTTGCACTAGCTTCCTGATGCCCTCAGACAAAAAAAAGTTTTTCGGCTGGGAAGCAAGCCACGTATACACCGCTTCCTTCAGTTCTTGGTCTGTGGTGATTCGACGGCTCCTTAAAGGCATCTTTAGATGGTCCAAAAAGACTGTGTGCAGGATGCTCTAACACTTCAAAACCCAGGGGATGTGGATAGGCGTCCTGTTCGTTCCTCGTCCTTCAAACTTGACCGTACATTTTTGAACTTTTCAATCCATTCGTACACGTTTCGCCGTGGTAAAACATTGCCCCCATATTGTGCAGAAAGCCTTCGATGGATTTCGGTTCCTGGTACACCTTCAGATGACAAAAAACGGGTCACTGCTCGCTGTTCTTCTTTGGTGTAAACGCTCAGCGGTGCTCCCATGTTTAGTGTGCAACAGCGCAACACACAGTGGAAGCATAACGGCCAAACATTCCACAAGTGTAGACAAAAGAACAAAATATCGACGTGCGCGAGCACAAAGCGATACACCCAACGTAAAAGAAGATTAAGAAAAAAGTGCGGATATTTATTACCTACCCTCGTATATCAGAATATGAAGTGAGAAAGGTATATTATTGGTCATGCTTAGAGTAAAGAAAGTTACATAAGTGCATTAATCAGATTTTACGAGTATTTGGGTTATGTGCACTTTGGGGATGCGATACGATAACGGCAACGACATTCGCTTAATTTTTATAACCAATTTACAAGAAAAGAATGTCATGCATAAAATATTATACGAAGATGCAAACTTTATTTGGGGAGAGAAAGATATGTGAGTTTCGAATCAGATTTTTTTTGATAGAACTCAGAACCTCACTTAAATAAGATCACCATTGCTTTTTAATCTCTCAAGTTAAATTTGACTGCTGTAACACGTCCTGTGCTACGAGGTATTGGGTTATATGAGATCCTTCAAGTGCCTAATCACGGCATCGATTTGGCTCAAGTTGTTGGTACCAATTGACCACAGGAGCAAACTACTACAAGCTCGAAATACTACCATTGATATTGAAGTAAGAATCATTGAGTGCTTATTGAACAATTTAATCTTCTACTTGAAAACTGGGATGCCATTCTCTCTGAAGCTAAAGTTGATGCCTGTGCAATTACGTAATATTGAACCTGCATTTGCAGAGGTGCGCACTAAGAGGAGAAAACTATTTGACGATGATGCCTTGAATAAAGGAACAATTACAAATTCTGAAGAACTATTAAAATTAAATGTTTTTATTTCAATGTTGGCAATCTAGTCTCTGACTTGGAAATCCTTTATGCGGCAATGAATCTTTTAGATGAAGATTTTGAGTTCTGTAGGAAATACTCCGTTATGACTGAAGACCAGGTTGGTGAAGCATGCAAACAATTCATTAGTGAATTTCATACTGATATCACTGCAAATCTGAATGGAGAACTGAAGTATTTTAAGACAATTCATACTGCAAATTTTGGAGACAGTATTTTGGAACCATTGGACTTTCAGAATACGATGCATGGACTTAAGCTTATTTCCGAATGTATGTGTAGCTTTGCGCACCTTTTACACCCTTCCAGTAGATTAAGCAGAAAGATCATTCAGCACTCTGGTTTGTGTTAAAAATTGCCTTAGGTCAACTATTCATCAACAGTGCCTAACAGATTTGGGGACTTTGGCGATTGAATCTAAATTGGCAAGGATTATGGTAATGTGGTTGAAACATTTGAGAAACGAACGGCTCGTAAAGCACCATCAACAGTGTTATAGGTAAAGGGATTATACTTTCTTTCCAGCCCTAATTACTGTATAACATACAAATTGGTTCTGTGAGCCTGTGTTTACTGTTTAGTAACAAATTATATTAATTCTATATTCCATTTTACTACCGTACTTTTTAAATGTAAAAAAAATCACCAAAATTAAGTAAAAGTTACATCAGGTCGAACCTTACATAAAATAACAGTAAAATTAGATTGATATATTTATAGACAGGGCCCAATCATACGTTCTGCCCCGGGCCCAGTGCTAGCTCTCAGCGGCCCTGGGGTAGATGGACAGAAATCCTTTGCAATTGAGGAAAAACCCCGACAAGACCCATCTCAAACCGACCAGTCTGTCGGATTTCAACTAATGGCCTTTGGAATGTTACCGCTGGGATTATGCAGGCATTGTTATAAGATAATTGAGGAATATATGTGCATGATTTCTGTTTTTCATAGGTAATATAACGAGATGTCCAGATTTTATCGACAAATTTATCTTGAGATAATTGAGAATTATATTTATTGTGACCATTTAACATATACTTACAGAATTAAGCTTGTAATGAATAATTAAAACCATAAAAATAAATAAATTATATCACTGTTTGTACAATTGCAAGAGAGAATGCGAGATCTGGTGGTGAGATAATCGATATGTTGGCTACGGTCGCGCTATGCGCTGTTATTATTTCGTATTGGAAGTCTGCAGGTTTGTTTTTTAGAATAAACTCTTTGGTACTACTACTACTACTACTACTACTACTACTACTACTACTACTACTACTACTACTACTACTATTACAACTACTACTACTAGTACTAGTACTAGCACTACTACCACTAATAATAATAATAATAATAATAATAATAATAATAATAAAGTGTTATTAATATTGTGCCAGGTACCAGGTATTCACCAGGTACTAATAAATTTCTAAACCCATCAATTAAAATGGGAATGAATATAAAGGAAGTTATGATAAATGCTTGAGCTGTACACATAAAATGATACATTATTTTCATATCTCCTTTTTCTCATATGCAGATTAGACTATATTATGTTCAATGTACCATCGTCAATGCAAGGTAATTAAGCTATGATATTTCAGTGTACAGTAATTTCGAGTTTAAATAATAACAAGTGCACGTAGGTAGGTGCTTGTGATAGAAACTTGTGATTAGTTTAAATTTCACGTGTTCCCATGCTGGATTGGTCACTGATTCACGAGCTGAATTGTCACAGTATTTGTCGGTAGGCGAGTTAGCTTCTGGTTGAAAGAAGTGGGATATCAGTGAGCGTCAGATGAGAATTGAGCGTTTTCTTTTGTGTGGAGTGAAGATCGAGTAGCTGTCACCAGCAGTCACTGATAACAGAGGATGTTTTCTCAGTTTTCTTAAGATAGAACCAATCTATGTACTCTTATACTATGCATTTTTACTTATCTGTGTAAGGAGCTTCCTGCAATCGACTTCATGTTTTTATGCAAGAATACAGAGAATAGTGCCTCCGTGAAGGTATAAAATATCATCTTCCTATCAAAAGAAGAACTGATTCCAGGGTCCTAAGTTTTAGTACGTTATACAATCAGATATATAAGGACAAAATTTATACCAAGGAAAAAAGAGTCATTCACATGGACAAAACCAATAAGGGGGAGGGATGAAGAAAAATGGTTCATGTTATAAATGCTTAACCTAGTGACTTTGGAATTAATTATTATTAAAATATCGTACATTTAAGAACCCTGCCTAAATTTGAGTGTTTCTCCAATGAAAATGTAATTTTATTAATATTTCGATTTTGGAAAGTTAGCATTGGGTTCGTTCTGAATTAGACTAAATTGATTTCAAGGAAAGTCAAAGTTAATTTGCTTATAAACAGAATAATATATCACAGTAAAGAAACTTTCAAAATAACTGTAAAAACATAAAAATGTTGGAAAATAAATACATGATAATAAATTTAAAAAAAATTATTGCTGAAAACCTTGGTTATCTTGACTGAAATATATCGTTAAGGAAGATAAAACTTGTCCACCATTGTGGGCAGGGGACAAGGCTTTGATCTTGGGCAGGGGAGGCATTCGCTCCTCTCATGCAGCGAGCCCGGATTAGGTTCCTGGTGGGGACAAGTTACCTAGATGGGGGGTTTTCGGCGGTTTCCTCTCCTGTAAGGGGGCTGTCACACTGGATTGATCGAGGGACAGCGTCCGACAGACAGGTATAACGAATCTATAGACAGCAGTGGTATCAGTCACATAGCATCGATCAACAACGAGGGTGAGAGATCATCTGGTCTGTGAAATCAAACCTGTCCGTTTTTCAATCGCCAGTCGATGGCAAACTTCGTACCCACCTGAAGTTCAGAATTGATGTTGGAAGACTTAACTTACACAATAATGTCGTTTCAACTTATATTTGAATGAAATATAATTGCACGAATCATTTAAGGCATTTAAAACGATATCTTCTTATGTCGTTTAATTTTAAAAACACAAAAATAGATCGAGTTGTAAGCACCTAGCGGTGGGCGATCGAACTACAACAAACAACAAACCTCTTCGCTCGGCCGACTGATGGAAGCTTGAAGTAAACAGATGTAGCCTGATATAGTAGGCATAATATTAAACCTTACATCCCAACACATGTAGTATGATAATGTGCAGGAAATAGGCATTCGTATTCCTAATAAGGTAATATACTTTACCTCTAATATACAGTGATGAGTAGACCTAGTAAAATCATATAGGTACATAACCTATAATATTTTCGTTGATCGATGACGCTCGATGCAGTGTGACAAGGAACAGAAATTTAGCCGAGAGCGCAAGATGGCAGTCGGCTGGTCTTGATCGATCGAAGCTCAGTGTGACAGGCCGCTAAGACAAATATCAGGTAACTTCAGGCCCATGTGGTCCCCGGATATTATCTGGCCCTCATTATCACCTTCATCCCACCCGCGCCTTATTCGGATTGAGTGTTTGTGGCTGATGTGTATCGTCCTATAAGTTCGTGTTTTCTCGGAGGTGGCCCCGGCATTGGGCTGATCACTTATCCGGTAGGCCCTTCATGTCCTGGTCTGGTCAGAAAAGTATGTAGGCCTATGTGTTCCAAAGAAAATCCCTTCCCTGAAAGGCCCGGTCGGCGTGGGCCACATGAACGTCCCTGGAAGGGGGAGATAAAACTCGGGTAAAGGCAGAAATAATTCTCTAACATGTAAAAAGTATTCGCTAAATAAATACATTATAAAGTGACAAGTGGAAAAGATGATACTCTTTTAAGTAGTTACTTCCTGCTCTTATTAGATTTCGTTGTAGTTTCATAACAGCGATTTATGTAATGCATTCGCTATATTTTTCCGATATTTAGATAATAAATCGTAAGTATTGCGTTCAACAAATCAGATGTTTAGAGAAGATGTAACGTTACAGCTGCACTGGTCATTAAACAGAATAACAGTCTAAGTGGTTCAAAACATGATTACAAAACAATAAGGAAAGAATTATTTAATTACAAACGTCCTTCTTCAATTGAAATTTGCGCTAGAAGATTGACCCAATAATTATTACGTATGTATGAACAAACCTCCCTTGATGTCTTGTGAGCCGTAATATTTAGGCTCATAATAGATTAAGACATGTTTTCTATTACTTTCAATTGTTTTCGTTAAAACTGTAGCAGAATTTATCATTTTTTCAGGTTAAGCTTGTGCTTTACTACTCATTAGTAGAGACAGGCACAATATGAAGAAAATTTTGCCAAAATATGAAATTTTTTTATGCTAAATATGAAATTATGAAATTTTTTTTTTTAAATATTATGAAATACAATAAATCACCAATTTTATCATCTGAATATTTGTTATTTGATTTAAGACAACACACAAAGGAATATCTACCATATTCACAATGAGAGGGCAAAACAAAACACTAGTTAACTGGTAATTAATATGTTAAATATTCACAATATTCTATTCACCTACATTTTTTCACATCACATCATCACATCAATTAATATTTATTACAATAAGATACAGTACAAGCAGCTTTTCAATGTTTTCTGGCAAAAAGTTGCATCTTCTATCGGTAAGAAACGTCTGAACTGTGTGTGTGTCTTTTTAATTTTCATTTTCTTATGTTGAATGCTATTTGTGTGTTGTTTCAGCTGAAACTTTGTGTTTGCAGATACCTGTATTAAAAAATAAATTAATAACAAAATTTTTATGTAATTCAGTCACCCATTTGTTCAGAATAAAGATATCGGCGAAAGTCAAATACTAAGTGCACTTTAAGCTCCGCCCAGTCGATCACTCGATATTCACATTTTGTTTCTCAGCGAAGCAGGGTGACAAACTATCCTTGTATATTGTCGCCGACACTCCCGACAGTACCAAATATTAAAAATGCGAGAGCACCCCTTGTACCAAATATTAAAAATTCTTGAGCGCCCCTTGTCCCAAATATTAAATGCGAGAATATGTGCCTTGTACCCACAGGTTTGCCTTGTACCCAACGGTTTGTCAGCCTATTCATCCTCGAAGAATTCGCTAGATCATGGTATAAAAGGAACTGCTTCACTGGGGGAGGGCTGGCCGGGATATGCCTCATGCGAAGATGCATCTTATATTTGTTTTTTCCCCAAGATATCAAATGTAGCGTAAAAATAATTTGAATGTTAGTACAAATTTGTCTTTAGATAGTATTACAAAGATAATAAAAAGCACAATATTCTATACTTACACTTTTGTTACAAAATGTGCACAAAACAATTGTTCCATCTGTTTTAAAACAGTTGAACTCTGTCACCCAATCACGCATTCCAGATTTAGGCTTGTCGTCAACGTCGCACCGTCCAAATGACCACGAATCACAAATGCCAGTCCAAAACTAATGCAGTGTTTAGTGAGCTTCTCCTCCCTGCTAGTGAGCTGGTTCCTCTAACTGTAAACATCCCCTACCCCCGCCCTTGCTGTCAAGTTAACTTTCGGAATGCAAAAAAAAATGTGACTACCTCCACTCAATATGTAGAAATTCCATTCCTGTTCATAATGGAAGTAGGCTATTATTAGAGCGGAATGGTGTGGGGTACCTCTTAACAGTTAGAAGTGTTGCCAAACGTCTTAGCTTTCTGGAGTTAGCGGTTTAGGGATTTGAGATGCGATTCCAGGAAAATTTTTCAAAGCATTTTAATTACGTGGAAAACTTGATTCATTTGTCAAATAGGTATTAATGAAGGAAAAATTTGCAAATCATACAAAATATGAAGCTTTATGAAGATTTTCACGGAATATGAAGATTTTACCAAAATATTATGAAATATGAACTTTTTTCTTGCGTGCATTGCCATCTAAACTTCGTGATTCGTAAAGATCCGAGTTTTCAGAGTGCTAGTAGCCATATTTTAGAATATGAAATTTCATATTTTGCCTGTCTCTACTCATTAGGCTTTCACTTGCTATACTGATATTAATTTGGCCGTATGCTTATACGTGGCGATGTATTCAGTCCAGTAAACGTATCTTGTAACTTACTAATGAGTGGGATGCCAGTTTTTCGTGCACTAAGGAGTTCTATTTGGGAAGGGTCAGTCTATTGCCGGAGCTCGTAGTAGCCTGTACTAGTGAAGCTTTTTCTGTTTTTCCTTGTGTGGAGGCCTGTCCATCAGCCATGGGCACACATTTTCACAGGTGAGTTTTCTTTTCAGTTGGTTTGTTTGATAATTAATTCTTGCTCACCTGTGAATTTTCGGCCACCAAATTTTGCTAGTTTCAATTTTGTAATTTCGGGGATGGATGTAAGGGAAAGTATTTTGATTTTCGTAGTTCTGGTTATTTTTGGCTTTGAAATTCGCCTTCCATAAGACTTCTAAATTAAATTTAACGGTTGGGACTTTTGGGTTAATAGTTCAGGGGTGGTAAAGTATAAACATGATAAATTGCGTAAAATTTGATATTGACTGATTTTGCATTGGACGCCTGGCTTTCTTCCCATCATTTGCGATATGCGCGATAGGCCTGGTCCCAAGCAGGAAATAACCGGCATGCTCTTAGGATTATCTGAAAGGAGTGCTGAATTGATGTTAGGTAGGCCTAATTCGATTGTAAATTAACATGAAAGCACAAACCTAAATATAGATTAAATAACCCCAAGTTGCTGCACTATAAAAAATTGGTAGATGAATAAGGGTCAGACCCTGTCGCGCACGTAAATTTGGATGTAAATAAGTTTTAAGACTGTAACTAATTTTTAGGGATTTTTGAATAATTTTGAACAGGCTATTGGGCCCTTAGTCCTAAAACTTCTGTATATAGTTTTAACTTATATATTTATTAGGATTGTTGTAGGCCTACATTAATTTATTGGGCCAAGAGTTATTTGAACGCAATCTTCACCATTTTATTTCTGCAAAATTTTAGATTTTTTGGAGATAAAAATGTTTCCTGTTTCAAAATAAAACTGTATCTGAAAAGGTGTCTTTCTATTTAAATTTGCATGCTAAGCCAAAATTGAAATAAACCTTTATTACGTAGCAACAGAAAATTATTTGAATTTAACTAGGATCTGGGTCCAGTTACCAGCAGAGCCGGCTTACTATTTACTCAAGAATCTCTCTCCCCTACGTTCATATTCCTTAATTTTCCTTGGCCTTCAGGGAAGATAAAAATCTTTGCTTCGGCAAACTTGGTAATACAGTAGTGAGACCTTCAATTGCGAAGATAGATACACAATACACATTTTAGAAAATGCATTATAAGACAAAATGCTAAAAGAAAAATAGTAAGCTTATAGATAACCACGAAGCTTATGAACCAAATCGTACGAACGTAAGCAAGAATTATTGAAACATCGAACATTTGTTTTCCTCCTTGTTTGATTCATAACTTTTTAAAAATACATTTTAGCAATATATTGAGTCCCTTTTTAGATTTTCCATAATCGATGCAATTTAATGAATTGACAGATAAATTCACGAGTAATAATGTTGCTGTTTAGAAACTGTATGAACATGTCTGTCGAACATCTCTGGGTGACCGACTAATAGCTGCCTTGGGGCCGTGGCACAGGAGACTGCGGGTTCGAGTCCCGCCTCGGGCATGGGTGTTTTTCTAGTGAAAAAAGGCAACGGGAAAAAGATGAAAAGTACAAAACACAGAGAAAGTAAAAGGGGAAAATGAACTGTGAAGGATTCCTTAGGGGGAAAAAAAGTGCACTTCTCTTCTGTCATTCAATCGAAATAATGCTAATTTTTCAAATGTTGGCATAATCATCAGAATTGTGGGCCAGTATACAGGATGTAACAAAAAGGTAGGCCAAAACTTTTGGGAAAGATTCCTTGCATATTATAGAGACTGAAATTATGTTATAGGAACATGGGCCAGAAAATGCCATATTTCCTGGTTAGAGGACTTTGTCTACAACTCTGGGCTGGCATTATTGGTGACTGTTTGGTGGGATCGTATCAAAGGACGAAGGTACAGAGCGTTCTTAAAACCTATTACTCGCCCTGTTGGAACATGTGTCACTCTCTGTTCTTCAGTTTCTGAATAGACGGTTCCGTGATCAATGGATAGGAAGAGGTGTATCAATTCCTTGACCTCCGGGCACGTCTGACCTGAATCCACTAGACTTTTATTTTGGGGAATTTAAAAACTCTTGTGTAATCAACACCGCTGCAAGATGTAGCCAGTTTCCAAGCTCGTACTCTGCAAATCGCAAGAGAGTGTCCATGCGAAGGCGGGTTGATGGATGTATCGGTGCTAAAGGAGATCATTTTGAATACTTCATTTGATGTTCTGTCGTCCACAGTTTTATTATGAGTACCATTTCATATGATTTTCTGTTTTGCTTAGTTTTTTTCGAGTATTCTGTCAAGTAGTACAGGTTAGAGAAAGGGCTCTAACAAGGAAATACTTCAAATCATTTCGGCCCCTTGTTTAAAAAGGCTCGGCGTCACCCGGGTTTTGTATTTTATAATTCGGAATTAACTTATGAAGGACTTCCGATTTTCAAACTCTAGGTCTCTATGTAGGTATTAAAAATTTGAAACGATGAAGAACGACTTATCACACTCAAAACATTCCCTCAGAAAACGCATATAGCTTTTTATGGCTCGTAGAGGATGGAGAATTTTGCATCCCATCGCTTGTACACAGCAAGCCTGGTAGGGGTTCAAATAAGAAGAAACAGAAATTCCAGTAACATAAAAATGTATTGTCTTTGCGAAATATTTTATTTCTTTATCTCATATTACCATACAACATTTCAGGGGTGAAATAAAAAAGATATTCAATATCACTTTCATACTTCAGGTATTGTTTTCTCTATGTCCAGGGTAGTTATGTGACTGCATCACATTGTGCATTAAATGAATTATATTGATAGCTTCTCTAATTTGTCTAAGTCCCGTATCATTTATTTCCAAACCTACATGATACCACTGCCAAGAATACACTGTTGTCATGTGAACTGTGATTTGGATTTGATAATTCTGTGTAAAAAGGGATTAAGTATTCTAAAAAACATTTGATTTTTGGTATGTAAAATAAAAATTTTGCAAAATCCTTTCTTAGTGAGCACTTACATTATGAAATGAAGGTACTGTCAAAATACCAAGCCTCTACCTATTATAGCTTAGGCTCTACGTTGATTTTATGTCAGTCAGGACAAAGCCTTATATACCTAGGTATATATATATATATATATATATATATATAGAGAGAGAGAGAGAGAGAGAGAGAGAGAGATAATTTCACCCACTACGTGCAATGTTTCTCCGAAGTTTTGTCTTCCTTTTTGTTACATCTGTATACTGTGTGTGGGTCCACCTCTCCGTAAAAGAACTAACAAGAAATATATGTTTTGAGTCAACTACCGGGAACCTAACTCTTATGTAACTATAGGTTGGTAACAGAGATATCGTAATTTGTAGAATTTCATGTTGTTAAACTAAAGCTGGTTATTCACAGTGGTTATATCTTTTTTCTGAGCTACAGATTTATATAATTCCATACAATGAATTAATAATAGCTTTCGCAGACTGGTTCGCTACAAATACATTAGGGCTAATCGACGTTCATTCGCGTGGCAAATTATTATTGAAATAGTAGATATATCAATATCAATATAGATTTCCATTAATATTCATCAAGCAGAGTTAACAAAGCAACCTGCAACAAGCATGCAACTTTTCTGTATTATAACTCCTGATATACTATGTAGATGAATATGAACTACATCTTTATTAAGAAACTATTATGTAAGGGAGTGTTGTGATTAGTCAGAATATACATAATTGCAGAGACATATAAATAAGAAAAAGTATATTAATATGGACATAAAAGTGATAACACAAATTGAAGGGCAGAGAATCATAACGAACCAAGTGCCATTTTTCATTTCTCTTGTATACATTTTCATAGTAACAGTAAATTTTAGACAGTAAATATTTTATAAACGGGTATATAAAATATATTTACATAAACAGTTAGTTTCTTTAATCTTTTAGACATAACTAACTTGTTTTTAATTTTAAGCTTGGATTTGTAATAGGCTTACTATTTTGCTTTTATTACATTTCTAATTGTGTAATAATTATTACAAACAATTAAAACAATCGAACAAGCAGAAAATTTCAAATATCTTGATGCAATTATATAATTAGGCCTACGGATAAAAATAATAATAAGGTAGAAGTTAAGTGTCGACTAATATCAGGAAATGGTTGCTTTTATGCAATTCACAAACTGTTATCTTCACGTCTTCTTTCCAGAATTCTACAAATACAAATTTAAAAGACAATTACCCTGCCGGTTGTATTATATGGATGTGAGACATGGTCCCTTACTCTTCGGGAAGAACATAATCTGAGAGATTTCGAAAACAGGATGCTTAGAAAAACATTAGGACCTAAGGGAAATGAAAACGGGGACTGGAGAAAACTGCATAATGACTAGCTTCATAACACGTACTCTTCGCCGAAAATAGTAAGGGTAATTAAATCGTGGAGGATGAAATGTGCTGGACATGTTGCGCGCATGGGGGAGGAAAGACATATATAAAAAATATTGACTGGGAGACCCGAGGGAAAAGACCACTTGGAAGACTTAGAAGTAGATGGGAGCAAATACTAGATTTAAGGGAAATGGGATTTGGGATGGAGTAGAATTGAAGTGCGAGCTCATGTAAGCGCGGCAATGAACCTCCGGTTTCCATAAAATAGATAATATTTCCTTAGTTTGCTTAAGAATTGTCTGTTGCTATTGAGTGAGTAAGTAAGTAAGTAAGTATCCTAGTGGAATGGAAAAGAAGGCCTAATGCCTTAATTCCACCAAGTAAAATAAATATATTTCTATTCTATATGCGATTAAGTAAAAACATTAGACGCATTGTGAGAAAAACAAACATCATTACTTCCGTTTAAGAATTTATTTGTATGCATTTTATATGAACAAAAAATTGACGAAAGAGGGAGGTTTTTGTACTGCATATACGAGGGTCGTCCAGAAAGTAAAAAACAATTTGGCATAACTAAATAATAACGAAAGTTATCAACATAAAACTTTATTTATAAAGATACAGTACGTTACTCTATTTCTCAACGTAATCGCCATTGCTGCCAAAGTATTTATTGTAACGTGGTACCGTTTTTCAATGCCGATGTTATACTCTTCTAACACCATAGAGCTGAGCCAGAATGTCATTGCCGCTTTGAGGTCTTCATTGATTGGGAACTCTATTCCACCAAAACAAGTGCTTTAGTTTCTGAAGTAAGTAAAAATTGCTGGGTGTCAGATCAGGGCTGTAAGGAGGATGTCAAAAAATGTCCCACTTAAATGTCGAAGTTGTGCCTGTGCTTGAGCAGACGAATGAAGCCGAGCCTTGTCGTGGATGAAAAACACCTTTTCAGACAGCTTTCCACGTCTTTTGTTTTGGTAGCCCATCTTAGTCGTTAAAGAGTTGCACAATAGGCCTCTGCGTTTATTCCTTGTCTTCTTGGCAGAAACTCCAGGCTCAGGTCTTTGGCAGTAGAAGAGTATAACATTGACATTGAAGAACTGGTACCACGTTACAATAAATGCCTTGACAGCAATGGCGATCACGTTGTGAAAGAGAGTAAGGTACTTTATCTTTGTAAATAAAGTTTTCTGTTGATATTTTACGTTATTATTTAGTTATGCCAAATTGTTCTTTAATTTCTGGACGACCCTTGAAAAAAAAAAGACATGGAAATGTTGAAGGGAATGTACACCTTTTAAAAAATAAAAATAAAAAAATAAATAAAAAGAAGAAAGAAAAAATGTAAAAAAGGGTTAAAATTATCTCAGATTTCCTCTTTAATTTGGCGAAAGAAAAATTAACCTACCTGTGATAGGTTATTATGACAAACTTTCGTTGCTCACCTGCTTAAGTAGGAAGTAGATATTTTTGTGGCCTGTTTTCCATAACGAGCAATTTTACAACGTATCTCGTACATCGTAACTCGCGAACTGTTCAAGATATTGTAATGCAATTTTGTAATGTTGTGTAGTTCAACCAGCTGTAACAAAATGTACTAAAATTGTTTTTGTAGCTCCTGCAGTTTATTTAAAAAAATTGTTGTGTCAAAAAATTTCAAATTTTCATTACCATTTGTAAAAATTTAAAATCAATTTTGTTTGGAGAGATGGCACAAATATCCTAGTAGGTGTTGTAGCTAGATATGGGTATTGCTATAATTTCACGTAAGATGTATCTAAAAATTAAAATAATCAGGAAAGCTAGCATGTAAACGTAAAAAATTCCTTTCAAAAAGTTATTTAAATGTTTTTTAAAAGGAACTTTATAACAAAGACATAAGCATACTAACCATGCCCAAATTTCCATAGGTCTGTATAATCCTGAAAAATTAAATATTAAAAGTTAGGTTATATTTTAGTCAAAGGTGTACCTTTACCCTTAAGTCAACAACCCGTAAGCAGTTAATAAACTATTCCTCAAAGAAAGACAATTAATTTAAAAGAAAACTATATTAGCAGTAGAAATTGTATTGTCCGAGGTTAGAAACCAAGAGGGGTATTTCATTACTGGTTTAATAATTAGCAGTTAATGACCTGCTGAAATGAAAAACGCATTTTCGAGGCATAATTGTTAAACTAAACCCGTCTCTTTACATTCCCTCCTGAGTAATGAAGTGCTAATTTGGGTTCTAGACTGTAGTGTGACAAGCGCCTGCGAAACAAGAATTTCAGTTGGTAGCTAGTGTGGGAGACGCGCATTGCGGGTTTCAGCGTGGTCATTAGGTTCTTCCATCCTAGCAGGGTTGTCAGCTACAAAGAGAAACTTTCTGAAACTTTCTTCTGCTATGGTACTTGTGAGCCACCTCATGGAACAGCTGAGGCTACAACTTTCATATTACATTGATTTTTCTTATGGCGACACATTTATATATATAATAGTAGCATAATGCATTTGGCTGGAAAAATGTTCGTTACAAAGAATGTTAGCTTGTACTAATATTTATAATGAATTGCTATTCAATATTATTATGTTATATATAAGCATTGGTATCTGCCCTTTCCTCTTAAAGATGTTTCTCTTTTTAAAAATACTCAACACATCAACACTAATCTGTATCTGGTACCCTATGATCCCCAGGTGGGGCGAAGGGGCCTCCAATGGAGGTTTCATTACCTATACTAATTTCGATATGCTTATTTTCCGAGAGAGGGTAGAGGGACAGGTGGTAAGCCCATCGCCTCGCAACCCCCCTCTGGAAACTAAGTATTGGACGTGAAAGGGCCGAGAAATTTAGTCCAGAGGCTCTAATTTAGGCTTGGAGTTCTTTTACGTGCCGTAAATCTACGACACGGGACCCCCAGCTTAAAGTCCCTCCCGGAGGACTCTGTGCCCAGGATTTTTACGTCCTGAAAAATCCATCGACCGCGGCCGGGTTTGATCCCGCGCCCTGCGGATCTAGAGGCGGGCACGCTACCTCTAGACCACCGCGGCCGACTCCATGTACTAATAGTACAATTTAAAAATGTAAGGAGTTATATGTTAATATTTCTTGTGATAGAATAATTATTAATTATATAAGATTAGTCTATCTTTCTTTTCCTCTTTTTAAATAGCAGTTGTAGTTATTTTTGAAATTTGTATTTGTATTTGTATTTGTTCTGCTTTAGTTTTCTTGTATAAGTACGTATTTGTATTTGTATAAATAAAATAAAAATAAATGAATAAATAATAAAATAAATATCCGGAAGACTCTTTTGTAATATTTAAACTTATTTTATGAGTATGTATATTAGATACATGGGGCCCGAGGAACCATTCCTAATTTAATGGCCAGTGTCAGCCAAAAGTTTAGCCTTCCTAAAACATTCTGGAAGATATTGCACTGGCAGCATTGAAAGGATCTTCGGCCATATCTCTAAACCATGCATATTGACCAAATAGGCCTATTTAACTTTTATGCTTGCGTTGCTTGTATGTGTCTACAAGTGCAATGTTATTCTGATATATAGACTTATCCATTAGCCTTAAGTTTATATTTGTTTAGTTTCTTATATTTTTCAATGTACGGTATGTCACTCTTTGCCGTAAGGCAGCCTGCAGTTCCGGGAAAAAATAAAACAAAAACACACACTTAAAGAAGTGATATTTCAACTATTTTACAATATACCCCAATTTTATAAACTAAAAATAGTAAGCATATGACATTGTAATGAAAAACATGTGTTCTGTAAGGGTCCAATAAGATAAATAGTCTTAGGGTATAAGGTGGAAATTGACATTTATAATATAAAATTAATTTTCAATACCTACGAGAATGTTACTTTGTACGTTCCACAATTCGCGTGTATCTATATTATAACGATTTAGTATAAAAATCTTATGTTGTAATACAGATATACAGATTATCAACCGTAATCATGACCATAATTAAATTCAACTCTGTCTTAATAATGTTCTTTATACAATTATTGAAAAATTCATCCCTTCCGTTCTTCCACTCAAGTTTCTGTATTCTATAACAGCTTGCATATACTATTACATAATCGGAGGATGCCCACTGCTGTGACAAAACAGGGAACCTTGTAACTTGGCCTCATATGCCCTATACGATCCTGAAGATGGTCGCATGTCCCGTGAAACATACGATACCGGTAATTTGTATAGTTTTAAAAATACTCATAATACCGTACAGGTTGAAATGATTATAAATGTGAAAATTTAAGGGATATTTCAGTGCAATAGATAATATTAAATGAAACATAAATCCTATTTGGCGTCTAATGTTTAAGCCCACGTCTTAAGAGATAATTAATACTATAATTATATTATTGTATTAATATGATATTATATTACTTTCTAGTTCTTAAATGTTAATTAAGGTTGAATATTGCTAACTCTCTTAATTGACAGAGCGAATAGAGGTCCTGTTATAACTCGACATTCGGCATTTCGTCTGTAAATTTGTGTGTTAAGCAGTTACCACCAAACATGTGTTTCGATTTTCTTTCAATCTGGAATTAATGTTCTTTGAAGTAATTGAAAACGAAGCATGTGTAATTTTTTTTTTTGAATCCGTTTCAAAATGGTGGCCATTTTAATAGCTCCGTTTCATATAATGTTCAGCTCATTCAACGATTTTCGCCAAACGATTCACGCCGTAAAAAGTTTAAGATTGCCTTCACTCTTGAATTAAACTTTCTAAAACTTTTATCCAGTACCTATTGGATGTAATTCTGATGGTTTACAGGCAATTCGTCTGTTTGTCTGTAAATTTATTTAAACAGTCACGACTAAACGCATTGCTCGATTTTATTTCAATTTGGCAAGAATGTTTACTGAAGTCATGAGAAAATACGTAATGTGTATAAAGTGTAAAGATTAAATTTTTTATTCCATTTTAAGATGAAGAGCAGATCTTAGATCTTTTGGACGCGAGGTCTATTGCTCACAGAACTACTAGAGTATATCCCAAGTAAGTTTGATCCTGTTCAAAACAAAGGTGAGGAGAACTCACAGATAGTTCGCGGAAAATTCGCATCATGTGACAAAACGTGATTGGTTAATGTCATTAGCATGCGCCATTACCAGGGCGTGGCTTGCTAGTGGAGAAGTAGTGTTCGTAAGTTCATGCAACAATAATATCAACATTTACACGTGAAATAACAAACTGTCACTGTCATCGTCATCATTATAGTATATCAATTAGCAAACAAAACATAAAGGATTCATTGTTCACGACGACCCTGCGGGGCACACATGCATATCTTACTCTCTCTCAGTGCTTGAATTTTCCTTTCATGTTGTCATGTTTAATTGTTGAAGATAGAGTGGAAGTGAGTTGTACTGAGAATAAACAAACTACCATTATCACGGTGATGACATGCGTTCTCACGTGCGGACTATGACAGCCACGCCTCTTTGTTTTGAACAGGATCATTCTTACTTGGGATATAATATAATCCTGAGACGAGCTAAGAAGGAAACCTGAAGTAAACAAAAACCAGTATGTCTGTCTCACTCTTTAGTCACATGAGATATGTGCTAGAGTGAGACAGATGTACGGGTTTCTGTTTACTTCAGGTTCCCTTCTTAGATCGGCCAGACTTTAGTGATATGTCTGACCACGAAACAAGTCTTAAGTTATAGTAGATGTATGTATGTATGTATGTATTTGGCCCCTGAAGGGGGAAGGCGGGTTGGGACTACCCTAAGCACTTCAGCCTTGTGGCTCATTGTGCCAACCTCCGGAATGGAATGATTTGCAAGCCCAACGGTCCCTCGACAACAGACCCCACCGCGAGCCCCCACGGAACTCCCCTACATCCAACAGATACCTCTACCATGCCACGTGTGCCGCTGCCTCGGTACCTCTTATAGAGCCCCCAGGTTGGCAGCATACCAGCCAGCAACTTCAGGACCATAAGCCACGGGGAGGACGGGAGAGGCCCACAGCAGGTGCTGGGGGCGAGGGTATACCGGAAACCGGGAAAGGAAACGGGATGAATATGAGGGGGAGGTTGAAGATGAAATGGAGAGTGTTGGTGGAATGAGAGGGGGAAACGGGAGGATCCCCGAGAAAAACCCCCAAAGGTCACGGCTTCGTCCACCACGAATGACACGCCCGCCAGGCCCGGGGATTGAACCCGGGACCGCTAGCATGCCAGGCCCACGCGCTAAGCATGAGCCACCGCGACGGCTTTATAGTAGATACAGAAGTAAGTAATTTATTCCATACTTTACTCTGACTACTGAACTCAGCCGTTATAACTTATTATTGTATTTATTGTTTCTTCATCTCGAGGTAATGTTATGGTCGATATTATACTAAGATATTGTGAAGCTTTTTGAGGTAACCTAAGTATGTTTATGAACAGGCGATATTGTAAACTGTGAAAGGTGTTAAAATTAATTTACTGTATATGCTAATATAAATCTTTTTTAACTTATTTTCAACATGCATCTTGCGTTAGAGGTCATTGGTGTATAGATGTAAATCAGGTAGCTTTGAAGTGCTTAGCTGGTCATTGCCGCGCTTATGAGGCAATTATGCTGGAACAATTGATGTAGTTATCATAAACAAACACACGTGATGACATATGACAACATTAATTAGCATATACTGAAATTTGGTTGTACCATTATGACCGGTACGTCCACACACAAGTTGTTCAACTTAAAGAGGCTTCGAAAGTGAATTCCCATGTAGCTTACACATATATTAGTACCAACTTGTTACTTCCTCTGCCCGTACCATAGGTACTATAGGTAGAGGAAGTATTATTTTCGACCTCAAAATTCGAAGTTGAGTTTTTAGCATATATACACGTTTCAAGGCCCCCTGAATCCAAAAAATACTATTTTTGGAAACATGTCTGTGTGTCTGTCTGTCTGCGAACACTCTAGCTCCAAAACGGAAAATCGTATGAAAACAAAATTTCGTATTTGGGTCAGGTACCTTCTGAAGATGTGAGGATAAGATTGGCGACTATTTTCTCTTATTTTTAAGGGGACTTTACATGAAGAAATTTTCGTTTTTCGCGATTTTCTCGAAAACGGCTCTAACGATTTTCTTTAAATTTTGCACAAGTGTAGCTTTTAGTGAGAGCTAAAACTTTTATGTGAAACTTTTTTTCGAAAAAAATCTCTGAAGGCAGTTACAAGCCACCTACTATTCACCCACTGTTTGTAAAAAGTGTGTGTTGTGTGGTTAACAATTGAATACACACTGTTTCACGGCCTCTTATTCTATATAAGAATGAAGTGAGAAAGACATATTGGAGGGAAATATTCGATAAAGTTCGGAAATTATTCTTAACGACGGAAGTGTCAATAAATGTCTGCAGTCACTTGTTTTTGTTTGCTATATAGTCTGCAATTTTATTAGTCGCATCATTTTCAAAGAAGAGGTTATCAGGTATTTATCGTATAATTAGCGTTAAATTGTGTCTTGCGTTTCTGTACAAGGATATGTGAATACTCCTAACTTTTATTTGGGCAGAGGAAGTTATGTGACTTTCACATCAGATTTTTTTTCAGGCAGTAGAGATTGGAGGGAGTTCCGATCTGATTTGCACAAGTGCTGGCTCCGACACCATGACCTTATTATACAATAGTATGTAGTGAATTTATACAAAAAATGAATAACCAACCTCAATGGAAAAATTAATAAATTATGAATTGCCTGACATGCACATATGTTTTCCCAGTAATTCTTCAAGCATTCAATGCTGATTCTCATTAGTCAGGAACGATGACTTTTTTTTTTGTTTGGGACCGAGGGCTGAAAAGAACGATGGCGGTTAATGTAATTACGGCCTGGTACAATATATTCACAAGTGCTGTCCTGGGGCATATAGCTCTTTAACGTGACAGAGCGAAGGTATGTCAGAGCGTGTGGTATTGCCCAACTCACTCTATTACAATCACCAGGGGGGTACTGACGAAATATATTACGGAAATCAGTCTAAATCTGTCGGCCATAAGTGGAGGTGAACTCCTAAGTGCCAAGGAAATTATAGTCACTTACTTGACCTTCAGTTTTGATCTGGTATTTTGTATTTTGGATGTGTTGGGAACGAGGATAGCTTCAGAGTATCCTATTACTTGGTTAGATGATTTGGATGTTATTTCGTACGGTACTAGTTAATGTGAAGTTTTGTTAGTTTTCCTATCAGCACAACATTTTTTATTTCTAGTAATCTTGTTTTTATCTGTTTTACAGCTGTGAGAAAAAGTGCTGTATCTATTTTAAGGTATAAAAAAAACGAAAATAGCACGAGTTACAGCTTAAAAATACGAAGGAAATGCGTCCCAAACGATAAAAATTGGTTCGTAACTTTGTGCAAGAAAATTAAAAAACAACTATAAATCGCGATTTTTCAACATTTTACGACTCGGCTTGAATGAATCGTAGAGAGGTCTTTTAAGCTGGAATTGTAGCTATCTGTAACACTACCTGTGGTAAAAATTTTATTAAAAAATAGTTTTAACTAAAGAGAAAAACGCTGAAATGTGAAAACAGGTGTTTTGCTAAAACGGCTGGCAATCTCCTAAAAATGACCTCGCAGCAAACATTAATGTCGCTTTTCGTTCAAGAGGTGTTGCTCTACAACTCCATTATAAACAAAGTATGTGAAAATCGAATAAACCCTTAAGAACATTTTGAAAACCGGGTTATTCTGCGTCTCGGGCCGCAGAGGAGCCAGCGGAGAGGATCGTCAGCGTGGGGGGGGGGGAATGCTATAAGGTGAAAGCGAGGCTACCCCTGATGCCAGTTTCGTAGCGTTCTCCCACCAAGGGGACTCATTCCACTGCGTTCTTCTTACGAAAGTACCCTTGTTGTTCTTCCTTGTTTCTCTTCAGACAGTTAATTTGCCTCAGGAATTTTCTTCTTAAAAACATATTTATTTTCTATATCTTCGTTATTAATTCCACATATTCTTAAATCTTTCTGAACATCCTTTGCCTACGTTATTTGTGTATTTCATTTCTCCTGGTAAGTTAGGATTTTACTTGCTAATCTGTCTGGTAAAATTCTTTTGATGTGTCCATAGAAAGCTAATTGTTTCATTTTTTTTGCATCTGAAAACAAAGTGTTATCTCGCTTGTTGTAATTCTTTTTGGTTCCAAAATCGTCCTTATAATTTTAATTTCTTTGTATTGTATTTTCAAAAATCCTTTTCTAGTTAATGTCTCGGCTGCATAACTGGGTATAGGCCTAACAGCTGCATTTATGAGCCTTAGTTATGATTATTATAAATAGTATTACCTTTTCTGATGTGTAAAATTCAAATTTAAAAAAATTATGTATTATGCATAAAAGCTAAATCATTTCCCGCCAGCAGCTTACAATTTTTCCCTTTTGTTCATCTTAAGTCAAAGCATTAACACGTTCTGGCAATTCGCTATAGCATTATGTAGTGATTAAGGTAATTTGTGTTTTTTTCCCTGTTGAATTGATGAATGGGTTGTTTTATAACTCTATTGAATTTTTAATGTTTAAAAATCCCTGCATTATACATATTAATTAATGGAGTAGATGTACTTCTTCTTGTGGTTCAATGTTCCTACCTGGTAAAAGGTTTAGTTATTTATTTAATCAAGAATGAACATTACAGGTATACACCAAATTACAATGTTCATGACTATACTAGCAATACATAATGTACTTACAATAACACAAATATGAAAGGTATGATAAAAAGTAGGAAAGTTAGGATAATGACGAATGTAAGGTAAGAAGTAAAGAGAATAGGAGAGAGAGAAGAGAATAAGAGAGATAAGAAGAAAGCAAGCATAAATAGACTAATGTAGAGAAAAAATAAAAACGAGATAAGAGTAAAACAAATAATATAAAACAATGAAAATATGTTAGTTGACAGTATCATATACGGTATTACTATTCACACACAGATTCTTATGAATTACCATTTTGGACAAGTTTTAACAGTTGGCTTGCAGCAGAATTAAATTGTTTAAGATTCATTCCAAATATATCTATATTAAGTGGGTGGATTTGATTGTACCTATTCAAAGTTCTGTTTATTGGTGATTTTTTTCCAAGTCTGTGTTTACTCTAGGAGTAAAAAATAGTTATATATTTTTACTGGGTACATATATATATATATATATATATATATATATATATATATATATAAATTCTTTCTATAAGGTTTGTATCATCAATATAGGAATTAATTATTTTATACAAAAAAACTTAATGACTGACATGCTCTTCTATGTGACAAAGTTTGGAATTCAAAATTTTCCAGGAGTTTATCATAATTCATATTCATCATATTCAGATGCGAAGAATGCTCTTATAATTAGGTCCCGAACGATCAGAAATTGTATTTGCATGAATCGTACGCATATTTGGCTTATTTCGCATCCATATAATAGAACACTCCAAGTAATTAGAGTGAAAATTTATTTTTTGACCCTGTTATCTAGAGAGGATGATTTTGTTAATGGTTGGATTACTAATAATGCTCCCTTTCACTTTTCCTGCAGTGTGTTTTATATGCTTAGCATAAAATAATATACTGTGTAAATGGATGCCATTTCATGGGAATGGAATTTTTTTTACCAGAACATGTGGGCGAATGTTTCTGCTTAAAGTAAAGTATTAAGTTTGTTGTATTTTATGTTATTCTAAGTTTCCTATTAATTTCAGGAGTTGAAATCGCGATGATTATTTCAAACCTTTCTCTTTTCCTGACTAGAGAAGGCGAGACGAGGGCATTTCCTCACAAGGATAAGGGCTTGAGCCCCACATGAAGCTCTTGTCCTAGAATACTTGATACAATTCAGAAGACTGCAAAGGGAAACCACAAGGTGGGCGAAAAAACAACAACAACAAACAAACAAACAAACAAGATGATGTTCCACCAATCAACAGTCCCGGATTCCACGCCATATAAGAATTACAAAAACATACTTAACTCCATTTCGAAGGTCGTTTAACACAAACAGAATACGTTTTGTGAAGTAAAGCCACTAGGATAAAGTAGGTAGAGTAGTTCTCGTCCCATACCTTGGATTAATGATAAAATATCAGTTAATAACCCTATGTCTTCATTTAGGCCTAAGATTGTGGATCAATGGAACCGAGAAAATGTTTATGCATTACTAATTAGAATTTCCTCGACGGTCACCCGGGTGAGATAAACTCGCTCGAAACTTTCGGCAACTCACTCTGTTACCATCTTCAAGTAAATTGAAGAAATTCACAAATGAAAGAACGCCACCTTCTTATATGCCTCTCTCTAGGCGGTGAACCAATGAGAACTCCTGCTGGAGAAAACTGTCGAAAATCGAACAAATAAGTAAAATGGCGTTCACATACCTGAAGTGTAACCTACTTCAAGCTGTCCCAAAGAGTGCGCTGACAAAATCTTGTAGTGAGTTTTTTCTCACTCGAGTGATTGTCTAAGAATCAGTAATTTATAATATATGCCGGGAATGCTTTAAATAATATCCTTATGCTGTGTTAATGGTCTTTTAATAATACGTAAATTATTAATTACTACTTCTTTAAAATGTGGTCTCTTTTCTCTTGATTGCATTGCCCTTGTATCAATCTCCTTATGAAGGAAACTGAAACAAATGAATATAACATAACATAGATTTATTTCATCTTCATACAACAGGGACTTTGGTTACATTTCTGTTTTACCAATCAGTCCCTTGATTACTACACAAACATTCTATAACTATTTCTATCTATTACTTAAAACAACACCCAAGTATGCTATATATTATTTCCTACTTCACTTGAATCTCTACTGCTACTATCTTCTATTTTATTCAACCATTTGCTTTTAACTACAATTAAAAATTTCCCCATTCTTTTCAATAAATCCCTATTTTTTGTTATTAAAAGCTTCTTATATGCTACCTCTTCATTAATTTTTAGTAATTTATCACCAATTAAATTTACCCTCCACCTCTCAGTTTCCTTACATTCTAAAATTATATGTTTTGCATCCTCTTCCTCGTTACATAATGGGCATATTCCCCTAGGTACCGATCCTCTCAAGTTTTTCAGTCTCCAGATTCCTAGTCTCCACCAGGCCAAACTGGATCTTTCCTCCCGATTACATGAAAATAGATAAGCTTCCATACCCCATTCCGATTTCATCTCTGCATAACATTGTAGTGATTTAAAATTTCTCATTTCTGAAAACATTTCCTGTCTAGCAATATCATTACACCTTTTTTTTATTAATTTGCATATAATCTGTATATTCCATGAACCCATTCTAGTCCATATCCAATTTAATCCTATACAGTTTATATTCTCTTCTAAACGTTTCCACCAATTATTCACAACCTTTGTACTTTGTAAAAATTTTAAACAATCTTTCTCAAAACTATCCTCTGGGTTTGACAAAATATGATGAATAAATTGAAATTTTTTTTACTAGGAATGTGCCTCTACTACTTTCTATTCCCAATTCCAATAAAGCTGCAATATTTGCTAAATTGATCGGTATACCCAGCACTTTTTTACAATATCTAGCCCTAACTCTATTTAGATTTTCCCAAGCTTCAGTTTCTCCCCATAGTTCAGCAGCATATAATATTTTTGACTCCACTAATGCCCTAAAAATATTATTTAAATTTCCAATTTTTATGTTTGCTAACTTGTTTAGGCAATTATTTATGTCAAATAACGCCACATTCCCTTGATTCTTCATTAATCTTATGTGCTCTTTCCAATTTCCTTTACTACCTAGTATAACTCCCAAATACTTAAATTTATCAACCACTTCTATCCTTTCTCCTTTCATAAACCAATTCTCGTTCTTGCTTCTTACCCCTCCTTTTCTACAGACCATTATTTTTGTTTTATTTATATTTATTTTTAAATTCCACTTAATGCTATAATTCAACACCTCATTTAATGCTCTTTGTAGTCCTACAGCTGTCACTGATCCAATTGCAATGTCATCAGCGTATAGAATGGCTACAATCTCCTTACCTTGCATTATTGGGCAGTGAAACTCTTCCCTTCCTAAAACACTCACTATATCGTTAATAAACAAATTAAATAACAGAGGGCTTAATTTACAGCCTTGTCTTACATCTTAACAAATGAATATATGCACGACACATATCGTGGACCTAGAAATCATTCAGTGCAGTACATAAGGTATAACCAGATCTTAACCCAGGGGACTCGAGATTAAGTGAAGGCAAGCATTCAAGTATGAAGCCTAACGAGACAAAAATCTCTGAAGCCCACGCTATAGCAAAGATTGGTGAAATGATTACTTAGGTTACATAAAAGATAAATTCTTCCTGTGCAACGTAAAATATGATCCGCCTTGCAGTTATGTTGGTCCGGCTAACATAACAACTGTAAGTATTTCATAAGCATCACGGCTTTACAAGCAACTGCATAAAGCAACAGAACGTTAATAAATAATGCTTTTTGTTAATACCTACTCGTATTTTTCTAATATCACTTCTACCATCCATCTCAAATTCTCTAATTTGAGTTCCCTACAGCAATTCGACTGCTGCGTCATCTCTTCCATCTTTAAAACTCACTAGGGGATGACAAGATTGAGGGCTTATGGTCAGCAAGTCGGTACTTAATGGTTTCCATGACATGAACTGCTACTTCTTCTTATTTATAAATTTAATTTTCGTTTAGGGATATGTTGATTTGTATAATACTGGAATCCGCCTTAAACCCACAACTCATTGGTTATAGGCTAAAATCTATAATTTCACCAAATTTCAAGTTTTCAGCTCATCTGGAACTGAATGAACATCAATGTTAATAAGTGGAAGATTAGACTGTCGTAGATGTGAATGACGTCACGGCTAAGTTTTTCTAAACTTATGGGGCAGCTAGAAACATTAAATTTTGCTCGCTCATGGCTGTTGTATGTGCAAATATCATGCTAGATTTTACAATTCTATGTGTTCTATAAGCATAATGAATAGAGGAGAAAGTGTGATGACTGAGGTAGTTCATTGGTTCCGCCGCTAGGTAGCAGTTACTCCGCTTGAGATTCACGGAAGCAAGGTTACTACGGGCAGTATAGGAAAAATTGCAAACACTCTTAAACAAAATAATACATTAATCTATTTTAAAATGACTTACCTTATCTAAACTCAGTTGTTAGATACTTTTGACAATTTCCGGGCTGCTTTACACGTCTTGGAAGATCTCATCTCCTTTCTGTGTTGTTTTGTGTAAAAGAAGAACCGGCACTTCAAATACTGTAGGACTAGTTTCGGAATAATGTCAGTCACATGTTCCTTGCAACAGCCGACTTCACAATAATGAACACTAATACTGTCAATGCTGTCCAAACATTCATAAAATAAGTCACCCCATAAGCTTTTTTCACATGCAAGTTTCTTTACAATGATGCTTTCTACCTGCATAAAAACACTAAAGATGCCTTTCGATGGATGAGTTAGAAATGTTTTCCCGCTAGCGCTACCATAATCTTTAATCTGCGTAAGTAATGCAGCGGACATATTAATATCTGTAGGGTTTTTTTCATGGAGGAGAGCGATACACTGTTCGCATTTTGTTACTTTTTTTACCTGCCTAACTATGTAACCAGCCAGGTGGTAAACTAAGCATTCCTTAGGAGCACTATTTTTAGCGAGTTCTGATAGTTTTGTTTCCCATGTGAAACATATGCTATTATCTTTAAGTTCCAGTGAACTTCTAATAACACTTTCTACTTTCATCGCCTCTTCTTTATTCTTCTGTTCTAAATCTTTAGCTAAAATCCTCATCTGATTTACGTATGATGTTAAAGAATTTTCCTCGCGGAATTCACAATTGCCGCCTGAAGACATAGAGAGCTTAGCTGGAATGTAAATACACTGTAACACATGCAGGTTAAGAAAGTCTATTGTTGATGGGTGGTCATCACAACTTAGGGACCTTAAAATTCCAAAATGTCGTTCCAACGGGTCCTGATTAAATTTTGCTGTGAGAACATAGCGAAATCCTTGTTCCCACAAATATTCTGAGATTTGTAATGTGCTTTCAATCGTAACTCTTAGCGATTGGAGAGTTCTTTCTGAAGCAAAATTATTGTGTTTATGAGCAAGCCTGTTTTTCCATTTTATTAAATGCTCATGTGCTTTCGAATTCTTATACAGGCCTTGTACAGGAATTTTTGAGTTAAGTGCATCTATCAGATTATTAAGATCACTGGTGAATTTCTCTGTTGACTCGCTACCTTCGAATCCAGGAGACTTTATATCCCTATAAAATTGTAATCCATTGGCCACGGAATTGCTAAACAATTGAAAAGCAAGCCTTACATTCATCCGCTGAAATGATGAGGGATCCAAATGGGCAGAGGTCAGCTTGTGGCAAACTTTCAAACCGACATTCTCAGGAGAATTGTCAATTTCGTATATTCTTCGATAAAAATTATAACTTATTAATTCATTGTTATAAAACACCTCAACTTTATCATGGAAGTAGTTCCTTATACACTTCATTATGTGAACAGCATCTGAAAATGCCCATATTTCCTTGCTTCGTCAAAAGGGTTTTGTATACAGCATACAAGTCTTTCTTTTTTCCCACTAATTCCAAGACATTTCCAGACCTTTTTGTTGGATTGACTTCCGTCAGAAGTAAAGGATATAATTCTAGCTCCAGCTTGTTCCAATTGTATAATTACTTGAATTAATATTTCAGAGATAATATCACCAGGCGTAGCATTGCGACTTGCGTAAACAGCTACGGGTTGAACCCAATTATGCAACAATGGCACAAACATGAACACTAATGCATGATTTGCAATTTGTTTCTTGCAATTGTATGGAGTATGTTCCCCTAAATCAACGAAACCGTCAATTTTCAAAGTAGTGTTGTTGAATTTTATTTCCTCATTAAGTTTGACTTCGTCAAAAATAACAGTTCCTAAGCGTTTATTTTCGTCTGTTTCTTCAGCAAAAAAGGCTTGCAGTGCCTCGAAAGAATGAGTATTAAGGCCATATGGGCATTTAAGACCTTTTACTAAATTCCTTAGATGGGACTCTGAGGGGAGTGGCAGCAGTTCGCGTCTCATACAATGCCTATAAGCTTTGGGAGACTTGATTTTCAGCAGTAAACTATCTAAAAGGAATTCACTGTTAAATCGCATCCCTTTATTATTTTTTAGCTGGCATTTCTTAATCATTGTGTCTATAATTAATGTCTGCTTTTTGCTCAATTTAGGATGAGCGAATAACTGTGCCTGTGCTTTTATTTTCACATCTCTCAGTTGTTTCTCCAGCACATTAATTCTCGCATTTGCTGCTTTCAATTTGTCCCTCAGTCGAACGGCATTGCGATCCTGCCTTCTTACTTTCTTTTCAACAATGCTATTGTTTGGTCAGCTGTTGCCTGGCATGATTCTACCTGGGACGAAAGTCTGGAACAGTTGTCATTTTCCACCAAACACATTTTCACTTCAGGATTATTATCTCTTTGTAATGATCTTTTGGCAGGCACTTTCCGATTCTTTAAATTGCGAGATAAATATTTCGGCAAGCCTGGGAATATGTGAGGAACTGATCCAGCTTTTAGCGCCCACCTATCTCTTGGTATTTCCACTCGTTCACCATCTACCAGAAAACAATCAGACTTTACTATACATTCTTCGGAAAAGTGCGAATCACAAATAAAACACGTCTTATACGAAAGACCCTTGTCTTTACGGGGAATTGCTTCCACCCATTTAGAAAATTCCAATTTGTCTTTAGGAGGTCTAAAAAAATGTTTACCTTTAGATTCTCGGTAACCAGACCTGCACCCCGGAACGAAACACGCGGGCATTTTCTTGAGACAAGAAAAACACTGAATGCACTACTAACGTTCACACTACTTCGTAAACTAAGCCTTCCTGATATTCTTACGAACGCACTTACTGATATATACGAACAATGCACACACGTTCAATGCAAATATTTGGTTCACTATTAGATTTATGCTTCCAAACTGTGGTGCCGCATGCAGAAGCTGAAACGCAAACGAAGGTGCTGCCAGTGTTTCGGTGGACCGCCGCGTTCTTGAGCGGCCGAATCATCACACTTTCTCCCTTCTATTCATTATGGTATTATATTGAGCCCAGTAATATATTATTTAAAGATTTTTACGTTATTGCTGGTATTTTATGGAAAAGATGCCTGCTAATACCTCAGTACCATTCTGATAGATCTAGCGCCTGGAGTAATTACCACTCTTATTATTCGTAAACCATTATAGATATAAAGGTGGTAACTGATTTATAATGAAATTCAAATATTTCACTAAAACTCACATGCTTGAATCATTTTCTGGACACAAAAATAAAAAAAAAAATTCGCATAGTCAAATTTGTTTCACCGTTGACATTTCACGATCGTCCCATATCTTGCAGCCAGCTGTAGCGCTCGGAGTAATTACCTCTCAATTACTCGTAATCCATTCAATATATAAAGGTGGTACTTCGTTTATAATAAAATTCAAATATTTCACGAAAACTTTCTCGCTTGAAGATTTTACGGGACACAAAAATGAAAAAAATTGTCGCATAGTCAAATTTCGCTTCACCCTCCATGAATTTTGTGTAATTGGTGATGTTTATAAAATGAAATAAAAACATTTATATCCGCTTTTTTAAGGCTCTGTTTTAACCATCAGAAGGACTATTGTGTGTAGATTATTTCTGCACAAATTTCACAGAAATAGGACCAAGGGTTAATTCAAGATTGCGAGTTTAATCATAAGGTGCCAAACTATCATGGTGCCGCATTCAGAAGCTGAATCACAATCGAAGGTGCTGCCAGTGTTTCGGTGGACCGCCGCGCTCCCTATACCTACCATTATAAGAGCGGCGGAGTCATCACACTTTCTCCCTTCTATTCATTATGCTATAAGTGTAAAAAAATTACATAATGTGAGGAAAATATAAAAAAAAACACTTAAAAAAATCTGTCTCAATCTAAGATATAACCGATGGAGATATGACAAAAAATCAAAGGACCAAACTTGCAGACTTCTCAAAATCCGTTACTGCTGCTACAATCGGTTTTTTTATGCAACTTACCGTTATCTACTATAAGCCTCCAAGAAGATCTACACAGACCTTTTTAAGTCCGCCAAACACATTTTCACATAGTAAACACGAAAATTAGATGTGCTACAAAAAAATTGTGACATTTCTGAAATCAGGAGACCTCATTTAGTTAAAATCACTCATTAAATGCTTTGCCGCAAAAATCATGTTGGGTAGTGATTATTCAACGGCTAGATGTGTTTTAAATCATCTATTTATTTTGATAAGCATAAGTGAAGGAATAAGTGGGGAAAACAACAGAACGAAATTAAAACAAATACCTGAGATCTGACGCAAGGCGTGATATAATAAATTTACAAACATCTGACTGCATTGGAGTCAAGGCCCTCAGTGATTAGCAACACGGATTTGTAGTAAGTTATAGTCATGATTTGCAATTTAAAAAAGCATGTGACCATTAATTAGTCGTTACTCCGAACCGGTCAACCGATTTGGTCCAAAATCAACAGGATTCTTCCTATGGACTTAACAATGCGTATTCCAAGTTCCATGAAAATCCGATAAAGCTCATTTGAGTTATGGCGCGTAAAGACACATGGAAAGACAGGAAGACACATTTTCCTGTCCCCCACACAATCTCATAAAGTACCATTCTGGCACTTAATAGCATTGACAACATATTCCTTCACATACGCTTATCAAACTTTAGACCTTTGTTTATCCGTAAGTCCTGCTTAATGAATCGATTTGGAGCTTACTCGGAAATCGATTTAAAAAAAACCCTGTTTTCTGCATATCATAGTTGCAATTATCACTGATTAATCAAAAGCACTCTGGCACTTTGTTACATCAGTTTACCTGATTGTATTACAGACTGAAAGTATAAAATAACAATACATATACTATTGAATATGAGAAATTTGTTGTAGTTCAAATAAAGTATTGCAAATTCAAGCAGTGCTAACTTGAAAGACAATTGAAAATTTGTAGAAACTTTTGAGATATTTAAAATTTCTAATAGTATCATAAGTAACAGGAAGCTTAATATTACATTATACCAAATACCAACTTTCTTTTCCATAATAACTTCTTCGTAGAATTAAAAATAATGAGGTGTCCTCAAAATAGGACGCTGGGATATAATGGGTTAATTGATTTGTGATGCAATTTGCATGGACTTATGTGAAATTAAACACGGTATGCTGAAGAATTTTCAATTTTACGAGCGCTGTCGTTTGTGTATGGAGTCTGCTATTGAGTGCTGCCCCAACGGCCATAGAGTGCATTTTTTTCTTTGAGCGAAAACGCGAACTGTCATAGTGCATTTTTTAATCATAGAAATGAAATTATTACCCGCTCTCAAAGGACGGCATCACTAACCACTAACCATCATTAACACGGGTTCTAATCCTGGTGGGGACCTCCAGATGTCATGAAGCTCGTGGTGGAATTAGTAGTTCGTGGCTCGTGGCTCCCAACGTTTCAGAAAAAAAAACTTGTAGGGTAAGGTGGTACATTTTCGAACACTTAACAAATATTCTTATTTTATGAACACAATAAACATAAGACAAGTTCAACTGTATTGTATTCACAAAGTTGGCAATGTAGTTGACCCTTCACAAAAATATCAAAGTCATACAGCTGTAATATTGGTCATGGCAATCGATCTTTCATTTCCAGAATATCGTTCGAAAATGTACCGCAGTAGGTACAATTCTAAACACCAGTGGGTACTATTTCGAACAGTGGCATTTTCAACGAACAAAGTGCTTTCTGCCAAATATTATTTTCTATTATTGTTATTTATCAGTAATATGAGCGTAATAATAATGTGTCACGTTTTGAATAGGCAGATGACCGGATTGGGGCATGTGGTCAGCATGCCGAGTCCTACGACAGTTATTGATGGTTTACTGAACCGGAGCCGCTACTTCTTTATGAATTAGCTCTTCGGTTGGTGTCAAGAGGCTGAATGCACCCCGTTCCAGATCACCCTACCTCAGAAAAATCCGAGGAGGTACCGGTGATCGAACCCAGACTTGCGGGTCCGTAGTCAGGAACCACTAGACCATACATACGGTCTGTTATAACATCAAGAGCAATAATAAAAATACTTAACAGCTGCATGCTATTGTGTATTGCATAAAATGCTGAGATGTAATAACATTCCAGAGGAAGTCTTAGTTTATAACTCTTCGTTGAAATATTACCACTGTTGAAAGATGTAAGAATACCATCCATTTATATTTGACTTGCACAGTTAATAATAATAAACATGCAGAATGCTGTGATAGCAAAACAGCTTTTCCAAGCAAGCGATCGCGGGTTAAAGTACTGTTCGAAATTGTACCTAAAATTTGTTCGTAATTGTACCTCGAGCTAGTTTTTGTAAATTACTACATTGTTGAAATTCCGCTCACGAATGACCATTGTTGTGCCAATGACTTACGTATTAAAGGCTACGCTATTTGTTGGTATGAGTTAAAAATTCGTCCTCAAAAATATATTCCAGTAACACAACGTGGAATTATAAACAATTTTATAACGTGCCATTTTTCAAGCATGGAGTTCTTACCTTGGATTGGAAAATAATTTTTTATGGCCGAATGAGACAACTCGGAACATCATTCTCGCGGATACAGGTCAACAAAACAATCAGTATGGACGCTATATAATTAAAAACAGGTTGGCTAACATTTGAAACCCAAAAAAGGATAAAAATCTTAGTCCGTTCAGAATTGTACCATGATCGAAAATGTACCACCTTACCCTATCTTTTTTATGAAGGTTTCCTTAGCCGCGGTAGTTAAGACGACTTGGAGTCGTGGTAAAGGAGGCGTGTTCGAATCCCGAATCGGGCATGGGGGTTTTTGTGTGGTAAGGAAATAGAAAAAGAAAGTCAACAAAAATAAACAAGAAGATTTTTTCATAAAAATTGGGCTATGGTTGGCTAAAATTAAGAAAAATGTAGTGAATATGCCTCAGTTAAAACAGTTTATTTCCCAATCCAATGATACTCTACATGGAGATTTTAAAATAACAACACTGAAATCTAGCCAACAAAATTCTTCCTATCCATAATAGAGGCTTTTCATAGATTTACGGCAAAATGACCATTTTTTATACAGACTTACCAATACAAATGACAATTGACCGTTAACAGAACTTCCGACAGACAACTAATCTGAAAGGAAATTTGAAACGCTAGATGATTGCCTGGTACTAGGAACATAATATGAACTGAATTGTTCGTAACTGATACTCCAGTGACACATGAGGTGTTAAGTGGATAATTCTCGTCTTCACTTTACTGTGAAACTCACTCTAACATGCTCACGTGATTTAGCTGAGCTCTCGAGAGAAGATGTTTCTCTATACGGCTTTTAACAAGGGAAGCCAAGCCATCAATAAGTTCAATTTACTGGATGGTTAGAGTTCCTAGAAGCTATCACGATAAAGTTATCTGTATTATTAAAAATTCTTACTCGCCTCGATGCTCATTAAAAGCGCACATTCTTCTTCTTCTTCTTTCCCTGAATTTTCCTTTCCCTTGCAGGACCGCGACCCGTCGGGGAGGGATGAATGTTATATTGACGACCAAATGATATCCGTTCACTCAAGACTTGACCATATCTTTTAGTGGTTTAAATACATGGTAAGTTGAGACCATCAAGGGCCTAAAGTTTCCGATATTTGTCTCACAGGTAAGGAAAAACCCTAGAAAACCCTCACTTAGGAAACTTGTCACAACCAGGAATTGATCCAGGGCCCGCTGCAAGAGGAGATGAAGCGCAGCCCCTACGGTGCAGCGGTATACAAGAGCTTACATTATGCTCTTTTTTAAATTAAATGACCACAGGATATTAATCCATAAAAAATACCATAGCGAACTAAAGACTACATCCAACGCACTCATGTTTTCCTTCCTACTAAGGAATATACTTAAGTTGCATCTGCTTCTGAAGTAGGCCCATGTACACACGGAAGATATCAACATTATAATCTAGTAGTAGGCCTACGTGTTGATAAAAGTTGTAAACTTAGTTGTATGCCTAGTACAGCATGTAAAATTGTAAACTGGATAATTTTCAATGCTAATGGTTTTCGGAAAGTTTGGTAAAATCATCATCTTTGAAAATATATGCCAACATTTTTTCTGCTATGCTTTTCCTGACATTTTAAAAATCGTGTGCGGTATGTTTTCCTTAACTTGCCTTTGAACCTTTTTCATTTTCTTTCAACGAAGAAAAATGTTGTATTACTTATTAGTGTATAATAAGATACATCTAACCTCCTATATACCTTACTTTTTAAATTATTTTTATGATATTAAATTATCACGAGCAGAATTGATTTTATTTTAAATACAGGCTATTTTTGTCGTATCGCCATTGGTTCAAATCCTTTAATCAAATCCTTTATTTTTTATACATACATTTTATATGACACAAGATTAAACGAATGAGCAAGTGCTCGTGTTCGGGTACAGTTCAGTTATTTACAATACAGAATTAGTACACAATTTAATACACAATTAAATACAAGAAAATAAAACTCTAATTAAAATCAATACCTAGAAAAAAAGAAAGAACAGAAAACATAAAAAATGGGAGAACAAAATTGAAATGATGAGTTATAACTAATAAAATGGTTCCTTAAATATCTAATAATTACAGAGTGAAGTAAGTTTTCAACTACAAAATAAAATTTTTGATAAACTTATAGAATTTTTTGCTGTTCATATTTACTATTTCTGGATGTGAACTAATTATGGAGTTATAGAGTCTTGGACCATAACAATTGCTATGTCCAGAGTCAGAAGAGGTAAAGTATTTTTGCCAGTTAGATCAGTTTAATTAGCCTCGTTTAAATATCTAAAAATTACATTTGTCAGTGTAATGAAATACATTGAAAAAGTACGTATTACAAAGTTATAAAATGAAAAGTTTCAAATAATTTTGACATTTGCAAAAGGACTAGACAACACATGTCGGTTATTCACCCATCTTCAGGTTCTTGATACCTTTTTGTGAAGTCTTGTACGGTAACATTATTTATAACAAACATGCTTATATATCGCTTACCGGGATCCTAAAATTTATTTTTCCCCAAGCATCACACTCATATAGAATAATATAGATTGAAATAAATTGCACTGTGTTGTAGTTCATCTCTGTAGTTCTTAATGTAAACAAACGGTATCAGGATAAATAAAATATCCCTTTTGTGAGCAATTAGTGAATACGTTAAGAGTCCAAATTCATATTCCTATAGTAGCCATGCCTCATTCTTTGGTATTATTGACGTTCTTATGGCCTTTAACCCAGAGAATTGATGTAAGAATCTGGATGTCAGCTCTTATGCTGCTAATTTCATCGGAACCTGCACTAAAACAAAAAAACCGTGGTATACAATTTATATGCCTATGAAACATGCACTGGACTGAATTCTAAATTATATGCCTTCTTTAAACATCTAAAGGTATTTCTATTTGATCACGGATAAAATAATAAATTCTTTAATGTTCTAATTCTCCTTGCAATTCTGTCACCATTGCGATCAGAATGACTCAAACAAATTACATTTCAATTTACTCTAATGAAATTCAATTTTTGAAACTCAGTAGTAAGCCCTAATGAGATAAAGGAGGGACATTGTAAGAATAGAATCTGAATGTTTTCCATTTTCGTATGACTTAAGATACCCTGTAGCAATATAAAAAAAATCCCTTTAGGCAGGCCTACAGGCTGAGGTAGATTTCGAAGTGCTTTTGGTTTAATTTATCGTCGCTGCGCAGCACTCTTCTTCTTTAGCCTTGGAATGACAAACCCGCAATACAGTAATAACTGCATAAAAGAGGAAAAAGCACTTTTTCAAACATTCAAATCTCGCCTTATATGAGAGCTATCGAGAAACTAGTTATTGATTTGTAGGGTACTCATCAAGGGCTTTTCAACGATACCCCACAAGATGTGGTTTCAAAAATTTCGAATTTCCATCCCCCCCACTCCCAGTCCCTCTCGTACCCCCAAAACCCCCGAATCGTTGGTGTCACTGTGAACTCCACAGGAAGTAGTCTAATTTATTCAAACAAAGTTTCCCTCTATACTTCATACGGGCCGAGATATAAATTTTTCGAAATTTCAACTACCTCCCCCGACTCCCCCTTGAGCCAATTTTGCTCATTAATGAACTTGTCCGAACTATTGGGCGTAGAAATAACATAATAAAATTTGGTTCAAATATCTTCAAAAATACGGCCAATATCGTGTAAAGATATATACCATATGTAAATTTAAAAAATGAACGGGGGGTGTTTTCGTACTTAGGGAGGCATGAAACGTAAAGACATAAAATAATTTTTCGAAAGTCATGACATGGTATTGATTGCAATAGGTAGATTTTTCTTCGAAACCTACCTAAAAAGAAACTCCCACTCGTATACTCTATTGTCACTTGCAATTTATTTTTTCTATACTGAATAGAAGAGGGAGAGGAAAAGGTATAGAGGAGTGAGTGCGTGAGAGAAAGAGATAGAGTAGTCAGAGAGAAGGAGAGAAAGAGAGAATCCCTTTTTATTTATAATTTATCTCATCGGGCTGTTTAAGTCTCAATTTCAAGAAGTGCTACGTCCTATGATTCTTGTTATACAGTCCGCTTGCTCTCAGCTTGCCCGTACAATTAGTCTTACTATATTTAGTGATCTAGATATGGTACTGTAGGCCTAATATTCAGCTGTAAATTCCGCAACAGATCAGCAAAGTCACTTAATAAAATTTAAAATAAAACGTTGAAATGGAGAAGGAGAAGGAGAGAAAGAGAGAATCCCTTTTTATTTATAATTTATCTCATCGGGCTGTATTAAAAGAGAGACCAACATCAACATTATATGAGCAATTAGAATGCCATTTCAAAACTCTCGTACCAATTCTTTTTCCTTTTTTTCCATTTTCAGAACGATTATTTTCGAAATGAGGAATCATGCAACTGATTCTATCACGAGTTCTGGGAAGAACTGGTTTTATAGATATGTACAATAACAGTTTGCTATAACTAATTGTAAAAGAGTATTCTTAGATGGTGTTTATATAAATGAACTGTTCAGAATTTTAATAATTCTCAGGTTTTATATTCCTAAACACTGAAGGATATTACCGTTTTTATTTATTATGTAAGAGGGACAGAATAGCCTATTCCATTTTAATCATTCAATAAAAAATAGTTTTAATTAGTCTGAATTTAGCTCCTTTATGGTTATTTCAGTAAATAAAGTGTTCCCTACCCAGTAGTGGAGGTCATAAGGGTTTTAGGAGAACGGGCTTCTAGAATTTTAGACATTCAGAATTTGGAAGTGGTAATGTTGTCATCCCTACATACCAGCCACCTTTACCTTATAGGGAGATAGAGGCTTAGTCGACCCTAAGGCCACGTGCCACCAGAAGGATTCGGGCAATTGAATAATATGTGACATCACCGCAGAACGAAACCTTCTGGTTTTCAGCACAGTTAAGGAGGAAGCACATTATACATGAAAATGGATGCTTTATGGTACCAAATTAAAGCTTAGGAAACGTACTTTCTTTTTTATTTGAAAATAAATTACGAAAACTCACTTGTTTATCAGTTTCATTAGCAGCACGTTCAAATTAATTGATGAAGTTAATATTTTTTCGTTCAAAACTGCACAGTAGTAGGCCTACATTAAGCGGGCGTTAAACGTATAAGCGAAAATTTTATGTTTCAACATTGGAAGTTATAAAAATGAGCAATTCCATGGATTGAACATGATTCTTGACATAAATGCTTCCATTATTTGAGACTAACCTTACTGTACTGAAAACATATCCTTATCCTTAGAAAAGCGCAGCTCAACAGTACTTACCGTAATAACATTTACTGGTATTTGCGTATTTGTAGAACGCTAGGACGTAAAACACACATAATTTTATAACAATAGGGTCTACCAACACACGCGAAACGATCTGTTCCGACCACGTTTCGCTGTAGGCAGGCCGGTTTAACATGCTTTGGTAGCAATACGCTAGGAGACTCGTGGCCGAAAACGAGCCGCGCCACTGAACCTGTATCCTTCTAAAGGCCGCTGTGAGGTTAATTATACATGAAAATGGATGCTTTAAGGTACCAAATTAAAGCTTAGGAAACGTACTTTCTTTTTTATTTGAAAATAAATTACGAAAACTCACTTGCTGAAAAACTGTGATAAAAATAAAAGCGAAAAGAAAAACATGTTTTATTATTTTTAACTTTTTAAAGGGTTTCCACTTTACTTATGTAAAATATCATTGCAGTATCTTATACCACTTAGTTTTAGCTTTAATTAGAAAAAAATAACATTGAAATCGGATCATGGGGATAGGAGCTAGAGGCGATTTAGTAAGTGAGTGCAGCCGCCATTTTGAACCCCCCTCTCCCCCCTCCGCCGCAAAATTTGCGTTGGCGCTCCTTCCAAAATTACTCCACAGGGGTCAAGGAAGATGTGTGCGAAGTGGGACCTTTTAAAGTAAAAATGCATAGTTCAGACCCTTAACCACCAGACTACTATACCTCCTTCCCATTCAGTTGTCTTCGATATTGTGTGGCAGTCTACACAAATGTCCGGCCGCCCACTGCTTCAGTTTCGAGCGTTTCAGCATTTATATGCTTACACTGTCGACATAATAAACCAGGTCAACTGAACGGAACGGAACCGAGGCATTCTGCCTCCTGCTTACTCAACCGACTGCAGTACAACGTAACCCCCTTTATTATAAATAATGTACATAATTTACAGTTAAAGTCTGTCAGATATTTTAAGAACAATGTTTTACATTAAAAAACAAGAGTTTATCGCGGAAATCGTCATTATTTTCGATGATAAAAACAAATAAATCTAATATTAAGTTCACTGTTCAGTCAAGAAGTTGTAAATGACAAGGAAGTTCAACACAAAACCCTTAGAGAAAAATGTTTGTGATCTGCGTAATGATAATTTGTATTGGCCTATCGAAGTATACTGTTCTAAATACTTATCTTTTGACTATATCCCGATAGAGTTAAGTCTCATAATCCCTATTTAATTTCCTCACATGTTCTAAATTTTGAGCCTTGCATGTATTGGCAAACTCTAGATCCGAGTGTCGCAGGTTCAAACCCGGCCGCGGTCGGTGGATTTTTCAGGACGTAAAAATCCTGGGCACGAAGTTTAAGGGGGGGGCACGTTTCATAGATTTAGGGCACGCTAAAGAACTCCAAGCTTAAATTAGAACGTCTGGACAAAATTTCTCGGCCCTTTCACGTTCAAGTAATACCTTAGTTTCCATCGGGGGAGGGGGCTAAAAGAGATAGGCCTATACGATGTATTGGCATAAAAGCAGTGGAAGCCCATTTCAACGTTTTATTTTAAATTTTATTAAGTGACTTTGCTGATCTGTTGCGGAATTTACAGCTGAATATTAGGCCTACAGTACCATATCTAGATCACTAAATATAGTAAGACTAATTGTACGGGCAAGCTGAGAGCAAGCGGACTGTATAACAAGAATCATAGGACGTAGCACTTCTTGAAATTGAGACTTAAACTATAAATAGATAAGCCAAACTTGCCCAATACATTTTAGATAAATTTCTCTGGTATGTAACAATTTATTGTCACAACAACAATACATACATCATGCTCAGTTCATAAATTCTGGATTCCTTGGACGTATAATATTATTATTCATAAACACTGATGAACTTGTAGATATCACAATGTTTAATACAAATTCCTTTGTTAAAGGTCATAAATATCTTTGAGATGGCTTAATCAGTTTGATCAAAACCACAAATATATTAGTTCAATGATGAAATTACGTCCAAATTGTTCCTCAAATAAATTAGGTAGTAAATGACGTACCTTTGAATTGATTAATACCACCTTTTGATAGTTGATACAGATGTTAGCCTGAGATCTTGCAACGCCAACACCAAAATGAAGAAGACCCGATGAATCACACGATGGGTGATAATAGTCCTTAAATCGTTCGAAGTCTTCAGAAACAATAAGGCATATGAAACCTTAATGTGAATCGAAGAGCTGATTGCTTCAGCTATTGAAAGTAAACCACCAGATCTATCTGATAGGTAAAGAATGGCATTGATAAGCCAAGAAGAAAACTCATGTCCTTATGAGTAGTAGTTGAATTGATTACAACGAAGAATAGGCATTTAAAGCCTAGAAAAACTAATGTCTTTATGAGACACAGTTAACTTGAATCGATGAAGAAGGAGAATGAAGCTAAAGATAAACCTAATTGGCTATCAAAACAATATAATAAAAATCTCCAGTCTCTGATTGGATGCAAGACATAAAAAGAATAATTTTGATATGACAATACCCATAAATAACAACTATTTGAAATTCATTTGTTCAATAAATAAAAAACAAGATAGCAAGCAAGGCCTGCTAAAAACGAATTACAGAAGCATGACCTACTAAACTAAAACATAACGGAACACTAATAATTGTGCATCACACATTGTGGAGAGTTTGTGGGGAGTTTGTGGGGAGTGAATTTTCTACGGCGTTATTACATTATAATGTACTGCATGATGGTTGAAACATGTGCATTAAGTTAATGTTTTATGACTAGCACGTAAATGGAGTTGTGAGCAAGATGAGGTAGTGGCTGTATAATATATGTTATGTATATGCAGAGGAATGGCTGCGTCCAACACACTTTTCTAGTTTTAACAAAGGTTTGTTATAGTCGAAGAGAAAGTAAGTAAATTTGTATGCCCAATGGACAGAAAAATAATCTGTCATTTAAATAAGTACCCTTGTAATACAATAATAATTATTAGGTTCTAAGAACGGAACTCCCTCCCCTTCCGGCTGTTAAAAATATGCACTTATAGTAAAAATTTGCACGTATAGTAAAAATACGGTAATTAATTTAACCTGTCAGGAGAAAAATAATAAAAAATATGTATTTTACGTAAACCGCATTACTGGCCCAATCATCATCACTATAATATAAGGCCACATGGCTAACTGACTCATTCACTCACTGCCATTATTGTTTACCCATTTTCAGATAAGAAAGAGACTTGAAATTTGACATCCTTATAGCTTCTGGGTTATAATAGATGGGAAATTTCAAAAAAATTTCAAGTATTTAATTTTTTAACCCCTCAAAAAATCTTCGAAATGGTGGACCCAGCATTAAAGTCGATGCAGACTTCCTTTTTGAAGTTTATAGTACTGTAGTTAAACGGTAAGTCGTATTACAAAACATGATTTCACTTTAGCCAGTAACGGACTTTGCGAGATTTACAAGTTTGGCCTTAGGAATTTTTGTCGTATCTCCATCGGTTATGCCTTATGTAGAGTTAGATTTTTTTTATTGTAAATAAATTTCGTGCACTTTCCAAAGATTACGTAATTTTTAACGCATCTATAGGAAGGTAAAATCAGAAAAGTTTGCAGCAATATTAACACATTGAATTGATAAAAATATGCAAAAGTTAGTGATCCAACTGCCTTATAGGGCCTAAGTATGGAAACGTCGACTGAATAGCCGCGAAATCTATCATATCTACATCAGTCTAAGTCACTGACATGAACTAGAAACTTGAAACTTGGCAGTCTTGTAGCTTTTAGCGGTAACCACGATAAATTTAAAAAAAAATCTAATTTAAAATTTTTTACCCCGAAATTTTTTTTCAAACGTTTTATTTACATTAATGTTACCCACTTCCACATGTGGTAGAAATATGACATTTGGCAGGATTCCATCTTTTAGCCTGTAACCGACGAAAAAATTCCAAAAATTTCCATTTTTTAAATTTATACCCCGAAAAACCTAAAGTCGTTCTGGACTTTTTTAGTTTTATCACAGGATTTTCGGGGGATACGCCGTAGCGTAGTGGTTGAGACGCTGCGCTACAAATCGGAAGGTCGCGGGTTCGATTCCCGATGAGGTCGTTGAGATTTTTCAATTGACCTAATCCTTCTGGTGGCACTATGGCCCTGGGGTCGACTCAGCCTCTAACAGAAATGAGTATCAGGAGCAATCCTGGGGGTAAAGGCGGCCGGTGCAATAGGCTGACAATCTTATCACCTTCATGTGCCGAATGTCCAAAATCTGGGAGCATCAAACTACTGGAACCCTCTGGGGCCTCCATGGCCTGTATAGGGATCACTTTACCTTTATAGGCTTTTCGGTAATGCTAATAGGCTATATGGAAGTCTAAATACACGGAATTGGTATCAGTTCATTTAAAAAAAAATCTTTTACCGAGAACCTCACTGGTGTTTGGGGGCGGAGATCCTAATGAGCGAAGCGAGTGTTAATAGAAAGTTAAATCCTGCACTAGATAAAACGAGGAAAGAATAACAGAAATTAATATTTAAATTTAAGGACAATTTGAACGCATGTAAATGGTGCCTTTTCTCAGGAAGTTCTGCAACACCTTTTTCACCAATTATGACGATGATAAAATAATGATATTGATAATGACGACAACCATGATGTCTTTGTTATCAAATTATAACAATAATGACAGTTGTCAGCCATGTTCTCTCGTGTTTCAAACTGTTGACTTGGGAACTTCGCCACCTTCCATCATGACTACCCACTGTGGCGTGCCGGACCGCGAGATACAATAAACTAAATGGTTATTTACAGTTTTAACACGAGTGCTGATAATTAAACTGACAATTTAAATTAGCTTTACGAACATAGGCACGTGAACATACTTCATCCTTCCACAAGAATGCCCGTCCTGAACCATCTCATCCTCACTCCAGATGAATAACCAGTCATCATCGGGATTTTGAGTCAAGATCCTAGTCAGCTTAAAGGCTCATTAAGTCAATAGTTTATTGGATATGGGTGTTGAAATGTAAACTACTTAGTACAAACGTTTCTAGTTTACGGGCCATTATAAGTTGGGTGTGCTGAGAGGGAATTCAAGTGAAGTGATGATTATTCTCTACATCCCACGCTCTACCTTATGGGTAGTATTTCATATTAATAGTTGAGGTGCCCTGGAGTGTGTAACATAAACACAGGAAACGCTTTCTCCGTGCGAACATTTGCTGGGATCTGGGTTCACCAGGATATAAATTTCAGTCTGTTGCTCATGAATAAATAACCATTATTGATTCTTGGTGGATGTACCTCCAGTTTGTATCTTCTTTATTATTGAATCCTAACAGCGTGTTCCTTGCTTCTATGCTGAATCTGCAGCCGACTCTAAGAAATGTATTCCTGTTTCCTTTGTGTAGCAAACATTTACATAATTTCTCGATGGAAGAATGAAAGTTCGATTTCATGCTAATATTTTCCAACTCAAGAGAAGAAGCTACGAAGCAATGTTGAGATCTCTGCTGGGAGTTCATTTCGTATAAATGTCAAGAAATTCAAACATTGTATAGAGAATAATCAAAACAAATTAACCCTCCTACTGAGTTTGCTAGATTGTGAGTACTGGCTTTCCCTAAGGCTGCGCTTACTATTATTCATAAAGAATTCTTATCAATGTTTCATTGAACTCATTCAATGCATTGTGTCTCGATATTAGAGACTTTTCAGGAATGATACTTCTACTCTGAGAATCTGAAAACCAATCATACTTTCAAATGAAAGAAATTATAGAATCTACCTTTTCAACTCCGATATCCTTTAATGTTTAAACATCTCCATTTCAACACCTATTTTTTTCGTCAAACTTAATTATATTCGAAAGAAGTGTTCATGTATTAATGCACTTTTAAGAACATAAATAATAAATACATTAATATAAGAACAGAAGGGTGAAAATAAATCTTTGTACACTTGATCTAGAATTCACTTTCAACTCTCCTGTATATTATGTCAATGAAAGCCTCTGCCCTCCGAGAAAACGTCTCCATGCGAAATGCCGAGAAGTGCGACAAATTTCCCATGTAAAATTCTTGTGGACACGTAATGGGAGAATCTTCATGCGAAAAGCCGAGGCAACACCTATTCAGGGCATTGTATCCGAAGAAGACCTATGAAAGTTTCAAAATTCCATATAAGTTTGACTCCCATTATTTATAGACCGTGAGTAATATAAGAACACTTAGTATTTACTACCAAAACGTAAGAGTTCTAAGAACTAAGTCTAGAAAATTGTACAATAATATTCTCTCCTCTAATCTCGATGTTATAGCCTAAGGTTATCAGAGACTTGGTTAACCGATAGTATTTTTGATTCTGAATTGTTTGATAGCAAATATTTAGTTTTCGCAAACACAGGGATTCACAAACACCAGGGGGAAGTGTTTTATTAGCAATTAAAGCTTCATTAAGACCGGAGCAGATTTTCTCCTTAGATTCAAATAATGAATGAATAGATTCTATTAGAATAGATTCTATTCTATTAGATGACTCTATTACAATAGAGTCAAGTTTATCATAGGTACAGATTATTTTCCTCCAAATTCCAGCTTAAACTATTTCGTTGAATATCATGAGAAAATTGAGCAAAATATAGTTTTATTTGGTTGCAATACTGTTGTACTTGGTGTTTTCAATTTACCTGAGATTTGTGATGCTTCATGCGATTTTAGTACAGGTAGTAATAAGGTAAAGGAACTGTAAAAATTATTAACTATCTTAGATTTACAGTTAATAAACAATATAACAAATATTAATGGAAGAACGCTAGATTTAGTATAAACAAATATGAGTTTAAATATTACAGAAAACAATCATAATTTAGTGTCTAAAGACACATATCACCCACCATTAAGTTTACTCCATAGAACAACCCGAGGAAACAAAAGTAATTCAGAAGCAATAAGTAGATACAATTATTGTTGAGCTGATTTTAATGAGTTATATTTATTCTTAAGAGATTGCCCATGGGAAGATTGAAATAACTACCGTGACTTAAATCAAACTGTTACTATGTTTTATAATAAGTTATATTCAATGTGTTCCTAAAACAAAAGGATGTAAACAAAATTGGTTCACAAAACAAATTATAAACAATATCAAACTCAAAGAAAAGTACAGAAAGAAGAAAAATGATTTAGAGTTTTATTTTTATATAAAGCACGAATTAAAAAATGATACTGAATTAGCTTATAGGTCATATGTACAGAATATAGAGGAGAATATATCACAAAATACCAACCAATTTTGTAATTTTATAAAACGTAAAAGAAAACAACTCAAGTCTAATGATGAGATGGTATTTAATGGCCAACCTTTAAAAACCAATGTTCAAATTGCAAATGGATATGCAGACTATTGGATCAATATATTCACAAACCAAATCTACATACAATTTAATGTTTAATACGAACAATGGCAGTACAACAGAATTTGACTGTCTTGATTTGAAAAATATACCTATTAAAGAAGTGAAAAAGGCCATAAAACAATTAAAATCAACAAAATCCTCTGGACCGGACAAAATACCCACCTATATTTTTAAACGCTGTGGAGAAGCATTGGCATATCCACTAACCCTAATATATATTAAATAATTGATAAGAGGATTTTTCAGACGCTTGGGAATTTACTACAGTTACACCCATTTATAAGTCAGGAAATACGAAATTAGTACAAAACTGTAGACCTATTGCAATTCTATCAACACCAGCCAAAATATTTGAAAGCATACGACATAAACATATTTTCAATCATGTTAAACTGTCAATCTAATTAAAACAACACGGCTTTACGCCTAAGAGATCAACAATTACAAATCTGTGCAACTTCACAGAATACGTATCATCTGAATTAGATAAGTACAGACAAGTTGATACTATATATTATATATACTGACTTTCAGAAAGCTTTTGATAAAGTAGATAACGACTGCTTATTAAAGAAATGAACATTCTAAGAATTTTTCCCGCAATTACTTAAACTGTTCAGTTCATATTTAAACAGCAGATCCCAAATATTCAATTATAAAGGTCATTTTTCATATAAATTTACCGTCAATTCACGTGTACCTCAAAGATGAAATCTGGGTCCTCTATTATTTTCATTATTTGCAAACGATTTTCCGGATATAATTCAGTATTCAAATGTGATAATGTTTGCTGATGATGTCAAATTATATAAATCTATAACGTCAGAAGAACACTGTTATAATCTCCAAACTGATATTAATTCTGTATCAAAATGGAATACAGTAAACTACCACTTGATATTAAAAAAATGTGAAAAAATGCCATTTGTAAGATGTAAAGAAACCATTAGATTTGATTATAGTATTGAGATTCCATTACTTAAAGTAAAAAATAAAAACAATGTAGGTATTGTTTTTACTTCTGAGATAAGATTTAATGAACATATAGGATTAACAGTTAGGAAAGCATGAACTTAACCCAGATAGCGCGGAATTATTTTTAACACGTTTTCTTTTATTAAATTGCATAAAACACTTCAATTTAACTAAAGATTCATACAGTAATGCGATTTATTCTTGTAACTTACATACTTCCTGACATAATGCCTATGCTCCTGGAAGGACGTCAGCGTAATGCACATTGAAATTTGCCTATCACTGAAAATAATTAAATACACTTCTTCGAGTACTTTATTGTTGTTATTCACTTTGCTTTGTGTGATAAGCAACGAAACATGTTACACGAAGTGACAAACCACATTTCACGCACTGATTTGTAGCTTTCTTGTGGCATTTTCAGCAATGGAGCTGTTTTTTCTTTCCTGTAACACTGGTTGTAGGCCGGCAACATAATGCTCCAATTTGTCTAACCGAGGATGAGCCTTTGATGAACCCAATGACCGTCCTCTTGGAGAAACCACTCTTCTATTTGACTCCAAAATAGTAGTGACTAGTTTTCGGCGAAAGTATAGATGATCTAATTTACAGCCATCTTGCCGGTAAAGATGCCACACATTTTGTTCCGCAACAACGCAACGTGAGGGAAATACCATTTCTTGCCTCTGATTGATACAAGGTGCAAAGAAATGTTTTGGTCAGCTCTGTCAAAGCCTCCCATGTGTGTATTATAGTTGTGGATGATTGTGGTTGATCGACTGGTTGCTTTTGTGAGTAGCGAGATACCTGGCGAGTTGATAAAACTCTGTCAAAGTTAGTAGCCACATTCACCACACTATCATCATTCCATCTAGTAACGAGGACGTTGCTTGTGTCATCAGACCTGAAGTCGTATGTACCCCGTGGTGTTTTCTTCATCACTGTTGGTCATATCGCACTCTTTCCCAATTCTATTGGCTCTCATTGCCCCTGTGGCTTCAATTCCTCTCTTATGCAGATTCCTAAGTAAAGGTATTGAGGTAAAGAAATTGTCGAAATACACTCTAAAGGGCAATCGTTCCAGCTTGTGAATATAAGTCAGCAAATCAAAGTCTTTTTTCAGCATATTTATCAGGTAATGTACCAGCTTCTTGATACGGCCCGAACCAGCTTAGGTACCCAAAACTAGGTCCACCACACCCGAACTCATAGCCATACCTAATTGCCTTTCCATGGATGAATTGTTTTGCACTAGGCCTATGTTTACCAAAGTAAGGTACCATGCTATCGTCTACGGAGTGGTTTTGAATATGTGAACTGTACTCTACGCATTTCTCATTTATTTTATCTATTAGAGGCCGTACTTTAGCAAATCGATCACCTAAAGGTAGTTCCACATTATAAATCGGAATCGATCCCTTGCCACAGTTTCGGAAATCAATATGTTATGGGCATTTGGTGACTTTTCCCAATATATGTTATCTTTCTGTGGCAGGTCGACATAACCACTCAATAAAAGCTATGAAACAATTCATCTCTTCTTTAGAACGGTCTCCAAGCCTATTTCTTTTTGCGGCGTACTGATTTGTATATGTCACCAGCAAATTTACCACGTCATCATCGAAAAAAAACTCATGGGACTGTTAGTTTGACACAAAGAAAGATAAATTTACGTCATCTTCCCATAAATATTCACTTACAGATATTTTTTTACAATAATGAAACACCAGGTTTTATTCTTCAAAAGAAGTTCATAAAAATAATTTTTAGGGTCCCATTACGCTGACGTCCTTCTGGAAGGAAGCGTTACGAAAGTCGGCTGTGGGGCCTACAATATTGTTCGTAATGTTTGTTTGGTGAATCACTATGGTAAAGAAGATATTTAAGGCAATTAAGGAATAACAATTTGCAACAAAAGAATAAGAAGAAACATAGAACACAGATCCATCTATCCGAAGGTCTTCGACATATTCCATTTTGTTAGAAACGTAACTTCACAGCTAAATATCACTACTAACCTCTCAACAACGAAGACTAAAATAACGTAAAAGTTAAAGCGTGCAGTTTCTAGTTACGAAATACGATGCTGCATTCGGGCGAGTAATTGAAGAACTTTAAAAAATAAACCTGTTACCTACTGCTGTTCGCATCCTTCTGGAAGGACGTCAGCGTTATCTGGGTATTCTCTCGTTAGACGGAATTTGGAAAATGGATCTATCATTTGGGATCCATTTACTGTAAAAAACAAAAAATTAATCGAAAAAGTGCAAAAACAATTCCTTAAGTTTTAATGTTTAAAGTTTGTGGCCATTATCCATTGTATATGAATCATGATAAACTGGGAAATTTTGAATTTCAAGCTTTGTCACATAGAAGAGCATGTCAGTCATTAAGCTTTTTGTACAATCAATACCCATATTGATGATACAAACCTTATAGAAAGAATTTATATATCGTGGGCCTTCAACGAAAAGGTATTAACTCCAAAAAAGTGGTTTGGAGAAAAATCAATTTTAAAGTTTGAATGTACACGTATAAAAAAAATCAGGCCATGAATTAAATCACTTGTACATTTTGTAATTAAATAACACATCTATTGGTTACGTTTTAACACATTTTACTCATCAAAATTATGTTTCTATAATTCTTTTAGGGCCTAAGTTAATGAAATAATATGATTACAGGGAAAATGTATTAAGTCCAATAATGCAAAAAATAGGTTATTACTGATAGGAATTACAACAAACTGTGCTATATATAGATGGATACAAACTTAGTATCTCCAAATTGTTAATTAAATGCTTTTTAAAGTGTGTAATTAAGCTGCATGAACACTAACAATCATCTTCAGACTCATCACTTGCACTATCTTCCACAGCAGGTACTGGAATCAATGCTTGATAATCAACATGATCTAAACTACTAAACTCTGTTGCGCTTCATCCCTCAAGGGACTAGGCCTACAACCTGACCGCTGCGTCATCTACCATAGGTAGATGGTAGGATTGGGGTCAGTCGTTAATGGTGATTTCACTGACCGGAGCTGCTACTTCTCTATCAAGTAGCTCCTCAGTTTGAATCACGAGGCTGAGTGCATCCTGTTCCAGACCTCCCTACCTCAGAAAAATCTGAGGAGGTTCCAGGGATCAAACCCTGGTCTACGGATCTGTAGTCAGCGACGCTAACCACAAGACCAAGCAGGCAGTCAATCAACATGATCAGTTACCAATTAAATCATTCTGCCTGTAGAGATATGTTATATTTGATATTTAGGTACACAGGCAAAAGGTATGAAGTAGACTTAATTATTTTTCCCTAAAAACATTCTGTGTGTAATGGACTTAGGAGTTTGTGTCAGTCTCTGTGATGTGCTCAGCGGACTGTATCTCCTTGGTAATAATTATATAGGCGCTAAATTAAGCGTAAGCACATCACATCCCGAGGGAAATGAACGATACATGGGAAATTATAAATAATAAACCCTTGAAAATACACTGACACTAATTTTCTTGAAGAATCACTGACACTCGATGAAGCTGGACTGATGTCTTGCTTTAGAATGGAGTGATGAACAATTCCGCCGTAAATAAAGAGCTTGTTGGGTTTTAACACAGCTTTATTAACAAATCCGGAGGACCATTCGACCTTATTAGCGTCGAAGACTAATGTGAATATTAGTTACAAAATATATAAGCAGCAACTGTATGCTGTGATTGTAATTTAAGGTTAATCCTGTGAAGCTTGCATTCACAATTCACAAGGCGCAAAAACAATGTCATTCAATTGCTTGCGTGCAAATAAATCAAGGTAATGTAAACCTATAAACACTCACAGTTGTAATGAATCCTTTTCGAGGTGAATATCACATAAATTAATAATCCTGTAGTTGAAACAGGCTACAATAAACCTGGTAGAAATCTAGCAGCAGCGATTTAGCGATGAAATAATATGTTAAGTCTGCTTCTATGCTGTAAAAATCGCTCAAAACGAATCTTTGTATCGCTGAGGACGAAATAATGTGCTTAAGGTTGAATAACCACTGCTGATTGAGTCGAAAAAAGGATTATAAATCCACTAGAAGGATTATACTAGTGATAACGATGCAAGACGAAGAAGGAATGAATTAATTTGAATAATAATGCTACGTAATAATATTAGTAAAAGCAATCCCATTGGACGAAGATTACGAGCAATTGAGCGATTATATTAATAAGATATGAAGATTGTGAAGCAATCATAGACAGTAAAAGCAGAATGAATAAAATATATTTATAGTTAATGACTGCTAGAAAAGTAATAAATATATAATTGAAAATAAAGGTTAATTTGACATCTATAAGAAAAGAATTTGAAGATCAATTGATTTTTGACAATAAAAATAATAATTACTAGGCGGCAGTGAAATTAGCATTGAAGAAAAATATTATCAAAGCCGCAAGAAGACAAGAATAAAATATTATAGGATTATTAAGGATAGCCATGATAATAAAAACTCTATCAGAGGCTCAAGGTATCAAACATAACTGAACAGTCTCATTGCTCAGGAACTATAAGGATTAGGATTTGGTTCGTTTTCCCTGTGAATAGAGCACAATCTGTTTCACTTATTACCAATAATAACTCACTTTTGCATTTTTTGGAGTTAATACCTTTTCCTTGTAAGCCCATGATATGCTGTATGTACCCAGTAAAAGCAATAGAATTAAAAAACTATTTTTTAATCCTAGAGTAAACACAGACTTGCACAAAAATTCACCAGTAAACAGAACTTTGAATAGGTACAATCAAATCCACCCACTTAATATAGATATATTTGGAATGAATCTTATACAATTTAATTCTACTGCAAGCCAATTGTTAAAACTTGTCCAAAATGGTAATTCATAGGAATCTGTGCGAATATTGTTAAACTAATGTATACTTGATATTGTCAACTAACATATTTTCATTGCTTTATATTATTTGCCTTTACTCTTATTACTTTTTTTCTTTAAATTCTCCATGCTTGCTTTCTTCTTAATCTCTCTCATTCTCTTTACACTCTCCTATTCTCTTTACTTCTTATCTTACATCGGTAATTATCGGTAATGGGGTACTTCATATTTGTGTTATTGTAAGTACGTGATGTATTGCTAGCATAGCCGTGAACATTGTAATTGGGTGTATACATGTAATGTTCATTCTTGATTAAATAAATAAATAAATAAACATAAGATAATTGGTTTGATTTAGTAACAAATAGTATTAAGTCAGGAAAACATTTCACATCGACCAAAATGATATACATTTAGAAAAACAAGAATGTATAGTAGCAAAAATCCACTGTCAAAATGTCGTCGAACGAAAATAAGAAAATGACGTGAAAAATATGTTTATTGAAAATAACGGCTCCCTGTAGATTACTTCAGCGTTAATTGAACTTTTAATGAACTTTATCTATACAATTAATTAATAACATATGAGATAAACAACAAATAATAAAAACAATAATAATATAATAATGCATTTCAAACTATGAGCCATTACATAAAACAAAGTGAGACAAAAAGGAACAACTCTCCGTCTCCGTATATGAACCCAATAAACCTCAGTGTTTTTCTCTTCAGAATTACAGCCAGTTGTATGAAAGTATTAATTAAAAAGAGATGTGTAATACAATATCGTTTTCCTCACACACACGAGTTTGATGTTTATAAACATAGATAATGGGTAGATAGAAGGCCAGAGGCTTGACACATAAAGAAATATATAAAAATAAACTTAAAGCTCTCAGAAACCAGTACACATTAGAATTAATTCAAGACAAGCAAGAATCCTAGAACCATTTTTGCACCAAGAGTATCAAAGGATCACCCTGTAAAATTTAAAAGAACTGTAAAACAGGTATTGCCAAACGTAACCTCCAACTGCTCTCACCTTAAGTGATGGATCTTCAACTTCGTCAGAGTTAGATACAGCAGAAGCGCTTCTCGACAAATTCTTTCCTGACGATGTGCCGGCACTCGATAATGACGAGCAACGGATAACCAGAGTTTTAAACGCAGACCTCAGGGCCTCGGAACTCAGCCGGAACCAGAGTTAAAAAATCATGAAGTAGATGAAATTATAACCAACTTTAATTAAATAAATGTCCAGGCCCCGATGGCATCGATGGTGCTATCGATAAAAACATACACAAGATTCTAGCAAACTTTTGGAAGACAATCTTTAATAAATATCTGCTCTTAGAATGCTTAGAATGGCAAAAAAGGCTAGCATAATAGCTATCCCCAAAAAAAGACAGGAGTAAACTGCAGTCGGAAACAGGGTACCGCGGGATTAACTTTTTATCAGTTCCATGAAAAATGTTTGGAAAAATTAAATATGGAAAGACTAAACTATTTTCTCCAAGCCAGCAATCAGCTGCCCTCGCAACAGTTCGGTTTCACAGCTGGAAAATGTACTACAGAGTATTACATGTAGTATCAGATTATGTTCACCAATGCAAAAGTCTTGGACTGAAAAGCTGCCTTCTTGCATTAGATATTGTCGGTGCCTTCGACAACGCCAGTCTTCTAGCTCTCTTACGGGAACTATACTGCCCTTCAAACATTTTAATGTCATTACAGATTTTCTACAGGACCATACAGCCCACTTCAATTTAGTCAGGTCTACAATCTCAAAAGCAGTTATCAGGGTTTTCCCGGGGGATCGGTCCCAGGCCAAACTCTATGGAACGTCATCGAAGCGGTTTAATCTTGTAACTGTCAAATGTGCCTGGGGATAGTTGTTTTTGACTGTGGCATAATGCTCATGTTCAAAGGTACGCCTCATTCATATATTCTCTCCACGATTCAAACAGCGCTACAATTTACGCAGGACTGGTGCAGTAAACACAAGCTGGAAATCTCTAAAAGAAAAATCTGCACTGATGCCAATGTACACAAGAAAGCAGGAAGGAAATGTGAATAATCCTTCAGTTACTGCAGGGGAGCTGAACATAATAGATAAACTGAAAAACCTGGGAGTAGTGATGACAATAAATTGAAGTGGTACCCTCACATACTCACAGTGCCTGGATAATAAAATAATGCACATCCGGATCAACCTAATCAGATGCTCTAAAACGACTTGGGGAATTTCCTTTCATCATCTAATGACAATATATTATAACCATACCATACTACCCATCATAATGTTTGTTGCAGAGGTGTGGAGCATATCCAATTATTAATGTCCAAAAGGGTCAGACTCAAACTGGGTCTAATGCAGAGAAGTTTTTTAATTTTTGCAACAAAAGCATAAAAACAGACTCCTACCACGCCTAGTAAGCAATAGCTGGCGCAATGCCCATTAATAAAACCGTTCTCCTACACAACGACATCAAAGTCATCTCCTTCGGTCAGCCCCCAAATGCAGTATTCCCTTCACTGAAAAGAACTGAAATCTCTACAAGATCAAAAGGAATTCACCCCCGAGATAATAATATAGTTATTGACATTTCAAGAGCTCTATGAAAAACAGAACATTTAATCTTCACAGACGGGTTCAAAACGCAATACCAAAACGTAGGAGCAGGAATGGTGGTGGAGAAAAACTCAACTTCATTGGAGTAACTGCTCTGTTTTTTCAAGCGGAATATTGGGCATAATCGTGGGTGTGGGGTGGATTGAACAACAGAAGAACAACATCTCAGCGCATGCCAATATGTTGATTTGAAAGCAGTCATTCTCACCATCGTAAACAATAGAACTACCCACTGTGCAGATCAAATACAAACTTATCGCCATCAAAAAGACATACAAGATTACCATCCATCAAGTCAAAGGTCACGCAAGAATCCGACGGAATGAAAGAACTGATCATCTCGCCAAGACTCCTGCCAATTACAGAACAACTATTGATTACAGATCACTACCTCTATATCGAACCAAGTAGTTGTTAATATTACACTACAATTTGGAATTCCATATTTATCAGCTCCAAAAATGCCTTTCACACAAACTATTCATCCCTACGTTTTTCGTCGATAGTTTCTTTCATCTATTTCCTGTTCATACTGTCATAGTGGAAACTAGAATTTAGTGCACCCACTGCCGGTAGCTTAATCAACCTGCATCGTTTTCTTCCTTTACAGCACACCTGTCGAAATATTAAAACCGCTAAATTCTTACATATGTGTTACTGAAGACATGGGATCATATTAGCTGGTTACATTTTACCATTTCAATCTTACCTATGCGTTTACTTCCTTTTTGAAGTTAAACTTCTTTAGGCGCGCTAGGAGTAAATCGAAAGCTAACCCAAAGTTACGTTACGCTCTAGCGTTACGAACAAAATCGTCACGAAAGTAATGGTAGTAAGTAGCAAGCATAGAGTTGTTATCGAAAGAGTGGGGCCACGGGAGCGCGCGGGGGAAAGGTATCAGGCATTGAGTGGGGGACTATTACCGCTTCGAGCTGGTGGCGTGGTGAACCCTTCACCATTATAGATGGCTCTACTCGTTGCGTGAGCATCGTTTACACGTCACTAACGTTCTCGGAAACTTAATCAAAGCGTCCCGTTCATATAAACAAACACATATAAACAAACAGTGACAGTTTGGGCATTAGTTCATCACAACTGTGTTATTGTTTTATGCGTATTCGATTTAAAATGCCGAAAAAGTTAATTTCTTCTTGTATTTTTTGTTCAGATGATTAGGCCTATATGTATTCCTCTATTTCACTCTCAGTTGCCAGTTTCACTTCTGTAGCGTGGCGTTCCACTTACCCAGTTTTTATTGTTTCTTGATATTGACTTAACGAATTATTTTGCAAAGGGTTAAATATGATGCGACTACTTGCGCCTACGCATAGACCTAAGTAATCGATGTATCGATCGCCACCAAAATAAAAACAGTAGATACCCTTGCAATTAGTGTTAAGAGATTATTCGCTAAATCGCTTTCGTAGATAAAATTGTAGGCAAATTACGTGTGTGAAGTTTATAAAAGAACTTAGGAACATTCCTTGATTTTCTTATAACACATATGCCACCCTTATGTCACAATATACAATTGTCCGAAAAGTGTAACAACTTCTTTCTCCAGTGACTGAATACAGGATCTTGATTTTTATTTAACTATAAAATCTAATTAATAACTGTTTATTCCTTTGGCGTATTTCAAGAGCATTGGATAGCTTCATGTAAATTAAATTTTAAAATACAAAAATTTGATGCCCGTAACAACACACGAACTGGCAATATGGTATTATGCTTAGGGAGGGAGTAATGTTGACTTATAACTCGAGACAAGTAGAGCATTGTGTTCGGCAGATTTGAAAATCTTACACATTTTTGGTCCAAATCAAAACAGTGACGTATGAGTAAACTAGTGAGACACAGTATGCAACGCACTCACCTAGGGTCTCTGTTTCCATGTTATAAAATAAATGAATGGAAAGGGGCTTTGCATTTCAGATTGAGTTGTATCATCTACCGTTCTCTCTCCTACTGCTATTTGAAAATAAGGTAGGCGCAGAGAACAGTTTACATAAATAACTGAACTGGATGAAGCAATTTACGACAAAACAGAGGTTTTTCGAAACGATTTTTTTTCGTAAAAAAGAAAAAGTATACTGTATAGTATGCAGGACAAAATGCATTTCAAAACAATGTCACGAAAGGCCATGAGACCACATGGGGTTCTTTGATGATATTGACAACCTGTGGTTTAAGCTCAACACTATTGAACTTTCCATTTTACTTCTAGTAGGCCTACAAGTTCTTTGAGTGTTTTTAAATAGAATAGATCTGATATAATACACTCATATAACTTTCTTTACTCTTAGCATGGACAATAAAATTTCATCAATCCGAATTTTCATATAGAATAACAGACCATAATTATTCAGTTGTCTCAGCATCATTCAAAGGTGTATTTTTCGCAAAGAATACAGTCAGAGTTTGTGCAAACGATGGCTTGTCTATAACTACCATTCAGAGAATGTTCCAAGAAAAGGTTTATTTTTAATATATTCATTTGAGCGTTTTTCGTGTAAAATAGTAGTACAAACAAGAGAAAGTCGTCACCAATCTACATATCATTTCCCAGAAGATATCGAACCCAAATTATAAAATTTTGTTTGTAAAGTAGACTACTTTTGTTCTTGAGCCACGGTGTTCACAGACACATAGACATAGACCTGTTTCTGAAAATTATATTTTTGGCTCCAGGGGACCTATGGTAGGGGTAGAGAAAATGATAAACGAACTTCCATTTAATTGTTTACTGACTAGACGATTAATTAAAATTCACATATTAGGACGGAACTCTGAGTAAATAACAATATTAGTCAGGTACCTCAAATTACACTTTACTTGTTTTATTAAAAGAAACTGTTGGAAATATCAACATGGAACTTTTTTGGAGGTGTATTATTTTCGAAAATTTGAACATTTTCAGAAAATAAAATTTAAGGATATTTATTTTCTACAGTACCGGTGTATTAAAGTTTGGAATTAACACTTGCGTATGCTTGTCATTAATTTCCTTTGGACTTTTTAAACCATTTTTTCGTGATTTAGAAGAATTGGAAAATATTTTAAAATCAAAATTCTAAGGGAACATATTTTTAAATCACAATTTTAAGAGGTCATTTCAAAATAGGAAAACATTACCGTATTGCTGTTCGAATGACACGGCCTTACTAGCAAACTCGCATTACGGAGGTCGGGAGTTTTAATTGCATTTTTATATCCTTGATTTTGAAATAGACGAGCTACAGGCCAGAACGCCTATCGGTATCGAGAGGCAGAAAATACAAATGAATATTACAGCGTCATACAGGAACATTACTTACATACAGTACTTTTCTAATAATTATAAATAATGTATAATAATTTAATAAATAATAATTTAATATAATAATTAATATAATAATAATGATTTAATAATTTAATATCAGTATACGATTTTATATGATCTCTGTCGCCATTGTTACAGTTCGGCTAGATGGAAATGCACTTCTGAAAACTTAAACACTTCCAAACGCATTTGATTAATTTGAATATTTTCATCTCGACAATAGGACAGTTTGAAATAGACGAAAACTTTGAAGTAAAATTAGTGAAAACCTATAAATGTTAATAAATAAAACAGTCGTACGGAGAACATGATTTTCTGCTACTGTCCGTACCAGTTGACTTGAGAGAAAAAATATCCGTACCAATAACGAAGGTATGCGGCCTCGGTTTGAATGGTCATAATATCCTATTAGGCAGCGGTCAACCTTGTTCAGACGAACGCCTTGCAACCCTAAGCCCAATTCACATTCGTTCACTTCGCAGGTTTAAAAGATGAAAAATTTAATTTTGGTTTACAAGACCAATTATTTTATTAAATTTACTAAAACTAATGATGACTTACTTATTTTTATTTTTTGTGGTATTTTGGTATTTTCTTGTAATCGGAAGAATTTTTTGGTAACTTTGTTGAGATTTGAGTTTTCTTGTGATTTGTGTCTTAAGATCGAAGATAGGCAAATTTAATTTTGAAAGTATTGTGAGTATGGTAGGCCTGCGTTCAGTATTACCACAATTAATTTCGAAAATAGCTCTTTAGTGTTATTAATTTCTATAAATTTCAACGTGAGTATTGCTAGTGGCAAACCATCCTTTTCTCCCATTACACCACTGTTTACTTCATTCCTCAAGACAGCTGAAAAGGTCAATAGTTATGAATTCTATACAGGATGGAAGTAAATGATACTGCAGACTAAAGGAGACGATTATTGAGTGAACTTGAATGAAAAAAAGAAATCCTTTGGTACGTTTTGTGAATAAACTGTAGTGATAATAAGACAATCGAGTTTTAAGTTCAGACTATGACAGCGATAGGATGAAGGTTGAACTTGCTAATGGAAAAATGACCTCTCTTGGACATAACTTGAAAAAAAAACATATTGCATCTCTCACTGTCAACTACTGTGACATCAACCTGTATGTGTAACCCAGGACATTCTGCAGGGACCCGGGATCGATTCTTGGTGGATCCATGTGGAATTTGTGGTGAACAAAATGGGGTCGGGGCAGGATTTCTTGGGAAGCTCCTGTTTCCTCTGCCATATATCAATCCACCGTTGCTCCAATGCTCCATACATCATAGTATGACCATTCGGTTGCAATATAGAATTATTATTATTATAACCCAAGATATTTAGGAATTCACTGTGGAGGAAGATAGTTCGTAAACACGGCACCGGCAGATAAATTTGTTTCGAGTTATAAGTCAACATTACCCCACCCCTAAGCATAATACCATATTGCCAGTTCGTGTGTTGTTACGGGCATCAAATTTTTGTATTTTAAAATTTAATTTACATGAAGCTATCCAATGCTCTTGAAATACGCCAAAGGAATAAACAGTTATTAATTAGATTTTATAAAACTAAACTAAACTCCGTGGCACTACATCCCTGGAGGGACTTGGCCTACCACCCGACCGCTCCATCATCTCCCGTAGGCAGATGGCAGGATTGGGGGGCATGTGGTCAGCATGCCGGCACCCACGGCCGTTAATGGTGGTTTTCTGGACCGGAGCCGCTACTTTTCTATCAAGTAGCTCCTCAATTTGGAATCACGAGGCTGAGTGCACCCCTGCCAGACCTCCCTACCTCAGAAAAATCCGAGGAGGTACCGGGAATCGAACCCGGGCCGACGGATCTGTAGTCAGCGACGCTAACCACAAGACCACGCCGGCGGACAATTAGATTTTATAGTTAAATAAAAATCAAGATCCTGTATTCAGTCACTGGAGAAAGAAGTTGTTACACTTTTCGGACAATTGTATATTGTGACATAAGGGTGGCATATGTGTTATAAGAAAATCAAGGAATGTTCCTAAGTTCTTTTATAAACTTCACACACGCAATTTGCCTACAATTTTATCTACGAAAGCGATTTAGCGAATAATCTCTTAATACTAATTGCAAGGGTATCTACTGTTTTATTTTGGTGGCGATCGATACATCGATTACTTAGGTCTATGCGTAGGCGCAAGTAGTCGCATCATATTTAACCCTTTGCAAAATAATTCGTTAAGTCAATATCAAGAAACAATAAAAACTGGGTAAGTGGAACGCCACGCGACAGAAGTGAAACTGGCAACGTTGAGAGTGAAATAAAGGAATACATATAGGCCTAATCATCTGAATAAAAAATAAAAGAAGAAATTAACTTTTTCGGCATTTTAAATCGAATACGCATAAAACAATAACACAGTTGTGATGAACTAATGCCCAAACTGTCACTGTTTGATTATATGTGTTTGTTTATATGAACGGGACGCTTTGATTAAGTTTCCGAGAACGTTAGTGACGTGTAAACGATGCTCACGCAACGAGTAGAGCCATCTATAATGGTGAAGGGTTCACCACGCCACCAGCTCGAAGCGGTAATAGTCCCCCACTCAATGCCTGATACCTTTCCCCCGCGCGCTCCCGTGGCCCCACTCTTTCGATAACAACTCTATGCTTGCTACTTACTACCATTACTTTCGTGACGATTTTGTTCGTAACGCTAGAGCGTAACGTAACTTTGGGTTAGCTTTCGATTTACTCCTAGCGCGCCTAAAGAAGTTTAACTTCAAAAAGGAAGTAAACGCATAGGTAAGATTGAAATGGTAAAATGTAACCAGCTAATATGATCCCATGTCTTCAGTAACACATATGTAAGAATTTAGCGGTTTTAATATTTCGACAGGTGTGCTGTAAAGGAAGAAAACGATGCAGGTTGATTAAGCTACCGGCAGTGGGTGCACTAAATTCTAGTTTCCACTATGACAGTATGAACAGGAAATAGATGAAAAAAACTATCCACGAAAAAAGTTTTCTTATAAAACTGTAAACTTTCCATCCATTTGGTATCATATTTTTTATTATAAACGACACGACCAATTAAAAATTAAAGTATGAAGATTTATTTCATTTTCACTATGTATAACATAACATAATTTCTATACTACGTCATGAGATAGTAAGTTATGATCCCCTTCGCATTTATATATTTGGTTAGATGGAAATTAACTTCAGGAAACTCAAGCACTTCCAAACACATTTCATTAATCTTGAAAACAGAATAGTTTGAAATGGGAGACACGTTGGAAGTCAGGATTAGTGAAAGCCTCTTTAATTTAAGTATTTAATCTTCCCGTGTACTTATTCCCCTTTCGATGTCTTTCATTTAGTAGAGAGCAACTTGAAGCAATACACTTTAACGTGTAGGTAGAAGTAGCTTCTACGTTGCTTTCAAACTTCTACTCTGATTCCAAACCACTTGTAATTTCACTGTAATTGAAAACCTGGTGCCAGATATCAACACAGATTTCTCAGCTGATAGGATCATGACACTTCTATGTATCAGACCCTTAAGAAATTAATTCCTTCTCATCCTGAAGTGTATTCTTTTTAAAAGTGATACATAGTGGCAAAATGTTATAATAATTATTATACGATTCGTATCAGTTCTGGTACAATTTCTGAAATTCATGTAACTCCACTTAAAGAGTCTTACAATACACTTTGGGCAGAAAATGTAGAAAATTTGACATTTTATAAAAGCATGCTGCTTATTCAAATAAGTTGAAATGAAATTAGTACGAATTTGCTTTTAAATATTACAGTGCGTTTCACGTAAGAGTTGGCCAATCGTGCGGGTTTTTGCGTCGCGGTGTCTACAGCTCTAACTCCCGAGCGATCGGGTGAAATATGTACGCAAATAAAGCCGCTAACTGTGTAATGATTCAGGTTCTGACGATTACAGTTAAAATTCCAATGAAAATAACCACGAACCTCATCACAAGAAATGTTGGAAATGCCCTCCTCTTGCATCCACACATCACTGCCACCGTTTTAGAAAATTTTCTTTCACGCGCATAAGTTCAGCTTCCATGACAGAGTTAATTTCTCTTATGATATAGTCTTTAAGTTCTTCTAACAGAAAGTGGCTATTATAAATGGGGGAAAATGAAAAATAAAGTGTCAAGTTCAAACCCCCATACAATAAAAAAAACTTAGTTTACTGATTTTAGTATTAGGCCAATTGCGATCCAGTGCTTTAACATAGGCTTATTTTTATACTGCTTGCGATTATTTACTCAATTGCTAGATGTTTTAATTAAATAATTTATTTAGCGGAACAATAATTAAAACATGTTTATTAACAAGGATATCAATTTTTGATAGATTTCAATCAATAACATAATTTTATTATATAGTTTTACATAACACGTATAAATAATTGAACGAATAAAACGAATCTTGAGTTGCCATATGGGCATTACACATTCGAAATGAAACGATTACAACGTACCTTAGATTCATGAATCCAAATCATGCATAAACAATTAAAACAATTGATAATTAAAATGCTAAAAAGCATGCTTCGAGGTGCATTTTACGATTAAAGTGCGCCGCCCGGGGAAAAAATGGCCTCAGGTTCGAGTTTCCTATCCTAAAAATATCCCGCATAGCTTACTTAGTTTCATCCAAATCATTCAATATTTTTCCATTTAAGCATGCATTAATGATCTCCTCCTGTACACCTATGTAAAAACGCAGTAAACAAATGAATCAAGATGGCAACCGAAGAAGGCCACCTTCAATTAGGAAATTGAAAATAGGCACTAAATTGGGCATTATTCCGATACCGGTCAACCGATTTAATCCAATATCAATAGGCTACTTTCGACGGACATTATAAATGCGTATACCAAGTTTCATGAAAATCCGATAAAGCGTATTTGAGTTAGGCCTATCGTGCGTACAGACACACGGACGGACGAACAGACAGACAGACATTTTTTCGTCCCCCACACAATTTCATAAAGTATCATACTGACACTTAATAATTGATGGCATTATTTCTAAACAGTTCATTACAACAATGCTACTGTACTACACGTCTGGATTTTCTTTCGATCCCCATAGCTGACGGTAAAATGAAATTCTGTAATGCAGGAAAGTCTTGGAGGTAGTGTACAAATAAAGAAACGATCTCTGAAGAAAAGAGTTCAATTCTAGTACATCTGAATAATTTAAGAAGCAGACACGATAACACAGCGCAGGTACCTCGTTTTCTTCCTGTTTCTGGAGACTAGCAGAAAGAAACAGGGAAATGTTCCCACCTCCTATTTTCTTCCCTTTAAACAAGAATAATGGTGGGAGTAAAAGAAACCTCATGCACAAAACAATGTGAAAAGCAGATCTCTTTGCATAACATACCAAGTAAGAAGTTTACAGTTTACAGTGCAACGTCTATTCTTCTTTATTTTAAAATATTATCTGGCTGAACGTGCAGTGTTTCTTCACTGTTATTTTGGGAGAAAATTCTTTTATATGGAAATATCTTCCGTCAGGAATATAATGATTCAATGGACTATTTTGCATGAAAAGTATAGTTAGAAGTCCACACTATTATATGCATAAAGAAAATACATCTTGTTCGCCTAGCGAGCTCAGTTATAAGTAATAATGTTCTATTGAATTCTTGGTACTTCATGGGTTAAAAAAGGTTTTCTTCATGATTTGTAACATACACGTAAAAATGAATAATTAAATAACAAACGTAAAATACGTAGAAAACCCTTTAAGACTTTTAACTTTTTTCGTTTTAAAAATTTGAACACAGTTCAAGAATGAGAACTGGCGTTGCCCTGCGACAATAGGCCTAACAATTACAAGGTTACAAAACTAACATTAAAGGTCGATATTTAAAATCCAAAGAAATATACCCTAAATACTAGCTAAAAAACTTCATGAGTTCAGTGATTTAACAAAAGCAAGAAGTTAAAAGGTAAGCAGAAAAGTTATATTAACTAATTACGAATTAGACGACTGCACACTCACATGTGGTATATAAATGATGAAAATGAATAGTTTGTGATGCTTAAGTTCATTTCAAGAGTTGTGATGTGACTGAATTCAATTTGCAGTTGCACTGAACATTTCATGCGCATATGCATGGTATAAATTACAATACAAATAAAAAACAGAATAAATTAATATTTCGTGCATAAAACCATTCATAGAATTTACAGTACAAATAATATAGTTATATGTATGCATATATAATGTATTTTGCCAAAATTTATTAAACGTTACTTTTACATAACGTGTATAAAATTGTTTTTACCTTACTTATATTACATGCATTGTACGTGTGAAATATTTATAGGGAGATTACTTGCCCAACCCTGTAAATGGCAAATGTTTACAAAATAACCACTCCATAGAGTATTAATGAATTTCATTTCCACTAGTGCTGAATTATATGATAGTTATAATTTTAAATTCAGCCTTAAGCACTTGAATGTGGTTTTTAGAATCTAACTGAGGCTGAAGACGTAGAATATTTACAGCTTTGTATAATTTATTGTTAGTGTATCAATATACGCCACTAACAAAAAATTATACAAAACTGTAAATATTCTACGTCTTCAGCCTCAGTATTCTGTTAGACTCTAAAAACCACATTCTAGTGCTTAAGGCAGAATTTAAAATTACAACTATCAAACCACTCCATAGTTGAGGATACAAAATATATTTGTAGTACTATAGGGGCTAATTTCTGATTTGCCCAACAGGACTCAATTCCAGATTGATCGAGAAAGTGGTGAATTATAATAGGACAGGTTCACTCTTACACTTTCCTGTATCCCACCATTGCATTGCCTTGTTATCTGATGTTCGTATTGTAGGTTTACTACCGATGTATACCCCTGAGTTATGGGACAGGCCTGACCATCCCACATGTTCCATGACTTCGTTCATGACTAGAAGTGAATGAATGAATGAAGCGCATTTTTTGATACGACAAATGTCTTCAAAATATATTTTTATTTATAAATTTAATAGATTTGTCTCCTTATACCCCTGTAATAAATTTATTCCAAACACACCGAATACTTCAAAAATTCAAGAACTATCTTTTATTACATATTTTGTAAACCAATTAATTAATTAATTAGTTTACATTTAATTAAGTTCCATGTATGAGAACAAACAAGTTCTTATAATTAAGTTACGATATAAATATTACAATAAACCAATGAAATAATTAAAAATAGAAAAAGATAAAAACCTTGGTCAACTCGAATATATATTGATTGAACGCAATATTTTGAATAACTTAAAGTTAATACAGTTCGAAAAACACATATAGTATATATAGTAAGTTCTAAATTCAGTTAAAATAAGCAATCTTGTAAAATCAAATTAAGGCTAGCGCCAAAGTTTTAGTATGTTTAGTATGTTTTAGTTGTGTACAAAAAGTAAAATTGAATAGGCCTTAGTCAGAGAGAAATATTAAAATCACTTGTACTTATTGCTTATTGGTCACTGATTAGTTTAGTCATTGAACATGCGTGAAGCGTTCTAGAAGTGTTGCTCCATCTTGAAACTTTCAGAGTTGATTTCCTTGCATGGTGAATATTTGAGTCCCAGAAGGACATTGGTGTGTTATGGATAGAGTTTTTAATTTTGGAAAATATATTTTGACATATATTTTTCATGCCATCATCAGTTCCTTGTATGTAGTAGTGTGGAACTTGAGAGTAAACATTGTAGAGTTCTAGTAAAAGGTTTGTCTCTGAATAATTATACGAGGGTAGGTCAGTTAGTATCCGCACTTTTTCTTTAATCTATTTTTAGCTTGACTCTACTGCTTTGTGCTCGCGAACGTCGACATGTTGTTTATTTGTCTCCGTTTGTGGAATATTTGATCGTTATGACTCCACTGAGTGTTGCGCTGTTGCACATTAAACATGGGTGCACTGCTCAGAGTTTGCACCACAAGAAAAATAGCGTGCAGTGGTCCGTTTTTTGTCGCCTGAAGGCGTACCAGGAACCGAAATCCATGGAAGACTTTCCGCAAAGTATGGGGGCAATGTTTTACCACGGTGAAGCGTGTAATGGATTGAAGAGTTCAAAAATGGACGAACAAGTGTGGAGGACGAGGAACGAACAGGACGTCCATCCACATCCACTAGTGACGCCAACATTGAGTAAGTGCGTATCATGATTCAGACAAACTGAAGAATGACTGTCGATGAAGTGGCAAACCGTATGCAAATTAGCCATGGTTCTGAATATGGCATTATTCTTAACAGGCTTGGCTTTCATGAAGTCGGTGCAAGGGGGTCCCAAAACAGCTCACTGAACAGCGTAAGCATAATTTTATGCCCATCTGCCAATGCATACTGGACAGCCATGCTAACGAAGATGAAGAATTTTTGACACGAATAGTCACTGCAGACGAAACGTGAATCTATCACTTTGAGCCTGAAAGCAATTGCCAAAGCATGGTATGGAAATACCCTGCATCTCCAGTCGAAAAAGAAATTCAAGAGTCAACCCTCTGCAGGGAAAGTGATGCTCACACTTTTCAGGGACTCACAAGGGCCAATGCTGCTAGATTACTTGAGAAGGGCACAACAATAAACAGTGCACGTTAAAGTGAGATGTTGAGCAACGAGAAGAAGCCTATAATTCGAACCAAACGTGGAAGCCTTTTGTCGAAAGGAGTTCTTTTGTTGCATGCCAATGCGCGCCCATGTACAGTCGGTCAAATAAAAAACGTCGGGCGGTATTTGATTAAGTATCACGAACGAGCATATGCGCATGTACAGGAAGACTTAAGGTTAGGTTCACACACGCCTCTTGTCTATCCATGTATTTTCTTGATTATTTAGTCAGTTTTGTTCCGAAACAAACATGTATAGAAGGCTGTGGCTATATGCCTCAAATGCGCCATATTCTTGGTTGCAAATTTTTATAATATTAATAATTAATAGATTCGCGAGGAATATGTTTATTCAAGGAGCATTTTTTTAAGATCTCATTTTATAATACCGGTACTTCTAGTGCAAAATCAATAACTTACGCTCAACTTCTGCAACCAATCTTAGCATCGAAATAAGCGTCCGGCCAGATCAACGTTTGCTATGAAAACTTCCGGTCGCATTATAGTAAAGTTCCCACCTCTTAGCTGCTCTTTCATAAATATGGAACCTTCTCGCTGCTTCAGAGACCGAAAAATGCAGGTCAATTACAGCCCTAACTACACTTTCTCTCACGTTAGCATTTGTATGTGGCGATGACACAAAGCAAAATGAATTATGACAATGCATTAAGTTGAATATCGTGTGTTGCGCTTTCCGCGTTGTTCATTTTTCCCTCCTTGTTCATAATTCCCCTCCTGCCGCATGGCCTCATATGTTCCGAAAATGACCTGTATTTTGTGTTTTTTATAGGAAACTTGTGAACTAATGCGTCAAAACTTTAATTTTAACAGCATACGAGTCCCGACGTTTTTTATTTGACCTACTGTACTGCCGCCTACACTGCTCAAACTGTTGCGAAACTGGGTTTTGAGGTGTTAGAGCATCCTGCATAATAGTCCCGATCTTGCCTGTCAGATTTCACCTATTTTGCTCACTTTATAGTTTCACCACAGACCAAGAACTGAAGGAAGCAGTGCATAATCAGCCGAAACCTTTTTTTCTGAGGGCATCAGGAAGCTTACGCAACGATGGATCAAGTGCATTGAGAAGCAACAGGACTATGTTGAAAAATGAGGTAATTGAAAGTTTTGTACTGTTGTTGCAATACATTTAAAAAAGAGGGTGCGTATACTTATTGACTTAACCTCGTACATATAATACTAAGATATATTGCATTATTGTTCCGAACTGAGCAGTCAGGTATACGATTTTAATTTAATTTTGTAAAATATTTTATTTTTAACTGGATTCAAAACATTAAAAATTGAAGTATACATACATTATATACGTACATTATTATAATAAGGATACCTCGTATAAAGAAAGGTTGAAATATAGTATTTTTCCACCGAAACTCCTATATACTATAATATGTTACAACGCCATATAAATTATGTTTGAATTTAAGCAACAAACACGATAATCATCTCTGCGATGCACATAGGCTTTTTACAAGCACTAAGAAACAAGCACTTAAATTAGCATTGTTTGATAACTGTACGACATATTGATTTATAAACTCATTCCCATGGTTTATTTAATGCTTCTATAAATCATGTAAATCAATTAATTATCATTAATTTCTAGCTAAAGGTCTTAGAATTATAGGTGGGCCTACCAGTTATTATGCTGTGAGTTTGCTTAAGAGCTTGCAGCTGGAGATCCATGAACAGCACTTTCAAGTGAATGTATTTGAAAAATAAGGCGAGCTTCCATGCAGTAATCAGAATAATTCTTTTTAGCTCTGGTTAAGTACTGTGTTGCTTTATGGAAATCTCTTTGATTAACATATATGTGTGCCAGCTCCACTATTGCAAATGGAACTAAATAAGAATCGTCGATAATCTGCTTTTCTAGTGAGATGACTTCATGTAGGCACTGTTCAGCCTGAGGTATCCTCTGTAACTGGTGAAGCGAGGCTCCCTTCAGCAGCAATAACAGGCCTCTGTTGTCTGCAGAATATTTCGGCAAAAGGTTTTGCTCATTCAGATTCTTTATTGTTGTTTCAATCATGTTAAATGTATTATGCATTAGTAATTCGTTCTTGCCTATTATCTTGAATAAATTCCACATATAAAACATTTCCAGCACCGGTAACACCAACTGCTTTTCCTGTGAAAAATAACGCGTACATTTTCTTGTGATGAACTTTTCTATTGGTATGGACTTACCGGCAATTAATTGTTTAGATTTGTATGCAAGAGTCATTAAACTATCAACTTCCTTCTTTTGGTCGAGCGATAAATCTTCTTTGAGCATTAGCAGAGTTACTGCTTTATGGTATGCATAAATAGTTGTCGACCAAAGATTTCCTTGCAGCAGAAAGTTAATGAAATTCAGTGCGTTTAACCATTCAAATTTATAGCAATGACACCAGAAGAGTTCCCAGAAGCAGATGTCATGAAACCGTTTCCAGATATCCTGAGATTTCCATGATTCTACATACCACGTCATGGCTTCGTCAACATTTCCTTGCACAATTTCAGAGCGACCTTTAAAATAAAGAAAAAGTACTCCCTTAGGATACAACTGTAATTCAGATTGCAATATATCGTTGCATACATCTAGCCCGCTTTCAACATGACAAAGGTGGGGTTCAATTATAAGATGATATGCAAGAAGAGCCAGACCAGAAATGCTACTACGAAAACCAAATGGAATTCGATAAGATCTTTCCAGTTCCTGTAAACCGTAGGTTCGATCCCCCGAAAAGCCAATAAATTCCATGAGTTTTATGACGCGTGGAGGTAATAAAGAAATCATGACATTAAATGCGCCAAGACCGAACCTTACACCACTCTCAAAATGTATTTTATCGTCATTTTCCCATTGTCTATGAGACAGCATATTAAAACACTCTTTATAAGTGCCATAGCAGTTTTTTACTTGTAGGCCACCTTTAATAAAGCTGCCTAATGTTTCATCTTCTAAGAATGTAAGTAATGATTTTATTAGCAAGCCCTCAGCATAACACAGCTCTGCATGAATTTCTAGTGGCGTGTAGTTGTTGTAGTTGGTCTTTCTCACCATCTTTCCAAGAAAACCTCCGATTGTAGTTTTCTTTCTGAAACTGTTACTGAGTCCAACGAAGGATTTTGTAGAGTTTAAAGCCTCTGCCAATAAACGGTCTTCAAAAGTTAGTATTCCTTCTGTAAATGCCATAAATGAGTGAACTAAGGAATGATACATGCTGGATTTCACCCACGGCTCAATATCACTTTTTGCTTCCAGGTACATATTATTTAAGAAATAATTAACCGATACCTTAGCATGCTCTATTAAAGCATGGAGGTCCATTTCTGTTGGTACTGAAAATGTTTCAAGGGCATCGTAGAAATCTTCCTCCTCTGTTCCTTGTTCAGTCATCATTTCGCTTTTTTTTATTTCATCTGAAACAAGACGAATAATGTGGTTAAATAATATCGATAATGTAAGTACTTTAAACTTAACGGGATAGAGAATAATTACATCGTTCAGAATAGTAAGAACAAAATAATAGCAACCATATGAAGGCAAATATTTGAGGTTATTTAAACTTACATGCAACTACTTACATCATAGGCATAGTAATGTTTGAACGAAGAGAAGAAAAGGAGTGAAGAAACGCAGAAATGAACCAGAAGCTTGACCACTACTTATCTTACACTATTTTTATTACTTAAGAGGTCAATTAAATCATTTATCAGTCACCAAATTATGCAAGAACAAGGCATTCTCAACAATAAATGAATAACAGATACCATTAACATGGGGCCTAGAAATAAATCGTGGTACACTATAATCTATCAATGTGTCTTTAAACATTGCAGAAAACTCTCGCTAATTAATTATTTTGATAATATGACAAACTATACTGCATTATGTTAAATTTTACTTAAATATTGCTTATTTATGAGGATGTAATATATTTGTTTTGTTGTTTGTTGTTCTTTAACGACGCTACTCATTACTCGACCTATTTCCAATCTGAATCTTAATAAAACACAATACTTCCTGTACCACAGGCACGTATAGTACTTGTTACAAGTCTATTACGTAAACCTGTCTCTATAACAAAAACGCAACCACTTTGGCAATTGGCGCGAGACTCCCGTCTCTGGTATTACGTGAACAGCCCCGCATTAAAGCTTTCTATGTTTGCAATAAGTTATACAAATTATTTTTGCAATACATTTTTGCGTTGGTAGAATGTGATGAAGTGACAGCTCATAAATTTACTCTTCTAAAATCAGAAGCCTATTAACTTAAAATTTTGTTAGAAACGTCTGCTGCACCATTTACTCTTTCGTGGGTAAGGGTTTTAAGCAAGTAAAACTTTCGATTACTTACCTATTTTCATTCCTACACGCACTTTTAACATCTTAAGCCTTTGAATATATATTTTTTTTAAATTTCTCGTAGTGCCAGTTCAATATTGTCTAATTTATAAAATGCAAAAGACATAATTATACTTTTTACAAAACTTTTTAGAAATGGCAATTTTGTTCCATCACAGCAAACACTGGAAATCGTATAATCTTATTAGAATATTAACATATAAATAGTGGATGACATCAAGAAGAAAAGGAACTATGGAGAGTTAAAAGATGAGCAAATGTTGGAAATCGTTGGAGAGTGGAATTTCACATGGATTGTATAGACCTGCCATAAGGCAGAAATACCAATAAAATCACATAGTCCAAACAATGTAGACCTGAGTATTTTCATTTTCCATGATGGTTAATAAAGTCTATTGTATTTTGAAACGTTTTATAGGCCTAAAGAGATTATGTAGCTAGAGCTAAGATCATAAGGATATTTTTGGGCCTTGTACTTCCTATTTTATTTTGCTGCAGGTCTTGCATCATTTTTACTTCCTCTACCTATACCATAGTAATGATAAGAAGATCCTAAAATTCAACATTGCGTTTTCAGCATAAATACACGTTTTGAGGTCCTCTGAATCCAAAAATACAATTTTCCGAAACATTTCTGCATGTGTGTGTGTCTGTGAACAGCATTGCTCGAGAACGAAAACTGTATAAAAGAAAAATGTAGTATTTGGATGAGTTATCTCCTGAGGTCGAAATGGACAAAAAATGTACTTTTACTTCTTTCTTGCTGGCCTAGTTTTGGTTATACTTTAGCTAACATTCTTCGAATCTTGACAATGAGATTGACCAAGTCTCTAGCGCATAGGCTACATTTTTTGATGGCTCTTTACCAACCCGAAGCCCTCGACCATAGGCCATACTCCGGTCCCAACAACTTTTCAGAGCATCTGTTCTATTGCTCCATTTTCCATTCTTAATGCCCCAATTCAATGGGAAAATGTGGCTGATTACTTCAGCACTAACAGAACTATTTTGTTTTTGTTTTTGTTTTTTGTTTTGTTTGTTTTTGTTTTTTGTTATTTTTTTGTTAGTCATCTCTCTTGTGGGGATCGTGTCTCCGATCCGGAATTCACTTGATGGAGTGAGGGAAACCCTGGGAAAAACCTCACTCGGATCGGGCACTTACGCTACGGTATAATTGATTAGATAGGACACGAATCATGAACTGCCGAAGACTCTCACTTCGAAGTCACTCCACAAAGCCATATTGCTACCGCGCATCTTCAAAACCGCGATTCTTGTTTCGTCTTCCTGGTTATAGTTGTGTACAGCATTTCTGCTTGCGGGTGATGCACATTCCTAAGCATGCTTTGCATCTACCTCTGCTCTGTCCTAACAGGCGTATTTCCAAAACCTAATATCCAGCTAATTTAATTTAGTTTTCCCAAAGGTGAACGGAAAATATGAACCATTAGTTAATATGACCCTTTTTTTTTAATAGGGTATCTCCATGTGCTTTCTAGCACTAGCTCTAAATATATGAGGAATAATCGCACATAACAAGCTCAGCGTTAAATTTTTTTTTGTGGTGAAACCCATTATCTATATCCCAAGAGTATATTAACATTTTTAAATGACATCCCTCGCCAGACAAAGTAGGCCAACGGTTTATGGTACTCGTCTGAAACCACATATCTAGAGTAGTCTCAAACGCCGAACATACTGTATGAAATGTGTCTTTAAAATATGAATAAGTTTTTATTCGTCGATGCATGTTACTTCTATTAAATAATGGTAATTCACACATTTAATAAATTGCAAAAAAGTAAGTATTTTTTATTTTATATTTTGCAGCAAATGTAAAATGACGTTTTAAATAAGCTCCATGTCAATGTCCTGTCTGTAGTAATCTGCTCATTTTTTCTCCTTCCCTTTCTTCTTAGGCTAATAGGTAGGTTATGTATTGTTACTCAGATGATGTCTGTATGTTGGGCAATTATGTAAGCATAATAGGCAGAAATGCAGAAGTCTTTTCGACGCATGCAGGAAAGTTGGAATGGAAATTAATACAGAAAAAAGTAAGTACATCGTAATGAAACGTCAAAATAATGCATTACAAAATATTACAATAGCCGCTAAATCGTTCGAACAAGTGGAGAAATTCAAATATCAGGGAGCGATAATTACTTAGAGATAACAAATAATATTTATGTAGAAAAGTGTCCACTGAAATCAGGAAATGCTTGTATTTATGCAGATCATAAATGTCTTCTGACTGGAAATCTAAAAATACAAAATTACAAGATAACTATCATATGGATGTGAAACATGGTCCTTACTCTTCGAGAAGAACATAATCTGAGAGTGTTCGAAAACAGGGTGCTTTGGAAAATATTTGGACCTAAGAGAGATGAAAATGGGGACTGGAGAAAACTGAGTAATGACGAACTTCATAAATTATACTCTTCGCCGTATTTAGTAAGGGTAATTAAATAACGGATGATGAAATGGGTTGGACATGTTGCGCGCAAGAGGGGGGAAAGACGTATCTCAAACATATTGAATGGGAGACCCGAAGGAAAGAGACCGTTTGGAAAACGTATACGTAGGTGGGAGGACAAACTATTTTTGCACAAAAGAGGGCTGAATGACGGGCTCATGTAAGTGCGGAAATAACTTCCGTTTTTCATAAAATATATAATAGTCCTTTAGCTTGGTTAGGAATTCTCTATTGCCATTTAAGTAACTAAATATGCACTGCTTCCAAGGCCTGGACCGGTCACCAGTTCCGCATGAGTTCTTTTACATGTATGTAATTCATCAATGCATGTAAATGTTGAGACCGACTTTTCACCTTCAAAGATAATATTCAATTATAACATTAAAGTCATGAGGATAATACTAGTAAAAATGCGTGGAGGAGAGGAGAACGTTCCACTCTTGCAGGCGTATGTAATAAACTTAGCCTTTTACAAAGTATAAAAGTGAATTTTTCGCCTTATACCCTCAAAAAATTATAATAAGATGCCAGAAATATATAATATAGAGTAATGTGGACAACCTTTTACAATGCAGACAGATATTTATAAGTTTGTTATTTTTATTGTGTTATAAATTATGTGAACAGATTGCTGATATATTCTATTGGTCAGTGGATTTATATGGTTAGGTCTATGTTGTCTCAATTAATTGAATTAAAACTGTTAGATAAAATATTAAATGATAAAAGAAAGCAGTTTTTACATAGACAATTATATATTACATAAAATGGTAAAATTGATTATATACAATTAAGAGACATACATATGAGGAGCTTGTTTCCAAAAGGTAAGTTACCAAATCCAAAAAAATCGAAAAATGAGTTACAGGTGGCAGCACATTCTTGACTAGCCACACAATCATAGTCAGTTGTTAAAATCGCCAAAAAGTACCAAATCCCATTGCTAGAGACATACATAATATAATTAAAAGTTCTCCTGGAATAGCTTCAATAATTATAGTCTAATATAATCTTGCAAGCAGTATACTTGCGCGTTGCCATGTAAATACCTATACCATACGTCTGTTTAGATTCACTATGGAATGTCTGCATAGATCACAATCACTAGTCACCATGTGCTGTAATATTTATACTTTGTGCTTGCTGTATTTTTAGAATGTTGTTAAGGATATCCACACTAATGATTATGTTGTAGATGGAGTCTGGCCTCTTAATTAATTGAAATGTACATTTCGGTATAGTTTTTATACCATCTTCAGTCTTCGTAGACCTGATAGTTGTCGAAACGACTGCTGATTTAACTATATATATTTCTGACATCTTATTATAAGTTTTTGAGGGTATAAGACGAAAAATTAACTCTTATACTTTGTAAAATTCTCCCTCAAAGACACTAAGATGAAATTTATCAATAACTTAGACCTATTAGCGCATTTCGGATATTTGTAACAATCTTCTTTCTCATTTTGATTTATTAAATGCAACTCTGACAACCATATTTTTAAAATCCGGATACTAATGTTTAGACACCCTATCCGCCTTTTCCTGTGATTATAGTGTTTTATGTATGGGCTATATCACCTGTTGAATGTTGCAAAAACTCGACCGATTAGGCAGTGCGGAAGACATGTGCGACTGCGTATTGATTTCCATTATTGTAGTTGAACTTCCATTTAAAGATGAAGAGGAGGAGCGCAGGCTAATGAAGATGAGAGATCCTCAAATCCTCAGCTCCATCGACCATTTCTCTTATTTTTAGAAGCTTAACCCAATTTTCAACAAAGGCGGGCACAATTTTTACAATAAATGAGATATTAGTTCTCACGCTCGAGGGCTTAAAGTAACGAGTGGGTGAAATATACCAACAACATTGCACACTTTATCATCTTTTCCAGTAAAAGATACGCTACTGTTATGTTCCACATGAATGGGCCCCAGACTAGACATACTTGGGAGTCAAAACGCGAAACACCTTTTATCAATCTTAAGTCACAGTAAAGCGCATACCTTAGGTTCTATCACTAGAACGTTTTAAATAAAAAATTGGTTCAATTGTTTTTAATGTCATGAATTGAATTGTTAATTTCGCCTAGTAAATATAGTTAGCGAAGAGCCGGAATTGCAAGAAAAATCAGAATTACTTTAAGGGCATTAGTTCATGTAACTACAGTTAGTGTAGGAATGAATTTATTGCATTCATAACCTGTACTCTTCACCAGAAATAGTAAGGGTAATTAAAATTAAGGTTGAAATGGGCTGGACATGTTGCGCGCATGGGGAGAAAAGACATATCTAAAAAATATTTACTTGCAGACCAGTAGGAAAAATATCACTTGGAAGACCTAGACGTAGTTGGCAGGACAATATTATGATAGATTTAAGGGGAGTAGGATTTTCGAGGGATGGTTGCATGGAGTTAGCACAGAGTAGGATTGAATGGCGGGCTCAGGTAAGCGCGGCAATGAACCTCCCGGATCCGTAAAATAGATAATATTCCTTTAGTTTGCTTAGGAATTTTCTATTGCCACTGTGTAAGTAAGTAATTATTGATATAATTTATTAAAGTGCAAGAATGGAACTTTCTAAGATTGTATGGTGGTCGGGAAAAATGTCTTTCCGTCTATCTGTTTTCCAGTCGTCTGTCCGTGTGCCTGTACGCGCGATATCTCGAATACGCTTTTTCAGATTTGCATGAAACTTAAAATACCCATTTATAAAGTCCATGGGACGAAGCCTATTGATTTTGAACCAAACCGGTTGACCGATAACAGAGTAAAGCCCAATTACCGGATCCATTCAATTTGGATATGCAAGTTCATGTAAACAAAAGAACGTGATTTGAACCGCAGCACACATCATGCTACAAGGCAATATGGTCCCGTATTTGATCTGATTTTGTAATAGTAAAAGCCTATAATGTGAACGAAAATTAAGTGAAGAATATCAATTTATTACAAATGTTTCGGTGTATGGGACATGAGGCATTCGTCATTACGAGTAACTTACAAACATAATATTAGAAATTTTTCAGTGTACGGTGAAACATAGCCTTTGTAATTATCTATAACACAGTCTGCAGGAAGATTCATTGTGTATCATTACAAATATATCGGTTGAAATTCAACCAAGTCTGAGTGGCATAATTAAAAATAAAGGAGGTAAATCTTTGTGAAGTGCACAAAAGGATATAATAGCCTACTGAATGTTTTTTAAAGATTGCAATTGAGTTATCGGGAAAAGGTAATCTTCGCCACTTCTACCTTTTCCCCAACCTACACGATGTAAACTGCGTCACTGACATATGTAAACTGCGCCACCGACATATGTAAACTGCGCCACCGACATTTAATTGGCGTCACCGCCATACTAAAGCACTAACATTTTCCTTCCCACTTCTCCAGACTTAGGACTGGCTATGAAATTGCGACCGCTAAAAGTTAATGTACACAATGACTCTGAGACTATAAAACACAAGTGACTCGTTAGTGAGATTGTGTTTTGATGTGCTTCGCTAGAGAGAAGTTGTTACCAACCTAAAGATAGAGCAGATAAAGCACTTGTTACCAGCATACATAGAACGGTACCAACCTACAGACAAATACGCTCCCATCACCTCATGTGCAAAAAATTGTTACTGAATAGAAACGAACATTCACATATTAGGTCTAACTTTTTTTTTGCCTACAACTACTGCCGCAACCTAGATATCTCCGTGGCGCAGTTTACATATCTGTGTGCCGCAGTTTACATATCTCACTTTTATTCTATTTCAAATTCGGTGTCAACCGTGGCAAAGATTACATACGCCCGAGTAAACTGGCATCGGAATTCACCGGTCTATCTACTATAAATAGGCCTATCTGGAAAGTGCGTAGTGAGCACAGAGACCCTAGTGCAGTGAGAACTCCTCCAAGAAAGGCTCTAAAACCACGCAGTGTTTAGATAACTTTGTTAATTTTATGAAAAGTGTTATTCGAGGTAAGGTTCATTAATGTGGCAAACGGAAATAAAGCATAGGGCCTATAGTGACGGAGGAAAATAAAATGTGGGAATTTGATTGCATGCGTGACAATGTAGTGAACAGATTAATAATTCATGCTGTTTTCGATATGGAAGTCAAGCCAACGTCAGATGATTTGGATTTGGGAGTTACACCACTGCCAGAGAACTCCGATTAATGTACGCAGGCGTAATTATTTCACAGCAATATGCCTTCTGTACAGGGGCGGATCCACGGGGGGGGGGGGAATTCGGGAAATTTCCCCCCCCCCAAATTTGTAACATTAAGCACAAATTATTGAAAATTTATTAGAACATAACCCAAATACTTAATTTAAAGCAACGACATTCATTATTTTGAAATACCTTTGTAAGAAAATGCTGAAATTTTCATTTTGTTTTCAATTGTGTACTGGATATAATTAATTTTTATGAGTAAAAACTTCCCTCTCTACTTTAGTTCCCCCCCAAAATGTCTCTCTGGATCCGCCACTGCTTCTGTATATAACAGTATTCATGTGGAACTCATTTTCAACATGAACAACGACATAAATAAATAAAAAGTATTTGTTTTTAACGCATATGACATCTGGAACTATCCCGCGTAGATAGATTATTATGAGAGAGAAAGACTGATGTAACACATGGCCAATACAAATAACGTTACGAGCGGAATGATACAATGGCCAACTCACTGACAATAATTGTTTAACCACTTCCGAAAGAGCCAGAAACTTGAAATTTGGCATGTTTATAGCTTATATAGCCTATATCTGACGGAAATATTCCAAAAAGACCTGATTTACTTATACCCCCGAAAATCATTCAAAATGGCGAACACAACTTTAATGACTGTGCATTACATTTTTTGAGGCTTATAGTAGCTGAACGGTAAGTCGGATCAAAAAACAGTTTGCACCAGCAGTAACGGATTTTGAATGATCTGGAAGTTTGGTCCAATGAATTTCTGTATTTCTCCGTCGGTTATACCTTAAATTGAGTTGAATTTTTTATTTTAAGATTTTTTTAATCCTCACATTATGAACCTTTTGACATACTTATAGAACATTTAGAATCGTAAAATTTGACAGAAATATTGGCACCTACAACAGCCATTAGCGTGCAAAATTGGGTGTTTCTAGCTGCCACATACGTATAGAAAAATTGGCTGGATAGCCGTGACGTCATTCAGATCTACGACAATCTAATCACCCACTTACAGTATTAACATTGATGTCTATTCACTTCCAGATGAGCTAGAAACTTTAAATTTGGCAAACTTATAGCCTTTAACCGATGGAAAAATTCAAATTTCCCCCTCTAAAACAAACACTGATTTAAAAAAAAAATATGTTTAATATTTGTACTGCTTCAGATGTTTTGACAAAAATAAAGGAATAGGTCGAATGTTGACGTGAGAAATATTTTGTAAATTCGTTCCGTTAATATTATAGTTATTCCACTATTCTTTCACACATGCGTATCAAACTTTATCAAGAAACCGTGGTCTAAAGCTCAATAGTTTCATAACATGGCCTATTAACTCCATCTGGCCCTTTGTTAAATCAGTTGACCTGATTTTCTTTTCACCATGACAAATTAATTATGGCGGCAGTAATACATATGTCTACTACACGGTAGTTACATAAATGAAATGGGTAATTTTTTCATTCTTACTGGTTCTTTCAAGTTAGGAAACTAATAGTAGACGTCAGAGAAAGCCTCTGCATTGCAAAATTAGGCTCATCAAAAATAAATGTTGCTCGTTAGTAGTGCTACTCTCAGTCTAATGGACTTACATAAATACTGAGAGGTCGTGCTATGTTGTCATAAATTATTCAGTGATATGTTACAACAAATATTCCACCTGTTCAGTTCATGAAACAGATATACTTTGAATCCTGTATCGAATTCTGTTGCAGAGTTCATAAAATGTCAGAAATATGTCCACTTCAGGAGTTGAGTAATATCCATGAGTAGTTTAGTTAAGAAAATTGGATTTTTCAAATAACGACGTAGAGTAAAGTATAGTTTATACCTGAGCAACTGAGGGGAAACGTTTTAGTCCCCCATCCTGCTGTTACGTAAGAAACCTGCTCTTCATGTTCAGTGTCACGTAGAAACTGCTTTATGCTGACGTCAAGGGCGACTGTAGTGGGAGACATTACCCCACCGCACAGTGGCACAATGTGCCACAGATGCGCACCCGTGCAGTTAGATATATAAGCATTCATGAACCACAGAATATTATAGGAGAAAAATTCCTCCGACACTGGGACTTGAACCCAGGATCTTTGGCTATTCGCGCCAATGCTCTATAATATTCTCATATAATGTCCAACAGAGACAATAATCTGTGGTTCATGAATGCTTATATATCTGTCTTGATTGTTAACTGTACAATAACAGTGGGAGCCCGGTCACAAAAATCACTAATTAGTGTGCCTCACAGCACTGCATATGCCATTACTAGTCTGTCTGTGAGGTAGACCATTAGGGCAATCAGTCATAGGAGAGAGGTTCATATGGCACTGTAAATTGAACTCCGGTTTAGCTCAGTTGGTAGAGCATTGGCGCGAATAGCCAAAGGTCCTGGGTTCAAGTCCTAGTGTCGGAGGAATTTTTCTCCTATAATTTTATCAAAGTATAGTTAATTACGCAACAAGCCTAAAATGGTATTTATTAAGATACTTGTATACTTATGAAACGAGCAAAGCGAATTTTCTTACGAGTATCTCAATTACCATTATAGGCAAGTTGCATACGACGGTTTTTGTCCAAATATAATTAGTCTAAATGTTTAAGTTTTGAGATTTTAGATTCACTCGAGTAAACGACCACGCTGCTCTTGGAATCAGCTGGTTCTCTATGTTCTTGACTTCTGCGACAGAAGGCAGCTGATGGCGTCCGGTCAAATCGAAGCTTAGTTTTGGTCGTTTTCTTGAAACCAATACATTTTGACAACACGAAATGAATTCATTTTAGTGCGGTATTAAAATAATACAAACAGATTTGATTTGATTTCAAATGCAGGTAATTACTTATGCAGTTTCTAGCTACTACTCTCAAGGATTCAAGATCGTTCCGTGTTCGATAATAATCTATACTATACTGATGTTATAACGAAAATCAGTTTCTAAATGAGTATCTTTATGATACCAATACGTCATACGTAATAAACATATTAGAGTATGGCCGAACAAACAGATATTTGCAGTGGCTACTAGTGGCTTAATAAAATATGTTAAAATTGAATTATTTGGTAGCATTTTAGATCAGATAGTATTGGCCTACTATTGAAAGGCCTTCATGAGATATGATCAATGTGGCTGCTTTTTCTGAGCAAAATCAGATCATAGATCGGGTGGAAACTCGGAAGCTACTAAACATAAATTTATTCAAGTGTTGTTTGCTGAAATATTGAACACTAGCAGGTGCCCGCGGCTTCGCCTGTGATTATTTAGTCAACTACTAGAAGCTTCATTTATATCATTTATTTTACAGAAAATGAACTAAAACATTATATTTATTAACACTGGCATCGTTTTTACATAAATTGCAAGAGTTATATTTTATTCTTAATTATATTGTTTAACGTATCATATAAATATTTAAACGAACAATATGAATTTTGTGCTGTCATATGGGCAAATAGATTTGAAATGAAACGATTAAAATGAAACCACAGATTCATGAACCTTGCCCCAATCATGCATAAACAATTAAAACGATTGACAATAAAAAAACTAAAAACCCTGCTTCGAGGTGCATTTCACGATTAAAGTGCGCGCCCGGGGAGAAAAAGACCTCAGGCTCGAATTTCCTAGCCCGAAAATACCCCGCATAGCAAGTTTCGTTCAAGCCATTCAATGCTTTCCCATTCATGATCTCCTTCAGTCCACCTATGTAAAGAAGAAAAAGAAAAAAGATACATTCCAGTCGTAAACAAATGAATCAAAACCATCCAGAAAGGCCACCTTGAATTAATTTCAGAATTGAATATTGTCTTGTTAATAGAAGGCGTTAGATGTGCACGAAAACACGAGTCCAAATGTATTATCTTGCGTAAACCATAATTATTTTAGGCTATTACTGTTACAGTTTCTAGCTTTGCTTACTAGAAAGTACTGCTTCTTGAAAGATATTAAGTAAGAGGATCAGATGTAATTCATTCATCCTATTGTGGTTATGTCTTTATAACGTTTACAGGGAATACATGTCCCGTAAAATATTATGATGCTGATTCTTGAACAGATGTAAGCGCAATCAACTTTATTTCCGGAATAAATCATTAATAACCGAGCTAATGGTGACGTACCTTAAGTCATTGCCTAGAGATTCTCCTACCTGATTAGAGTATAAAGAAAAGAGGTGTCTTTACCTCTTTTGTAGGTGGTGATAAAGAAAATTTCGATAAAGGCTCAGTGAATCAGTTCTGTGACTGGCTGATTTCAGACTCACTCATATATGATATTGGTCCAAATCGAATGAAATACGAATTGCACTCTAGAACCATTTTAAATACTGCCCTAAAGCTGTAAAGTATTTGACGCTAGAATGAGATACAGAAACTTACAAAAATGCAGTTGTCAATAACATTGAACTCGGTTCTGTGTTTTAAACGAATTGAAAATAAGTAAATAAATGTAATTTTCTTGGAAATTGGTATAAACGATTTTGGGTAGGATTTTTGCAATTGTAATGATATTGAGTGTCAAAATTAGATTTTAAACATTCCTTGTAAGATCTGAACAATCGTGAAAATGCCTGTCACTCTACACAGGATCTAAACATGATTCTTCAGTTCAATTTTAGGGTAAAGATATTAGCGAAAGCCTCTTAAAAATACATTCAAAAATGATTCCAGGGGTTGCCTATAATCATTCCCCCTAATGTGGATGTCAGTCAGATATCGTAATAGAAGTAGTTAGCATAAATCCATAATCCAATTATAAATGCTAAAACAGGTGGAGGTCTCAGGTGCTGAACATGCAATATACCGTACTAAGTGGAGATATAGTACCTCTGAAAAACGTAATGGCTTGAGGCTAGCTGTTGGCTGGTTGATCTTTGTTCTCTATGGTTTGTCGAAGGATAGCGTCATCATGGCCGCCATAACCTCTTTAACAACATATTTATCAACATTATTACTAGATTTCGGAAGTTTATGCAAATGCATTTTTTCTTAGAGGTTAAAAATGTACGCTTATACATTATGTGCATGAATTATGGAATTTTCAGTTATTTTAACATAATTTTATAGTGCATTTCACTGTATTATTTCAGTGAATTTGATAAATGCATCACATTTCAATATTTTAGTGCCTATGTGGCATATTTTAACGAGTTTTAAGGGTTTTCAATTTTTAAAATCTGGATGATATTGGCAGTAATCTTGTACGAGATGAAGCAACTAGTCACGTGGAGAGGAGTAATGTTGATGTGATGATATCATGCAGTGAGTCCTCTGTTGCATCATCCTTCCATGCTGTAATGGTGATGGGAACTGCTTAAGTTACGCATATAAAGTATGTGTTAAAAGTCCTTTAAATGCCGAAAGTAAGACCAACTTCGAGTGGTAGATTAACTAATTTACAGAAGGAGTTTTCAGGTGACTTAATATCTACAGATAATAATAGGATACTGGAGGGTATGAGAAAAATGTAGGAGTCACGCCAAGAGACTCGTCTTTCTCGATGGCACAGTTAACATCGTTTGTATACGAGGGCTGCCCAGAAAAAAACACGTTTTGGCCTGGCCCGGCAGTGGGCGGGGCTAGCGCCGCCAGTTTAGCGTCAGAGCGTTCCTACACTCAGTACGCATCCAGCTATGTTAGCGTGAGCAACGTGCGTTTCGTACTTTTTTTTTAAAATTAATTTATTTAAGGTCGCTTTTTAACTGCCAGGGTCACCAGCGACCACAATAATTAATACATATATATATTGAACAAGTTCTACAAGAAGTAAAGTATGAAGAAAAACATATGCAACTTGAAATTTAGTAAGAAGAACAACATATTAAACTTAAAACTTTAGCAACTATTGACAAACTATGATTTGATTTGACATTATATGAATGATTTTAACTGTGACAGTTCCAAAAGTGAGATAACCTTAAGGCATCCTTCATTATTTTGAAATATATTGTATAAGTCTCCTTTGATATTTAACAGACGCCTTACATGCAATAACCGTGGACATTCCAGAATAAGATGGGAGGAAGTTACATCCCCATTACATTTCGGGCATGGATCCTTAATAGTTTTCTTCATAAGATAGCCATGGCTAAGGTTGAAGTGGCCAATCCGCAGCCTGGTCAGCAAGACTTGTTGCCTTCTACAGAGGAGAGAATTCGGAATGGCTGGCTCAGTAACCGATTTCCGGACGAGCTGCAGTTTTGATGGAGTGGATTTCCATGTTTCATCCCAGTGCTTCGTAATTTCAGATCTGATCAATGTTTTGGTGTCCTCTAATGTACCATTCAAACCGTTTTCAATTTGTGATTTCGTACTTTGTCTGCAGTGGATTGTTAAAATGAGCGCTACAATTGAAAATCCTGACAGTTGTGAAGTGCGGTGTGTGATAAGGTTTTTGTTGGCGAAAAATCACAAACCAATTGAAATTTGTCGCCAGATTTGTGATGTGTACGGCAAAGGAATAATGAGTGAAAGCCGAGTAAGGCAGTGGTGCATTGATTTTAAAAATGGCCGAACCAATGTTCACGATGAGGACCGCAGTGGTAGGTCTAGTGTTGTGACTACTCCCAGCGATGAAGAAGTGGATCGCAACACAACGCTTTGTTACTGACGCTGAACTGAATGCCGGTGTAAACCAGTGGTTGAAATCGCAGGCGGCGGATTTCTACAGAGAGGGTATCGAAAAGCTTGTGCCACGGTATGATAAATGTCTTAATTTGAATGGCGATTATGTAGAAAAACAGCCTAAGAGTCTACCTTCAAATGTATGTAATACATTTTTTTACTTTGTTAATTTTTTTATTTCTAAACGTCTGTTACTTTTTGGACAGCAATCATATGTCCCAATAACTTCCTGTGATGTGGAGAGAGGATTTTCACGTTGTAAAAGTGTTTGGTGAGACAAAAGACTAAGTTTTTGAATTGTTAATTTGTGCAAGGTGATGATTGTGAACAGCAATTCAACATTGACAACGGGACCACTTCTGCTTAAGCTCTCAGGAATAATGTATGTTTATTACTTTAATACTAACTCGTCTTTTCTACTGCCAAGGGACGTTAATTGTTTCAATTTAATGCTATATATTTATTAACATATTTTTCAAGTTTTTAAGAGCATATCATGCAAACATATTTCCTGTTTTTTAGGCATGAACTTCCGGGTCCTAATTATTACTATAGGCCTCTCATATCAACATATCATAAGCATCCATACTTTGTGATTCAAATGCAACAGATGTAGTAGGCATGTCCAATGGACATTATCATTCTAGATTAAAGTAAGACTTACCAGATATTCCATTTTATTTGCGCATTCAGGCCTGTCTTCTTCTCTCTAGAAAATGATTAGTTCCAAGATCTCGTGGTCTAACAGTTTAAGGGTTGTTGAACGATACGCTAATAACAATTACTGATAAACTCGTACAATGTAATCATCTTGATTACGTCAGCCGATATGCTGGTCACATACAGAAAGGGTTTTCTAATGTCGGATTGAAATAATATTTTAAAACAAGAAATATACTTTATTATTCATTTTATAATTACTTACATATTTTGGAGGATAATTAATATTTAATAATAGTTAATAATCCAATAACATAACATAGGTTTATTTCATCTTCATACAACAGGGACTTTGGTTACATTCCTGCTTTACCATTCAGTCCCTTGATTACTACACAAACATTCTATAACTATTTCTATCTATTACTTAAAACAACACCCAAGTATGCTATATATTATTTCTTACTTCACTTGAATCTCTACTGCTACTATCTTCTATTTTATTCAACCATTTGCTTCTAACTAAAATTAAAAATTTCCCCATTCTTTCCAATAAATCCCTATTTTTTGTTATGCAAAGCTTCTTATATGCTACTCCTTTATTAATTTTTAGTAATTTATCACCAATTAAATTTACCCTCCACCTCTCAGTTTCCTTACATTCTAAAATTATATGTTTTGCATCCTCTTCCTCGTTACATAATGGGCATATTCCCCTAGGTACCGATCCTCTCAAGTTTCTCAATCTCCAGATTCCTAGTCTCCACCAGGCCAAACTGGCTCTTTCCTCCCGATTACATGAAAATAGATAAGCTTCCATACCCCATTCCGATTTCATCTCTGCATAACATTGTAATGATTTAAAATTTCTCATTTCTGAAAACATTTCCTGCCTAGCAATATCATTACACCTTTTTTTTATTAATTTGCATATAATCTGTATATTCCATGAACCCATTCTATTCCATATCCAATTTAATCCTATACAGTTAATATTCTCTTCTAAACTTTTCCACCAATTATTCACAACCTTTGTACTTTGTAAAAATTTTAAACAATCTTTCTCAAAACTATCATCTGGGTTTGACAAAATATGATGAATAAATTTAATTTTTTTTACTAGGAATGTGCCTCTACTACTTTCTATTCCCAATTCCAATAAAGCTGCAATATTTGCTGAATTGATCGGTATACCCAGCACTTTTTTACAATATCTAGCCCTAACTCTATTTAAATTTTCCCAAGCTTCAGTTTCTCCCCATAGTTCAGCAGCATATAATATTTTTGACTCCACTAATGCCCTAAAAATATTATTTAAATTTCCAATTTTTATGTTTGCTAACTTGTTTAGGCAATTATTTATATTAAATAACGCCACATTCCCTTGATTTTTCATTAATCTTATGTGCTCTTTCCAATTTCCTCTACTACCTAGTATAACTCCCAAATACTTAAATTTATCAACCACTTCTATCCTTTCTCCTTTCATAAACAAATTCTCGTTCTTGCTTCTTACCCCTCCTTTTCTACAGACCATTATTTTTGTTTTCTTTATGTTTATTTTTAAATTCAACTTAATGCTATAATTCAACACCTCATTTAATGCTCTTTGTAGTCCTACAGCTGTCACTGATCCAATTGCAATGTCATCAGCGTATAGAATGGCTACAATCTCCCTACCTTGCATTATTGGGCAGTGAAACTCTTCCCTTCCTAAAGGCTGGCAACCGGCTCATGGATCGAATCATGACATATGCACGGTGAGTTCAATACACATATCAATGTAATACAAGCAATGGTATAGATGGTGGAATTACCAGAAAACGAGTAGGGAAAGAAGTCAGAAGTAAAACGAGAAAAGGATTAATGCAATAAAAGGACACAGTGAAGATTTATTTCAAGACTATTTAAAGTCAATAACTTCGTCCGTTTGTGACGTCATACTACATTATCACATACTACATTACTGTTATACGGAAACAGTACTAAGTTAATGGAAATTTTACTCTTGCAAAAGAAGGCTGTTCGTATTTTAATTAACAGCCCAGACAGAACTCATTGCAAACCGCTTTTCATACAGGAAGGAATTTTAACAGTGTACAACTATTACATAATTGAACTTTTATTGTATGTTCATAAAAACAAAAATGAATTACTCGTATTTTTAAATAAGCATGTACACCCCTACAGTGTTAGAAATATTGGAAAGATTCAAGTGCCATTCTCAAGATTAGAAAAAGTGAAATCCAGTCACCTTGTCAATAGTATGAGACTGTACAACAAATTGCCTGTTCAACTAACAAAACTGAATGTGACTAGTTTTAAAGGAAAGATCAAAATTTGGTTATGCAATAATCCATTTTATAGTTTGATGGAATATATGGACGACAATTTTAATGTGTAAACTGTTGACTACTATATATTGTAGCAAAATAATTGACAATGCCTATTGTGTAATGTATACTTAACGGCTTGCATAATAAAAATAATCATCATCACATTCTACGAAATTACCGGAAAACGGTATTAATGTATGTATATGTATATTATTTTACTACAAAAAAAAGTTCACTTTTTATGAAATTAAACGTGGGAGACGACATGGATATGGACGCTTTAACGGATGCTATTACCCGACAAAATACAGAACTGGATCTCCAAGAAGGTGACATAACGCCGAAATTTCTTTTTAAAGACAGGAAGGGAAACAATAACCTTATAATAGAGGTGACTCCTGAAACTAGGAAGAAATTACTTGGGAAAAAACTCAAAGTGGGGTGGAACATATGTGGACACTCTGATTACATAAAAATAATGAGATGCTACAAGTGCAATAAATTTAATCATCGGGCTAATGACTGCACAGGTACCCAAACCTGCCCTCTTTGCGCAGGAAATCACTTAATGCGAGATTGTACGGCTCCAAGGGATCAACACAGATGTACCAATTGCATTAATTTTAATAAATACAACACTAAAGAACCTGTAAACGAGCAGCATTCTGCACTGAATAAAGATTGCAGCTATTATAAAATAAAGGTAAAGCAGTACATCGAACACATTAATTATTAGTATGGGAAGTCTTTTCCAAAATCCAAAAAGCAGAAGACAGTTGAAACCTTTACAATGCATGCAGATAAATGTACAGCATTCTAGAGCAGCCACAAACAATTTAATCCAGCTGATCTCTGCATATGATGCCGATCTAATTTTTATTCAGGAACCATATATAATTAATAACCAACCAGCTGGAATTCCGACTAATCTTAAAACAGTTACTCATGGCAACGACAGAAAAAGAGCAGCGATTATTGTGAATAACCCTGAGATGGATATAATAACGGTGAACCAATTTTCGGATGAAGACTGTGTAGTAGCGGAAGTTATTATCCACGAGTTCCAATTCTTTATTTTATGCAAATACTTCGATATTACTAAAGATATAGATGAGGATATTAAGAAAATGGAAACTATATTGAACTTTACCAATGGTAAACCAGTGCTAATTGCAGCCGATACCAATGCACGAAGCCAGACATGGTTTGACAAGTTAACTAACCCCCGTGGTAGGAAACTTGAAGAATTTATTGTTACTAGCTGCCTACATGTCAACAATGAAGACAACGGCTTGCCGACATTCGAAACTATTAGAGGTAGTAGTAAAATAGATTTAACCTTATCAAATAATGCGATGGTCCGCTTGGTAACCGAGTGGAACAGTGGCGTGGAAGAAAGCTGTTCAGACCATAAAATAATAACATTCCAGATAGAAACTAACAAATTTCGAACCACTATTAAACCCTCCCAACAAACCTTCGGAGGATTAAAATACATTATAAATAAAGGGGATTTTCCCAAGTTCGATTCAAACTTGATGAAGAATCTGATATCTAAGTTTCACTTAGGAAACACGGACGCCCCTAAACTACTAGAAGAAGAACTCATTGGAAAAGTTATCAACAAAATGAACATAGAAGATATAATAAATCACTTCTTTTCTTGCATAAAATCAGCATGTAAATCTTCTTTTCGAACTTCAATGTCCAGGAAAAAACCAACCAAAGGCAGAACGGTCCCATGGTGGAATGACAATCTAACAGTACACCGTAAAAAAGTAAATGCCATGAGGAGGCGTTACCAAAGAACGCAAAACAACGAGAACTTAAGACTTCAGAGGAAATCCCAGTATCTAGAAGAAAAGCATCTATATCAATCAAATATTCAACAACAGAAAACTAAGTAATGGAAACAGTTTTGCACCTCTACGCCGGGCTCTAGCCCATGGAATGCGGCATACAAGATATCAGCCGGGAAAATAAGAAAGCATTGTAATCTTTCTACAATAAAAAAAACAGATGGGACATATACGGAAGGTTTGGAAAGTACACTAGGTTATATGATGGAATACTTTATTCCTGAGGACAACAAGAAGAGCGATAATGACTATCATAGAGAAGTAAGGAGATTAGTAGCGGAACCCACCGAAGTACATGATGATAGTATCTTTACAACAGAGGAGATATATACCACTATTAAACATTTAAACACTAAAAAAGCCCCTGGCGAGGATGGAATTAGTAGTGAGATACTTCTGAGGGTCTTCGAACTTTTCTCCTCGTTCGTTACGAGAATATACAACGAATGTTTAGCGAAGGGATGCTTCCCAAAGCTCTGGAAAAAATCATTCATAATACCCATAATCAAACCAGGAAGAAATCAGAGCAGAGAAGTATCTAAATACAGACCCATAAGTCTAATAAATGTGGCAGGAAAAGTCCTTGAAAAGCTGCTAATGGAAAGAAAACTACATCAAATTTACACAAACAGTTTAATGAACCCCAACCAATATGGTTTTACTCCACAAAGAGGAACCATTGATGCTGCTATGGATGCAAAGCAATTCATATCACATAGTTTGGAAGAACGGAAATGTGTTGTCATGGTCAGTCTAGACGTACGAGGCGCATTCGACGCTGCCTGGTGGCCTAGTATACTTCAAAATCTGAAAGAACTAAAATGCCCAAGAAATCTCTACAAGCTTACACAAAGCTATTTTAGCGAAAGATTTGCTACATTGCATACAAATACTTATCAAGTCATAAAGCAGGTGCACAAGGGATGCCCTCAGGGATCTTGTTGTGGCCCTGGATTTTGGAACATTATGTATAATTCATTGTTAAATCTTAACTACTCAAAACATTCACACGCACTGGCCTTTGCAGATCTTATACTGCTGACCAAGGGAGCTACTCGTCTTGAAGCAGAAAATTATGCTAATTCGGATATTTACAAAATACAGAATTGGGCTTACCAGAACAAAGTTGACTTTAATGAAAGTAAATCAAAGGTCTTAATAATTTCAAAGAAGAAGAAAGACCGGGCTGAGAAAACAAATATCTTTTTAAACTACAAAGCCTTGGAACAGGTTAGAGAATTAAAATATCTAGGAATTTACTACAACGAAAAATTCAACTTTGGTAAACATATCGACAAAATAACTGAAAAAGCACTACAAGAAGTAAATATCTTGAGTAGAGCAGCGAAATTACAATGGGGACTAGGGCACTGTGCCTTAAAGACAATTTATAAAGGAGCCCTGCTCCCAATGTTAACATACGGCTGCCCAGTTTGGTATGAGACATTGCAAACACAGAAAAATTTAAGGAAACTGCAGCGTATACAAAGATTAATTAATATAAGAATGGCCAAGGCTCACAGGACGCTGTCATTTGAAGCCTCGTGCGTGGCTGCCGGAGTTCAGCCTATAGGTATAATAGTGACACAATCTGTAAAGATCTATGAAGCAACTCATCGAAGTAAAGATTTCCGTGCAGATTATGACACGCCTCTACAAGTTAAGGACTGGCCTCATCCTGCAGACAGAACATCAATTGAAGAAATTAATAGTTCTCTAGCATATGAGTTAGAAATCTACACAGATGGCAGTAAAATTCACGGAAAAGTAGGCGCAGCAGCAGCATTTTATAAACGAGGACAATTAATTCATACCATGAAGAACAGACTTCTCAGTGATTGTTCCAACAATCAGGCGGAACAGATTGCGATATTAAAAGCTATTGAAGCAATCAATGATCTACCTATCCCACTCGAAGAGAACAAGGTAGCAATCTATACGGACAGTAAAATTACCCTGGACTTACTTCAGAACAACCGCAATCACAGCTACCTTATCGAGCAGATCAGGAACTTAGTAAGAAAACTCAAGGATCACAAAATACATTTTGGATGGATAAAGGCCCATGTGGGATTTGCTGGTAACGAGATGGCAGATAAGCTAGCTAAGGAAGCAGCAGGAGAAGAAGATACAGAACCGGTATACTCAAAAATTCCCAAAACTGCAATAGTTCGAGAAATTAAAGAAGAAGGTCTAACAAAATGGCAGGCGGATTGGACCAACACGACTAAGGGAGCTACCTGTAGGGCCTTCTTCCCATCAGTTCGTCAGAGAATAAGACAAAGGATCATAATGACAGCACCAGCAATAGTTACTGGACATGGAATAACCAAATCCTACCTGAAGAGATTCCACATAATGAATGATGACACGTGCTCCTGTCTTCAAGAGGCCCAAACTGTAGACCACCTATTATACAGATGCAGTAAACTCCAACAACAGAGAGACAATTTAAAAAAGCACATTGCAATCAAACACGGGCAATGGCCGGTTCCTCCAGATCAACTCATTGTGAAACACTATACAGCATTTAAACGCTTTATACACGCAATAGACTTCAGTTCATTACAGTTAATAATAATACAAGTTTAGATAACACAGCTGTAAAATGATAGAATTTTATAAGAAAGTTGTAATTATTGGAATTTGCTCAGAAACTATTACCTTAATGATTTAATGTATCCAACATTGTAGATACTTGTATATACTTAACTTTTTTAATGAGACATAGCATGTAGTATTGCAGCACTTAAGCAATGGAACATGCTGTATTAATTCCATTAAATAAAAAAAAAGCACAGAGCATGAATTGAGACTTTTCCACACAATCCATTTATTAAGAAATGTATTATTTTGTACACTTGAAGAAAAATTCCGTAATTCATAATACGTTTTAAATTCTAGTTCTAAACTTTATAACTGCAATAAAAATATGAGAACATGTCTGTATTAATTAAATTATATTTCACCAAAAGATCACTACTTTAGTACAACCCATTTAATGTAAGAATATAAAAAACAAAAACATAGATATTTGTTATGAAGTATTCAATTTCCAAGACATAATCCTCTTGTTCTTGCCTTTCTTTATTAAAGGTATATTTGTCTGTATAATCTTTGAGCAGTAGCTTCTTCCTAGACGCCGTTTTCAGTACTCTGACAATTAAGTTAGCAGAAAATTGGCATCTCAGGACTTTACATTGAAAGACGTCGAACTTTCTAATTTTGTTGTACAGGTATAATATGTATAAAGAGCTGTGTTTACAATATTTTAAACGCAGATGTTTAGTGACACACTGATTACACAATTTTATTTAAAAAAGACTATTTAATTGCAGTAAACTAGTAACCTGCTATAACAGTAATGAGTATGAGAAGAGGTAAGACTGATGTTGATAACTGAATGTTTGCGTCATTACTGTTAAGTACTTTTACACGTGTGGCAAAACACCTGTTTTGCTTTACATTGCCATGTTGTAAATTTATTCACAGTTCGTTTTCATGCAATTTTAATGGGACTCTCCCCTTTTGGAAGTCATTATTACAATTAAAGAATCAATGTCATAATACTGTTTGGTATGATTGTAGTTTCATGAGAAACAGAATCATTTGTTTCGATAATATGCGAAATTCAGACATCCCTTACTACTAATTATGAATTTTAAACAATCCAGTTCGACGAAGCCTTGTAAATATTGCATCTGGATAACTTGGCTTTAGCAGGGACATATTTTAACCCATTAGTAAGACACATCGTGAAGAGGACTGCAGAATCTTCTCCAGTCATGGAAGACAACCCTGAAAATTTACCCGCAAAATCATCAGCTAAAAAAGAATACAATCTATTAAAATACCAGTTCAGATTTCTTTCTTTTGCGGGCATGCTGCCAAGTGAATCTATTTCTAGAAGTCTGTGGAAAATGTGTTTATATAATTCTTATTCTTTTTTAGTGAGTGTACTTCAACTTCCAGCAGCTACATTGTTATTTATAACCGTGTACGACAACTGGGGAGAATTTGAATTAATTTCGGATGTACTGTTTCTAGCATCCTGTTATGTGAACCAGGCTTTCACTTCAGTATATTTCTTGATGAATAGAGATTCTTTGAGAAGTGTTCTGCATTCTTTGGAGGGACTCGTAGCCCACGCGGAGAAAGTAGCACCTCCTTCGTTACAGAATAAGTATATTGGCAAGGCCGCTCGTAGTGCTAATAGACTTGTCTTCGTTGTCATATCTAGCATTTCATTCATATATGTATCTTGGATTATGGTACCATTAGTATCAGCTCTGATTCCTGTTGAAATGGGAACAGTTGACAGAAACGATGAATCATTAAATAAAATTATTTACTTGATGTGGGTTCCAAATAATTTCACGGAGGCCCCAAAATTAGAACTGGTTTTAGCTTTCAAAAGCTTCTCCATTTTCTTTGGAGTCCTTATTTTTGCTACGACTATTGTATTAATTCTCGTTATGACTTCCTACATGTCGTCATATTTTGAACTACTGTGTGAGTGTATAGAAAACGTGGAAGATTTACTTTCCGACGAACTGCAGAAAGGTGTAAATGAAAACGAAAAGGATATTACAGAAAATGAAAACAATACATTCAAACGTCAAGATATTAACGATAATGAAATGGATGGAAATAATAACAATTTTAAGATAGAAGATGATGATTTAAAGTCTCTTGCTACTTTGCCAGTCTCTTACGATTCAGACGGCGAGCTATATCCCAGAAATGATGAACCATCAGATGATCAAGTTTATAGATACCTCTCCAATTGCGTCGCATTTCATCAGGATCTTCTTGAGTATGCATTTATGTATTCAATTACTCTCTTTTTAACACTGTCCTAAGATCCAGATTTGAAACTGGAGAAAGATTAGAGCTATTGCTTTCCATTTACTCAGAAATATTGAGTCTTCAATGATACTCTGATTTCGTAAGTGCCGCTATCTTTACAGTCCTGCAGTTTGGTTCCCATATTGATGTTTGCATGAATAATCACAGGGAGGGATATAAGTCTATTGATTACTTAAAAAAAAATGTCCTACATATCAAAGTTAGGTATCCCAGATGAATGAATGAGTGCTACTTGGACAGTTTTGCCAAAATTAAGAATTGGTCATGAATTTAGATGTTTAGACAACATGCCACGCTAACACGCGAAAGGATAGAGTGACGTATAAAAAAAAAGCATGGGAAGAGTTACTTAAATTTCACGAGCATTGAGGTTCACAACACAACAGAACGTTTTTTATATATAAAAAGTCCCAAATAAATTATATCTTTGGCGCAGAATTTTATTATTCTGATATTAATGCTGTCACAAACAACCGTTATAAAGATATTTACCATAGATAATATAATGAGAGCTCTATAAATTCACGAGCAACGAACTTGAATGTTACTCGTGAATTTATCTTGAGAGAAACCGGACCTAGAGTTAAATTGTGACTATTTAGCAAATACTTAGCCTACATAATTAAAATGTAAAGACAAATTAGAACCACAAAACGGAATAAAACACGTTACTACTGTCTAGTGTCGAGTAGAGGTGTACATATTCTGATTTTAGCTTGCTTTGAAATTCTGCAACCAGCCACAGCTTTTAACTTGCTTGACAAGAGATCAAGCTTCGTTGGAACGATGAAATGAAATACTGTCGCTATGAGTCACAAGCTCTTCATAACCTGGTGGGTTTCACGGGGCCTAAAGAAACTGCAAGGCCTGGCGGAAAGAATATGAAACTGGGTATATCAGTGCACTGGTAAGTCGTGCAGTTACGTAGTTGAGGAACTTCAGATGTGTTTAGAGTGCAAGCAAAAGGAGAATGGAGAATTTTACCCTGAAGGAAGCCGAGGAGAAACTAAAATGTGGAGAGTTTGAATTATCAATGAACAAAGGTACTAGTCCGGCATGGGAAAAATTTTCAAACATTTTCGAGAAATCATCATAAAATCAATAATAACAATAACAATAATAAAAATGAATGCGTTAAGACGCTCAAACGATTTTTAATACTTTATCCACCTTTTATTTATCTGCATGATGAATTTCTTCTACCAGCATGTAGAAAAGCAAGAAAGTATTACCTACACTTAGCAACTACAGTTGTTTAGCTGATAGGAATGTCGCAAGCTTATTATGGCTTGCATAGGTGGGTTTAACCTGACCCATCAAAGCCTAAAGAAACCTGCCTGCTTGCAAGCTGTAACGCTGGCAACTTGCTTGCCTGGCGTTCAAGCGGGTATGGGTAGCTGAAGGACGAGCTAGCGTTCCCCCACTACCTTACCATGCGCTTGCATTTACTGTCTATGTCTTTCCTCCACTATGCCACCAGCTCGGCCTTCCGCTCACCGCTAGACAGTACTTGTATTTTTGTAAGTGAGATAGCCAATGGCGAGACAGTCGATAAAATACGCTCCACGTGTAGTCATTACCAACACTTTTCAATAAGATCAGCTGTTTTATTCTTTATTCTTTGGTGTCATTAGTAATATCTAGTGTTATTAATACTGTATTTATTATTGTACAAGATTTTATAATCCTTCACCATACATAAAATAGTACATTATCTCCTTTTGCTCATATGCTCAAATGCAGGTACAGGTATGAAGATGTTTCAGTGTTCAGTCCTTATAAATTTATATAAAAAACAAGTGCACGTAAGTGTGATAAAATTAAAGTGATAGAGAATCATGCTTTCCGAAATCAGAATAAGAAAATTACAATAATATCGTTATAGAGGAAAATGATTCTACCGTTGTGAAACACAATTACATGATGCTTATTCTATCAGGGGGAATATATTTCTTTACGTGTACATTCATGACAATTACTGACGAAAGTTCTTGAATTGTCTTGAAACAAAACTTGAACAACATAACGTTGCTATAAAGAAGACTTTTAGAAGGAAATGGCACTAACTAAATACAGTTAGTGCAAAAAACATATAGCAGAAGAGTCAACAATTCAATTCAAAATTAAAGTAAAATCAGAGTTCCCAGTAACTCCAATTAGATTGTATCGAAGGTAGTTCGTCTGACTAACGTAACGATGTGAATTGATTACACAGACCAACAGCCATTTTGGTGCCTTAGAATTTATACTTATTCTTGGGTATATTTAGGTCGCTGATGCCAAATGTGCCATTAGTTTTGCCCTGTCAGCTTCAGTTTTGTATTACCATTATGCATATTATCCCATTTTACGTCTGATATAAATAAAAAAACAGTACCTAATTTTAGCTTCTAAATCATGTGAAGAAAGAAGCAACGCACTAACATTACATTAACATGACAATAACAATATAATATGGGGTCTTTAAAAAAATTGATATTATCACATATTGTACGGTCGTTTATGACTTATGAGATGCCAATTTGAAGGCCAAAAAATAATCCAGCTTTTAGTTTTTCTGTACTTCATACAGTTTTCGTCCAAAGTATGGTCAAGAACCTTCACTGGCTATATTATCAAGCAAGATTTTGTTTCGCTTGACTAAGAGTTCACGAATAAAATCTACATAAAAATAGAACTGGTAGAGAAAAACTGTTTACATATTTGAAATAAGCGCACTAAGTATAGTCAAAATCCGGTAAAACATCTGAGACACCAAAGAAAAAGGTATTTTTTTGTTCGGCTGTGTTATGCCAGCTGTCAGATCTAAAGGATCGTACACTTGAATGTACTACCAGAAACTAACCAATGCTGCCAACGGTGGGGATGAGAAATAGTTAACCTAATTTTATTAAGATAAGCGAAAATCAGAACAGAATAAAACACATAAACAGGCTTGCACCAAATCGACTGATATAAATAATACCGTTGATATTATTTTTATTTTTACTGTAAGTAGTTTATAAATAATTATAACTCACAGGTTTTTAAACTTTGCATCGAATGGCTAATAATAGAAATTATGTACACGCTCTACATTAAATGATTCTATTTAGAGCAGTATGATATTAATAAAGGTAAAGCTGTAGTTAGTGAAGCATTAAGAAAAAATAACATTTCCTCCATAATTCTGTCCGCCGGCGTGGTCTTGTGGTTAGCGTTGCTGACTACAGATCCGTCGGCCCGGGTTCGATTCCCGGTACCTCCTCGGATTTTTCTGAGGTAGGGAGGTCTGGTAGGGGTGCACTCAGCCTCGTGATTCCAAACTGAGGAGCTACTTGATAGAGAGGTAGCGGCTCCGGTCCAGAAAACCACCATTAACGGCCGTGGGTGTCGGCATGCTGACCACATGCCCCCCAATCCTGCCATCTGCCTACGGGAGATGACGCAGCGGTCGGGTGGTAGGCCAAGTCCTTCCGGGGATGTAGCGCCACGGAGTTTAGTTTAGTTTAATTCTAACGACAATAGAATAATCTTGTCTCATTATTATTATTATTATTATCATTATTATTTATAAATTATTAAAGTAATATTATTAAAGTATAATACCATAAATTAACTCGATATCACTGCAGATTTGATTTAACCTTTAAAAACAGCTCTAAAACTACGATTTTGTTTTTATTTTTCAACCAAACTCTATCGACTTTTACAATTTCTCCCACATTTCCTAATAGAACAGTTATAATTCTTGAGTTTGACATCTTAGAACACGAGATACTTGTTGGCTATAATTAAATATATATATATTTTAAAACCAGCTGTTTTCCATTCACTCCTTACGGGTAAGGGGTTGCCTCTAATCATCGCCATGTCTCACCATGTAGCCAATGACCGCCCAGAGTGGCTATTGGTGCAACCTTTAGTATATTAAGAACCTTGAAGAAAATGCTAAGAGTAATTAACTAAAATTTGGAATCTACAAATTTGCGTTGTGCCGAAGGATATCGCTGTAGCCTACTGTAATGAAGGTTCGTTATATGATTATTATTATTTAACGACGGGGATCTACTGCAACTTAGGCCTGTGACCATCGACGGGGTACCGGAGTTTTGTCCAACGTGAATCCTTTTACATGCCTGTAAATCTACAGATATAAGACAGTCGCATTTTGTTCATACTTAAATGATGTATACCTGGGCCACGATGGAAACCTTGAAATTGTGAATGGAAAGCTACTACCAACTGCTTTAAAATATAAAAATCCCTTTAGGCAAGCCTATAGGCTGAGGTAGATTTCAAAGTGCTTTCGGTTTAATTTACTGTCGCTGCGTAGCACTCTTCTTCTTTAGCCTTGTCATGACAAACCCACAATAATAATTGCAAAAAAGAGGAAAGAGCACTTTTTCAAACATTCAAATCTCGCCTTAAATGAGAGCTATCGAGAAACTAGTTATTGATTTGCAGAGTACCCATCAAGAGCTTTTCAATGATACCCCACAAGACGTGGTTTCAAAAATTTCGAATTTTCATCCCTCCCACCCCCACCCCCACCCCCACCCCCACTCGTACCCCCAAAACCCCCGAATCGTTGGTGTCACTGTGAACTCCATAGGGAGTACTCTAATTTATTCAAACAAAGTTTCCCTCTATACTTCATAGGGGCCGAGATAAAAATGTTTTAAAATTTCAACCCCCTCCCCCGACCACCCCCTTGGGCCAATTTTGCTCATTAACGAACTTGTCCGAACTATTGGGCCTAGAAATAACATATTAAAATTTGGTTCAAATATCTTCAAAATTACGGCCGCTATCGTGTAAAGATATATATATATATATAAATATCACAAAATTTTTTTTTGAACGGGCGGTGGTTTCGTACTTAGGGGAGCATGAAACGTAAAGATATGAAAGAATTTTTCGAAAATCATGACATGGTATCCATTGCAATAGGTAGATTTTTCTTGGAAATCTACCTAAAAAAAGAATCGAAGGATTGTATATAGATTTTAAATTAGTGGTTATGGGAAGTGGAAGTTGAGAACTTTGTTTGCGCTAAACACGAAAGAAAAACATACACACTCATTCAAATACCTAATTTTGTTTACTTAAGTTTTAAATATAAATTATAATACTATTATGTTGTCCCTTGAATAATAATCTATCACTGTTTATAGAATGAATCCAATAAGGTTTCTTTCCTTAATCCCTCGTTTAAACTTCGGATCAGTTGATCACAAAATTCAAGGTCATAGATTTTTATTCCTATTCTCGGAAGAATTTTCATCCTAACTATTGGCATATAATGTCAACATATATAATCTGTTCTCAGTTCTCATAAAAGGAAACCTATAATATCATTGAATTTAGACTTTCAATTTTCAAAAGAATATCATTCCATTATATTATCTGTTTGTATATTTGTGAATGTTTTTTAATACCGGCTGGGTACTGCTAGGCTTGCAATCTTGGCCAGTGTTCCTGAATTCATAGGGTTTCTTTTAGATTTCTGTAAATCTGCAGATATGAGGGTGTGATATCTACACGCACTCGTCGACTTTAATGGGGACCTGCAAACATTAATTTTATTAGTCTAGTTAATGCGGTTTCACAGTATACTCTTTTCCTTTCTTTTTCACATTTCAGTAACTTAGTAACCTCTTAGTACTAGATTGTCATCACCACACCTCCCTAAACAGTGCAGTGGGCAGAAAAACTTATGTTATATGTTACAGTTAATATTTTACTTAATAATTTTATATTTTTATGTTTACAGAGTATGTGGTGATGTGGATGAACTTCTGAATCCAGCACTTCTTGTGTTCTTCTTTTGTAGTGAATTGACAATGTGCTTCTCAGCGTTTGCTCTTGCACAGGTAATTATTTCTCATTATTTAGTTCCAGATAGACTAAATTTATATAATTATCTATATATTATATATATAACTACGCTTCATAATAAGCCTAATGTTATTTAGTATATTATTTAGAACCCATTCCTTATTAGAATCTTGCCAGCATTCAATTATAAGTCACTGTAGCCAAGTGTGAAAGAAAATGCTTTAAGTGCAAAGTATAATGATAAGAAATAAAGCCGACAATTTAAACGGTTGTGTGCACATCGGCACAGTCGCATTTTCGTGCACATCGGCATAGTATTTTTATCTTGCAATATCATCGTGCTCATCACCACACACCCTTCGTAGGGGTGGACATACAGACAAAGTTGGAATTACATTATCGTATTGAATGCAATGGAGTTCACACTAACTGCTAGATATACAGAAAGACAACACTTCCTTTTGTTACTGTAGATTACATATTGTGTACATTAATTTTATAATTTTATTGTTTATAAATCATTCATAAAATATCTGCCTGCGATTGAATGAGATTTTCAATTAACCTAACCTAACCTAACCTAACGTAACCTAACCTAACCTAACCTAACCTAACTTAACCTAAACTAAACTAAACTGACCTGACCTGACCTGACCTGACCTAACTCAACCTATCTACGATATCAACGGCCGGTTTCCTTAGCCGCGGTAGCTAAGGGGTGCTGCCTTGGAGCCGTTGTGAAGGAGGCTGTAGGTTTGAGTCTCTATGTCCACCCCTACCCCCAACGGAGTGTGTGGCGATGAGCACGGTAATATTACAAGATAAAAATACTATGCCGATGTGCACGAAAATGCGACTGTGCCGATGTGCACGACACCATTTAAACGATATACCGGTAGTAAGAAGGAAAGTTGAATGAATGAATGAAGTGCTTTTATTGATAACAAGGAAAACTATCTTTTTACATTATTCGTTGCATGAGCCCTTAGGCTGTTCATGCTTTAACTGTGCACAAGCAAAAATGTACCCTAAAAGTAAAACTAAAAACACACAGACAAACAGAGTTGTAACAGACAAATGCAGACGAAAGGATTGGATGTGTAGGTGAATTGACGGATGTATCTATTTAGGCACATACCTTGATAGGAACATAGTTATATAGTAGATATAATGAGAGACAGAGAGCGAAGCAGGCACACAGGAGGCTGACAGACAGCATGCGCAGAAAGCCATGCGGAAACAAAGACAGCTGGACGGACAGATGGGCGAATGGAAAAACGGAATGACAGGGAGGCTTATGGATATAGACTTAGACGGACGGATAAACATACAGAAGAAAATGTAGTAAGTATGTAAGTAGTTAGGTAGCTAAATGGGTAGCCAGAAAGGTGAGTAGGTTGGCGAGTTGGTGGGTAGGTAGGTTGTTGGGAAGATAATAGATAGATAAATAGACATGCAGATAAATGAAGTTCTATAAAAGACAAACCCACATACGCACAGGGACGTACGGATAGACTGAGGATTTAATTTTAGAAGTATAGACGACTTATCAGTTAGATGGTACATTGACTGGCAAATGAGTTCTCCAATAAATTTCATTTTTCCTATTGTGCTTAACTTTTAAAATGTCTAGTAACCACTATTAGATCATTTGTTTTGTTGTTTATCATATGATTATGTACATAAGTTAGAATCACAACCAGTTCACAAATTGCTCGTACACATGTATTATAAAAACACTAGTCATATTACAATATGTAAAATAAATATTTAAGATAAGGGTTGCATAGAAAGTTGTGACATGCAGTTGAAATATTTATTTTAAGACTAGTCCCAATATAGGGTGGACCCATCTCGCAATATGTAGGTTTCCACGGATGGGTGATATTTTTTGTTTTCCAGCGAAGCAAGTTGACCAACTATGCTTAGATTCTAATTTAGTGGCAGTGATAAATTTTGTACAGATACTGGACACATAGTTAAGTAAGCGGAATGGTGGCGGCAGCCGTAGCGGAGCGCAAACACATTTAAATTATTACTTTAGTAGTAGCATATCGAATTGCACAACATTTCATCTCCCGAGAATGATATGTGTTGAAATCCGTGTGTTTTATGAAAATAATATCGTGTTAAAATATGAATTCTCCCGTTTCGTAAATGTGCCCATTATATTATCTCCCGCGAGGTATGTTGTGTTTTTGAACCTGTTTACCCAGAATTCTAGCTGCTCTAGCGGTGTAATGTCACACCTCTAACGTCCAATCACGAGTTTCATCACCATTCGGCGCCTTAAATATGGCGGAAATTTTGCTGCTTCTACCTACATCGTGGTATAAAAGAAAGTGTATTATTTGGCGCGGGAGGATTGGAGAAAATAATTCGTGGAGACATCTCCTCTCCACAGAACGATTTATAACAACATAATGTGGTATTAGGTGATTTACGAAGACAAAGTTGTTTTCAAAAGTGGGTCCCTTCTATTGGGACTTAGCCTACCATTCAAAATATACATAAATTAACGTTATATAACACACTGTATTAATATTTTATAATTACAGGGTGTGACGGATGATGTCTTCAAAATTTTTGTCAGTGTTTTCAACGTTTGCATTTGGCCACTCATCATGTGCTATTATGGAGATGATGTTAAAGAAAAGGTAAGCTTAATATAACGTAATGAATGACTACAAAATTGATAGTCTATGCCTAGTAATCACATTTAACAGATTATGTTAATTAGGATGACGTATTTTTAGACGTAAATTATCAATCAGTTCCGGATGTCCATCCGTATGTCGTCATACAGTTTTTCTCTGTAATAAATACTGCTATTGACTTGAATTCAGGAATAGTTGTACACTACGGTTTGTTTGACTAAGCCTGTTCCATGGGTTGGTATTTCAAATGTTAATTTTTCTGATTTTTGGAGGTCAAAGAGTTATTTTCTAAGTTTTACCCTTGGAATGTGTCCACAGTTTACTTCCGAAAGAACGCAATCCAAAAATCTTAAGGGGGAAAAATCGTTATGGAGTGCAGAAGAAAATGTACAGGTTTCAAAACCAGCCATAAATGCAATAGTTAGGCTCTTATTTGCAAACGTTTAAACCTCCATTTAAAGATCTCTAAATGGGGAGGAACACTTTTAAAGTTAAAAATCCCTTTAGGCAAGCCTACAGGCTGAGGTAGATTTCAAAGTGCTTTTGGTTTAATTTACTGTTGCTGCGTAGCACTCTTCTTCTTTAGCTTTGGCATGACAAGCCCGCAATAATAATTGCAAAAAAGAGGCAAGAGCACTTTTTAAAACATTCAAACTCGCCTTAAATGAGAGCTATCGAGAAACTAGTTATTGATTTGTAGAGTACTCATCAAGAGCTTTTCAATGATACCCCACAAGACGTGGTTTCAAAAAATTTCGAATTTCCATCCTCCCACCCCCACTCGTACCCCCAAAACCCCCGAATCGTTGGTGTCACTGTGAACTCCATAGGGAGTACTCTAATTTATTCAAAAAAAGTTTCCCTCTATACTTCATAGGGGCCGAGATATAAATGTTTTAAAATTTCAACCCCCTCCCCCGTCCACCCCCTTGGGCCAATTTTGCTCATTAACGAACTTGTCCGAACTATTGGGCCTAGAAACAACATAATAAAATTTGGTTCAAATATCTTCAAAATTACGGCCGCTATCGTGTAAAGATATATATATATATATATATATATATATATATATATATCACAATTTTTTTTGAACGGGCGGTGGTTTCGTACTTAGGGAAGCATGAAACGTAAAGATATGAAAGAATTTTTCGAAAATCATGACATGGTATCCATTGCAATAGGTAGATTTTTCTTCGAAATGTACCTAATAAACTGTATTACTTTTCCCTTCTCTATCCGTTTATTTATCTTTAGTGAACTCGGTTTGAAAATTTAATTCACAAAGATGTAAAATTGCATGATATGGCACATTTTATTAGTTGGATAACGTGGGGAACATTTCAAATCTTGTTCTAATACGACATAGAAATATTTTGAAATTCTAATCTTACCTGAGAGTAGAATTCCATTGCTGTATTCATAGGAGTTTCTGCTTGTTTCTTTACCTTACGAAAACCGGAAAAAAAGAAACAAAAAGTAGCCTATAACTTCAACTTCTTTACCATACTCTACAGCCTTGACTTTATCTTGATAAAAACGAAGCTAAAAAAATAATTTATAGAACACTTAATTGTAAATTTTATGTAAATATTTGAAGCCTTTAAGGTAGGACTGCGACAGAATTTGGTAAAAAAAAATGCGTTTTTCGAATTTTGGTTTCAACGAATAAAGCACACATTAAAGTAAAGCTGTGCAAATATTCATGCCATTTGGGATCATGGAACTGGTACTGTTGATGTCATTTTTATAGTACTGCACCAAGTAAATACCTCCGAGCGTTTCATACTGCAAGTGTTAATGTGTAAACTTTAATAACCTGTTTTCTCAGTTTTAATTTGCACGTTACTTTGTCATATTCAGAAGTCAGAAGCTATTTCCTCCCACAAAAATAGAGATGCAGCTATTAAATTTGTACATTTGTACTTTACAGCAATACACTTTACATTGTGTTAGTAGTAATTAATATAGATCACTAATCAGATTTTCTGTATAGGCCTTAGTTAAAATCATTTACTGTAATCATAGGCAATATTGTGAAAGTTTTAATTTTTCTGGTTTTCTTAAACTAAAAGTGTAAGCAATATTTTTAAAAAATGCCTAAATTTGTAAATCAAACATAAAAGGATGTTACTTGCAAATACAGGTTCATATTTTAATATGTCAGAGGAGATAGATTTCAATTCTGAATAAAAGATTAATTTAAATTAACTGATATCTCAAAACCAAATTGAGATGTTAAAAATAAATATATTACTTTAATTTCTGTTCACGCTTTATTTAAATGTGAGTTTTCTTAAGTGCTTAAGATAAATAGTTTAGGAAATCACTTTCAACACTAGGGTCATCCCTTAAGTATATCTTTATAATTTTCTTACCATATTATGAATATTCTGTAATGTATTTTACAGAGTGAATCAGTGGGATTTTCAGCTTATAGCTGTTCATGGTACAATAGATCTACGAGTTACAAGAACCTGTTGCAAATGATCATCATGAGAGCGCAGTCGCCTGTTGTACTCAGAGCAGGAAAGTTTTACGACATTTCTCTGGAGACATTTGCTGAGGTAAAGTTACTTTACGTTCAATAACATGAGTGGTACTAAACCAAACAATAACGCATTGACCTGTAGAGTGCTATTAATTTGCTACGGTACTATGGGGAATAGTGTTAATATTCTAGTCAGATTCTGTTTGAATATAATAAATATGTTTTTCACAAACTTTCATAATTCTCACTATTTAAACATTATTATTAGTAGGGTTAGTAATATGAAGAATTGGTCTTAAATTCAGCAAGAAAAATCTTAGGAATTACTACAACTTGCACAAGTGGCACAATAGAGATTATTTTGCGAGTAGGTGTGTTCTACCCTACGAGCACGGCTGCCAACATAAGGAATGGAGCCGACAATGCTTTTCAACCATCAAGTATGACGATTCTTGCGACCACCGTAAGGAATTTAACATTTAAATAGGCGTCATAAATGTTAACATTTCAATTGTTATCAAACTACGAGTAAGTCAGTTTAATGGCAATAATTAAGATACGAGTATGTTTATGAAAGAGCAAGCTAGTTTTACGATGTTCATACAAGTATCTTAATTACCATTGTAGGCAAGTTGCATACAACTAACAATCGGCTTAAAAAAAAAAAAAAAAAAAAAAACCTAAATGAGTATTTTTCTTGCGATTGAAACTTCTGTTGGTTACAATAAACTTTTAGTTTAGTGTGCAATAATATGTACATTTTTCCTTAATGTGATTTGTGTTTAAGTTGTATTTTTAATTCAAGCTGTCTAAAAACTATTTACTTCAGCCTCCTCTTCTCATTACAGGTTTTCTAAATTATATGTAACTATCATGTGCCCGCGGCTTCGCCCGCGATAATTATTTCAAAAATTAAAAATTAAGAGCATAATAGATAAATGATTATATTTATTAACACCTAAATCACGTGGACTACATACCACGATTAGATAGCGTCGCTTGGTAAAAGCGACCTCAGATTCGATTTCCTTGGCCCAGAATACCCCTGTACAGTGAGTTTCGTCCAAATCGAACAATGTTTGACCATATTTAGGCCTATCCCTCTTCCGTGTAGGTTGAAAATTTCATATGTCTACGGGCCTTGACATTCTAAACAAATGAATCGACCAGCGTGGGCTTACAACAATCTAGCGATCGCGATGCTTTTATTACCACGGTATGACAAAAATAGCCAAAGCCAACTGCAATTGATTTGACATTGAAATGTATTACTGAAATCTGATGCTTCGACAGCGCTAAAATCACGTTTTCTGCCAGTTTTTCCACTCACAACTCGCGAACGAAAGCTAAAATTAAAAATCCGGCTTCGATGCGCATTCGCCCACCTTTCAGCCCATCTATGTTTAAAATTTCAGATCTCTGCGTTCAGTAGATTTCGCTGGGCATCGTGGACAGACAGACAAACACGTCCTTTTATTATTTTAAGATAGCATGTGCCCGCGATAATTATTTCAAAAATTAAAAATTAAGAGCATAATAGTTAAATCATTATATTAACACCTAAATCATGTAGACTATATATCACGATTAGGTAGCGTCACCTGGTAAAAGCGACCTCAGATTCGAGTTCCTTGGCCCAGAAAACCCCTGTATAGTGAGTTTCGTCCAAATCGAACAACGTTTGACCATATTTAGGCTAATATTGATTATCCCTATAATAATTCAATTCAATTCAATTATTTATTTAAAGAAGCTACAAACAATTTTTACAAATTTTAAACAGTAGGCTTCTAATGATGTATGATGAATTGATGAATTGATGAATTGATGAATTGATGTTTATAATAATAATAATAATAATAATAATAATAATAATAATAATCCTCTTCGGTGTAGGTTGAAAATTTCATATTATGTACGCGTGCCTTGACATTAAAAACAAATGAATCGACCAGCGTGAGCTACAACATTCAAGAGATCGCGATGCTTTTATGTCGAAGGTTTGACAAAAATAGCCAAAGCCTAGTGTAATTGATTTGTATTACTGAAAACTCATGCTTCGAAAACGGAATAAATACACGTTTTCTGCCCGTTTTTCACTCATAATTCACGAACTAAAGCGAAAATTAAAATTCCGGCTTCGAGGTGCACATTCCGACCCTTTAGTCCGCCTATGTATAACATTTCAGATCTCTGCGTTCAGTAGATTTCGCTGGGCATCGCGGACAGACAGACAGACAGACAGACAGACACTTCCTTTTATTAATATAGAAGATATTCTATTAAACAATTTTCATAAACCTCATCATAGGGTTTATGGTATTCTCCCCACCGTTAGCATTTTTCACTACTTTATGGTCATTAAATGCCTTGCCCTAGTTATTACGTTATTAAAGCGTAGCTCAGTTTCTTCAGCTAGGATACCATTATCCCGGTGAGATATGATGGTGAATTTATTAGTGTGGTAGTCAGATACTTACTAAATAAAATCAGGTAAACTGATGTAACAAAGTGCCAGTATGTTTTTGTTTAATCAGTTATGACTGCAATTATGATATGCAGAATATGATTTTTTTAAAATTGATTTCCAAGTTAAGCTCCAGATTTATTCATTAAGCAGGGATTACAGAAGAACAAAGGTCTAGTTCTTTTAAATTAGATTAAAATCTTCCAGCATCAACTGGACTGTACAGATTTGTGATAACATGACAATCGCACACTCACATAAAAATACCAAAAAAAATCAAATTGGCCGGTTTCGGGTTTTGAACCATGGACTCCAGAATGTGAGGCCAAAGCGTTTCCATCTCGGCCATCGGGGTCATTTTAACGGTCTAGTTGGATAAGCGCATGTAAATCAATAGTGTTTTTTGTCATAGCTACCTGTATTTTAATTTCCAAGGCCTTATAAGATCACAGTAAAACAATAGGCAGTGTTGTGAAGATAACTGATTTTCATTTTTTTAAATAAATTCTTTCGAATACGTATATTACCACAAAATAGGCACTAAATTGAGCATTACTCCGAAACAGGTCAACCGATTTTATCCATTATAAATAGACGTCTTCCCATGGACATTATAAATGCGTATACGAAGTTTCATAAATATACGATAAAGCGTATTGGAGTTATTGCGCCTTTAAAGTAGACACTAAATTGGGGTTTACTCCGGTACCGGTCAACAGATTAGGTTCAAATTCAATAGGGCACTTCTCATGTACGTCATAAATGAGTATACAAAGTTTTATGGAAATCCGATACAGCGTATTTCAGTTATGGTGCCTTTCTAATATAATACTATTAAAATAGGCACTAAATTGGGCATTACTCCGGTACCGGTGAACCGATTTGGTTCAATAACAATAGGGTTCTTCCCATCGACATTATGAATGTTTATACCAAGTTTCATGAAAATGCGAAAAAGCGTACTTGAGTTATGGTGCGTACAGACGCACGGACAGACGGACAGACATTTTTTCGTCCCTCACACAATCTCATAAAGTACCATACTGGCACTTAATAAACCACGTTGGCCAAGGGAACCACGTTCCCCTCATTACCATCGGTCACAAATTCTGACCACTATACCATGAGACCGGTCGCTACATTATAATATTCCTCGTCGGTCTGGGTGGAGCAGCCAGAAGGGTATTGACTTTTCTGTGCCCGAGAGCACGGCTTCAATACTGGCCCAGATCTTGATGACATTTTATATGTGCATAAATATTTGAATCCTATGTCTATGGAATTACGCAGGATTAAGTTGGAAGGCCTGAAGAAACCTCTGGATAGAACTCTAGGACAAAACCAGACTGGTTTCAGAGCAAATAGGAGTTGCAATGACCAAATAACCACGCTTAGAATTATTTTAGAACAATCAGAAGAGTTTAACTCATCTCTAATAGCATGTTTTGTAGACTTCGAGAAAGCTTTTGATAAGCTCAATCGAGGACTATGGAAACTACTAAAAAATACGGTTTCCTGAAAAAATTATTAACATCATTATATTCCTACATAAAGACCATACAGTTAAAATTCTCCATAATGGTAGTCTCTCAAAACCAGTGCAATAGAAAGTGGCGTCAGACAAGGCTGTATAATATCCCCAACGATATTCCTGATAGCTGTAGACTGGATCATGAGGAGATCGACAAATCGACCTGGAATACGTTGGAGAGTCTTCGAGGATCTTTAAGACTTGGATTTTGCCGACGATATTTGCCTGCTATCTGAAACAGGGGAACAGATGCAGAGAAAGCTGGATATGCTTACTGAAAACGCAAAGAAAGTGGGTCTCAGGATCAATGCCAACAAACCCAAATGGATAAGTGTAAAAACAAGTAAAGTAAATCTTACTATCGACAATAACCCCATTGAACAAATTAACCAGTTTAATTATCTGGGAGCAGTCAAGACCGAAAAGGGTGGAACCGAAAGTCATGTCAAAATCCGAATTGGAAAGGCATATGGTGCCTTCAATACTCTCAGTAGCATCTGGAAATCCCGACATATCAAACGGTAGTGTGCACATCGGCACAGTCGATTTTCGTGCACATCGGCATAATATTTTTATGCTTGCAATATCATCATGCTCATCGCCACACACCCTTCGTAGGGGTGGACATAGTGACAAAGTTGAAATTACATTATCGTATTGAATGCAATGGAGTTCACATTAACTGCTAGATAGACAGAAAGACAAACACTTCCTTTTATCATTATAGATACATACTGCGTACATTAATATTATAATTGAAGAGTGTAACCCAAATAGCTACTAAGTGCCATTTAAAAAAAAAGTTTTTGCATCAAAACCCATCTATATGTCATTGACAATTGACCCAAGACACGGCTATGTGCCGTTTAGTTCAAACATTGATCACAAGATGGAAGCTCTGCTATGTCCTTCATGCATTTAGGAATACATTTTGTACTGTAACTCCTAAACAGCTTTTTGGCACTTAGCAGGTATTTGGGTTACACTCTTCAATTGTATTGTTTAGAAATCATTCATAAAGTATAAGCCTGCGATTGAATGAGACTTTGAATTAACCTAACCTAACCCAACATAACCCAACCTAACCTAACCTAGCCTAACTAGCCTGACTTAACCTATCTACGATATCAACGGCCGGTTTCCTTAGCCGCAGTAGCTCAGAGGTGCTGCATTGGAGCCGTGGTGAAGGAGGCTATAGGTTTGAGTCTCTATGTCCACCCCTACCCCCAACGCGGTGTGTGGCGATGAGCACGATAACCATTGCAAGATAAAAGTACAATGCCGATGTGCACGAAAATGCGACTGTGCCGATGTGCTCGATACCTATCAAACTTACTACCAAACTACGCTTAATGAAGAGCAATGTCATCTCGGTTCTGTTGTATGGATGTGAGTCTTGGAAGACAACAAAGTCTATCACCCAGAAGCTTCAGATATTTGTCAATAAATGTTTAAGGCGCATCCTGAAAATATATTGGCCAAACAGAATTTCTAATACCGAACTTCATCGTCGTACCAAATTTAAGACTATAGAAACTACTGTTTTAGAAAGGAAATGGAAATGGATCGGCCATACGTTAAGGAAAGACAATAACTGTATTGCCAAAGAAGCTTTGGAACGGAACCCCGAAGGAAAACGTAGAAGAGGTAGACCTACAAATACATGGAGGCGCTCTGTCGAGAAGGAAACCAAATTAATAAATAAAACATGGTCAACCATCAAACCTGATGCGCAAAATAGAATACGATGGAGAAATAATGTTGCTGCCCTATGTTCCACCGTGGATTGAAGAGGATAAGTAAGTAAGTAAGTAAGTTTCAGGGCACTCCCGTCGTTAAATAATCATAAATATCAAACGACCAATAAGGCAACCAATAAGCACATATTATACCTGTATTTACCGATAACGTTTAAGGGAAGAATAAATATATTGACAAAGTCCCCTTATTGATAAAGTCCCCTTATTCAGGGATGCGAATATAACACACCAACACTTTCATTCATTCATTCATTCATTCATTCATTCACTGTATTTTTAGGAGGTTTATGTAGGATACATGCAGAGAGCAGGCATACTTTCCGACTGGTAAGTAGGCATACTAATATGTTATGTTTTGTTGGAAAAATTATGTTAGGCCTATACATTTATCTCTGACTCTGTTATTACAATCATTCAACTCCCAGGCTGGATGAAGTGCTTGATCCTTTGGTCTCACAACTTATATAGGCTACGTTAAGGGCATTTTGACGGGCTCTATTTTAGTTTATTATAATATTTTATATTCTTTATAAGTCTTCAATGAATGATGTCTGCATGAAACATTATTTGTAAATCGAATTTCTGTTGTTGAGCATTTTTAATACATAATCTTTATGAATTAAAAAAAAAAAAATTGGTTGAATTTATATTCTTTCAACGTACAAAAAAAAATTACGTTGGCAGAGAGCTTAGCATTTAGGGAGCAGACAAGACAGTGCCAGAGTTTACTTGGTTTGCTTTGCATCGTACGATGATCTCAAATATCTTCCTCTTTTGCTTTCTCAGTGAGCTGTTTGTTTTTTAGCAAAAAATTGCCGTTCTACATTACCATGATAAATATTCTTCTATTCTCTCATGGGCGATGCATTCATTTGTTGTCAACATCGCGAGGAACTTATGGAACTAGAGAAAGTATTGTTTAAAAATGGATTTATTGTATGGTTTCAGCAAATAAAAAAGGTTTGCCTAAATTCGCCTAAAATTAGAGTTAAGTTTACTTTTGGCGTTATTGTGTGAATTCGCGTTATTTCCCGATTCAGAAGTGCTGTTACTTTCAAATGAAGTTGAATCTTACAGACCCCTAAGTTTATTGCTTGTTATTTCCAAATTATTTGAAAAAAAAATACTCCTGGCCAGACTTAAACCATTCCTGGCAGGCATAAGTCCCGATCATCAATTTGGATTTCAAGCACAGCATTCAACCATAAAACAAGTGCATCGAGAAACAGATACCATTCACAATGCATTTGAAAATAATGAATACTATTCAGCAGCATTTCTAGATTTTAGCCAATCTGTTGAGAAAGTTTGGCATGCTGGATTGTTATTAAGTGCCAGTACGGTATTTTATGAGATTGTGGGGGGGGGGACGGGAAAATGTCTGTCCGTCTGTCCGTTCGTTCGTCAGTCTGTCCGTGTGTCTGTACGCGGGATAACTCAAATACGCTTTATTGGATTTTATTGAAACTTGGTATACGCGTATATAATATCCCTGGAAAGAAGCCTATTGATATTGGACCAAATCGTTTGATCGGTACAGGAGTAAAACCCAATTAAGTGTCTATTTTGAAGGCGAGATAACTCAAATACGCATTATCAGATTTTCATGAAACTCGGTATACGCATTTATAATGTCCATGGAAAGACGTCTATTGATATTAGACCAAATCGGTTGGCCGGTACCGGAATAATGCCCAATTTAGTGCCTTATTATGGTAATATATAACAAAAGGCGCAATAACTCAAATACGCTTTATCGGATTTTAATGAAACTTTGTATACGCTTTTATAATGACCATGGGAAGAAACCTATTGATATTTGACCAAATCGGTTGGCCGGTACCGGAGTAAATACTAATTTTGTGCCTATACCGAAAACTATAGCCACTTTTGTTGATGAACTTGTGGTCTTAGCAGTCCATGAAGATTTAACCATAGCAATACAACATAATATGCAAGATTATTTACTTCGATTGGAGATTTGGTTTAAAAAATGGAAAATAATCGTAAAATTAATGAGGATAACGATCTACATGTAACTTTACGCTAAGACGAGGTACTTTCCCTCCAGTAAGAATCAACAATAAGTTTTTATCTCAGTCAGAAAAATTTAAATATTTGGATATCCATCTTGATAATCGTTTGACCTGGAAAAAAGCATATAAGTACTAAACGAAAACGACCAAATCTAAAATTCAGCAAAATGTATTGGCTCCTTGGACCTATTTAAGCTTAACAACAACGAATAAACTTCTAATTTACAAATGTATCCTTAAACCAATTTGGACATATGGTATTCAACTTTCGGGTACATCAAGCAACCCCAACATAGAACTTGTATAACGTTTCCAATCCTAAACGATACGAACCATTGGTAAAATTTTCTGGTACATCAGTAACAAATGTATTTATAAGATCTTGTAATACCGACAGCAAATCAGAAATTACTAAATACAGTATGGCCTACCAGAATCGTCTAAACAAACTCCCCAATTTATATGCAGTTAATCTCCTGAATAATGCGACAAGCACTTGCAGTCTCACAATAGAAATAGGGTATTGGAGTTGATCAACAGATTTAAATGATACTTCAGACAGCTTTGATATGCTATGCAAGTATTAACCACTGGGCTATACATTTTATAACTATGTTTGTTCATTCTTATATCCTTATTACTTATTGTTCACTGTTGAATAGATTGTAATGTTAAAGATAATACTAATAATAATAATAATATTAATAATAATAATAATAATTTAGAGAAGTGCCGTCTTGGAGGTTATAGGAGGCAATGAAATGAAATGTTGTAAATGTTTGTTGCATTGAGAACAATATTCGCGTTACCGTGTCTCGCGAATTTCATGGACTTCTAATTATACAGTATATTATGGTAGAAAATAATACATAATAACAATGAATTATTTGTAGTAAAATAAATCCCAGTATCAAATGAGAAATAAGCACTGAAATACAGTAGAAGGGGTTATCTACTTTTCCCCTATTCAGCAGGATGGGGGTTCGATAGTTAGAAACCAGATCACTAAGCCATTCACCAGTGTGGCCAGCACCGAGTTCCTCAAGCCATAGGCCCCATGAAATTAATATAAAGGTAAACTTCCCACGTACTTACTTGTATAGTAGTTGTAGTCGGTCTGGACGCGACAGGAAGAAAAAACTTCCCTTCCATGATTGCCCGGGACTGTTCACATAGTTCAGTGTTCGATCGGCTAACATTTGCTTTTTTAGAAATATAACTTAAGAAATCGACGGTAAATAACTCTAAAACTAATATTTGATTTTAGCATTAATTTTGAGAAAAAGAGTTAAATTGTTACATTTTTAATCATGTAACCAATATCTTTAACAATATAGGCCATAGTAATTACCCTACAATTAAATAATTAAAACAAGAAACATATTTTACTGACAACTGCCCAAAAAATTCTGAACTTACTTGGAATATTGTGTTACATAAGACTAATTAACATTATTCGAGAGTGTGTGCATGTTTTGTCATTAGAATCCTGTCTGAACGTTCAAAGAAAGGTTTAAAAAATGTATTCTTGTTCTATTTCCAGATTGCTAATGTCGTTTACGGATACTATTCCATACTGAAGGGCCAGAGCGAAGAAGAGGAAAATTGAAGAGATTATAATGACATTTTCATATAAGCAGGCTACATTTCATTCAACATCTTCAAATGAGTTTAGAAAATCTGAAAGTTCAAGGTACAGTAGCTCAATCTAGGCTACATACTTGCAAACAGAATTCCTACCTAAAGAACTTTATTTGCGGGACTCAACTGTGAATGTTATCTCATTTCTTCTAATCTGATCTAAAGTTGGACAGGATGAACTAACACCAAGAAAGTGAATAACAAAAGAAAATGCTGTTCGGGATACTTTGTAAACAGACAGTAACATCGTTGTTTTGGTGGTTACGTGTAGATCTCGGGCATGAATTCAAGTTATGTGAACTAACATTTCTGCTTAAGAAGAGGGATAAAAAGCAGCTGTAGTTGTATTGGTACACAGACAGCCTGCAGGTGGGCCTTGAAATGTATGGATAGGTTTCGAGACTTAATACATGCCACTGTTGCGGGTTGCCCTAACTACACCGGACTGGTTCGACAAGGTTTCACCCACTATGAACCTCTCCTCTTTCATATTCTTTATCCACTGCGGCCAGTGTTACTGGAATTTGCACAGAGTAGCAAACCAGTTTCTCGAACATCTCGGAAGTCTCAAAAATCATCTTTACAAATTGAAATAAAATGTAGTCTGGATAAAAATTGTTCTCTCCATATCCAATTGTTCATTCAAAATGTACAACATATTCAGATCCGTATTCATGAACAAATAAAACCCCATAATCACGTTTGTTTGGAACGTTCAATGCGATGACAGTGGCTGCTATTCAAATTCCCTGTTCCATCTGCTTCAATTGTTTACGAAAAAGGGGGATCCACTTATATACTGTGTGCACTTCCATTGCTTTTTCGTCACTAAGGAATGAAACGGTAATTATGTTCGAGGTCTAGTCATGCTGTTACGTGGACCATAATTATCAGAAGTGTTCTACGCGCTATAGTTGTGAAATCAGATCATGATTAAACCCAAACCCTCTGTCTACATCTAAAGAAAAGAAAGAAAGAAAGAAAGAAAGAAAATAAGAAAAAAAGAGACGATGCGTTATAATACAGCCTAGCAGAGTAACGAAGAAAGACCAGGAGGTTCAGTGCTTGCCTGGTAGTACTTAAAGTTTCTCCCACCATTAATGGACTTCATAATGTCCTTTGAGGGAATGTATGCATTGGTATAATTTTATATTCTGCCTTATACTATCCAGAAATAAATTATTTGACTACTGGGTTAAATAATCCGGTATTCTAGGTTATAATAAAATATTCCAATGGTATATAGACAGTATATATATATATATTTCATCTTAACATTTTATGGTTTTAACAAAGGCATTATGTATTAATATTTTAAAAATATCGTGGAGAAGACCAATTGTATTTTTAAATATTAATATAATATTTGTAAACAAATTATTTACAGATTGCTCATTTAATATTATAATAAAATAAGGTAAACTGATATAACAAAGGGTCAGTATGCTTATTTTAATCAGTGATAAACGCAATTATGATAGGCCCATGCAAAAACGTTATTTTTGTAATAGATCTCCGAGTTAAACTCCAAAAACAAAATGCGCTGGCAATAATAATAATGATGCAATAGGCCTACGATTCGCTGATATGTCTGCTTCAAGTTTAAAGCAGCCATAAAGGTTATGAATGAATAAAAAGTCAATATGAAATCTATCTGTCAGGAATTACATTAGGTATATTGCTGCACAAGAACGAATAAGAAAAATACTCACATTAAAATACAGCCTAATGAAAATATCGGTAGTCTACATATCCATAGAATGCACAATATAATGTCAATATTCAACGGCTAGTTGTTTTAAATCTTTTATTTACATTATTATTTAGCCTACACTGATATCTTTATGAAGAAACGAATCATTCCATGCTGCTAACAATATCAATATACGATTGGCAATTTGTTACGTTATTTTAATATATTGTAGGGCATAGAAGAATATTCATTACAAAATTAATATTGATATACTCGTTACTTCAGTACCGGTAAACCGATTTGGCCAAAATTCAAAATGCTTGTACCTACAAATGTCATAAATGCGTATACCAAGTTTCATGAAAATCCGATAAAGCGTATTTGAGTTATCGCGCCTTTAAAATAGACACTAAATTGGGTTTTACTCCGGTACCGGTCAACCGATTTGGTCCAATATCAATAGGGCTCTTCCCATGGATATTATAAATACGTATACAAAGTTTCATTAAAATCCGATTAAGCGTATTTGAGTTACCGCACGTACAGACACACGGTCGGACGGGCAGACATTTTCCCGTCCCCACACACAATCTCATAAAGTACCATACTGGCACTTAATAAAATTGTAAGCTATCGTGCAGCACCCCCTGGTTTTTTATCTGCATCTTAATTAGAGGGTATACGGCAGAGGTGTACATATTCTGATTTTAGCTTGCCTGCTCCTTTGAAATTCTGCAACCAGTCACAGCTTTTAACTTGCTTGACTTGAAAGCAAGCCAGATTACAACGATGATAAGAAATGCTGTCGCTATGAGTCACAAGCTCTTCATAACCTGATGGGTTGCACAGGACCTAAGGCAACTGCAAGGCCTGGCGGAAAGAATATGAAACTGGGTATAGCAGTGCACTGGTAAGTCGTGCAGTTACGTAGTTGAGGAACTTCAGATGTGTTTAGAGAATTTTACCCTGAAGGAAGCCGAGGAGAAACTAAAATGTGGACAGTTTGAATTATCAATGAACAAAGGTAGTACTAGTCCGGCATGGGAAAAATTTTCAAACATTTTCGAGAAAACATCATAAAATCATTAATAACAATAACAAAAATCCCTTTAGGCAAGCCTACAAGCTGAGGTAGATTTCGAAGTGCTTTTGTTTTAATTTACTGTCGCTGCGTAGCATTCTTCTTCTTTAGCCTTGGCATGACAAACCCGCAATAATAACTGCAAAAAAGAGGAAAGAGAACTTTTTCAAACATTCAAATCTCGCCTTATATGAGAACTATCAAGAAACTAGTTATTGATTTGTAGAGTACTCACCAAGAGCTTTTCAACGATACCCCACAAGACGTAGTTTCGAAAATTTCGAATTTCCATCCCCATATCCCCACCCCCACCCCCACTCGTACTCCCAAAACCCCCGAATCGTTGGTGTCACTGTGAACTCCATAAGGAGTACTCTAATTTATTCAATCAAAGTTTCCCTCTATACGTCATAGGGGCCGAGATATAAATGTTTTAAAATTTCAACCCCCTCCCCCGACCACCCTCTTGCGCCAATTTTGCTCATTAACGAACTTGTCTGAACTATTGGGCCAAGAAATAACATAATAAAATTTGATTCAAATATCTTGAAAATTACGGCCGCCAGCGTGTAAAGATATATATATAAATATATATATACATATACATATACATATACTGTATATAAATATAAATATCTCAATTTTTTTTAACAGGTGGTGGTTTCGTACTTACGGAGGCATGAAACGTAAAGATATGAACGAATTTTTTGAAAGTCACTAGGTAGATTAGGTAGATTAGATTTTTCTTCGAAATCTACCTAATAATAAAAATAATAATTGTGTTAAGACGCTAAACGGATTTTAATACTTTATCCACCTTTTATTTATCTGCATGGTGAATTTCTTCTACCAGCATGTAGAAAAGCAAGAAAGTATTACCTACACTAGCAACTACAGTTGTTTAGCTGATAGGAATGTCGCAAGCTTATTCTGACTTGCCTAGGCTGGGTTTGACCTGACCCATTAAGTTTAAAGAAACCTGCCTGCTTCCTAGCTATGACGCTGGCAACTTGCTTGCCTGGCGTTCAAGCGGGTATGGGCAAGCTAAAATCGAGATTTGTACACCTCTAGTATACGGAACATTGTTGCAATTTCCCCCACCGAATGCCCAGCTTTGCCTTTGTTACTCCGCTAGATAATTACTCTATTTTTTACTTCAATAGTTTATGTTATTTACTGTACAGTACATGTATTTGGAAGTATATACTCGTACATGAGGGAATGTATGTACAGAATCTACTTACGATATTCCATTTCATTCATTCACACGTCACACTTTTTAAGACGTGCCTTTATCATAAATTTTATTTTGACAGGGGCACTCATGTTTTTTACATAAACATAAGTTATTCAGCCCTAAAACAGTGTTTCCCAAACTGTGCTCCGCAGAACATTAGTGTTTCCTGAGGCGCGTGTAAATGTTCTACCATGGTCTCATTGATCTTGGTGACATTACAATATTGAAATTCCTTATAGTAGCTGTTGTTTAATTTTTATCGTAAACCAGCCATTTCATTCCGCCAAACGTGACACGTAATAGCTTTACTGTAAACGATTGCGTTCGTTGTTTCGACAGCTATGTCGACGACTTACTATACCCCTTCTGTTACTCTCAACAATGATAAAATAATTTTGTGCTTCTTCCTTTTGTGACACTGGAACGGAATTTCCGTTTTCAACGAAAACAAAGTTCAAAAATATAGGTACTTAATGCCGTATCTGACACGAGAATCCAGTTGTCATAAATTACTCCCAACATCAAGAATACTTCTTATAGTAAAAAGCAAACAGATCAATCATCTTGAATCTCAAAATTTAAATGTTATTGTTGTATCATTAGCATGAGCAGGGCCACGCCCTGGCATGAGTTTGAAATTTGTTTGGTAATTGCTTTCTGAAAATTAAATTGAATCACCTATGACAACGAAACAGAACTCTAGACTATCGCAAAGAAAGTTATAATTTTTTAGTGTTCGTATGAGTGTCCCACATAATATTCCATTCAACGAAAACTGTTACATGGCCGAAAAGGTTTGGGAGACACCATTTCAATACTTCAAAATTATTTTCAGCAACACAACCTTTTATACTATAATTTATTCTTCTTATAATATATACTCGACATATGATTTATACTTCTGGGTGTTGAATGATTCTTACAGCCATCCCTGCAGGAATGTTGAAGCGGTCTCAGATCTCGCTTTACGGATTTTTTAAAAATATTCTGTCATGGTCGTTCTTTTTTCCATTCTAGTTCGCTGCTGCGAAACTGAAGCGCTTTACGGGTTAGCTTCAAAAAGACGTACGGAACGCACCGCAATCACGTCAGGGAATTCCTCTGATGGGAATCCAGGACAGAGGACAATAAGTATTATAGTATTAAATAATATATATATTTTTCATTTGACGATGGTATTATTACATTTTATGTAAAATAAAATAGACTTAATACCAGCAACTCAAGAAGAATAAATTTGCCTTGGTTTTCGGCGTATTTCCGCCATCTTCAGGGTATCTGATATTGCAATGTTTGTGACGTTGTAATAGTGAGTACGTGTACCTGTACAATATGTTTATATATTGTTTAAAACATATTCCATTATATTCAGTCATACCGTGTTCTATAAATATTATGGATCGTCATAAAATCTGCTTAACAGTTTATGCAATTAAATTAAACATAACTAATAGAACATAATGGAGTCAGTTAAATGATAAAATGTTGTTAGGTTAAATATTTACGTTGTATGTATTGTCATTTTTTTATTTAAAAGAATGAAGTTATTTAAATAAAACATATAGGTGAGTTATTAAAACGTATGTTTGTTCACGTCCTAGGTTATGTAGGCTACTATTGATACTGTTCATAAAAGTTATGTTACCTTCTTTTGATGGTTATCGTGTTCTTTTGCAGTGCAATGCAATATATATATATGTATATATATAATGTAATATAAATTCAATCATATTTTTAATATAAGAACGGATCAGTACTTTCTTAGTGAAAATTAGCAGCTCTTTATGCTGAAAATGTTGAAAAGTACAAAATAAGAAAATAAATCTTGATTATACAATGATAATAGTACAAAGATCACTGAAAATTAAAAGAATTAGTTATAAACTTTGCAAGGTAATGGACACGTTTGTCAAGTGAGTATTTGAACTTTCAGTTTTTTCCGGTAAGCACTCTAGATATTCGCTAAACTTGGAGATAAATGAAACACAATTCTGAACCCTTAATGCATCCTTTAACTTAAGGACACTGTGGTCAGCTCTTTGAGAGCCTTTATTAAATTTCATAGCCGAATTCCTGTAACTGTCAGGGAATTCAATGTTATATTTCTAGGTGATTAGTTCCATTTAAGGACAAATTAAACAAATGGCACAACCACTAACATTCCACGTAGAAGTTCGCAGTTTCTCATTCAGGACTGAAATAATTTGTTGGCGTGAAAGTCCTTTCCTTTATCGAGTATCCTTCCAATACAAAACGGCGCTGATATACTTAGCACCACTGCTATTGAAAAACTGTACGGTCTGTTTGGTTGATCACAGCGCATGTTCTACAACAGTAATCTCCGTGCAGCTGTAAAATTTGCACCAGACTTTTTACGATAGTCTATCTCGATGGTTACGCTGCACCGCCCTCCATACATCGTAATATACTGTTATACTGTAGTTTCATCATTGTACTAAATTAGTTTAAGAAGGCTTTAATTCTTCTTCTTCTTCTTTATCAACCCAAGCCGCCCGGGCCTTACAGGGCCACTACCTGTCGGGAGAAGGATTATCTTTGGATTACATGCATACTTTTTTGACCAGACAAGGACATGGAGGGCCTCCCCGGATGAGTGATCAGCCCAATGCCGGGGCCACCTCGGAGACAACAACAATGATGAAGACAACACCTATTACCAACAAGACTGAAGATGGTATACACTTAAATATACCGAAATGTACATATCGCCTAATTAATAAAGAAGCCAAATACCATAATTCAATGTGGACAACCTTATCATCTGTTTATAGCATCAATACGAACTAAAAAGTTATTACATATACTTAGTGAATATCTCAAATTCAAGTAAATTATATGAACACATAAGTAATCCACTTGTGAGACCATGTGTGTTTTTTAAATCACCAATACGAACTAAGAAGTATTAAATATACTTAGTGAATAACTGAAATTCAAGTATAAATTATATGAACACACAAGTATTTCACTTGTAAGACCACGTTTATAAATGTAAATATAAATCCATGACTTTTATAATTTTAAGCATATGTGTTATCTTAATATGAGCTAAAACCAGTTTTGCCAATAAGCCTTATAAAAAGTTATAGTTATAGATGATCAGATAATATTAGTAATCATAAACTAGACATATATACAACTACACCTACAAAACGCTACTGGTTGATTAAAATTGAATAACTCTTGATCGATAAATATTACCTTTCAGAGTATATTTCTCTAACTCATAAATATATCAACAGGAAATGAAAAACTACTGTATGTACATTTGAATAAGATTTGCAATTTAACCTATAATTGTATAGCAGCATAAAACATACAATATTTGCAAAGCCAGTACGCACAATTAATTTGATGGTACAACCATTTTTAAACTGTGAATACATGATATTTTTATAATTTTAACTCTTATTGTATAATGACATGATTGTGAAAATATTTCTAATCTAACACATGTTGACACCAAATTTGCTAATATATTTATTGCAGACATTTATATGACTGTTTAACTATTCTAACTTGATGTAATTGTTTTTTATGTATAGTAATAACCTATACTGTCCGCCGCCGTGGGTGAGTCGGTAGCGCTCCTGCCTTCCACTCCGGCGGGCCGGGTTCGATTCCCGGCCGGGTTGGGGATTTTTCAGTAGTGAAAAATTTCTTTCCAAGGTTCAGGACTGGGTGTGTGTATGTGTCCTTAGGTTTAAGTAGGTAGTCCCCACCCCGGTAACAACTCCGCTGTGAATATCCCCTTACGGGATCCCCAGGGGTCGCTCGCGACCCAGAGGAGTACCTTCCTTTCTAATAACCTATACTAGTCCTAGATTATACATGTGTACAATTATACTAAGAAAATTTTTTCAAAACAACAATTCTATCCTACCAAAAACTAACAAATAGGCATAGTTTTTCAATACATGTAATCAACTAAATTCTAATAAATTATTGACTTACCAAATATATCACTTAATAAGATATTTGTGAAAGGTTGTCCCCACTTCCTTGGTTGACGGCATCTTATTAATGTAATTTTGAGGGTATAAGACTAAAATACTCCTTGATACTTCTATTATCCTGTTACTTGAATCAGAACCGAACGTTAAAAAATAAAGATAAAAACTTTAATGTACTTAAATCGGTACCCGAACGGCAAGGATCTATTAAAGAGTTGAATCTCTTTTAATTAGGCACATTCAAGTAATGAGCGACAAAGTGCTGGAAACTTCTTTAAACTTCTGCTGTACCCACTAATGACAAAAACTTTAAAGTTTTCAAACACGATTTGACGGCCTACGCTTTCAGATTGAAAAGCTGTGAGAGCAGACATGAATTGAGGACACCGTCTCTTCTCTTGAATGCACGTTTTTAGAGAATGCTATATAGCGGACCCCTTATAGGGAGCTTTTATTAAAATTCTGTTTTCATATTCCAAGCAGGAGGTCGATTGTCATAATATGATATGATAGTAAAAAGGAAATACTTGGCTTTATACTAAATTTACACCACCCACCAAAAAAGCTACGAAGACATTTGAACATTGTCCCTCTTTTAATAACTTATTACTTGCATCCAAACAAGCCTTATCCTTTATTTGTACAATCTGGTTACCTGATTTTAATTAATGTTTTTGATTTTACCTATTGGTGGTCATTCTCCTATAAAGTGTGAAAGGGGTCTTAAAGGAACTCCGTTTTCATTTTCTACACTCTCAAGTTGATTTATTTTCGCAGAACCTGGTTAGTTACAAGGGTGGTTTGCTTCTATTTTGAAAAGTTCTAGGTCCAGCTAGCAAAGAAACTTTCAGAAAAGCATTATAAAATTGTAATTATTTTTATATTTCTACAAGCAAGCGTTAACAACTGTTTGCTGTATTTTAGCTTCTGAAGTCGTCTGGAATTAAATTAGCATTATCCATTTTTTAATTACATAAAAAATATTGATCACTACATGTAACAGAATTCTGGCCTTTGAACTGAAATTTTAAAAATTGCCTTTTTTTGTTGTAAAATAGAACAAAATGGTTTTCAAAGAAAATTGTAGGCTATAGAGGATTTCAAATTCCAAAATTGAGTTCAGGAGAGACGAATTAATAAAAGACGCACACTTTCATTTTCTTGGCATGAGAAAATGTGAAAATGTTTCGAGCGGTGTCACAAGTTAATCACACATCTTGCACTTATTCTGTAATATTTTAAATGGCTATAGGCCTATATTATTTTTTTATGATCAACAACATGTGAGTGGTGGATGATTGAGCTCTTGTTATTCCAACACTTACATAATAATTATGGTGTTTTTAAACCAGTGGTCTTCAACTTTTTTTAAACTCAAAGGCCATTTTCTTTATGGTGAAGAACTAGCGAGCCACATTTATTGATTGACTTATTAATAGCATGATATTACGTAATAATTGTAGAGATTACTTAACATTATACATGCGTGTGTTTTATATTTTGTTTTCCACTTTGCAATGTTAATGAATAACACAAAGCACAGTCTTCAATCTAATGTGAGACCTGACACTGTTTCCAGCCCTTCACAAATTGGAAGCAAAGTAACTTATTTTTTTGTATAATGAAGGACGCCAGAAACGTTTTCACATCGATATGAAGCATGTTGGTAAAACCACTGAAGGAAAAAATAAATTCAGTTTTCAAAGATGTTTCTATTTTATATTTTATGATATGTGCTCCACGAAGAATGTAATGAAAAGAAGCGTGGAAGGAATAAAAACTGCTTATAGCTAACTAAGTAAACTACAGGACAAAATATCAATAAATGACAACCTGAACAATACATTTATAAACAAATTAAATTTAAACACATTAAGAAGTCACTTCAGGCCATCTCAGCAAACTTTGCAGAAAGGGTTTAAAGAACTAAACAAATGAAGTCTTGTAAGGTTAGGGAACACTACTTTAAACCTAATCTCGCTGCATACATACATTTTAATTTTATTATTGAAAGCTTCGAAGGTTCTGTTTCTAATGAGGTAAACTAAGTATATGGTAAAGCTTTATTAAGCAGCTTTCAATCATTTTAATCAGTACCCCAAAATGATAACTCTATCTTCTTTCTTGAATTCTGAATTCTTTAACTCCAAAGTATCTAGACCTCGTTTTCAAAAGTTATATTTTACGGAACATTTCTATTTTTCTCAAATAGTCCTCATTCACAAGACTCGATCCTCTTTTTACCTATCCAACGAACATCCTTGTATTCCCATTCCTAACATTGTTTCAATACGCTTTTGAATAATCTACCGCCTCATGTCGGACATTGCCAATTTTAAAATCTAGGTTCTAGGAATTATTAGTTTTCTTTCTCCTACTCCTTGTTGTTAGTGAACATTTTATTCTTTTCTATCATTGTATTTTGTATAACTTTGCATTCTATTTCTTTTGAAAATTATTATTGCTAATATTACATAAACTTCTCCTTCAATGGTACAGCGGAAATATGAAAATATGAGCCAGAAATCACAGATTCTCTTGCCTGCCATGAGAATGGAGTGAATATGGAAGAGGAAAGAGTGATTGCCATGTTGCCAAACCATGCGTGCAAAGATCATAGATAGAGATCGATTAGAAGTTGTGATAAATTTTCGGCCGCGATCTACTGAAAAAACGTTCGCGATCCACCAGCCGATCGCTATCACCTGGTTGACTACCCCAGGAATAAATAGAATGATTACCTAATTGGCGGTCGGCGGACAGGCGAATGGACGCGCTGGTGGATGGATGGGAAAATGAACCGAGTGACAGAGAGAGAAAGAGACATAGAGCAGAAGAAGAAATAGTTGATAAGAATGAAAGAATAGAAAAAAATATTAAAGAGAAATTAAAATATTATAATGAACAAAGAGAGGAAGAGGGAGAGAAAATAGAGAAAATCAAAGAGAGCGATAGAGAATATAAGTGTACATTTGACCAAGGGCGGGTGCAGAAGAGGATGGATGAAGGTAAATTGAATGAATGGAAACAGTGAAGAACACGAGTGAGGAAATGTACATGACATATCAATGACGGAACTTTTGCAAAGTACATCAATACACCGTACTTCACACTGCAGACTCACGATGTTGCTTCACTATTCAATTCTAGCGCTACATTAAAATAGACAAACACGTTCACAAAGTTAAATTTCCCCTGTGTGAACTTGAAGTGATGCAGACTCCTACCAGCACATTAACTTTGCTATTGCTGCAAAGTGCTGCTTAACTTCCCAGTCACAGAATATTCTGTGAAATTAAGTACATGGTCTTGTCAGAAGTGCAGTTCTGTTAGTTATTTTTCCTTTTATTTTATTTTATTTTTATTGTCATTTTGAATGTGTATTTACTGTCGCAATTTTACTTTTTTATTTTTTCAATGGCCTATAGCGTCTTTTCAACGTTCACGGTATGTGAAATGAAATAAAATAAAATAGACAGTTATTTTGAACGTTATTAACGTAAGGATATTCATAGGAACGGGTGAAAGGACATAATTATATTTCAGGCAAATGCACTCCTGCGTATAGTGTTAATTATATTTAATCACTACACATGGGAGTCAGATTTAGAATCACTAAAATTTTAGTGTGTAAGATGATTACTACAACATTAATTTGCTTGCCTAAGTTAATGTTTTAATTTTTTTCGTGAATTCCACAAATTAAGTGCATTCAAATGAGAAGTGTTTATTCGTGGGGTAAATATTAATTTTATATTTCAATACCGGTACTATATATTGTAAATTATTTTATAAAGGTAAATGTATTATATAATAATATGAAATAAGTATGAATGAATGAATGAATGAATGAATGAATGAAGTGCTTTTATTGTTAACAAGAAAAACTATCTTTTTACATTATTCGTTGCATGAGCCCTTAGGCTGTCCATGCTTTAACTGTGCACAAGCAAAAATGTACCCTAAAAGTAAAACTAAAAACACACAGACGAACAGTTAAAAACTAGTAAATATACAAACAAAACTCCACGCACACACACACACTCCCCACAAAAATAGCACATACACCAGCAATATCCTTAAACACACCAACCAAATATATTTTACATGTTATCATATATACAGCCGTCTACCCCATCGGAATACCCCCCTTACTCCCTCGGCCAGTTCCATCCTAAGCTGCCTCACTTTGACATAAATTTCCCCACCCCCCAAAAAACCTAGTGTTAAGCAGCAGATCGTATGTGAACAGCTGACCTCTACAAGAAGCAGTGAAAGACTCTGGTAGATGTCGTTGCCTCAGTGTTTCCGTGAATGTACACTCTGCCAAAATATGGTGTGAAGTTTCTCCTGCCCCACAAAGCGGGCATATTCTCTCCCCCTCATGAAATAAGTAAATATACCTCTATATATAAAAGGCAATGTAAGTATGTGTGATTTTATAGACTAAAATTTATGGACCGATTTATCAGTTTTTTTTCTTTTCAAAATGATCGGCGTTGTCCGGTGAAGGTTTAAAGCTATTGAAGTCCTCGATGAGACCAGTAGAAAGAAAGCTAGGAGCTTAAATGCTTTATTTTGGCAACTCAATTGCAATTCAGTTCTCATGACAACAATATGATTTGCAGTGCTCACATAAAGCTTTGGCAGTTGCATTTTACTGAGCTTTGACAAATAATTATAACTAGAGAGTCTATCATAATAATTCATTAATGTAAAAGGATGGATCGAAAAGTAACGCACAATAATTTTTTTTTCTGCGTTGGTATTGCGGCTGGGGTGTTGAACTTTCACCAAGATGGAGTTTGAAGCTTCCGCTACGGACGCAATTTTGTTTTCATGTGTAGCTCTAGCGAAAGAAGCGTGAACTATGCAACAGAGATGGCGCGCATGTTACGATCGTCCAGTTGTGAAGAGCAGCGAGGTGTAGTGCGATTTTTATGGGCTAAAGGGCATAACCAGAGTGAAATTAACACGCACATGCATGGCGTGTATGGGGACTACTGTATGGACCGTAACAATGTCTCCAGGTGACTGCAGCTGTTCGTGAGAAAATCAACAAATTTGGTTGGGAAGGGCTCCAGCATCCTCCATACAGTCCAGACCTGGCACCTTCGGACTTTCATTTGTTTGGGCCCATGAAGAAATTCCTGGCTGGTAAACGCTTTGCGTCAAATGCCGAAGTGAAAACAGCAGTCCGCAGATGGCTATACTCCAACCGAACGGACTTCTATGAACAGGGTATTTTGAAACTGGTATCACGATGGGAGAAATGTGTTGAGAAACTTGGCGACTATATAGAAAAGGTGTTCCTTCATGTGTGCATTTATTTGTGATTGTACCTATTAAACTTTTTGTAAAGAATTATTGTGCGTTACTTTTCGATCCACCCTCGTAAATCAATACTGTTTGTCATAGCTTTCGGTATGGACAATATAATTTTTTCTCATCACATTTCGATTTAGAAAAAAAAGGTATTGAGGCGCGAGAGTTTTCTGTTGTTTGAGCCCGAGTTAATGCCAACAATTGGTAGCGAGCAATCAGAAGTCTGTAAAAAAAAATGTTCACTGATACGTTATTCATCGCTGCAGGCTTTGTATTAGTTGAGAAATGGGGATATTTATTGGAAGCATTTAAAACGAGACAAAAATATGATGGTACATTTTTAGACCTATGTGCACAGTAAATTATGTCTCAGATTTTGGGGGAAGAATGTGTGAAAGTGGCAACATGAAAGTGGAAAATAAAATATTCCCCTAAAGACAGTAAAATTTTAATTTACTGGAATTTCTGTTTATTTTTATTTCAACCCCTACAGCTAGGAGGTATGGTATATAAATGCAATGGGCTGCCAAATTCTAACTCCTATATGAGCGATAAAAACCATATCTAGCGTTTTATAAGGGAATGACCTAAGAGTGATAAGTCGTCCTTCTTCGATTCAAAATTCAGATAGGGCCTATCTTTATAAGGACTCACTGCTTGAAAATAAAAAGCCCTCGTAATTTAATTATGAGTTAACGCAAAATACAAAAATACTGATACTTCTATTCATAATTTACTAGCATGTGCCCGCGGCTTCGCCCGCGATAATTATTTCAAAAATTAAAAATTAAGAGCATAATAGGAAATCATTATATTTCATTTCATTCATTCATGGTACTTCTGCCTTACGGCAGGTCTACACTCCCATGAAAATTCCATTTTCCAGCTCCTTCTATTTTCTGCTGCATCCTTTAACTCTCCATAATTTCTTTTCTTCTTGATGTCATCCAGTATCTCAATTCATCTTCTTCCTAGTCTTCTCTTTCCTTCTATTTTTCCTTCTATGGCATCTAGCAAGAGTCCTCTTCTTCTCATAATGTGTCCCATCCAGTTGGCTTTTCTCACTCTCACATCTTGCAAGATGTGTCTCTTTTCTTCCACTCTTCTTAAAACTTCTTCATTTGTGATTCTATCCGTCCATCGAATCCTCTCCATCCTCCTCCAACACCACATCTCGAAGCTCTCCAGATATTTCTTTTCTCTTTTCCTGAGTGTCCATGTTTCGGCTCCATACAAAGCTACACTCCAAACGTAGCATCTCATCAGTTTTTTTCTTAGCTGCAAATTTAGTTTTCCTGTGAGTAAATTTCTATTTTTGTTGAAGGCTATTTTAGCCATAGCAATCCTTTCTCTGATTTCTTTGGTGCATTGGGCATCTCTGGTGATCATGCTTCCTAAATAACGGAATTGGGACACATTATCTAGCACTCTGTTCTCTATCAAACACCTAAGTGGTTCTTCTGTCATTGAAATCATCATGACTTTTGATTTGTCTGTATTTATCTTCATCCCATATATTTTTCCAATCTCCACCAACCGATCCAGCATTCTTTGTAATTCTTTTTCTGATTTTGCCATAAGTACTACATCATCAGCATATTTTATGTTATTTATGATATGTCCTCCTACTTTAAAATCTCCCATTCCTTCCAAAGCTTCATTCATTAACCATTCTCCATATATATTGAACAGAGTGGGTGACAAGCAGCAACCTTGTCTTACTCCTCTTCCTATGATTGTGCTTTTAGTTTCTGCTCCATTTTCTCGAATCTTCACTTTTTGTACCATATACAGATTCTTGATCAGCCTTCTATCTCTCCAATTGACTCCGATTTGTTTTAGAATTCTCAATAGCTTTTCCCATTTTACTCTGTCGAAAGCCTTTTGCCAATCGATGAAACAAGTACAAATTTTTTCAATGACATCTAATACTCTTTCAGAGATAATTCTCATGAATCCTATAGCATCTCTGGTTCCTTTTCCTTTTCTAAAGCCAAATTGATCTTCTCCTAGATTTTCTTCTATTTTCAGTTCCAGTCTTCTGTTTAGTATTCTTGCTATTATTTTTGCTCTGTGTGAAATTAGGCTTATTGTTCTAAATTCTTCACATTTCTTTGCTTGTGGCTTCTTCTTTATTGTGACCATAGTCACATCTAAAAAGTCTTCCGGCCATTCTCCACTTATATATATTTTGTTAATCATCCTCGTTAGTGTATTAAGTCCTCCTTCTCCTATTTCTTTTAACAGGTCCACAGGTATGTTATCTTCTCCGGTAGTCTTCCTTCTTTTCATATCTCTAATGGCTTTTTCCACTTCAGATTCTAAAATATTAATATTATTAATATTATATTTATTAACACCTAAATCACGTGGACTACATACCACGATTAGATAGCGTCGCCTGGTAAAAGCGACCTCAGATTCGAGTTCCTTGGCCCAGAATACCCCTGTACAGTGAGTTTCGTCCAAATCGAACAATGTTTGACCATAATTAGGCCTATATTGATTATCCCTCTTCCGTGTAGGTTGAAAATTTCATATGTCTTCGGGCCTTGATATTCTAAACAAATGAATCGTCCAGGATGGACTTACAAAATCAAGCGATCGCCCGCGATAATTATTTCAAGAATTAAAAATGAAGTGCATAATAGTTAAATCGTTATATTTATTAACACCTAAATCACGTGAATTACATACCACGATTAGATAGCGTCGCCTGGTAAAAGCGATCTCAGATTCGAGTTCCTTGGCCCAGAAAATCCCTGTATAGTGAGTTTCATCCAAATCGAACGATGTTTAACCATATTTAGGTCTATCTTCCGTGTAGGTTGAAAATTTCATATGTCTACGGGCCTTGACATTCTAAACAAATGAATCGACCAGCGATCGCGATGCTTTTATTTCCACGGTATGACAAAAATAGCCAAAGCCAACTGCAATTGATTTGACATTGAAATGTATTACTGAAATCTGATGCTTCGACAGCGCTAAAATCACGTTTTCTGCCAGTTTTTCACTCATAACTCGCGAACGGAAGCTAAAATTAAAAATTCGGCTTCGAGGTGCATTCGCCCACCTTTCAGTCCATCTATCTTTAAAATTTCAGATCTCTGCGTTCAGTAGATTTCGATGGGCATCGTGGACAGACAGACAAACAGCATGTGCCCGCATGTGCCCGCGGCTTCCCCCGCGATAATTATTCCAAAAATTAAAAACTAAAAATTAAGATCATAGTTAAATCATTATAATTATTAACACCTAAATCACGTGGAGTGCATTCCACGATTAGGTAGCGTCCCCTGGTAAAAGCGACCTCAGATTCGAGTTCCTTGGCCCAGAAAACCCCTGTATAGTGAGTTTCGTTCAAATCGAACAATGTTTGACCATATTTAGGGTTGATTATCCTACTTCCGTGTAGGTTGAAAATGTCATTTGTCTGTGGGCCTTGACACTCTAAACAAATGAATCGTCTAGGATGGACTAACAAAATCAAGCGATCGCGTTGCTTTTATTTCCAAGGTATGAGGTATGATGACAAAAATAGCCAAAGCCAACTGTAAGTGATTTGATATTGAAATTTATTACTGAAACTGATGCTTCGAAAACGCAAAAAATGCACGTTTTTTGCTCATTTTTCACTCATAACTCACGAACGGAAGCGAAAATTAAAATTCCGGCTTCGAGGTGCACATTCCGACCCTTTAGTCCGCCTATGTATAAAATTTCAGATCACTGCGTTGAGTAGATTTCGCTGGGCATCGCGGACAGACAGACAGACGGAGGACAGACAGACGGAGGAGGACAGACACTTCCTTTTTTATTAATATAGATAACTTCATGTTTTATATAAATTTGAGGAAGTAAATATGTTTTTCTACTTCGTCTTGCGGTTGGCAGCACGCCAGGGTTTGATTTTCGGTAGGTGCGGGTTTTTAATCTGACCCTTAGGCCTGGATGTAGGAGAGGTGATAGAGTAAAATTTCTAATTACTAATCTGTGCACCAAATATACCTGGGTTTAAAACCAAATCTCTCCAAGGTGTGTGTGACTTGGAGGATATAATATGTCACCGTTGACACCTAATAGTCCGACGGATGGTACGATAATCCTGGCGGTCCACTTGGTGTCTTTTGCTGTTTTCCCTAATAAAATATTTTATTACAAAATATAAAAATAAATGTTTGCTTTGTTTTGAAAGTTCCGTCACGGTTAAAGGTAGTCATTTATTATTATAAGAACGCCGTACTTATCTAGTTCTCCTGTTCTTACTAAATATTCTTTATATTCCCCCAAAATTGCTTGCCATGGTAGTTTGTTTCGATGCACATGCATCGTAACAGAACTATTACTTCCTTTAGCCGTGACAGAACTTTCAAAACAAAGCAATTTTTTTTTACTTAAATGTTTTGCTTTTACACAATCAAGCGTTATTATAGTTGTAAGCCTATTTATTATTATACTTTATGCTTCAACTAAAACTTGCATTATTTTCGTATCGTCTTTTGTTCATACGCATATGTACATATACACACACACACACACACACACATATATCTGCCTGTGGTCCTGCCTTCCACTCCGGCGGCCCGGGTTCGATTCCCGGCCGGGTCAGGGATTTTTCAGTAGTGAAAAATCTCTTTCCCGGGTTCAGGACTGGGTAGGTTAAGTCTTAGGTTAAGATAATGCACATTGTGCGCGATTCCTTAATTCATATCTGCCTGTGGTAGATGACGCAGCGGTCGGGTGGTACGCTAAGTCCCTCCAGCGATGTAGCGCCACGGAGTTTAGTTTAGTTTAGCTTAGTTTAGTTTATATATATCCAGTCACTCTGTTAGTCGAAGTTTACAATTTCATACTTACTTATCTTACTCCTTTTTTCTTAATATTGACCTACGATAACTCATCAGGCAGCTAACTTTCATGCAAGACCTTAGAAATACTGTACAATGTAGGTCTTGGTATGGTGGACCTGCGAACTGCCTGCTTTGAAATAATCGATGTATCGATCAAGTTGGGATACGTGAATCCAGTCCATAACTATTCTAAGCGATTAATTATAATTAATGTTACTTCGTGAAAATAATTATTTTCACGAAGTAACATTTTGATTATCAGGTAAGTCTTTATCACAGAAAAATTGTATGCTATACACATGGCGTAAATGCTTTGGAAAATCTTGGAAATTAAAAAAGAGTCGCCTTCGGCTCGTCTTTTCAAACTCTGTCCCCGGTTCTAGAATGCTGCACTTATCACACTCGTATAGCAATATAGGCCTACTATTTTCTACGATTTTCTACGAAGAGATAAATCTCTTTCCGTTCACGCTATCATGGTGAAAACTCGAATTTCCTACACCCAGTGCCAGTAACCACATCTAACTCCGTCTTTCGGCTACTTATCGTACATGTGCGTCATTATATCATAGCCTGTAACTGTTGTTATATCTATTATTGCAGACATGGAAAATAATCATATTTAATAGTTGAAGTTCACAATTTCAAACTATCTGGCTTTACTTTCTTTTAATTTCTCAATATTGACTTGTGATAATGTACCAGGCAGCTAAGTATGATACAAAACCTTCCATACTGCCACTACGTTTGCATGCGCTAAAGTAACGGATCGTCATCATGTTAATAATACTACTTTTAAAGTTGGTACTCTTCTAACAGCTGTTCTAAGTGATTAATATTTTGACGTAAGTAACATTTTTATTATTTGCTAAATTACTATCATATTAAATGGATACAATACACATGGATACTAAGTGAACTGGATAATCTCGGAATTTTAAACAAATCGCCTTCCGCTAGTCTTTTCAAACTCTCCCTCTATTCTCCAATGACGAACTCACCACACCTTGTATTGCGCTATATAAGATTGCTGAAACCGAAGGCAATTTACAAAACATACACTCTGTAGTGAACATTATACTGTAACCTCCAAAAACTTAGGAATTAAAGTTCTGAGTATTTCATAATATTAACACTAACGCTTAACGTCTACGGTAAAATTAGATTTACGTGAGACACGGTAATACGTACGAAAAGGTTATGAATGAACCTCAGGCTCAAAACCAAGTTAGGAACATAGAGTTCTGCATAGGAAAAGTTGCTTAGGAAGGAAATAAACTGGTATGTTTTAAAATCCATCCTCCTGTCACTTTTAATTCTACATGTCATAACTTACAACATACTTATTCTTTTTATATAAAATACTGAGATACATATTCATGAACAAATGAAACTTCCCCCGCATATTTGCTTGGTATTCAAATTTCTTCTCGAAACGATATTATTTGTATGGGTAGTAGCATATTTTTTTTTTACAAGCAAGGGATGGACCATTCTATGGAACTGTGTGCACTTAACTGTTTTTATTCCCTCTGCATAGAATCGTGTCTGAGACCTAGTGTATGCGTTCATAGCATGCAGTAGAACCTACAACTATAATTAAGTTATACAGTCCTACCTGTAAGCTCTTGAAGTCACTGAAGGTAAACATAAGCCGCTCTTTCTGAAAGAATGGTCGATGTCGAAGAGTCAAATATCTCAAGTGAGGTACCAGGTTAGCTCGTTTTTGCCTACGATGCAAGCGGTCCCGGGTTCAAATCCTGGTGGAGTCCTACGTAATTTATAGAACTCGTGGGGGAACTAGTGTTTGGAGGCTCATGGCTAGAAGTGGCTCCTAATGTTAAAAAAACACTGGAACTTCTATAGACTGGTTTCCTTATTTGAGGAATATAGCCTTAGAGCCATCATCAAGGAGGTTGAGGGTTTGTGTTCCGGAGTAGAAACAGTAAACAGATCAACAAGATAAACAGAAAAAAAAACAGAAGAAAATTAATTCGGGCAATAGGCCATATTAAAAGAAAGTAAGAGTCACGCTGTGGGAAATGTGTTTTTAGAATCACGTTCTATGTATCATGCTCCAAATGTTATGTTTCTTAGCCTACATGTAACAGTGCCGTTATCTTTTAGTAATGTTTAATGGTAATGAACAATGTTAGTTCTATGTGCCACTGCCTTTCAGGAGCGTTTTATGTCACTCCAATACAATTTTCTATTTAGCACATAGTGCATTTAACACTTCCTATATTTTATTGCATAAGGAGTGAATTCGGAACTCTAAATTTCCCCATCTCGGTATGATATACGTAATGAAAGAAAGGAGACAAGCTTGTTTTTATCCATAAGTTACCACTATAGTAGGCATTAGATGAATGGTATAATTGTTAGGGGTGTTTGAGTTTAACAAAGGCAATATGTTTTTGAGGGTCCCAAAGGTTTAAATTTCTGTTCATGAAAAAAGTTTCAACTGAAGTTTCTGAGAACAAGTTTCGAGTTTCTCCCAAGTGTGTTTACCTTGCTACAAGACTATAGACAGCGAAGAAATGTTTTAGACAGTGGTAAAAGTTATAACTCGATCGGTAAGATCTGAGTCAAACACGCGCAGATAGCTTATCGTCCGCCGGCAGCAATGGAGTAAGAGCAGAAAAAAATGGATATAGCCTACTGTACTATTCATTCAAAAGCACTTGGTCCATAATAGCCCGTAAACATTGAAAACAAAAATAAAGTATTTGTTTTTTTGGTTGTGAAATATTATTTAAGTAATGGTATGTAACTCACAGAACATCGCTGTTGGGTCTTCGCTAATGAATGCTGTGAGGCTAACTAGGATGTTTTTACACGGTCGGTACAGTATGAACTAGCAAAGAACATCACGTGCTATGAATGTCAGGCAGGTCTAGATTACGTTAAGTAGACTACTGCTCAGCCGTTTGTTTGGCTCAGGTCTTACCGATCGAGTTATAGCTTTGTCCGCTTTAGAACTGGCCCTAAATACCCAAATAAGTCTGTCTAACTCTAGCGCATTACTCGTATCTTCTCAAGAATAATTCGGACACACTTTTTAGCTTCAGGGGCGGATCTAGAGTAGACACTTCCTACCCATTCCACTCAAAACATTTCCACGTCGATTACATTTACATCGCGATAGGCTTACCTTCTGCCATTCTCTTCTCGGTGCCAAAAATAAATGTATCTAAATTAGCATGATTGAATAGGTCCAAAATAACCTGGCAGGCTTCGATACTGCAGGAAGGAAAAAGAGATAGAAAGATATCCTTAAGAAATAAAATACATTTTGATCAATAATATTATTCTGAAGGAACGAAGTCTAGGAATACATTAGTATATAATTTTAAGTAGGTGAGGAACTTAAAGGAAAAGTAAACTAAAAATTCAGTATCATTTTCTTCATACGGATTGAAAGAAAATGTTTTTAAGAAATGATATTCACTGTTAGAAATGTTTTACACCTTCACATTTAATCACAAAACGAATATATTTATTGTAAAGCGATGGGCGCGTGACGTCACGCTTGACGAAGGCTTGGCTCAGTCTCGCCCGGTGAAAGACATTTCACAGTATTCTGTCTACTGTTACAGTTTTTTAGTGAGTATCTGTTCAAACAATGGTTTATTGTTGTGTTGTGGGGTGTACAAACTCATCGTCGAAGAGTGATAACACACTTAAAATATCTTTTCATCGATTTCCCAACAGAGATAAGTCATCCGAACGTAAATAAGCAATGGCTGATAAAAATAAAAAGAGAAAAATTTGTTCCTACTAAATACAGTACGGTTTGTTCACAACATTTTGAAGAAAATGATACCGAGCTTTCGGTACAGTTACGAAAACAGTTATCTGGAGAAACCCCGCAATCTGTTTAAAAAAGAAGTGCTGTGCCATCACTTCTTTTGCGTGGGAAATCTGAAACACCGCCAATGAAGTAAAGAAAATCGTCGTACTCGAGGAAGAAGGAAATGAGAGAGTTATTGCAAGATTTGAACAGTAATCCTTCAGTATCCGGGAATGGACAAATCATGAATGTGGAATCTAGTATTTATGACGAAAATTCAGTTTCTAACAGCGTAGGCGTTCAGTGTGAACTAGGAAATGAAACTTATGTCAATGTTTGCACAGATTCATTGAATGTTTCTTCTAGAAATTGTGATTTAGATAGCTCTTTTAGCATTTCAGAAATTTCTACTACCGCAAAAGATTATTCTGAATCTGAATGTGACTCTGTTCGTATCTTGAAAAAATATTTTGTTTTTGAACTGTATTAGATCTAAGTATTAACTGATAACGCCTGGCAACTAGTGTATCTTTATTTATAATAACGCTATCGAATGAGCAATGTCGTGTTATACAGTCTACAACCCCCTTCTGTTCACAAATTACTTCACAGTCCCAACAACACACACTTTCGTGGCCCGTTTTCATATGTATACACAGCCCACATTTACACCATTCCGTATTTTCTTTTCTTCCTTGCAATTCTTTAAATAATTCCTTGTCATTTTCTTTTCGTGTGATATTAATTTGTGAATACCGAGATTTGTCCTTAGAAGGTAACATTGCAGGCATCTCTGTCAACAACAAACACAAATGAGACTTGGTGGTGTATTAGAAACACACGCTCGAGCATTACAGCAGCTGTTGTCCTGCTAGCGAGTTAGTCAGGTGTGACGTCACAGCAGCTTTTCACTTCACCCGTACAAGGCGTAATATTGGGCACCTGAAGTTCACGAGATCACCATTCGTTTCGTAATTCAAAGCTCCGTGCGATGAGATTAAAATAAGAAAATGGTATTTTTTTAGTTTACCCTTCCTTTAAATAAAACAGGTTAAATTTAAAGGCAAGAGCTTCCCACGCCGTCTTCAATAAATCTAATTGCAGCTTCTTAAGAGGTTTTGCTTTTCAAGCTACACTTACGTAGAAGGCAAACTGCTAACACAAATCTCATTAAGCAAGGCAGTTCGTTATCTCGCACGAAACGTTATTACCTTACTTAAGTAAATTCTTTTTTAAATTAAAATATTCGCGGATTAATGTGGATGGTAGTAGTAGCCTACGAAGGTACTCTTAAACCGCTACCTTCTCTCCTACTCGGCTTCATGTACTCCGTGATTAATTAAAAATTGATGTACTTGTCCGCTAAATTACTACCACCTTCTACAGAGAACTGAATTAGGGAGGCTGTGCTTCAGCATGCAACGACATTAAGATTGCTAGAGTGTGGATCTCGCTTTAATTCCTGTGACCTGGTAGACATGGCCCATGACAAATCGTTTCCATCTGCTTCGAGACGTAAAAGCAAAGTCGTGTTATTCTCAGCTTTTTCTTTCTTCACGCATAATTCAGATCATTGGCAGTGAGATTTTCTTTTTCATTGAAGAATTTAACTCTACGTTTCTACAGATACTGAAATTATAGCAAACCCTAACCCTTCCATGGGTTATTGGAAGTCACAATTTTATGAGGGAAAGAAAGAAACTTCTATTCCTCTGCAATATCATTACATTGTATTGAATACATATTATAAGCAAATATTCTACAACATGTATCAATTTAATCTTCGCAGAGCATACCTTTATATTACGTTCTGAGCAGAGGAAGTTTCCATATGGCTGAATATTGCATCACTTTGTACCCAAATTAATGTTTTGTTGAATTTAAGTTCTAAAAAATATAACTGATCTTTCAGTGCAAAATTGATGTTTTTCAGAGCATTATTTGGCCGCCACTTACAGTGGAATAAGATTTGAAGCAATTTCGCTGAATAACAGACTCATGGGGTCGATTGCTAAAACGGAGTCTTGATCGCGGTTCGAAGCAGCGGTTTTTAATCCGTGGCCGAGGTTCGAATCTCTATGTGATTTCTAGAACGAAGACCAGGCACGGTCTGGATAGAAAAGCCTCTTGTTTTACAACTGGTAACATAAAATATAATCGATGATTCTTAGTGTTACGTAAATATATTTCCGCAGAAACAAAAGAGTATTATAACTGGGATATACTCTGCCCCAATATTTGTTTATATACCGACAAAACTGATGTTAATAAAATATACACGAAAAAATAAAACCCAGGAAGAAAAATGATCTCTGGAAGCTAGGAGAAGCCGAATCAACTTCTGTGACAGTTTTGCTTTCCACAACTTTGTAAAAATGGCACTAGCCCCATTTTTCACGGAGCCTTTCGTAATGTTCTCTTCTCTTGTAATTCTTGCTCCTCACATAGACCGTGCAGCAGCCTTAAGATACTCGTATATTCTTCTTGAAGTGCTGTAGTGTCTCAGTAGTTATATCGTAACAAATCTATTACAAATCTGCCGGGTGGAGCAGTCAGTAGGGCACCGGCTTTACTTCTCCAAGATCGCGGGTTCATTGCTGGTCCAGATAGATAGCATATATGTGCAGTTTAATGTGACAGTTCCTTGTCTGTAGATTTGCAGGCATGTAAAAGAACATATTCGGGACAAAAAATTCACCGACGACTATCACCGACCTAAGTCGCAGTAACTTCGAGCCGACTTATCAATATTTATGATGTTTTTGTTGTTTTTCACAACTTTGTATAAACGGAACTAGCCCCATTTTGAATGAAGCCTTTTATAAAACGTCCTCTTGCATTTCTTGTTATTCACATACACGATGCATCTGCATGAAGATGTAGTCTTCTAGATGTGATGTATCTAAATAGTTATATTTAGGATATCTTGATATAAATGTACCGGTAGTCATATAAAATAAATTATATTACAAGCCAGTCTTGATGACGTCGTCAGTAGGCTATACCTACTAAATCTTCAAACCTGTCAGTATATTAATTTTATACTAAATCCATTTTATACTAAAGCCAGTATCAACATCAGGAAGCCTCAAGTCATTTGTGACAAAAACTTGCCACAGGAATCAACTAAAAGTAGAAAGTATATATGCAATTTTTCACATCAACATAGTGTTAAAAAAATGTGTGAAATATGTCTCCTCGAGACAATTTTGTTTCAACTAAACTGGAAATAAGATTGACGGAGTTTGAAACCGCACGAGTTTGTATATCGCCACTGCGTTGGTATCTCATATTGAGAACGCCAAGTGGTATACCGGGATATGAGAGTCAGTTGGAGAACTTTGGAGAACTTAATGTTGTACCGGCATGTTGCCATGGTAGCTCAATTGGTATGAGCAGCGGCACGGAGAGCCGAAGATCATGATTGAAATCCCGGCTATGGCATTGGATTTTTCGGTCTGACTTCACCTTTCCACTCTAGCCTACACACGGCCAGTGTGAAAGAAATATCATTCCTTTAATATACGCACTTATAACGTCCATTGGACAAACGCTTTTGATTCCGGACCAAATCGGAGTAACGCCCAATTAACGGTTTAAAAATGGTAAATTATCACAATACTACACTCTTTCTTTCTTTATCTTAGTTTGACCTCTCCCGTATAGGTTTTAAGCGACCCAAACCGCCTGGGCCTTACAGAGACCTGTCGGGAGAGGGATTATCTTTGCACAACATACATACTTTTTTGACCAGACAAGGACATGGAGGATGAGTGATCAGCCCAATGCTGGGGCCACCTCCGAGACAACACGAACACATAGTACGAGACTTACCAATCACACACTCCAAACATGGCGAGGATGGGATGAAGATGATAATGACGGCCAGATAATATCTGGGGACCACAAGGGTCTGAATTTCCCCAACATTTGTCTCACAAGTGAGGGAAAACCACAGAAATAACTCCACCTAGGTAATTTGTCCCGACCAGGAATCGAACCCGGGCCCGCTGCGCATCCTCTACGCCACAGTGGTGGACACAATACTATACTCACTGACATAAATGTTTGCCAACTTCCAGATGAACCAGAAACTTGAAATTTTGAATATTTGTAGCTTAAAGATTGTATTAAAAAACGACAGATTTTTTTTATCCCCGAAAAACATTAAAAATTGCGGAGGCAACTTCAAGGTCGGTGTAGACCTTCAAGGCTTAGTAGCCAAGCGGTAAGTTGTAAATAAAAACCAACTGCACCAGCAGTAACGGATTTTAAGAGATCTACAAGTCTGGTCCTATGACTTTTTGTGTATCTCCATTGTTTATATGTGAGAATTTTTTTGTGAGAAATAAATACACTACTACTACTACCTTAGATTGAGTTATTTTTTTTAAAGTAAATTTTGTATATTATTTTCCTCATATTATGTAATTTCTGACATACTTATAGGGAATATTGAATCGTAAAATTCGGTAGAAATATTGACAAATACCACAGCCATAAGCGTGCAAAACCTGGTGTTTCTAGTTGACCCATAAGTGTGGAGAAGCTGGTTGGATAGCTCTGACGTCATTCACATCTAACATTGCAATGTGAATAGGTTTTTAATAACTCTAAACGTCCACTTATTAACACTGATGTTTACTCACTTTCAGCAGAGCTAGAGTCTTGAAGTTTGTGCACACTTATAGCTTTTGGCCTATAACCGATGTGAAAATTCCAAAATATTCAAATTTTCAACTGTTTACCTTCCAAAAGAAATTTTGAACGGCTTCAGATGTTTTGACAAAAATAAAGGAATAGGCCTATTGTTGACGGACCAAATTCTGTTTTGAATTCGTTCTTTTAATATTCTAGTTATCCCACTTATTTATTCACATGTGCTTATCATACTTTCTCTAGTAACCGTGGCTTAAAACTCAATAGTTTCAGAAATATTGCTTATTAACTCAAACTGGCACTTTATCATATAAGTTTACCTGATCTTATTATTATTATTATTTGACATTATCATATTACATGGAAAGTCATATCCAATGGTCTTCAACGCGCGGACCTGGGGTTCGCATCCTTAATTCTTGGCGGGCCGCGACCAAATAGGCTACTAATTTGAAATATAATGGCCATGTTGGCATTTTAGTGACAAAGAGGCAGTGTCAGGTTTCACATTAAATTCAAGAATGTTATGTGCTTTGTGTTTTTATTAACATTGCAAAGTGGAAGGCAAAATATAAAACACACAGATGTGTAATGTTAAGTACTCCCTATAGTTAAATAAATCAATGCGTCCCGCTAGCCTTTCACCAAAAAGAAAATGGCCCTTTAGTTAGAAAACCATTACCACACCACCATGATTATCATTAGTCTATCATAATGACCGCCATTAGATTATTTTACTTTTTTGCATAATATAGGCGTACGCGGTACAGAGAAAGTATTGTGATCGTGACAAAGAATAGAAATCGAGATAACACCGGGAAAACATGTTTCACGATGCCTTGAAACCGAAAAAGTGTTTGTCGAATGACGTCTGTCTGTCTATCTGTCCTGCAAGCGTAGCGAGTAAATGGTTCATTGCATTTTCTTATTTTCTTGAATTGAAGGCTTTTTTTCAGAATTTCATCGAACCGGAAAGAATCTGGTTACTGTAAGTGAATATTAAGGGGATATTTCTTGAAAACTAGACGTAAATTTCAAAACTTCTTTGTATATGGCTAATAAAACGGCAATATTGGTTTTCCTGTAATAATTACGTAGAGGGTACTTTACTTTCTTTACTTTTGTCAATTTTTTCTCCATTACAGTAGGTGTGATATGAATGCTTCAGACAGTAAAGTTGTAGAGGATGTTAAATGGACATTTTTGTCATACACATTTCTTTATAAAATTAATAGGTAGGTCTATCAAGGTCAAGACTAAATAATATAAATTAAATGCAGAACATAGGCTACATTTAAATTATGATGATATTATTTTGTTTCCCCCGTAACAAGAAAAGTATAATTAATTTATTGTTGTGTCAGGCCTGAGTTGTAACGAACACAATCCAATCCGAGCGAGGTGACCTGGGTAATAAGTCTTGGGTTCAAATCTCAAACCTAATGGCCAGCCATTTGACTTTGGGGTTTCAAGTTTTCTTCATTCGCAAAAGCAAAAGCCACACTTGAAGGATTTGTTTACTTTCCATAACTCATCGCCGCTATGTCACCCAATATCATAAGCCTAATCCTTTAAACTAAATATTAGTCAAGAAGACTTCACCGAAACCGTAGAAACAGATGCACACGAATATATTATTACAAGAGCCTACTGGTAAACCTAAACACGTGATATGGATATTATAAGGAAGTTTTGCATAAATTTTGACTAGCACATACCATTTTCTTTCGTAAATGTTAAAACCTCAATAATTCAAGTCTTAGGGCTAACAATTAGATGGTGAGAAAGTTTGTGCAACATATTATTTTGCACCGCTTTTTATTGCTGTGATTACCTATATAATGATCAAACTCGTGATTTTCGGAAGAATTTAGCAAGCAAGGACGAAAATTCCATTTGGAAGGGATCATAATTGACATTCCTGTAGACAATTCGGGTGGTAGGTTTCCATATTTTTGAAGAGGTTGTGCACTGCTTGTCTTCTGGAGTACTGAAATGCTCCTGGGCTTGGCTAAATGAAATTGTTGTTTCATTAGAATACGCTTCATGAACGATAAAACCGGTTTTGTATTTCTATGATATCAGTTTTCTAAGATGTCTTACTGGTGTATCGTATCTGTGTCTTTCTAGTTGTAACAGATGTTCTAATTAGATATTACTTTTTTCCCTTCCTCTTTACACGTTCTATGTGCTATTTTGAAATACTTCCTTTCATGGGGTATCAAAGTTAAAGCATTGCCAGTGTTTTGTTAATATTCTCATTATTTGTTGGTCCCATAGGAGTTCAGATTCTTTGTTCTGACTGGTTTTGCTTCATGGTAATGAGATGTTTCTGTTGTAGTTAGATTATTGTGCATTTTTTCGTGAGTTAATGTCAATCTGTAGACATCAAGGCGAGGCATCATACGCGTTCTCAAGCACAGGGCAACCTTCGTGGGTTTGAGTGTATATTATACTGTATACGTGCAGCGGAGATAAAGGGCACTATGTCACATACATGGAACATAAACCTGCAATAAGCTTTTTTATCTATGTTTGTGACCCTTGAGATTTATTAATATATATATATAGGCTACATAATGCAAACCTTTCACATCTTTTTAACATCCAGTTTCCAAATTCGGATTTTTATTTGTTTGGAAAATAAGGATTTTAATTTTTTTTACCAAAACACAACGATGCAAAATGGTACCCTTTCTCACTGGCTCTACTTAGGTCAGAGCTTTTGAGACAGTGGAAAAGATACATATTTTAGGCTCTAGAACCGCGCCTAAGGTAAACAAGGAGTCTGCCTCACTCTATTATTTTGTAGATACGAGTACTGTGCTAGAGTGAGACAGATTTACTTTTTTCTTTAGGTCCGGTTCTAGGGAGGACAATATCTACCCATTCCACTGACTCAAAAGACTCTGACCAAGTATAGCTTATTATTATGTTTAGGATAAAGTGCCTTGCACATTAGAAATTAGCTTGAATTGATATGTAATAAAAGTATGTAAAGACATCAATTTCATTAAAAAAAATGGACAAATACCCCTATTACGTTTATTAGAGTTCAGTATATTCTAAGAAATGGTATTGCTTAGTTTTCAGTTTGTCCATCCTTAGTCAAAAAATCCCATAACCTATAATATGCATATGAAAACGCATATGGGATTTTAAAAGGGCAAATTTGTGTAACTTAGCCAGTTTTTCTATTAACCTAAATAAATGCTTGAAAAAATCCGGCTGGTATACCTTTTTATGCTTAACACAAGAGATTCTTTTTTTACCTCAAACAGTATTTTGCTGAAAGAAACTAAAATTAAGCCCTTCTTGTCATTGTCTGTTTTCTATTAAATCCTTTATAAGAATGTTTAGAATAATCAGTTCCTAAGAAATTTACTAGAAATTAATTAATGAGTGCCGATATATGTTGTAGAAAATTACGCCATTTGATTAAAAGACTATATCGTCGCACTAGATGTGTACATCTCTTTTCTTTTTACTTCCTCTGCTCGTACCATAGGTATTATAGGTAGAGGAAGTATTGTTTTCGACCCCCAAATTCGAAGTTGAGTTTTAACATAAATAGTCTACAAGTTTTGATGTCCCTGAATCAAAAAATATAATTTTTTGAAACATGCATGTGTGTGTGTCTGTGTGTCTCTGTGGATGACTGTGAACAGTCTAGCTTCAGAACGGGAAATCGTATGAACACAAAATTTTGCATTTATGTCAGGTACCTTCTGAAGATGTGTCCCGAACATTGGCGACAAGTTTCTCTTATTTTTAAGGGGACTCTACATGAATAAATTTTCGTTTTTCGCGATTTTCTCGAAAACGGCTCTAACGATTTTTTTTTAAATTTTGCACATGGGTTGCTTATACTAAGAACTAAAACTTTTATTTGAAACATTTTGTCGAAAAAAATTCTTGGAAGGGTAGTTATAAGCTACCCGACCTGAATACGCGCTCTTTGCAATACGGCTTCTTGTAACGGAAGATCGTACGAAAACAGAATTTTGTATTTGGGTAAGGTACCTTTAGGGGATGTGACAAGAAGATTGGTGACGACTTTCTCTTATATTTAAGGGGACTTTACATGCAGAAAATGTCGTTTTTTGGGGATTTTCTCAAAAACGGTTCTAACGATTTCCTTTAAATTTTGTACATGGAGTGCTTATAGCCTACCAAGAGCTAAATCTTTTATTTGATGTTCTTTTCCAAAAAAATTTCTGAAGGGTGGTTACAAGCCACCCACTGTTTGTAGAAACTTTGTCTTTCCTAGTGATCGATACGCGCTCTTTCACGGCCTCTTATTCTATATAAGAATGTAAAGTGAGGAAGTTGTATTGTTGGCCATGAATAGAGTAAAGAAATATCTGAGAGCAATATTCGATAAATTTCGGAAATTATTCTTAATGGCGGAAAGTTCAATAAACGTTTGCAGTCACTTTTTTTTTTAGTTTGTCTATAGCCTGCGTTGTTAGTCGCAACATTCAAAGAAGAGGCTATAATGTAAAGGGTGCGGCAGAGGAAACGGACGTTTTTCAAATAACCATAACTCAGAAGATTTTCAAGTTAAACAAAATTTAATTGCACAGAAATGTAGCTTGTATAATGCAGTTTCTGTTGACTATTTCAGAATTACCTCCGAAAAATAACGTCCGTCAGGCGACGACCTTCTTTCTGTAAACACTCTCGTAACCTCACTTCGAAATTCTGCATTGCTCTTCGCAACATTTCTTCCTCCACATTAGTGATTTCTGCACGAACTAACTCTTTTAGTTCTTGGATGTTGCGGGGTTTGTTTAAGTAAACGTTTGATTTGAGGTAACCCCACAAATAATAGTCACATATGGACTAGTCAATGTCGTCAAAACGGGAGATCACAAGTTGAGGAAACATGTCGCGAACCACTTGAATTGATGCTCTCGCAGTATGCGCTGTGGCACCATCTTATTGGAACCAAATTTGCTGCAGGTTTACTCTTCGTCTGCGTAGTTCCGGAAGCAGGAACCTGTTGAGTATTTCAATGTAGCGTGCTGAAGTCACTGTCACTGAGGTATTGTCCTCTTCAAAAAAATAAGGACCGATGATTCCAAATTTAGCAACACCACACCACACTGTTACTGGATATACCCAGAAGAAGGCCACAACATGAGGGCCGAAACGTCGGTTTTAGACATGATGACACGGCGCCACCCGGACAGTCAAGGTTATTATTAATGAGATTGCATGTTAAAAAATTCCATTGTTGCGTCACTTGACGGCATTTATTTTTCGGAGGTAAATCTGAAATAGTCAACAGAAACTGCATTATACAAGCTTCAATTCTGTGTAATTAAATTTTGTTTAACTTGAAAATCGTTATTTGTTATAGTTATTGTATTTATCGCATAATTAGCGTAAAATTGCGTCTTGCATTTCTGTACAATGATAATATGTAAATACTGTTCTTTTTTATTTCAGGCTGGATACTTAGGCCCAAGGTTCTTAAATACTAAAGGTTAGTCCACTTGCCAAAGAATAAAGAATAAAACAGCTGATCTTATTGAAAAGTGTTGGTAATGACTACACGTGGAGCGATATTTTATCGACTGTCTCGCCATTGGCTATCTCACTTACAAAAACACAAGTACTGTCTAGCTAAGGTTCTTAAATACTAAAGGTTAGTCCACTTGCCACCCTGAGCGGTCATTGGCTGAGGGGTGTGACGTGGCAAGGGTGGCAGGCAGCCTGTCTCTAATAAGAAGTGAATGGAAAACAGATGGTTTTTAAACTTTAATATTTAATTACAGGCAGCGACTATCAAGTGTTCTAACATGTCAACCGAAAGTATAATAACTATTCTGTTAGGTTATGTGGTAGAAATTGTAAAAATCGATCTGGTTTGGTTTAAAAATCGTAGTTATTGAAGCTGTTTTTAGAGGCAGGTAATGTCAAGATAATTTGAATGTATTTAAGTGTTTCATGAGACTACAATAATACGGGACTATTTCTATTGTTCTTATTCGAAATAGGCAGGAAATATGATCCACATTGTTAAATTAATTTTAATACTTCACTAATAAAATACTGTAAGTTATAATTATGTATACACTACTTGCAGGAAAAATGGAAGAATTAATCTAGGAACATAGTACTAATGAGGCCTGTATTAGTTTTCTGAATTGTCATAAGGTAATGTATCTAGTAGGGTACACTTTCACCAGACAATGGAAGTATTTTTATACTACGCACCAACTCGTTCGTTTTTACGCTATTTAATGACAGGGGTGTACGAGTACTATAGTTTAGCCTTGTAACCGTCCCCAGTGAGCCGGAATTTTCTCCCTCAGTAGAGGGAGCATGTAAATCTACAGACATAGGTATGATTATATAAAATATAAAAAAATATATATGCACATATAAATGCCACCGACCCTGATCGGGATTGAACCTGCGACCATGGGAACAGAAAGCTAGTGCCATACAGACTGCGCCACCTAGGACTACTACGTAAACTAAATTTTAGCAATGATTAAAATTATTATATTACTATTTATCATATCATATCATATCACGAGAGATTACGAGTTTATCGATAGATTCACGACTGCGCAGCAGGGTTGGATTTATTAAGACTATTCCATTAATAACATATAACGGATTTTATAAATAATATATTATAATTATAAATATTTATTTCTGGTTTGCTTAAAATAAAATCGTTAATAGTGTCAGCTGTCACATCAAACTAAACTAAATTAATGCTAAACTAAGGCTAAACTAAATTAATGAACAAACTTCATTATGGAATACTAAGCAATGCTACCAACGAAGTAGTGAGAATAGAGTTAACCTCAAAATTAAGATAATTTAAAATCGGAACAAAATAAAAATATTTTTTTTTTCAAGAACGTAGGCCTAATCTATCTGTAAATTGCCACTCTACTTAAATGTGCATTGGTTAAAGACATAAGTTTCTTCTCCGATGGATTTTCTCATATTGATAGCCTAATCTGCTGCGTTTGAGCTGCCCTAGTCAATTCAATTCAATTGTACTTAGGTTCTTCACAAAACTTTTAAATCTGAATCCATATGCATTTTATATTTCTTTAAGTTTTATGTGGTTTAGTTTCCTTTATGGAAATATCAATTTCGTCAACAGACGCATTACATAACTTTCAGTTGTTTGCCCACTTCAAGATGGGCCAAAAACTTGAAATTTGACTTGATTCTTTAGCCTGCGACCGACGGGAAAACTCCGAAAAGTTCAAACTTTTAATTGTTTATCCCTGGAAAAATTTAGGGTTTCCAATCACTCACTGCCAAAAATGTTTACCCACCTCCAGATGAGATAAAAGCTTGACATTTGGCACACTTACAGCTTTTAGCCTGTAACCGAAGGGAAAATTGCGGAAAGTATTTTTGTTTATTTTTTTACCCCCTTAAAAACCTCACGATAGTTCCACATTTTTTAGGTCTACTGTGGGTAAACATTCTAAATAGACGAACTCTACTCCGATACAGTGTCAGTTCATGAAACAACTTTCGCGAGAATCTTCCCGTAGATTTTGGGACAGAGCCCAGAACAAGCAAAGCTAGTTTCTATATAAGTTGTGACTGGAGGTCAGTACGATACAGGTATTTACATTTTCTGCAGTATGGAATCAATATAATGAACAATGATTAATAACATAATATTATTACAATACATGTATATTGTATGACTACTATCAATTAAAAAGAATATTAACGTAATACTGACTACATATAGGCCTACCACAAATATTGTTGTAGACCAACTTCTGCACAATCTAATGTACAATAGATCCTAATTTGAACTAATAATACGTGATTCTCGCGTCTTAGCTATAAAAAGGAAAATTATTATAGGAGTGTCTATAAGAAAATAATAGCGCAGTGTGACCCAGGCTTTCATTACCCGAGGTAAAGTTGTACTTGCCTATCTATCTAAACTGGAAATCATTCATGGAAACTTCAAATTACTCATTTGACATACCTTACACAGTCTTAAGCTTGATTCTAGTAAATTATTTTCAATGCCATTTATCTTTTTTAATAGCTTTCAAAGGTGAAAAGCACATATGTATTTTATATTTGCTAGTTATAAATAATTATAACTCACAGATTTTTTAAAACCGTGCATTGAATGACTGAGAAATGATGTACACACTCTACATTAAAGTCAATCGATATTACTTATTTACAGTATTATGATAATAATATAGGTAAAGCTGTAGTTAGTGAAGGATTAAGAAAAACATAACATTTCCTCCATATTTCGAATAACAACGATAGAATAGTCTTGTCTCGTTCAAGTATATTACATTAAGTTAGCTCGACATCATCTCAGACTCAATCTAAACCTCTAAAAACAGCTTCAAAAGATACCATTTTAAACCAAACCATAAAGACTTTTACTATTTCTCCCACATGGGCTAGTAGAACAGTTATTATACTTGAGGTTGAAATCTTACAACACGAGATACTTGCTGTCTATAATTAAATATTATTTTTTTAAATCAGCTGTTTTCCATTCACTCCTTATGGGTGAGGGTTGATCTGCCAACCTAATGACGTCACAAGACAAAACCGCGCGGCTGGAGAAAGTTTGAAAACATGGCCAAGTGGCACCCCCGTGAATTAGGCCTATTATGTATACTAACATGCTAAATTTTATTGGGGCAGAGGAAGTTATGTGACTTTCACATAAGTTTTTTTTTCTTTTTGTAATAATTGAGTACGCTGTGCTCGCGATATTGTAAGCCCATCTAATATAGGCTACAGGGGAGAGCATTGATAGCAATGATACATTACACTGTAGTCTACATTTCACACTCAAACACACTGTATACCTATTTATGCCCCCCGTAAATTTGGGATTGTGTCTCCGTGAACATCCAACGCCACCTAATAACAGACCGTATTCAATTGTGAAGGTGTCCTTGCTCGGTAGCTATCTTGATTCATTTGTTTACGACTGGAAGTGATCTGATTTTTTATTTCCTCTGCCCGTACCATAGGAACTATAGATAGATGAAGTATTGTGTTCGACCCCAAATTCGAAGTAGAGTTTTTAACATGAATACACGTTTTGAGGTTCCCTGAATCTAGAAATACTATTTACAGAAACATGGCTTTGTGTCATTGTGTGTATCTGTAAATAGCCTAGTTCCAGAACAGAAAATCGTATGAAAATAAAATTTTGTATTTGGGTTAGGTACCTTCTGAGGAAGTGAAAGAAGATTGGTGACGACTTTCTTTTATTTTTAAGGGGACTTTACAATAAGAAAATTTTGTTTTTCGCGATTTTCTCGAAAGCTGCTCTAACGATTTTTAAAAAAATTTTGTACATGAGGTGCTTATAATTTTAAAACTTTTATTTGAAACATTTTTTCTAAAAAAATCTGTGAAGGGTAGTTATATGTCATCCACGTTTGTAGAGACTCGGTCTTGCCTGGTGAACAATAAAGTTTTGCATCAGGTTCAAACTATTTTACAATGTGGTCTCTTGTTCTATATCAGAATGTGGATGAGAAAGATGTATTAGCCATGCTTAGAGTAAAGAAAGTTACGTGTGTGCATTAATCAGATTTAATTTGGGTTTTGTATACTTCGGGGACGCGATACGATGTAGTAACGACATTCTCTTCATTTTTACAACAAATTTAAAGGTTGATAATATCATACATAAATATTAGATCTACACTAAAAGGCAAACTTTCATTTGGGCACGGGAAGTTTTTTTCCTTTTTCTAAAGTAAACAGAAGGGGATCATGAATGTATGCCTAAACGAGGAAAGCATTGAATAATATGACCGAAACTCAATATGTGAGTTTTGGGGGGGCTCGGGAACTTGAATCTGAGGTCTGTTTTCCCCGGGAGGCGCACTTTAATGTTGAAATGCACCTCGAAACCGGGTTTTTAGTTTTTAATGATCAATCTTGTTAATTTGTTGTGTATGGTTTTAGTAAGGATCATAAATCTGTAGTAGCCTACGCTTTAATCGTTTCATTTCAATCGAATCTGTTTGCCCATATAACGGCACAAGATTCGTTTAATTATTTATATTTATTAGGTAAAACATTATAATTAAGAATAAAATCATGTAATTCATGTAAGAAGACGTAAGTGTTAATAAATATGTTTTAATTATTTTCTGTTAAATGATTTAAATAAAACATTTAGCCGTTGAATAAATAAACGCGGGCGAAGCCGCAGGCAACTGCTAGTTGATAACAAATTTTCCCATCTTTTGTGTAGGTCTATAGCCGGTTCGGCAAGCTATCCCTAGGCCTATATACCATTTCTCGCTTTGCTCGTTGGGGGCTCAGCGTCCAAACCCCTAGTGAGGTTCTCGGGAAAGCTGCTGTCTTTTAACCTGTTGCCTTGTGGTCATAAAAAAAAACCTAAAAAAATGCTGGAAGACCTTAGGACATCTTCGTGGGGACCTCCCGAATGCGGGTCCAAGACGTTAGTATCTCGACCACCCCGTTAGGTTTACGGAAATAATTATATCTAAACTTTGAGAGCCCTACGTGAACACTGTTTGATAATACCGTTGCCATGGAAAGCAAGCCCTTTTTGGGGGTTTTTATGACTAAAAATTAAAAAATAAACTTTTTGGAATTTTCCTGTGGTTTACAGCCTAAAAGCTATATGTGTACCAAATTTCAAGTTTCTAGCTCATCTGGAAGTGGGCAAACATTAATGTAACTGAGTGAGTGAGTGCGTCAGCCATGAATCAAGAATCAAGAATTTGGCTTTATATTATAGGGAGGTTGTGAAATAAACATGGCAAAGCAATTAACCTTATTAATTGTCATAGGTAATGCCACGAGTGACTTGAAAATCGTCGATAAATTTAGAAGAGTTCCAAGTGACAAGTTGCAATTATAATGACTAATAAACTAATAATATACACAATAATTAATAAAATGCATTGAAATTAAATTATTTTAATTGCATATTATATTGACACGGACGTTTACTGTTAAAAGGCATTCATGACATAATTAATGTGGCTGTTTTTGTGAACAAACCACGATCAGTTAATAAACGTTCATTTATTCAAGTATTCTTTCCTGAAATTTAATGACGAAGGTATCTTACATGTACCTAAAACTTAATACGTTATTGTCATTCATTACCTTACACCTTACACTACTTCTCCACATAGTCACCGCCTTTATTCAGGTACTTGCTTAACCAGAAACCAGTTTTACCTAAAACAGAATTATTTACATTGTTATTGTAGTTCCTAGCTTTGCATACAGGTATGTACTGTTTCTTAATATATAATACTATGCATGTATTAACAGATCCAGATGTTCAGCTAGACGATTTAGACGAGCCCAATCGAAAGGGAAAGAATGATTAGCCTGTCTCTTCGGAGTAGACTATACGGAGGGTGTGGTCCGGCCACACATAGCAAACAAATTCAAGATCTGATCGCATCATTTGGATGGAAATAATTCGACCATCCTCCTTATAGTCCGAATTTGGCACCAAGCGATTTTCATCTGTTTCTTCATCTGAAGAAATTCCTTGGTGGAAAACATTTCAACGACGATGATGTTGTGAAACGTGAAGCGCAGACTTGACTTTCATCACAAGGCTGCATCATTCTTTGACGAAGGCATACAAAAACTGGTTTCCCGTTACGGAAAGTGCCTGAATAAGGGTGGTGACTATGTGGAGAAGTAGTGTAAGGTGTAAGATAATGAATGATAATAAAGTATTTGGAAAATTATGTTCTGTGTGTATATATATATCTGTGTGTGAGCAAAAGGAGATATGAAAATAATCTATAATTATATGTGCAATGAAGAAGCATTTTAAATCCGGTATAATAAAACATTCAATATTAAGAACACGATATTACTAGTCATACTGAAGAGGTTAATCTAAAAAATAGCTGATGAAAAGAGGTGCCTAGCGCGACTATCATCGATGGCAAAATGATCGAGATATTATTAGGATCAGATTACACATAACTTATAATATATCGATTATCCCGCCATAGGCCATTTTGTTAACATTGACACAAATAGTGATGTGTTTTATTCATTTTCATGGTTATAAATATTCATTCCATGCTTGATTCTGTGAGTATTCGCTAAATACTGTAGTTACAATAAATATACTCGAGATCTGGATTTCCTCAAGATAAATTTACGAAACCTTCGATGCTCGTGAATTTATCGGTTAAATGCTACCTCTCGTTACATTGCGCATTATAATTTCTATCCTATTGAACCTTTGACTAAAGTCACGCTTGATCATCCAGCTAAAAGGTAGGAGTGTTCTCCATTCCCGTGACTGTAGTTGTAAGAACATAAAAATTGTTCTGCGGTTGAATTGCAGACAAAATTGCTGAGAGCGAGTCAGACAGACGAGCACATTATTTTCTGCTTTTGTTGGAGTCAAGGGAGTGAAGTATGTGGCGTCGCAAACGTCATAGGCACTGTTGTCATCATTTCCGCAAACGAGATTAAATCTAGAAACATTTCCTTTAAAACGTCAAATTCATTTCCGTAACAAATAAAACTTCATAATATGAAAAATTGAAATGTAAAAAGTGCGGCCACATTCATGTCTCGTAAAAATAAACCTCCAAACAAATGAAGGTAAATGCTTTCACATGTTACTTCCTGCTACACAAACTTGGCGTAGATATATTATATGAGCTTTAGTCGGGTAGGCTGTATTGAGATCTTGCTAGTACTGTCTAGCTCTAACACACTATGAAAATCTTCATTTATCCTTCTTTCATTGGGATTAAAAAACAATTAAAAAACCTGCATTTAAAAATGTAAAACAGATTAACATAACGTAATTCATTAGTAGAAAGTGTATTTGGTCATCTCTGTGGTTACATTAATGTAGGCAATAATGGTAACGAAGGCAATGAAATTAGTAGCAAATCAATTCACTGCTGAGATTCTACCGACTGAATTTATATTGACTATTGCATTCATACGCCGCGAGTTTGCTATTGACCAATAACGTTTAGCAATTCCTCGGATATAGACCAGCCACGATCGTTTATCTAATAATATGCTTCTTCGAATTGCAAGAATGCAATTTTATATTATAAAACGTCAGATAACTATATGAGGAATAACTTGAGACAGGCTTTTTTGACAGACAGCAGCATGTACTCACCCTCTCTCTCGCACAGGGGCTGGTTTACGGGGTCGATGGCATTGGTGTAATCCCTTCCATGTCCAGAAGAGAATCAGCAGCGGCCTCTTCACATCCTTCATTTTCGCTATCCGTTTCTTGTAGGTCGATAACAAATTGATCAATTACTTCGTCCATTAAACCATCTTCTTCCCAGTAAAATTGTTCCTCCTGTTTTACATGTTCACACGCCATTTTCCAATTTTCCGGCGTCACTTTCAACAAAGAATTTTCAAACAAACGTTTTACGTCACTACACTTTAATGTTAAATTGTGTTTTGCGACATCGTTCTTTACTTGGGCCCAAATTATTCAATCGCGTTGAAGTTGCAATGATACGGTGGAAGACGAATTACGGTATGTCCTGCTAACTCCGCGATTGTATCGATTTCATATTTCCTAAATCTATCTTTCTTCAGTTTGATAATGTCATATAACACTATTTTCGTAGCCCGTGGGTCATAATCAATATTATTTTCCCGTAACCATTTCTGCATGTCTCCTTTTAGAGTCGATGATGTGGGAGCCTTATTTAGTTGTACGGAGTGATAGGCGCGTTGTCCATTACTATGACGCTGTGTTGGGGAATATTTGGTAGAAGCTTATTTAAAAACCAATTTTTGAAAACAGAAGCGTCCATCTCCTCATGGTAGTCCTTCGTTGATTTAGACTAGAAATACAAGAGGGCATTTGGAATAAATCCCTCAGAACAGCCTGCATGTACGATGATAAACCTTTGTCCTTTACCTATGGGCACGTTTAGAGGTGAATCAACTTCGCTGTCGGATTTCTGTTGTAACCACAACTTTGCTGTAGTATGGTTCACGTTCAGCCAAGTTTCGTCAGCGTGGTGTTAGGCCTTTTTTTGCCAGGGGTTCTAATTTTGGTGCCTGTGCTTTCTGCATCTTTCTTTTGATTTAAAATTCTATACACACTTGCTCGGGATATTCCAGTCGCAGTTGTAGTTCTTTTCATGACGTCAGCAACTGATATTGTAGATTTTCCATTTCTTAACGCATTGAACTCCTCGGCAAAGAACTTGTGAACATTTATTATAATTTCTCTTACGTCCGACTGCAAAGCTTTCCCTTTTGTCCCAACACCCGTTTGCATAATAACAACAACCAAAACAAATATTAATACATATGGCAATAGGGTAAATATGTCTATGTTTTGAAACATTTTCAAACGACGGGTTTTAACACCGAAAATGAAACAGGAGAACCACACTAACACAACAATAAATACTGTAACAGTAATACGAAAAAAACAAGGGAAAGTAATTATTACGATTCGCAATATTGGAACGACACCGACAAACTGACACACTGCCCGACACTGATGCCAGATGCCACTGGAATGCACTTGTCGCGAGGGTCTGTTTTTCAAAGAACAACTCACACCCCTACTACACTACCCAAAAACGAAGCAGGTAGCAGTCTCAAGTTATTCCTCATGGACTTTTTTTCTAATAGCCACGTAAGACATCAACGTGCGGTGATTAATATGTCACATGCTGCAAGTGAACACAATGAAAACACATTATTTTATACAACATAAGTTGTTTCGAAATTGAAATAATATAAATGTCCATTGATTTGAAACAATTTCGATTCGGTGCAAGCCTGTTCTTGTGCTTTTATGGCGTTTTGATGTAAGAGATCTACGACACTCTCCATGTTGTGATAAGCACTATTGGTAGCATTGGAAACTCGGATCGATTCATCGAATCGTTTCATGGACTGCACATTCATTTAGATTACCGTGATCTTACGGCTGACAGAATATTGCCCACTAAGTAAAACAATTATTATTATTTACAAAAGCCATTAGGCCTATATTTTATTCATGGAATAGTGTTAGCTCGAAGCTCGTTCTCGCAAATTTATCGATAAACTCGTTCTCGCAAATATATCGATAAACTCGTAACCTCCCGTGGGATTACCTACGAAAATACAGAGCCTGGTGCTTTCCACTGAATGTTTATATGAATGAAATATTCAAGTTTTATTGCAAATAAAATAATAATTCCTTTATTGCAACAAAATATTATGATGAATAGAGCAACGGTGGAATGACATATGGCAGGGGAAACAGGAGCACCCCAAGAAAACCTGCTCCGATCCCTTTTGTTCACCACATATTCCACATGGATCCACTGAGATTCGATCCCGCGCCCCAGCGCAGCGGTGGGAGGCGAGCAATCTAACTACTCATCCATGGGAGCTGTTTAACTGGTGTTGCTGAGCGTGTAATACTACATTCATTTGTCCATAATTGTTATTTCCGATTCATTTACTTCCGTTACAGGTGAATTTAGCAAGTGGCACTGATTTTAAAAGATGTTTAGGCTACACGTCAATAAATACTGTATGTTATAAAGAGTATTTCAATCGCAGGTCACTTTTTCAAGTCCATCAGTAAAAGTTAAGTCAATTGCCTGTCAATGAGTATAGCCTTAAACTTTTTCATTTTTAAAATAATTTTCCCTTTTTCCCTTGATTCCTCTCTGGCGGCGCCCGTGATGGGGGCAGCCTGTTTGATTTGATTTGTTTGATTTTAAGGGCTTCATCTTGAGGAAACGTATATCTAGCACCATGGCTCTAACTCAATTGGCCGTAGAACATTATACATCATAATTAAATTGGTATTTTATGTTATATACCTTTTTAAAGTATGTTTTGCATGCATCTAAAGTCCATCAAATTGTTTTTAATTGCCTGCTGTTTAACTGGTGTTGCTGAGCTTGTGATACTACATTCATTTGTCAATAATTGTTATTTCCGATTCATTTACTTCCGTTACAGGTGAATTTAGCAAGTGGCACTGATTTTAAAAGATGTTTAGGCTACACGTCAAGAAATACTGTATGTTATAAAGAGTATTTCAATCGCAGGTCACTTTTTCAAGTTAGACCAACAATATGCAAGGAGCAAAATATTAGCAAATAAAAATATTAACTAAAAGCATTGATTCAGTGGCGCTTCATCCCACGGCTGGGCTAGGCCTACACACTAGAAATTAGACTGCTGCGTCATCTACCTCTGTCATTCGACATTGGCAGATAAAGGATTGGCAGCCATTAGGACAATTATCTGGCCAAACATGGGGACACAAATACACGAATTATAAACGCCTGTACAAAGCCGTTTTTGTGGGTCTTATAACGTATGCAGCCCACGGTTGGGCACCATACCTAGCAGTAAGTCTACGCCAGAAGAATAAGAATAAGAAAAAGAAAAAACCTGCTTTGAGGTACACGTGCCTACACGACAAAATGAAATAATGCGCTAGCGGTAATTGCTGGAGAAATACCAGCTGACTTGCTGGTAGAAGAAAAGGCTAATGCCTATAGACGAAGACAGAATCTTCCAACGTGGATAGGAGACGTAGAAATCACACAGGAAACGTACACCACAAGAAATACGAAAGAACTGTATTCGCAGCTTAGAGAACACACTATAAACAAGTGGGAAGACAGTTGGAGGCATACCACAACGGGGTTAATCACAAGAGACTATTTCCCGGCTGTTAGAGATAGGCTTAAGCAGAAGTATTTACAGATAGATTACGCGACAGCACAGTTCTATTCGGGCTATGGATACTTCACAGCAAACCTAAGCAGATATTTATGGCGAGGAAGTCCTCTGCCACTGAGAAGATTCCGAATTAGACTGTATCATGCGCTATATACGTGCGCGAGGTATAGAGAGGCATGCCGAAACCTTATTCAGGTGGCAACACAAACAGGAGAACGATGGCCGCCAGAACTCAAGTTCTGGACAACTAAAGCAGTAAACACAGCATTCAAAGGCTTTGCAGCGTATGTAATAGGAATTAGAAAACCACAGGAGATTGACGATGTCTAAACATACCAGATTCGAGACAACCTAATTATTGTGAGTCGTATCTCAGGAGGAAGCTCAGACTAAACCTAAGGCCGTTACTCGAAAGGGACGTAGGCCTACTGCAACATAGGCTTGTGACCGTCGCCGGTGTGCCGGAATTTTTCTTGCAGGAGTTCTTTTACACGCCTCTAAATCCATGGACACGGGCCTGTCAATATTTATGCACACATAAATACCACCCACCTGGATCGAACAGAGAGCCACACAATATTTACTGCGTACCAGACCGACACCATGCGCTTGATAATTAGTTGAGTACCTCACATTATGCTTTATTTTTCTTATATAATTATATGCTTTATATTTTTTTTGTGATTATGCTTTATTTCTTTAAATCGTAGCCTTCTTCTTTCATACAAATAAAGTTCTGTATCTTAAATATATATATATATATATATATATATATATATATTTTTGGGACAGCAACGTAAGTTTGTTACAAAAGTCAACTGTGTCACTTTCAATTTCTGTTCCATACACTTAAGGTTCATTAATTGCATGTTTTAAATGAATGCTTTGACCATTTCTTTCATATTATCCTTTGAACGTTCCATACGCTGCCATACTCCAGGTACATATGCTGCTAAGACCGCTTGAAGTTGAACCATCACTGTTTGCGAGATCTTTGTTTAAAACTTTCCACAGGCTTTTACACAATGGACTTCTTTTAAAAATAAATGCACTCTGAATATAAGGTTCATTAAAGTTTCCCCTTTTAAATCAAAAAATTATCTGTAGGAAGCTCACCAACCCATTGAATCGTATTTACAGCAAATGTTGGCTTGCTGGTGTTCTATAGTGTGAATTGCTCTGATTCAGATTGTGCACTGACCACAAACCGTTAAACTTAACGTATAACATGTTCATTGTTGCTGTAAATATTTTAAATTTTGCACTGAATCTTTTGTTCATTTTACAAGAAATATGCTTTGTATTACATATTGTGCTTTTATGCTTTGATTACAAAATGCTTTATTGCACTCTATCCAAACCCTCAGACCACCAAAACCATGTTTTGGGTAGCAGCCACATGTGTAAAGTGCTATTATACTTTTTATGATTTTGGGTTTCTCTAGTAATTGTGTGTATTCCTCAGAAGTGATTTTTGATCGACCATACTAACACTTCTTAACGTGACAACGTTAACATAATGATATCCATTACCATACAGATTTTCATTATAACATTGGTGTGGTGTCGATTATTATCGAACATTGAATGATCTTGAAACCTTGAGAGTAGCAAATGAAACTGCGTAGTAAACAACTTGTATTCCAAATGAAATAAATTCTGTTGGATCTAATTTTAATATTATACCAAATTAAATTAACTTCGTTTTGTCAAATCCGCTGGTTTCAAGAAAACGACAAAGAAGAAGCTTAGACTTGACCGGACGTCAAGCTCAAGACTTGGACCAGTAGCTCATGTTACTCATTTATGTTAGACTTTAATAAGATAAGTTATGCTTTTAGAGTTGGTTAGTTATTTATTATTTTATATAGTGAGCATAAGAGAAAATCCTTTTTTTTTCACAAATATATGGGTGATTCTTCAAATACGGGAAAATTTGCGTTCCGGAGTGATATTTCCCTTCAAATTCAACTTAAAAAAAAATTAAAATAAAAGTTTGTTTCTACTACTTCCATACTACAACTATCAGTTTGAAATGTCACTAACTTTAAATTCTGATATTCCAAAATCGAATTTAATTCAATGAAATGTCATCCACATGCCCTGTCCCAAACCTCGGTTTTGTATATTCTAATGCATTTTTCCACAAAACAAAATGTTATTTCCTTTTCAACTTTTTTCCTGTCAATGAGTATGAATGGGTGAAGAATATTAACCCCTAAAAAATAAAATGAAATGAAATTGTCACCCCACCTAATGAACATAAAGAATGTCCCAAGGATTTTAGGTCATCCACATGGCAGAAAAGCATGGAATTTTTTCTGCAGAAATGAGAAATTTTTAAAACTGGCAACAGTGTTAGAAAGCCAACAGGGCAGCTTGTGGTTGAATTGTAAGGTTGAATTTTGCTTGCTTACAAACAGTTTGGGATTAACAAAGGACTTTGTATCATTTTCAAGGAAAACGTTTTTATTCCCCGTCATTAACATGGATTCTAGAAAGTAGGCAGAAAGTGAATATTAATTAATTTTGATTATGCACTATGATAAACCTTCCAATTCAAAGTACCTGACTGAAGTTGAGCCTACAGAGGTTTAGAAATGGCTTGCTGAGACCACTTAAACTCCTTTTTTGTCATCCACATGCCTGATTTTTGTGTCATCCACATGTCTCATGAAGGGGTATGTGGATGACTCTCAAGTCATGTAGATGATAAATGTAGGATACTATTGTGTTTGCGGTGTCTGTGACCTGTACTTAAGAACTTAAAACTGATTAAATGAATTTCTGCTTGATTCCCCCCTCCCCCAAAACCATAAAAACACAGTCTCGTTAAAATTACAATTCCGGAGTATGCACACAAATTGGCAAATTTGATGGAAAATCAACTGAAGTATGCTGAGAAAAATATGAAATCACATAAAGAAAAGCAGATTGTTGCCAAAGTTAGTCATTAATGTGGCCTTCTGCCATCCACATGTACACGGATGTCATCCACATGGCTTAAAAAAAATAAAGAAATAAAAATAAATAAAAATATAAACATTTAAGCTCTGCTGGTGTCATATTATAATCAAGTAACCCCTGAAGTATTTTTGTGATTTTTTTTGAGATTTTTTAAACAAAGTAAAAAATTTGGATTTTACACACTCCAAATTTTCCCGTATTTGAAGAATCACCCATCTACGGGAACAGCTGTTTACGAAGGGCAGCCGTCTCCGTTTGAGAGAATCTAAAATCTCAAAACATTTAACTATAGTCGAACAAATGCAGTCGTATACACCTTGCCTATAGTGGTAATTAATTTACTCGAATCTTAATAATTGTCATTATAGGCCTAGGCTCGTTGCAAATGTACTATTCCACAATATCTGCAATTTCCTAAATCGCCAAGCAAACACAGGAACTCCACTGCTAAACCAATCTCACTGCTGATAAGTGATATGCTGACAACCAACTGGCACTGACCTGGGGTTAGGTATACTACGCTTTTACAACAATTACACAGTTATACTTCAGTTCAGGGTAGAACCATAGCGTTGGGAGATGCAGTACACTACATAGTTGCCGGCTATTCAGGTCTGTCAATTCTACTTTCTTTACCCCCACAGTCAGATCTTTACTAACTGGCGGTTTTCTATTGCAAGTTGCAATGTTGAGGAGCAGGTATTCCTTCAATTCAGGTATTCCTGAACTGAATTGTAGTAATACCCCTAAGTTAGTGGCAATTAGGTTCATAACAGGAAGCCTACTTGAGCAGTAGCATTCCTGTGTTCACGTGGCGATTCTATGAATTACCGTTAGTGTGAATGGTAAAGTGGAAAAGTCGCATAGGCGACACTGACGGATTATATAGATATTTTTACCAAAACTTTGGAACACCTTCTACTCAAATTTAGATTAGGTGCACCAAATTCAGTTATTTGCCTGAATTTACACCCTAATATTGACAGAAATTAAGAACTAGAGGAATTATTACATCAAACATTATTAAGTAGAGGAGGACGTTGACGGGAGAAAACCTTTAATATGATAGGAAACAACCGATGGTGTAAGAATACGAAAATAAATGCGTTCTTTTATCCATCTTGGACGTTTTCATCGATACATCTGGTGATATTCCAAGTCAGTAAAATTTTGTTGCATTGATACGATATTTTAGCTACCTCCACGCCATCTAGTTATGCCAACCAAAATTATTTTATTCTTACTATTCTTTTCCGGTCAGTCTTCTGATGGTAAATTGTAGGCATTCCAGTGTTCGTGTTACGATTCTATGAATTACCGTTTTATGTGAATGGTAGGTTGGAAAAGTGGCATAAGTGACACTGACGGATTATATAGGTTTTTTACCACAACTCTGGAACCCCTTCAACTCAAATTTAGATTACGTGCACCACATTCAGTAATTTGCCTCAAGTTACGCCTAATATTGACAGAAATTAAGAAATAGAGGAATTATTACATGAAACGGAATGATTAAGTAGAGGAGGACTTTGGCGGAAGAAAACATAAATTATGATAGGAAACAACCGATGGTGTAAGAATACGAAAATTAACACGTTATTTTGTCCATCTTGAACGTTTTCATCGATACTCATAGCGATAATCGAAGTCAGTAAAATTCTGTTGCATTAATACAAGGTTTGTTCGCAAAGCAAATCCGTGACTGCTTGAGAATTGGTTGTACTGCGCATGTCCAGTCTGTAACTCATCCGTGATATGCACTTTGCGAACGCTTAGTAACACGCGGAATCGATACTGTTTATCGATGTAAGTTATCGTTCGATAAATCGATATTTACAAGATTTTTTCTTTTAAATGACGAATCATGGGCAAAAATTGAGCGCGAACTGTTTTGATTGATCACCAAAACAGGCCAGTGTTAAAGCTGTGGAATACGAACTGAAGCTAATTCAAATTAAAAATGGCAGAGGTAGGTTTTCAATGGTTCAGTTCCAGTACTTCCAGTTCTAGTGATACTGATGAAGAGCCAGGAATCAGGGATCGGCCAAAGAATGAAAATTATTTTGAAGACATTATTCCTAGGTATAATGAAAAAGAATTCTTTGAACATTTTAGGATTTCTCGAGAAGTTGCCGAAAACCTGGCCGATAAGTTTTCAAAAAGTAAATATTTTAATTATCAAGTGGGGCCCGAAGAAAAAATTAGCGCATCAAAGTACACTTTGATTTTCCTATGGTTTGTAGGTCACCAGACCTCAAGTTTTAGAGATGTAGCCGATAGATTTGGAATTGCTATCAGCTCATTATTTAAAGTTATTAGGAAAATGGCTTATTTTGTAAGCAATTTATCTCCAGAAATCATCAAGTGGCCAAGTGGAAATGAACTGGCAGAAATAGAACAACATTTCAGGGGTAATCGCTTCCCCGGTGTGATCGGACTCATAGATGGGACACATATTCGTATAGACAAACCTGCAAGTGATCCTGATTCCTACCTCAATAGGAAGCATTTCTATTCTGTACAGGTAAGGTATGAAAGCTTTCCTCTTTAGATAAATAATAATGCTTATTGAATTTTTTTTTTTTTTTTTTTAAATTGCCAAGTAAAGCTAATTAAAGTACCACATATACGAGGTGAAACGTTGCCCAGCCCTGCAAGAAGTACTGTACTGTGGGATATGTAGGCCTACTTGATTTTATAAATACTATTTTTTAACAAGGACCTCTAGGCCTACAGAAGTTTAAAATTATTTTTCCTAAAGAACATACCTCACTCAGTAAAGTAAACAATGAACAATAATTTCTCTCAAAGATAATTATTTTTTGTAATTATCCCAGCTTAATCTATTACAAAGTGACATCCTAATTATTTTTTGATTCCAATAATTATTTTAATTTCAAAATAAATCCTTTCACGAATACTTTTTTCTTCAGTTGCAGGCAGTGTGTGACCACAAGATGAAAATAAGAGATATATTTGTTGGATTCCCTGGATCGGTTCACGACAGCAGGGTATTTCGACGGTCACCCCTTTGTGAGAGCCTGCCACAGAAGTGCCACGATTTTTATTTGCTGGGGGATAGCGGTTACCCTTGTCTTGCAAAATTTATTAACTCCATTTAGAGATCGTGGAAATTTAAGAAGAGCAGAAAGAGAATTTAAGGTCCGACTCTCTAGAAATCGCTACAGTATTGAGCACTGTTTTGGACTTCTAAAACAAAAATTCAGGGTCCTCTATCATATAAAACTAAGAAAATTAAAAGACATTGTACACCTTATTCGTGCTTGCTGTGTATTACACAATTTAGCCTTAGATGACCAGTTTAATGTTGAAGTTGATGATGATAATGCTGAAGAATTAGTGCTTCCCCCTGCAGGCCCAGATAATGATGATGATGACGAAAGAGATGACAGAGGAGGAGTAGCAAGAAGGAACTATGTTGCATTTCATGTCTTGTGAAGAGAAAGAAAATTGTTATTAACTGGACCCAATGTTGATGACAAGTAATTTTGTTACTGAATGGTCTGGAGCAGTGCTCCTATTGTGTAAATGCTGTTTTTGACATCTCAAATACATCTTATTTATTTTGCATTTTTTTAAAATGAAAAGGATATTTTCTTTTATTTCGGAGCATTATTAGGTTTTTTTTAAAAAGAATGTTGTCTTTTTGGGTCATTTTGTCACTCATTCATACTATTTTGTAAAATTACATCACCAAGCTTTAAATAGCAGTTTATAATACACTTATTTCAAAATACCGATACTGAAATGAAAAAAAAGTAGCATATTATTTTGTACAATACTATTATCAATATTTTCTATGGTGTTTATCTTCTGGAAAAATCGAAACACAAGACTTATTGTTTGAAGTAATGAACAAAAGTATCAATGGAACAATAATGATAAAAATAATAATAGTTGGAATAATAAGGTAAAAATGTTCCTTCAACATTTTGACAATGCAGTACATACATTTTCAAAGCCGTGCCATTCCTTCCTCAATTTTGCAGCAGTACATGTATGTTAGATTAGTTTCCTGGGGGCAAGGGTAGTGAGGTGATGGGCTCAAATAGGTATCAGTAAATTCCACTTGGAAGCCCTATACTTCACCACTGGGAGCAATATAAAATATAAAACATGTATATGTCAGTAGCAGTGGAAAGGTTAAGATTGTTTTTTCTTTACTCCAAAAATTCTAGTCACAGATCACTAAAATGCTTTCTATTTTGTTAATATATTTCAAGAATCCATCATTGCAGAGGAATATACAATAAATTGAGATACAATACAAATTAGAATGCAAAACAAATTAAATAAAATACAAATTAAGTACAACACAAATTAAATAGAATATAAATAATACTAATTACAATAGGAACTTTACCTAGGTGGTCTTATATTACACAGAATTTGCTTACATCATAATTATGATTAAGACTAAGTATGGAGTTGCATAAAATGTTGAGTTCAAGTAATTTTTAATACTAAGGGACTGTCCATCCAGAAGAATATCTTTTAATTTTTCCTTAAAAGTTTTGATATTAGATTTTGTTATTTCTGATGGCAGTTTATTGTACATGAGAATTCCTGTGTGAGATATGCTAAGTAAGCATTTGGTGAGCCTATGACAGTCCAAGTGTTATGCTCTTAAATGTTCTTGTGTGATAATTATGTATCTCAAATTTTAGACAAAATTCAGTTTTATTCTTATGGTGAAGAGTAATGTTTGAAATATATATAAGCACGGAACAGGGAAGATTCCTATTTTTTCCAAAGAGCTCTTTGGTTAGTGTTCTTATGGGTAAATGAAAAATTGGTTTTAGTATCCGCTTCTGCAATTTCAGTGGGGTAAGTTTACAATTTTTAAAATGAAAATTGAAATATTTTTCAAACATTGAGAGATTAAATATGCAATGTTTCTTATATAGTACATACACTATGTGTTCAATATTTTCATGATTGCCACATGTAACAAATAAAAAATAAATGTCTCAGTCAACTTCACCCCATATTGACTGATTATTATTGGTTTAATATGGGTATCTGCAAGTACTTCTAACAGATTGTAAACTAAGAATAAGTAGTAGGTCTAAGTAATTGTACATTTCTGTATTGTAGAAAATTAAGCATATAAAATTTATGTTCATAGGCGCCAAGTTTTGAAAAATATTGGGTGGGCTCAAAGATTTTAAAATGTTCATACTTCTGCCCCTTAATTCATACTTCCCTCTGGTTCATTGTTTCTTGCTGATTTAACTAATCTTTCTTAATTCATTCTTTCTATTTGTTCGTTTCACTTTGACCTTTTTTCTTTTTCCAGTCGCCGATATCGTTTACTCCACACTCCTGGCTTATTTTACAATTATTTATTTTGTCAATTAATATCCTCCCTGTCATTTTTCTTAATCACAAGTATCATCTAAATTCTAAATTCTAAATCGAACTTTTCCGGCCTCTCCTTATGTAGTCCATACTTAAAACAGCAATCTGATTAAGCTTTTTTCCCCCTGAACGTAAAAAGTATCTTTTTTAAAGCGTAAAATATATTTCGGTAGTGTCTTAGGCAATTGCATAGACAGAGTAAGCCATAAGTAAATTAATGAACATAGGAACAATTTCAAACGATCATGAATGAATTGTAACAAAAGCCCTTAAAATGTACGCCAACAATAGCCTGATTTTTCGCTTTAGAGCTATTCAACAACGAATCACGATTTTTAGTATTAGCAATAAATAGTCATGGCAATGATACACAGCAAATTATTGGGTGGGCTTGAGCCCCACGGGCCCATATAAGTTGGCGCCACTGTTTATGTTGACAGTTTTATTAAAAACAAACATTAAACTTTATAGCACACCTGTACTGCACATTGAATTCAGTCAAATGAATTTCAAACTCTGGGGCTTGGTAACTAGATGACATCTAAAATCTTGATAGTACATATACTTTCAATCACTCTCCAAACATAGTGATGCTTGTTTTTATGGAAAATCCTAATATCTAATATGGTAACTGAACATCCTTAATAACTGGGATGATAAGTGAGCTTACCAGCTGAATCATAATTGATGTAGTGTTTAAATCAAACTATATATGGATTTCAGTTAATAACTGACACAGTAGACTAAACTTCACACCAGGTCTTATGACTGAACGATTTCACCCCAGTGTGGGTTAAATTTTTCAGAATTTTTTTTTCTATGTTATGTATGCATAGTAAATGCAAGTTACTGTATTTCATTTTCACTTTGTTTGGCTGTCAACTTAAGGAGTCAATATTTCCATATGATACGTGATGTACAATTCTAAGCACAGTATGCCATCATATGTAGTTGCTAACTTGTAAGCTATAGCACATTTTATAAACTGAAAAGTTATACTTTCATAAAATGTTGTATGGTATTTAAATAAAAGGCCTATAATCAGTAACTGAAATCACTCATCACTTCTAGAACCTATAAAAATATATGTTTTCTCTTAATAAAGCTAATAAAAAGAATATTAGGTTTATTAAGAGAGAGAAAATCCATTACAAATAAGTTATATCATTTTACTGGTATAATATGCAAACATTTTTCCAAAATTTTCCAAAGATATGTATTACATGAAATAAATAAAATATACACCAATGTATCATTATTGGTCTGTTCATTATAAGTAGATTAAGTCAATTAAACATCTGATATTTAATAATAAGGTAAGTGTATCAGCCTTTGGCACATACCAGTAATAGACACTTAAACATATTGAGAATACTAAGTTCTTGGCCACACAAAATTTCTGGGAAATTTAAGTTTCATTCATTCTGAAGTTGTCAATAATAATATACTTATTCTTTGCATTGCTAATAATGGAAAGAAAATTGCCAAAGAAGTGAAAGTGTATCAAACTTAGTATCCCATATATTTCTAAGGAAAATGTTCAAGTAAGCACTTCCATTAAATAGTTCTAGTGACAAAATTGCAGTGAATCATTGAGAAGTTTGCATTAGTAAGTTACAAGTAAGGATACTATGAAAAAAACACTTTTAAGTTAGTGTGTTCGGGGGGAGGGGTCAATTAATGGGTCATTTATGTGTTATGTTTGTCCAATCTTTGGATACCCTATCAGTCACTGGGAAATGACTTTTAAAATAAAATATAGACATATCAATGTAGAAAAATGCATTTTCATTGTATTTAATATGTAGCCTATCTTGAAAAAACCATTGCATTATCTTACAGGTATGGGTCCTAAATTTAATTACGCAGCCAATCTAATTGTACAAGTTGTTGAACGATTGAAGGCAGGAATGTCAGCAACATGCATATTTAATTCTGGCAAAAGTACTTTTTTTTTCTATAATCCAAAAAAATTATTGGAAAGAAAGATTAGAAAATGTGTAAAATTTAAGCAGAAATGACAAAAAAGAAAAACTTAATAGTTCTACTGATGGCCAATGCATTTGGAATGGTAGCACCTCCAATGGTAATTTCTCAATATGAAAGACTATCAAGTAATGTTGCTGACTGTACACTTGGTCTTTCCATAATTTGAACTGGATCTCTCCCCATTAATACCAAATAGCAAAAGAATATAGTGATCATTCAATTCAAACCTCCGGAATACCCTCTTCAATGTTTAATTGTTGTGAACAGTATTATTCTACTTATATTTAACAAAAATGCACATAAACGACTTCCAGTAATGATGTTCATATTCCTTCGAATGTGTTTCGAATGTGTTCTATTGTATTATTACTGAACAACAGGGCCCAGATTTTGTTGGCCTTAAGAATTCTAAAAAGTGAGCTTAAAATGATGATTTTATTACATTAAATTTAATTGAATATTACGTAAAAAGAATAACTTAAAAATACCTTTAATTGTAGATCATCTTGAACACTATCATTTACACTTTTTTACTCAATACAGTCAACTCCCGATTATCCGGGTGCCTATCAACCAGTTTGCGGATTAACCGTTGAGCTATTTCTGTAAAGAAATCTTTTTAAAAAATCTTTGATTTTTTTTTACTTACTGTATGTAAGGAAAATGCGGTCAAAAAATAGAAGGTGTTAACAGACTATTTCAACAAAGTGTAAAAATTCCTTGAAAGTGCCAAAAGTAAACCGTTAATACAGTAGTCTTAGTGTTTTATTGTTGTGCTGAAATGGTTTGTGACCTCTGATGGTGAATGATTCTAGCACTGCAAGACGTTTCTACATAGGCCTACATAAGTTTTAAATAATTTTTCAATTACATTCTGTTTAGGTATAATTTTGTTTTAACCGTGTTTTCGTTTATCCATGAGGTGGCTACCACCCATTATCCCGGATAATCTTGAGTTGACTGTACTGCATTACAACACAGTAAGTTACAAACACCTTTTGCAAGTTTTAAATTTTGAAGGATAGATGATTGTCAACAAATAGGGACTTATGCATTGAAAGGCTTCTTTCAACATTGACTGAAGATACAGGGGCATACTTAAAAGCATTTTGAAATAAAAATATCACTTCAGTACCTCAACCACTAGCTTCCGCTCCTGTGGATAACTGAATTATAACCAAGTAGGCATTACTTGTGGTGCGATCCTCTAAAGTAGTTTCATCCACACATTCCTCTACAGGACAACTCTGTCTTACAACAGACTTGAACCGTTCAGTTGGACAAGTCCATGTGTTTAATAAAATATGAAAGGGAAGGCCACACTGCAAGAGATTTCCCAAAATTTGTAGATTTTGAGGGCTGAAACTTGATTCTACTAGAAGTAGAAGAATAATGCAACCAAACTCGCTAAAAATGACAAAATCCTGGATTTTTACTTAAATATTACTCATAATTCGTAGAAAAATGCACTATCAAGAAGAATGCCTATAAGTGCAGGAAAAATTACCTACAAAAGTAGCTTCATTTCAAAAGTAGCATAAGCCACATTTATTTTCCCCGCAGCATCATGAGAAAAAAGTAAAGTCATGAAAATCAGGGCCTTGCTGAACATCAATAAATTATGTGTGTGTGTGTGTGTGTATCTAATGCTCAGGAGTTAACAACAAAGTCATTCTCCTTCTTGCTTCCCAATATTTAGAAGTCAGGTATTGATAATCTTGAAGAGCTGCACAATGTTCTAGATGTTGTTTATCCATTTCAACTTCTTGACAACACAGTATACAATTTGGAGAAGTAAATATTCCAATTCTATGTAGGTGCTTTCCTAGGCAGTAATGTCCTGTAATAAGTCTCATACTAGCAACTGCAGATTTTCGTGGTAGGTCTGTCATTACTAGGGGGTTTCTAATAGTATTTTTATATTTCTGTTTCCCATCATCAATAAATTATAAACAAGTTTAAGCTCTAACAGCGTCAAAGACTGGTGCACATGTTTCACTGCAATTCCTATTTGTACATGTCGGGAGAAAAGAATCCATATCTACTGGTTTGTTTTTCTTCCATTTTCTTTAACAAATTATTCCTCTCTTCAATCAAATCATTATGCCTTTTCAACTCTTTCAACTTCTTCTCCTCTAACTCCAATTTCTTTTTTTGCAAATCTAATTTCTCTCTGTAATATTTAATTTTTTCTTTTTTCATGTCATTCAGTGTTTCTGTTAGTTTTCTTTTTTCTTTTCTGTTTGATGTTAGGTTGAATGAAGAGCTACTGCCAGAATTGCTGTTTACCATGGTTGAAGCTGTAAGATGGGGGGGTTGAATTTTAACATCCGTAGTTCTGGGAACTTCAAAATCTCCATGATCAACTGTAGAACTTGACAACAATAATTATGGGTGCACATTTCTTTTTTTTCCCAAATATTGCATCCATTTCCAAAGCAAATTCAAAGAACTTCCTGCCTCTTCCAGTTTTGTTGTTGTTATCAACGTATTTCTTGTAGTTTCTTTCTACAACCCTCCACCTGTTTTCACAATGTGAAGGTGTTACATTTACTTTAAAATTTTGTTTCATTTCGCTTGCTATTCTTTCCCACATTTTTTTCATATTTCTAAATTCAAATGAACCTACTTTTTCTCGATATTCCTTGTAGAGATCAATCAGTATTTTAGTGTCATTATTATTCCAAGACTTGTAATCCATTTCTGCGATGTCCGGTGTTTGAGGAGTGTCATGGTTACTTACTTCTACAATATGGCTACCCATGTGCGGTGTTTGAGAATTGTCCTGGTGTATAATCATTTTGTTATCCACATTCGGTGTTTGAGAGGTGCCATGAAAAATTATGAACTCTTCTAACCCTAAAAAAAGTAATGGACAATATATCAATCACCTGCATAACTCATTTCCATGTCAAACCAAACAAAAATAAAATTATTTTCAACCTGACCATTTTTTAAATTTACGAAACTTTCATAATTTGCTCTACTCAAACATCTAAACACAAAAATGTATATTTTAAAATTTGTATTGTTGGCTTGTTTTTTAGATTTTAATTTTTTACATTTAAAAAAGTTCACTTTTTCACCTTGAGAAACGAGGTTTATTACTTCGTAAGTTTTGTTGTAGAGGTCCTACAGATTTGATCTTAGACTTTTTTTAAAGCTCTTTTGACAAATTCTGTCAACAAATATTTTGGGGAGAAAAATAATTTTTTTTTTACTTATGAAAGTTTTTTTCTCGAAAAAAGTATGTTATTCTACTGTTTATTGCCTATAATTGCTGTACATTTAAAAGTGGGATCTCCATGGCTTCATGATATTTCATGAAAAAAATACATGCAGTAATTTTTTTACTTCATGATTTTATTTTTTGCTAATTGTTTTAACAAAAAAATACCAAATATATATATTTTCTATATTTGTATACTACCTCAAATTGATCAAATATTAGTGTTCTAAAGAAAATTAAACCATTACTATTAAAATAATTACACTTAAATTTCATGTCACGAGGGAATTTAAATGTTTTTCTGTAATTTAACAAAACGAAATCGTAGTCAACGAAAAGGGCAACTTATATTTCAGTAAGTTACATACCTTCCATTTTTCATAACGCGCGCTTTAAAGTCGTCAGGACACCCTTTCGTCACGTAGATGGCGGGGTCACATGACGGGATCAGGCGCTTCAAGTCGGAGTTAACTGCGCATGTCTCTGAAAACAATTCATGGTAGAGCCTGCAAACTTTTCTTATAGTACAGAAACTGTCCGTGAGAGCTTTGCAAACAGAAGATTGAAATCAGAATCACGGATTCTCGCTTCGCGAACGCGTGTGGAGAAAGAGCGCATGCGCGAACGATTTGTTCCTGGTTTCTGACTGCTTGAGAATTGGTTGTACTGCGCATGTCCAGTCTGTAACTTACCCGTGATTTGCACTTTGCGAACGGTTAGAAGAATTTGGAATCGATAGTTTCTGCGTTTAATCGATATGATATGCAAATAAAATATATATTTCCCTTTGACATGTTATAAATGCAATATACATCGACAATATAATCTATATTTTGGGAAACTTTTAATTATCTTCCATTATTCATACATATAAGTAGCCTATATATAAGCTTTCATGAGCCACAGATTATTGTCTCTGTTGGACACTACATGAGAATATTATAGGAGAAAAATTCCTCCGGCACTGGGACTTGAACCCAGGACCTTTGGCTATTCGCGCCAATGCTCTACCAACTGAGCTAAGCCGGAGCTCAATTCACAGCGCCAGATGGAACTTCTCTCCTATGACTGATTGCCCTAATGGTCTACCTCACAGACAGACAAGTTATGTCATATGCAGTACTGTGAGGCACACAGTAAGTAGTGATTTTTGTGACCGGGCTCCCACTGTTATTGTACAGTTAACATTCAAGACAGATATATAAGCTTTCATGAGCCACAGATTATTGTCTCTGTTGGACACTACATGAGAATATTATAGGAGAAAAATTCCTCCGGCACTGGGACTTGAACCCAGGACCTTTGGCTATTCGCGCCAATGCTCTACCAACTGAGCTAAGCCGGAGCTCAATTCACAGCGCCAGATGGAACTTCTCTCCTATGACTGATTGCCCTAATGGTCTACCTCACAGACAGACAAGTTATGTCATATGCAGTACTGTGAGGCACACAGTAAGTGGAGAGAAGTCATAGGAGAGAAGTTCCATCTGGCGCTGTGAATTGAGCTCCGGCTTAGCTCAGTTGGTAGAGCATTGGCGCGAATAGCCAAAGGTCCTGGGTTCAAGTCCCAGTGCCGGAGGAATTTTTCTCCTATAATATTCTCATGTAGTGTCCAACAGAGACAATAATCTGTGGCTCATGAAAGCTTATATATCTGTCTTGAATGTTAACTGTACAATAACAGTGGGAGCCCGGTCACAAAAATCACTACTTACTGTGTGCCTCACAGTACTGCATATGACATAACTTGTCTGTCTGTGAGGTAGACCATTAGGGCAATCAGTCATAGGAGAGAAGTTCCATCTGGCGCTGTGAATTGAGCTCCGGCTTAGCTCAGTTGGTAGAGCATTGGCGCGAATAGCCAAAGGTCCTGGGTTCAAGTCCCAGTGCCGGAGGAATTTTTCTCCTATAATATTCTCATGTAGTGTCCAACAGAGACAATAATCTGTGGCTCATGAAAGCTTATATATCTGTCTTGAATGTTAACTGTACAATAACAGTGGGAGCCCGGTCACAAAAATCACTACTTACTGTGTGCCTCACAGTACTGCATATGACATAACTTGTCTGTCTGTGAGGTAGACCATTAGGGCAATCAGTCATAGGAGAGAAGTTCCATCTGGCGCTGTGAATTGAGCTCCGGCTTAGCTCAGTTGGTAGAGCATTGGCGCGAATAGCCAAAGGTCCTGGGTTCAAGTCCCAGTGCCGGAGGAATTTTTCTCCTATAATAATATTCTCATTAAGTAGCCTATGTTTATAAATCTGGCGCAATGTTATAGGAGGGAGGAGTCAGGCGCGTGAAAATAGGTTACTGCGCATGTCTCTGATAACAATTCATGCTAGAGCCTGCAAACTTTTCTTACAGTACAGAAACTGTCCGTGAGAGCTTTGCGAACAGAAGATTGAAATCAGAATCACGGATTTTCGCTTTGCGAACGCGTGTGGAGAAAGAGCGCATGCGCGAACGATAAGTTCCTGGTTTCTGACTGCTTTGCGAACAAACCTAATATATTTTAGCTACCTCCACGCCATCTAGTTACGTACTCCAAAATTATCTTATTCTTACTTCGTTTTTCCGGTTAGTCTTCTGACGGTAAAATTGTATAACTTAAGTTGAGTTAATTGAGATGGTACAAAACAGTGGTCTTTGTAAATAAAAATAAATTATTAGGACAGTCTTTAGCTCTAAAAGCTACTCCAACATACCGCGGACTTTAGTGCTGTTGATGAGTACGGCCCATGTCGACTGAACGCGACCTGATATCATTTTAACCAAATGTTGATTTTACTAACCTGGAGTCGAACCAAGCTCTCTCCAATCCTGTAGTCTCCACGAAGTTAGTACGTATAAACCAACACAAAACACTATTACGGACACACGATCACACGCAAACCTTATCAACACAAACACCACGAACGCGACTATCTCGGCCGAGCTGTGCACAGGGGTGCCATCTCAGAAATAACCCAATCGTATGTTTTCAACTGTCCCACAAACTTCGCTGTCAGCAGTGCCTCTACATACTGCAAGCTGCATGGGGGCAAGGCACAGGCAGTGGCAGTCCTCTTTTATGGAATGAGACATTGGCGGCCGTTGTTAAGTCTGCGTGTGATTCTTTGTCTAAATTAGTGTGTGCATTAAGTGTGTGTGTTGATTTGAACATAGACTTTACAGCGAGTTTATGGAGGGCACAGAACAGGACATATCGACTCCAGGTGAGTGAAATCAAGAGATTATAAAAGTTTGCCGGTAGTCAAAGTGACGGTTATTCAGTGAACATGGTAACAGTTTATCAAGTCCAGAGCGTTAATATGATATAGGTCAATGTGGCAAAAGTAGTTTATACAGTACTTTATGTGTCACACACAAGTCATACACCTTAGGGAATGATCTGGTTTCTTGTCATCAATATGGTCGATGTATGGTCCAGGTCACACAATGTCACACTCAGCATAGCATGTCCTGGGCTTACTATTACTTCCCAATGTGTCTTAAGCAGTTTGTACAGTAGTCTACTGAATGTGTCACACACATGTAACACATTTTAGAGAACGATGTGGGTTCTTATCATTAATATGGTCGATGTCTGGTCAAGGTTACACAAGGCCACTCTTAACCCATTTTTTTAGGCTTCTTAAAATTTACAGTCCAGAATCAGCGTAACACACGCGATCTCGCTGCTAGATACCTAACTAAGTTAGATATGGCATCATAAAAATAAAATATTGTAAAGTTCGATTTCAGTTGCAGTTATATGTGGCTGTATTTATGAAGTAATGCAGTGATTCTTACAAATTTTAAATAAGTTTGAAAGAAGCTGTTGAACCGACATAGCAATAGGTCTAGACAAAACAGATTTCCCCCCTAAATTGTATTGGTTTGATTTGTCAGGTTTTATAGCTTCATACTAATGTAATAATTTTATCATGTAACAAAGGTAATGGTTATAATTAAAGTATTATTATTATAATTTAATAAATTGCAGTCTTTCTCAAGAAAACCTAATGCGCTAATGTTATTAAGTTTTTTGTTTTAAGTCTATCTTACTTCATTCAGACCAGGATATCTGAGGGAATAAGATGGAACTTATTGAGTATAACTATTAATATTTATGGCTGTCATAAGTGAAAGACTGGCCCGTTTTATCACGGTTGTCGACCTTAAAGCAATAAACAATTAACATTAAGAAATAATTTTTTAATTGCCATGTCCTGAAGGCTGTAATCGGAATACATTTTAGGGGGTAGGCTTACATTGTTATTAACCAGCTCTACGAATTTAATGCACTAAAACATCCAAATATGCATGCAACTATGCATTTAATAGAGACTAATAATAAAAGTATATGCAGTAAAAGATATACTTAGATCACTAACGGATGTGTATTCACTGCAGTAGGTAGGAAAAGCAAGTGAAAATTCTTTTTGTTCCGCCTTACTATACGTATGCCCGAGTGCACCATTCTCCGGTTTTCTCAGCCGTTTCGTTACCGCGGTAAACGTAATACCGGTGTATTTTCAAAATCTCTGTGCACCATTGCTAAAATATCGCGGTTTGCTAATGCTTGGAAATATCGCGGTTACTCTGCTATGAAGCAAATCCCATGGAGAAATTTTGTGTTGGTTTGTGTTGATTTGTGTTGGTTTCTTCCATGGCCGCTAGGTTCGCTCTCTCTCTGCACGTCTTCCAGTCACGGTGGCTCGTCTATAGGCCAAATTTCATTTATTTTTTGCCTTTTTGTTCAATAATAAATGTTCGTAAGGATAAAATGGAATATTATATTGGGTATATATGTCTGACTTTGAATTCAAACACCATAGATACTGTAACGATCGTGAAAATCAGTTGATTACGCCTACTGGATGGACCTGGTTTGGATGAGGTCATTTCAATCGAGGTTACATACAACATTTGCAAATATATGTACCACCGTTCATTCTTCAAATAGATCCCACCTGTCTGTACATTTCAATAAAATAACATTTATGTTTTAAAGAATAATTCACACACCTGTGAAATCTAAGGCAAAGCAACACCATGAAATCTCTGTTCTGAGTTCGACATAGCCTCACTTTTATTCCCGTTCGACCAGTGGAAATTTTAGGTGCAAAATCATCTACATAGCCATGAAAGGGCTGTTATAATTATGTTCGTGTGTGTGTGCAAGTATGATAAATTGATTACATACACTATATACCGGTACATAGGCTATATCGTGATGCATGTAGCCATTCATTGCAAAGTTGGCCTAGGCCCACAGGTTTTCCATTTTTCATTTATTTCTTGCCTTATTGTTCAGTAATAAATGTTCATAAGGATAAAATGGATTATTATATTGCGTATATATGTCGTCTGAATTGAAAGTTTGAATTCAAACACCATAAATACTGTAATAATCGTACTAATCGTGGTTACGCCCACTAGCCTACTCGATGGACCTGGTTTAGTTGAGGTAAGAAAGGAAGGTAATTTTAATCGATGTTACAGCACAGTATTTGCAAAGATATGCACCATCGTTCATTCTTCAAATAGATCCCACCTGTTTCTCATTATTCTTTATATTCAATTAGCTTTTGGCCTAGATATCATAAATATGATACATTACGCTGATCTCCATCTTGGAAAGAAAACAGCGGTTTTCTCACTTTACAGCTCCTTCACGGCCGGTTTGCATCTTACCGCGGTAAAAGTCGAAACCGAGCACGATGCAACGAAAATAGACTTTACCAGGGTAAACTAAGCAACTTTACCGCGGTATTCTGAATACCGAGATTGGTGCACTCGGCCATAAGACCGCCTGCGTGATCTCATTGTTAGCGTCTCTGGCTACGGATCAGCAGGCCCGAGTTCGATTCCCGGTACCTCCTCGGATTGTTCTGAGGTAGGGTGGTCTGGAACGGGGTGCACTCAGCTTCATGATACAAACTAAGGAGCTACTTGATTTAAAAGTAGCGGCTTCCGTCACGGAAACCATCATTAACGGCCGTGGGTGTCGGTATGCTGACCACATGCCCCAATCCTGCCATCGGCCTACGGTAGATGACCCAGCGATCGGATGGTAGGCCTAGTCCTTCCAGGGATGTAGCGCTACATAGTTTAGTTTATTAAGTGCAACGGTAAATAATGATATCCATTTCGAAGCAGAATTTCATTCTAACACAGGTGTGGTATCGATTATTATCGAACACGGAACGATCTTGAAACCCTGGGAGTAGTATATCAAACTAAGTAATAAACAGCCTGTATTTAAAATAAAATCTATTATGTAAGTGTTAATTTTAATATTATACTAGGCCTAAATTGCGTGCAGTCAGCCGATTTTTAAAATTAATTTAAAATCTCAAAACATAAACATTTAATTATAGTCAAACAAAAACAATGGCCAGATTTCTTTTCAAAGTTGCATATCCACTGCATGCAACTTGCCTATAATGATAATTAAGGCACTCATTTGAAAATGAAAGATATATTTTAATGAATAGCTTACCTCTGCTTGCCTTCTGTTTGGGCAAGTTGTATCAATGTTCGGTACACTGTGACTATGGAATTGGAAATTTCGCTAAGGAACTGACTCTTTTGAATCACTCTGCTTTGCGAGTTGGTAGCTCAAGAGACACTCGTGTTGTATCGGAGAGTTAAATTAACCGGATATATTTTTTTCTGTAGGGATGGATTTAGAGAATTTGGACTTGATGTATACCACTGTTTTCCTAATTCATAGCGCATTGAACTTGTTCCATACAGGTTTCATCTGTCATCCTTTTCCCCTTTTATGTTATTTCTTTAGTGCTTCCAGTATTTCTGAAATTCTCACACAGTGACAAAATGGTTTCTCAAAAGTCCTATGTCCTTCTCTCAAAATGACTAGAGTATTCGAAAAATTAATGAGATAGATGGGCTGAATCATTTGCCAGCAGCTACAAAACATGATAGAGTTATACACTCATATCCACTAGGCAGATCCAGCGCATACATTCACTTGCATATACATAACATGGGTTATATATATTTTTTTTTATACAGTGCGAATGAAATATGACGACACTGGATTATACCATTCACCAGAAATCGGTCAACCGATAGTCGCGGCAGTTTTTAGCTACCTAAACTACTTCCATCTCCCGCCGATGATTCAAGACAATGCCAAAATGTAAAGAAGAATTTCAGTATTTAATTAATTTTAGTATTTAAGTCGTTTAATTCATTCATGGACATATAAATTGTATCTGGACGGAATGTCAAAGTTTCAAGTCTATGTAATCCCAACTTTCTGACTGCTAAACTGTTAACCTATAAGCCCCCTGCACACAGGGACAGTAGAGGCAGCCAGTACTGGCCGCCAGTTACTGGCAGCCAGTGGATGTTCTAGTGGCAGCCAGTAGGCAGTACAGTAGGGTCAATTATTTAATTATGTATGAATATGATTAATATAAACAGTATGTATATTACATTTTAGAATATAGAATATTATAGAACTTGTATTAATATTGTCAAAGTAGGTAAACTTTTATAAAAATTGTAGACTTGTAAATAGATTGTGTAATAGGGGTAGAAAACAGAATCGGTTGTAAAATCTTTCGAATAATATTGCAGAAATCACAACACATGGGTAGAAAACAACTAAGATGTGGATTCTTCTGTTATTCAAGCTGCCTAAAAATTTATTTTGGCTTTTAGAGGATTTGTCTGTAAAATCGCGTAAAATTTGTCAAAAAATCTAGTTTTGGGTAGAGATTAAAACAGGTAAAAAAAAGCTAGGAGTGATTTGATCTAATATTTTGTTGCCTAGAAAATATTCCTCATTCTAGAGTGTACGTTAATATACTTTGAGGAAAATTTGTTAAAGAATGTATACTTTTATAGGAATTACGCCATATAATAAGGGTAGAAAACAGCTAAGGGATATTTTATACATTAATATTAATGTGGTACTAATATTAATATTACATTTTGTAGAAGATTGTAGGCTAATAGTTTGTATTAATATTGTATTAAAAGTAATATACTTATATTAATATTAATTTTTTCCTGATTATATGGGCAAGGTTTTGACATAAATGAGCAAAACATAAAATAAATATTCCAACAAATATATAAATAAAAATGGTGCAGATTTACGAAGTCAGGAAAAAGTTTGATTCGTACATTTTCCCCAGCGGTCAATCTTTCACTATGTGTACAAGTAGTAAGTTAATAAAGTTTTATTATTGAGTCCACGAATAAAATATTTAAAGATTTTTACATTATTGCCGGCATATAATGGAAAAGAGGCTTGCTAATACCTCCGTAACGTTCTGATAGTGTCTGGCATAACTACCTCTCATAATCCATTCAAGGTATAAAGGATTTATAATAAAATTCAAATATCGCACTAAAAGTGACAGACTTTAATCTTTTCTGGACATGGCTGTAAAAAACGGATTGAAATATTTAAATAAAAGTTTGTATTCTCTTAATATACATGAAAATTATCTCTCTACAAAATTTCATCCAAATCTGGAACGGTGAGGTTAAATGGGTGTGCTGATCTGACACGGAATGACTCTACTGGCGGCCACTAAACTCAGACTCAAGTAGGTTTGAGTTTAGTGGCCGCCAGTAGTCTGCTGCACGTTGTGGGATAATTACTGGCTGCCAGTACTGGCTAATGCTACTGGCTGCCAGTACTGTCCCTGTGTGCAGGGGGCTAAACCTGCCTTAAGTTTAGTGGCCGCCAGTAGCTACTGGACGTTGAAGGGAAGTAGCCCTGCACACTGGGACAGTAGAGGGATAATTACTGGCGGCCAGTACTGGCTAGTGCTACTGGCTGCCAGTACTGTCCCTGTGTGCAGGGGGCTATACTTAATACAATTATCGTGTAACAGCGGCAGTGGCTTTTTGCCGTGATGTTCAGTGTGCTCAAGATAAAAGCCGTTCTCATTACAGGACGCTTGACTTGGATGATAACAAATCATTACCCACTGAATATAGCGTTGTTTTTACTCCCTCTTAAAGGTTGCTCGGCAAAATAGTACAAATGAAAATAATAGCCAAGATAAGATAAATCATGTTTACTCCGAATTCTGTATCAACAATGTTTATTTTACAAGAACACAAATTGATAAGCGGTAACGCACTGGTTCGTAAAGATGGAATGGAAACAGGCAGTGCTTTTTTCTAAAAAAGATTTAAGGGGTACTCTCCCTTTTGACTTGATAGAACATTGCCACACTTACTCACATACCTAGGGTGGCGTGCACCATCCAGGAGTAAATCTTACTAAAGTAGTAAATTTAAGACGGAGACCTGGAGTATACAAGAACCAGTACATCTGTCTCACTCTTAAGTCATACTAATGTATGTGCTAGAGTGAGACAGACAAACCGGTTTTTGTTACGTAAGGTTCCCTTCCTAAATTTACTACTTTAGTGCTACTCTTTTAGTAACTTACTCTTTTAGTTGGTGTTGGAGAGCTCAATTGATAGTTACTTCTTTAGTTGTTACTAAAGTAGTAAGCGATTTTTACTAAAGAACTAGTCGAATTCTGCGCAGAACAGAGCAGAAACGTTAGTGCAGCGCAGCAGAACACGTGCATTTCAATTACCAGTATTATTCAAGTGCCAGATAATGAAAAGGAAAGGTTCGCTGAAACAATGAATATGAATTTGGGTTGTTCCAAATATTACTAATGACAATCTTCATGTTTTAAAATAGGTCTAATAGTAATGTTTTATTCATTACTAATTTTAATTCCTTCAATTGAGTATTTTCAGTTTAGTAGCCTACGTATGGGTACTGTGATTACAATTTTTGTGCAAACTATTTCTGTATTATAATGCAAACAATTGGAATTTCCAGTTGATTTTCATAATTGATTCACTGTCAATATTATAATTATTTCTCTCATAATAATAATAAAGTTCTAAAATATATTAAAATATTTATACTTCCTAAAGTTACATATTCTTCCCCAAAAACGATAAATCAATTATTCTATAGTTGTTTATCATAAATCTCACTATAATGAATTATTAATACTTATTGACTGTTTAACAATATTAATAAGAAGTATTACACAAAATCATGAAAAAGGGGGGATAAAAAGGATAACAAAACTAATAAGGGGCATTATGTTTCTGTCCTCTTTCAAATGCACAGAACATTTACTTAAAAAATATTACCTTATAAAAATAATAATATTACAACTGAGAAATGTAATATTTAAACAAAAAATGGCGGTACAATATTTCGGAAGCTATGATCTCCAATAATAATTATGTAGATGGTTGTGTGTTTAAAAATAATTTCAATGACTACTTCTCTAGATCCTGTGCAGCTTCAACCTCCGGGCCCCTCCTTAAAATTTTCTTTCGGCACTCACGTTGGCATTTTTTTCTATATAGTTTAAAATGCTTCTCACTTTCCTGTCCACAGGGTTAATTAAAATAGTTAGCAGCATACTATAGACCTGCAGCATCTGCTATAGTTTATTCCCAAACATGAAAGTCTCGTCTCACTCCTCCATTCGAGACTTGGGGAGTCTTTAAGGAATGGTTTTACAATGTGTCCCCTTCTCAATGTACGCTAATCCCAGAGTCAGTCAAATTTTCTTCCGATGTGGCCTGTTTGGACATTTTTACAGCTGGGTTAGAAAAAAGGACATATTATTCATTAACACCGCGGGTGCAACTATTGAACTTTTAGCTCTTATAATTATTATTATAATCTGGCATTCGCAATGTTGTGCTTTAAGTTAAGCTATAGAAGTGTAATGTAATAAAATTAATTTACAATAATTACATTAAATCGTTTAACAATGAGAATCACCTATTGTTCAGTAATTCTATGGTTAAGTAGCAGGGGGAAGTGTTTTCTGGGTAGCTCCAAGAACGGAGGCTTTCATGTATTGGAATGTACTATACCTCGCCGATATCTGTATCCATATGATTAGCTTGAAATACATCGTCGTTTTCTGACCCAAAGTTAGGGAGAACTGCAACATCTAAAGGCCGATCCAGCTAGGAAGATATTTAAGAGCACATGAGCTCCTTGTACCGTGCAATGCAAACGTCCCTTCCACTCACTCTTCCCCTCACCTTTGGTGGACGTCTTCCTAATTGGATCGCTCTCCGCAATGATATTTCCACATTTGACTGGCTGAAATCACATGGATGTAGTGAGAATCTGACATCGTTTCTTCCAAACGCCAAAATTTCATGTAAGGATTTATGAGCTTAATTATTTACGTTATTAAATGCCCTACTAGGTATGGTTCGCTTAATATTTATTAAATCACCTGCCACAACTCTCATTTTTGGTATACAACCTTCTTCATCTCAATAACTTATCCTCAGTTTGAACTATGTAATCCATTTAATGTGATATGTAACTCATAACTCACGCAAATGCCACAGAACACACTTACTCCACAACTTTACTCCACCCCCTGAGTAGGAGTAAATATTGGCCTTATTTACTCCACAACTTACTACGTTAGTAACGTACTCCGTGTTGGTGCTCTCCACCACTTGTGGAGTAAGTTCATTTACTCTGGGAGTAAATAAAATTTTTACTTCTTTAGTACATTCCTCTATGTTGAAAGCCGCCGAGTTTAGTTTACTCCTGGTTGGTGCACGCCGTCCTTACTAAAAGAGTACGGTTACTAAAAGAGTAGCTTACTAAAGTAGTTAGAACTAAAGAAGTAAGGCTTACTAAAAGAGTAAATTGCATGAGTTTGGTGCACGCCACCCCTAGAATGAAAGTGGAATTACACAATATGCATAAGGTCATACGAATTTAAATCTTCTTGGATGGATTCAGTTCGTACACATTAATTCTACCTGTAAGCTGCAATTTAGTCTATGATATTCTCACAGGGTTTCTTACACCTTTCATCATTTTTTTAAATTTATTTATTTATTATCATTACTACATAGAATTGCAAATACAAATACAAATACAAATACATATTTATACAAGTAAAATAAAAAAAATTTCAAAATTCAAAATTAAGTACAAATACTATTTAAAAAGAGGAAAAGAAATATATGCTACGTCTTCACAAGAAGTATTAAATTTAATAATACACCCGAATGAGCAAGACTGCTCGTGCTCGGGTGCCGTTTCAAAAATATCAAAGTGAAGAAAGAGGAGAGACAAAGAAATAGAGTGTATAATGTGCTTAAATAAAAAAGAAAGTAAACAAATATTAAACATAAATACATAAAAGGAGTGAAACAAAAATTACTTAAAAGCTAAAAAATGCTTTACATATCTATTAAATTTAACAGTGGAGTATGCTGAGAGATCAGGATATTTTCTGATCATTGAGTTATAGAAGCGTGGTCCAAAATTAATGCTATGCTTTAATCCTGCCGATGTGAGACATTTGGGTTCTAATAGGAGTAAATTAGTATTTCGCCTAGTTTTGTAGATATGATCACTGGAAGAGTATTTTATACGATGTTTGTGAAAATATTTTAATATAGAAAATTTGTAAATTTGGTCCAAACTTAAAACATTAAATTCCGAAAATATTAGGCTAGTTGGGTAATCAATGTGTTTTCTTTGACAGATTTTTATTATTCTTTTTTGTAAAAGGCATAGGGGCTTAAGTGTAGTTTTCGCTAATCCTCCCCAGGCGAGAATGCCATGTTGAATAATGGACTGGAAAAGTGCTAGATAAACGGAACGTAAAACAGTAATGGGCACACAGTGGCGTAAAATGACAAATTTATGAATTGTTCTGCGTAGTCTATTACAGATGTAGTTAACATGGTGAGACCATTTAAGGTGATGATCAATAAAAATACCCAAATATTTCACAACGGCTGTTTCTTTCAGTGGTAAGCGTTTACAATTCACATCAACATTACAATTATGTATTATTAAATTTAAATTTGTACATCTTTTTCCGCGCTATCTGACCAGTAGATGTTAATGAGAAAGGAACTAAGGTTGATTTATCCACGTTTAGTGACAGAAGGTTAGAATCGAACCATTTTTTTTACAATTTTCATGCCTGTATTAGCGTATTTATATGCTACTTCCCATGAATGACCACTGAAAATCACAACAGGGTCATCTGTGTATGAAAATATGGAGCCGTTTATTTGATCTAGGTTTAAATTTAGAAAATCATTTACATATATTAAGTATAAGATTGGTCCTAATATCGTTCCTTGTGGCACACCAATATCAATGTTTGATATTTCACTTATATGGCTGTCTACTTTTGTTATTATACGTCTATTGCTCAGATATGATTCAAATAATTTGTAAACTGTTCCTCTAATTCCTATCTTATTCAGTTTATCTAATAGTATCGAGTGAATAACAGTATCAAAAGCTTTGCGTAAGTCCAAGAAAATTCCTAAACAATTATTACCTTTATCTAATTCTTTAATAATGTTACCTGTAACGTTAATAAAAGCATCGTCAGTAGATATGTTGCTCTGGAAAGCAAATTGATTTTTTGATATAATTTCATGTTGTTGTAAATAGTTTAGTAGCCTAACTTTTATGCATTTCTCTAGTATCTTGGAAAAGGCCGGAAGTAGTGATATTGGTCTATAATTGTTTAAATCATTCATTTTCCCGGATTTATGTATAGGTATTATCACAGCATTTTTTAGAGTATTGGGGAAAACACCTTCTGTGAAACAAAGATTGAAAATATAGACAAGAGGTTTTTCAATATATTTAATGATAGATTTCAATGTAATGTTTTTTATTCCATCAATGCCTGGAGCTACATTATTATTTAAGGTCTTCACAATGTTAATAATTTCGCATTCATTAACAGGACTGAGAAACATAGATGTGATTGGATTCATGGCTGTTTTATTGTACTCCGAAGTGTCTGACGATGTCTTATTAACGTTTGAGGTTACACTGTGCCCCATTTTTGAGAAGTATTTATTAAATTCATTTGCGATATCCTCTTTGTTTGTTATGTGAGTACCATTTTCATTTATTAATTCTGAAACCGATTTATTTTTTTCAGTACCTATATCTGTGGCTTCATTAACAATTTGCCAAAATTTCCTAGGGTTGTTCTTATATTCTTCAAATTTTAATTTATAATAATTAATCTTCATATTTCTTATAACAAGAGTCAGCATATTTCTATAATTTTTATAATAATTTTTTCAAATTTTCATTGTTTGGGTCATGAATTACTTTTCTCGCAATCTTGTCTCTAGTACGAATAGATTTGATTATGCCTACAGTGATCCATGGCTTAATTTTTTTGAATTTATGAGAAAGCTTTTGATTGCTGGTCGAACTACTTATTATGTATTTCTTAACTAAATTATAAAATAACTGGAAAGAAGTATTTGGATCTTTACATTTATACACAGAGTCCCAATAAGCGAGACTAATTTTTCATTGTTAATGTTATTTGAACTGGGCATAGATTGTTGAGAACCTGGGGATTTCGAAATGTGACCATTATGATTTTTTAGGAGAGCAAAAACGGCATAGTGGTCAGTTACGCTAAATTTAAAATGAAAAGTAGCTATATCCCTACTTTCGAAAGTTGGGGCCTGACAGGTTTGCAATCAGCAGGATATTGCTGATCATCTGACATGTATATAAGCGGAATCATTTTCACAAGGATACATAGGCCTATAAATAAAAAAAATAAATAAAAAAATAAACTGAAGAATAGCCAGAGACAGAACGACATATGGAGAAATTTTTTTGCAAATAATGCAATTTGAAGCCAAGAGGAAAGGAATACAACAAACTCTATTGTTGAATCAGTAACATCAGCAACATAAGTCTTGGTTACCATTGCAGCGGTGCTGTAGAGATCACTTGTTTTCCCGACCGCAGGGCTAATTTCAGGCCCCAGCTCTCGAAAATCATGGGATAGATAACGAACGCAACACTAAAAATAGCTCTTTAATGCAAACGATGGATATAATCACTTCCGTTATTTTGTTTGAAATAAATTTCTCCAGATTGTAAAACTGTGGAAATTAATGATGTTCTCCTATATGAAACTGGGCAAATCTTTAAGGAGTATGCGTACCCCCAGAAAAAAAAAACACTCGGTACAGGCTATGTCTCCATCTACTTTAGCCAATTTGTCAAATCTATGCTTTGATCTCACTGTTTTGTCTAATGAATGGAGTATGAATTTTGTAAAAAGGATCCCGGAAGTAATTTGGAATATTATTTTAGTAATGGTTATTACATGCTAAGGATAAATTTTACTAAAACAATGAAAGTATCGTAAATCTGATATTTAAGTTATTCTGCTTCTTGCGTTATTAATAGAGTGCCACATGCTAATGTAATATGTACTGCAGCGGTAAACGTGTTAAGATAAACAAGTCAGTTTTTAAATAATGCGTCCGGTAGTGGATATTTTCCTGACACACTCCGAGATAATTGATGTTTTGGCGGAAGGATGTTATCTGTGTGTTCTTAGTCAACAGGTTAGTCAAATTGAGCGATAGATGTCGCTTATAAAAAGAGATGGTAAAAATGTTGTGCTGCATTAGGAGCTAGCGTACCGTGTTCAGTGGGCTAGTGAAAAACGCCACATCAGTAATTTATTACTATTTCAGGGAAATATTTAAATATTGTTGTCAAACTTTGATAGTCTACATATTGTGTGCGTAGGGACATTATAATGCCAGATATTTTACTTTACATGATCTTATGGCGTGCATAAGCTTTGAACTTGCTTTTTTGCGCCAGCCGTTTACCATCAATTCTCTCCATTCAGATGTAACAAGGATTTTGAATACGTGAAGTCAGAATTGCCATCACTGTGGAGGGACTTAAAGATCACACTGCATAATAATACAGCATCAATATATAGGCCTACCTATTTTCAATACATTGTACTGCCGAGGCAAAAAGGATGGCAGCCTAAAAGTTTTAAGAGGGCCAGGAAGTTTAGCCATTTGTATGCAAGTAAGTGTTGGACACGTACCTCATGTAAGATACATAGCAGTGCAGGCGAATTATTGGTAAATAGTAGAAAGCGTGCCAAGTTCAGTAAACAGTTCTGCGCATGAGTTTCATTGAACGTGGAAAAGCTACTAGAAAATTTCAAGTTCACTGACAGTAATTTCAAGATCTTTAAGAAATCTCCATTCGTTTAGAGTCAAGAAGCATGCAATTGACTGAAGCTCTGAGATATTTGGAGGAATAATTATCCATAGCCTTGAATGAAGCATGTGATAAAATACTATTGATGGTGAAGCAAAAACTTCAAAATGTTCTCTAAAAAATGTGGGATTTTCATTTATTGCATTATCCGAGATGAGTTTTCAGAGAACAAATATGTCAATGCGACCAATGCAAGAATTAATATCGCCCCGTGGTATAAGTTTGTCACTGTGACTTTATGAGACTTGAGAGAAGTTCTAAGATGAAATATTCTTTTTCAGAAAGCATAATAAGTTTTTAATTTGAGAATTTTAGACTGTACAATGTAATATGCGCTTATAAAGGACTGATAAATACTTGCATTATACTCGTATATTTATAGTGCATTTTTTATTTAGTTTGACATTGTGTAGAATTTACGTAAGAGGAACCTATGTGTGCTTATGTCCTACATAATGCTGTAGATGCAAAATGCATACTAAACAGTAACCTGATAATTAGGAAAGGTGCATTTTACTGTTACAATTTATTTGTGATATCACGAAACTCGATATTTCAGAGATATAATATTATTTTTTAATTCCACTCTAAATAAATAAATTTTATTGTAGTAACAAGTGAGTATATCAGATGTACTAAAGCCGTCAAAATCTTTCTAAACTTCTACTCACATCAGATACTCTAATAACATGCTTAAATAATGAAGATCAATTGTCGTAACCAGGGCCCGGATTCTCATGACATGTCATCTTTTTATTGTTGCTGCATAGACATTGCCAACGTGTGGATAAATCCTAATCATGGCCTCTTGATTATAGAAATACATTTTTATTAGGTCATTTTTTTGTCATTTCATGCAATTTTATATTTTTAGGGCATTTATTTAAATTTTAGGTCATTATTTTGTCATTTTATTGCCATTTTCTTCCTTATTTAGTCATTTTCATGTATTTACATTGAGTGTATTAATTTTTTTCGTCGCTAGCGGTGCTGTCTTTGAAGTGTTGTTTGTTTAATGCAAGAAGGAAAAATTCGGCGTTAAAGTGTTGTCATGTCTCAGTCGGAAATGTGAATCAAAGAAACGCCAAAATTTTGTATTATATTATTATTGTTATTAGATCGACTTGGCATCAGAGTCTGCCACCTGCTTGGATTTCAGAGTGCAAACTATTGTTTACCCTCAATAAACAACAATATAATCCGGCAGACTACAAAAGGAAATGTCGAATTTTGACTCACAAGTGCCTCAGTACCAATATAAATTTCCGTGAGAAAATAACATTCACAACATTACAGTTATTTACAATTTTTTTTATTTATGTACAAACTAGTCTATAACTTCGTGTGTACAATACTATTTTTAAAAATAAAATATCAGTTTTTAGGTAATTTTTTATAATTATTAAGTCATTTTCTTTAAAATTTAGGGTCATTTTATAGGTCATTCTTCAAACAATTTTAGGTCATCAGAATCCGGGCCCTGGTCATAACTTTTAAAATTTGTTCCACATGAAATATTCTTATGCAAACTTAAGCTTATGAGCAAGACTTCTAAACAGAAAAGTTAATATTGAAGAATTCCTCTACTTTATATATACAATTACTGATGAAGATTGTTTGCAATTTTTTAAAAAATTTGATGTATGGTAACAGTTTTACAGACAAAGGAAGGGCATTATAAAATTTAATAGACCTATAATAAAAGATTTTTTGTGTTTTTCTGTCATTGCACCTGGTAATTCTTTAGAATTTCTAATTCTAGTTTGATATCTGAATTGAGTCCAACTCATCATAAAAATGAAGGTAGTCCTTCATATAAAGAAGTACCTGATAAATAAAGATGACTGGTTACTGTCTAAATACCCATTTTAATAAAACTTGACCTACAATGACCACGGGTAGGAAGCCCACACATTAACCTAACACATTTAAAAAAAAAAATTTTTCATCTGCCTTAAAACCGAAGACTGTTGGCCCTACAATAGTGTACCATAGCTCAAATTACTGGGTATTTGTGCAAAATAAACTGTTCTGAGAGCCTTCAAACTTACACACAGTTTTAACCTACAAACTACACAATCCCCTTTACCAAAACCTTGGGTTCAATTCTCATATTATGATCCTCCCAGTTTAAATTTCTATCTATCAAGAACCCCAAAAAATTAACAGAGGTTGTTCTCATGATGTATTTTGTGACTATTACTGTATGTTAGTACTAAATCTTGGGTCTCTTCTGTATTTATACTAAGGAAGTTAGCAGTACACCAATCTCGGACATTGTCTGAAACTGAATTTAAAGTAGAGTCTAAAATATCATTATCGAACGATTTAAAACAAATGTTTAGATCATCAGCGAAAAATAAAACTACTAGATAGAGGTGTCAAATATTCGTAGGCAGGTCATTTATATAAATAATAAAAAGAATTGGGCCGAGAATGGATCCTTGAGATACATCATGTGAAACTTAAGAAGTTAGACCCTTTTTCATTAAATACCGCTTACGATTGCTACATTTTGTTGACTTGAAACTCCATTCCTTGGCATTTACGAGTTTCACACTATTTAATGCATTACCAATTTGAAAGCAATGTTATTTGGCTTAACTTCCGAGCCCTAGTTGAAGTTCCATTACAGAGAACTGCGCATGCTAGTCATCGCCTGCATTCACAAAATAGCATTAAGAGCCTGGCATTTGAAACTAAATCGAATGGAGAGTCAATTCTGATTACAGTAGGTTATCTGATGATTTAAAAATCGTTGAGCTACATAAAATATTAAAGTATATAGCCATGTATTATGGCTGTGAATAACAGCATGCAAAGTGGTTACGTAAGTTAAATAACCGAATGTTGCTTACGGAATTTATTTGTTACTGTGTTGAAGAAAAAATTGTTTATATATTTCAGGTTCATTAAGAAAGTTTCAAGTGACAAAACCTTGATTATTTACTAATTAACAGGAAGCGAACTCTCAATCTTCGGTACAGAAGGCGGAAACGTTCTGAATGTATAAAATCACAGCAATGACCGTATTGACCGTAACTGCGTTTAAATTTGTGAACCGGTCCATATAAATTTATGTTTATAACGAACAAGAGTCTGCACATCCCTTGTTACTTGTTGTTCTTGATTATAATTTTACTAGGATCTCTTTCTGTTTGTGTTATCTTATTGGATTATGAAGACAGGACTCTCATCGCCATTCTTTATTTCTTGCACAATTTTAAAATTACGATGGTAAAAATTTATTTGAAAAGGTTTTTCATTTGCTATTTGGAACTTGAAGCATAGCTTATTAACGAAACTCTTAGATTCTTTGCTTGCTAATCGCCCATGGCGTGTTTCGTATCGTTTAATTAGCTTGGTTTTATAATTCCAGGATTTTCAGTGATATTGGTGCTGATATTTTAATTAAACATTGCTGGAGTTAATTAGAAGACAGACTCCGTACCGATGACATCAGAGCTGAAACAAAAATAAACATTTAAAAGGATTATGCAATCTGGATCTCGGTGAAATAAACACAAAATCTTTGCATCTAGTGATACAGAGTGCCCATCACAAGATGTCATGTAGTGGAAAGAAACAAAAAATTGTGTACCATCTTTAGTACTATACATACGAGGGGGAGTTTCCCCTGGCGACTGTGTACAGAGGTGTGGATGAAAGACAAAAAATATGAGATATTAAAGATAAGACGTACCTTCATTTTTCCACATAATTGGCAGGTTTTTATTATAATCAAGAGAGGAAAGATCACATATACTTTTTTATCACCACATTCTGGATCACGGTAGTGGTGAGTAGCTACAATAGTAGATACGGGCTTAACTATAACTTTCGGCTAAGGTGACCGGAGATGTAGCCTACCAGGTTGAGGTACTACGGGGGAGAAGGGTGAGCACAAGAAATGGTGTTAATAGAACTCGTTAACTCTGGGTTGTTGCTATTTGGTTAGTCTTACTTACAGCCTCAATGTACGTTATTTGACTTTTTAAAAATTTGCACAATCTTCTGTATTTCCTTGGAAATCTAAACGGTTATCCTGATCAATTCAGTTAACTATTTATTCTGTGAGTATGTATGATCATGTAAAGAGAATATTATGCCAATAATTTTGGTAATATCTCTAAATATAGGCTATTTAAGTCTTGAGAATGGATATTTATATATATATTTTTTTAATCCTTAATACAAAATATGTTAGATCATTATTTGAGAAAGTTCGTGCAACATACTTTGCAACATTTATTTAGTTTTGTAACACAGGTCTATGGGTGATTAAACTAACATGAAGGGTTTAATCTAGCTTGAATTGAACTATTACCGTAAACGCTCTCTATAATGGATTAGTTGTTACAAACATAATTATTATTAGAGCCTTTTAGAGGGAGAAAAGTTACAAAGCCCTTCATACATCAACGCATCCTAATGTGTAAATGGACTTGGTAGTTGGGGTGGGTTATTTGCAGCGCGCAGAGGTGCACGATCGTTGTTTGTTCTTCAAAGACTACTAATGTAGCACTGTATGATTACTACTCCCCCAAATACGCAGTAATTTCTATGAAACGGGAAAGTTTGTAATTATTTAGATGAAATTGCACTGTTCCGCGAACTGTTTCATGCGCCTCAATTAAAATAGCCTAATCATCCCCACAACCTTATTACTAGTGGTAAGGGGACCCGATGTTAAAGAACTCGGTGATTGACAGTTTCAAACAAATACATAGCAGAAAAGGTAGAGTCAGATTGAAAAATTCAATGCCATAGACGGGTTTTCATCCAGAATTTTCGGCTCTGCTGTACGATTTGAGCTACCATTGCAACATGCCGGTACAACATTAAATTCTCCACCTGACTTACAAACTCGTGAATACTTTAAGGCCCAGGCTTCATAGTAAACCGGGACTCAGATGTCCCAGTATACCACCAGGCATTCTTAACATGAGATAACTTAGCCAATTTTAGCATTGCTTCCTATATTATATCCCAAGTAAGAATGATCCTGTTCAAAACAAAGAGGCGTGGCAGTCATAGTCCGCACGTGTGAACGCATGTCATCACCGTGATAATGGTAGTTTGTTTATTTTCAGTACAGCTCACCCGCAGGGTCGTCGTGAACAATGAATCCTTTATGTTTTGTTTGCTAATTGATATAATATAATGGTGACGATGCCAGTGAGTTTATTTCACGTGTAAATGTTGAACTTACTTACACTTATTTACACTTACGAACACTACTTCTCCACTAACAAGCCACACCCTGGTAATGGCGCATACTAATGACGTTAACCAATAACATTTTGTCACATGATGCGAATTTTCCGCGAACTCTCTGTGAGTTCTCCTCCTCTTTGTTTTGAACAGGATCAAACTTACTTGGGATATACTCTAGTAATCCCATTAGTTTTTAAGAGCTTTCCTGTCCATTTGTATACACATCTCTAATTTCTACAAAATGCCAATAAAATGTGCCAGCAGTTCGATCTGTACCACGCAAAGGTTTCAGCACCACCTGTTGTCGCCAACAACGTGGCCGAAAGTACGACATGTGCATCATAGAGCTTGATAAACGACACCATATTCTTTGAAGACATGGATGGGACATGTTCTCTGACTGTCACTCAAAGGTTTTGGTGTCCGGTTGTGCATTTTTCCTTAATTCCATTATAAAACCTTTTTTTTTTTATTTACGATGTTGGTCGAGGAAGAGCTGATAGAGGCGGTAAAGAAACACCCAGAGCTGTACGACACAAACAATCAAAATTACATGAAAGCTAAATTGAAAACAAGAATTTTGACGGACATCGCAAAGGAGTTGAACTTGAAAGTACGGCAAGTAAATATACTTATTGAACCATTTTATCATTAATAATGTCTACTATTTTAACCTTTATAACACATTTCATATCCTACAATCCTTATAATTTTACTCTGTGCTTGTAGATTCTTTTCTAGTTTACTCACCCACAAACAAATCATATGCAATTTAGAAAGTTCTATATGTGCTAGCTAGCAGAATGTGTCAGAAAGTAGATTTGCAGTATAATAATTATTAATAACACAATATTTAATAACAAGATTTTGAGGGGAAAATATTTAGAAATGAATTGGGTAAACAAACCAATGAACGAGTTAACCTGTTCCAAGAACCGTATGCCCAGAATCTAACATCAGTAACCGCTTAATTTGAGGATTCTCTACTTTCCTTTTTATATTCCCTCTTGTATCGCAATCCCTAAATTAATTAAAAAACACACCCACAAATCGGGGTTCGAATCAAACATTTTGACGAGTAGGGGGAATTAATGTGGGTCCAAATTTATTCATGTTATTAACAGAACATCCACTCTCTATACTCGACAGACTACCACGGAACACCAATCACTATTACTATTGCACTCATTGTAATCAGGGTGCATATCAGTGCTTGTTAGATAAATATTGCTACGCATTGTGCTTGTGCACATCAAAAAGCGGCATTATGAAGAAACATAATATGTGCAAGGTAGTTTTATTCTGATGCTGTTCTAATATCTCTCCTATCTCATGAATTTTCTTAGTAAGCACATGTAAGCTAGATGTTCTCTTGGTTATTTCGTATTAAACACAGAATCAATTCAAGGAGGAAGAAAGTGTGCCTATAACTTAGGCCTAAATTCAAATTTTCTACAAAGGTGTTTTTTTCTAGATCGTCTTATGATCTGTTTAGAGCACTCCATAGCAAAATATCCCCGATTTCGTAAAATAAAACAGCGTCAACCAGGGCCGTAGCTAGGCGCTGGTGAGATGTGCCCCCGCCAAGGGTGCAAAATTAACCATGAAAAATTCCGCCTTTTTTTTAGACTGGTGCAGTTTATCAAGCAATAAAAATTCCACGTTAATGGAAGAAATCTTTCAGGTTATTAAAAATCACTGCACGTGAACTATCTGTAGAATTATGCAGTCATGCAGCGTTCTCTAATTAACACTTTTTTATTTACAGAATATGATAACCAGGGCCCGGATTCTATTCCCTTACTTGTAGACTACTAAAAATGGAAATGTCGACTATTTGTGCTTTTGATATGATTATAGTAGGGTTTGATGTTACATATTTTTACATATTCATAGTAATATTACATATTTTACATATTATGTAATGAATGTAACATTTTTGTATATAAAATCTAGGAAATCATAAAAAATAAGATTATATTAAGTTTTGTTTTATTTTTCAGTAACTAATAAAATAATTAGCTAATTTTCTTCTACAAAGAAAACATTTCAGTAGCCAAAGGGAGGGAATTCCAACACAAATGCAAAATACGGTGGTTCTGGTGGAGCACTTATCGTTTCTCAGAACTTGGGCTAGCCAGGTATGCTGGTCTTTGTATACTACAAATTGAAACCATTTAATTAGGAAGGGTTACAGTCAGATTTCAGGTAAGCAAAAATACCGTTATTTGCACGATACAAATGAGTTTTCTATAGGAAGATGCTGCATCAATTTGTGTATGAAGTAGACTTGTTATAAATAGCTCCAGTTGCATCTAGTATAGTGCATTCCATACAAATAATAAAATTCATGTGTCTTTTAAAAATATACTCTTAACTCAAATGGCGCAATCGGGTTCAAAAAGTGAGTTTTCAGGGTACGAGGACAAAAGACTTTGCTACAATACATATTTCTCCACAAACTTAAGTACCTGAAGCATTTTTACTAGGCTATAATTTGGTAAATCATATAAGTTGCACTCACTGTCAGAATTAGAGGTAGCATGTAGAAGCTCGAGTGAACATTTTCGTATATTTAATGCGTTAAAAATATTAAATTTAAACTACATATTTTGTGATTATTACATATTTTATTACATATTTCCCTGATATTAACTACATTTTTATGTACATATTTCGCACTTTGATATTACATAAAAATCCGGGGCCCTAATGATAACATACATCATGAACAGTATGGAAAGATATAACAATAAAAATTAAAATGTACGGTATTATTCAGATGAAAGTAGTTAAACTATTCGAAAAAAATACTTTTACCTACTAATGTGGTAAACATTTTAGTAGGCCTCAGGCCTATTATGCAATTTACTTTTGATACTAGATTTTATTATTTAATTTTATTTTAAGTAGTTCAATCGTCTGAAAATAAGGTTTTAGTACCTTGAAAGTCCATCACTTAGTTTCGAATTGAGGTTTAGGTATTCTTTGATAATAACAGTGTTTTTATATTGAAATAATAAACAATCTTACAGAAGAATATTATAGGAGAAAAATTCCTCCGGCACTGGGACTTGAACCCAGGACCTTTGGCTATTCGCGCCAATGCTCTACCAACTGAGCTAAGCCGGAGCTCAATTCACAGCACCAGATGGAACCTCTCTCCTATGACTGATTGCCCTAATGGTCTGCCTCACAGACAGACAAGTCATGTCATATGCAGTACTGTGAGGCACACTAAGTAGTGATTTTTGTGACCGGGCTCCCACTGTTATTGTACAGTTAACATTCAAGATAGATATATGAGCATTTATGAACCACAGATTATTGCCTCTGTTGGACATTACATGAGAATATTATAGGAGAAAAATTCCTCCGGCACTGGGACTTGAACCCAGGACCTTTGGCTATTCGCGCCAATGCTCTACCAACTGAGCTAAGCCGGAGCTCAATTCACAGCACCAGATGGAACCTCTCTCCTATGACTGATTGCCCTAATGGTCTGCCTCACAGACAGACAAGTCATGTCATATGCAGTACTGTGAGGCACACTAAGTAGTGATTTTTGTGACCGGGCTCCCACTGTTATTGTACAGTTAACATTCAAGATAGATATATGAGCATTTATGAACCACAGATTATTGCCTCTGTTGGACATTACATGAGAATATTATAGGAGAAAAATTCCTCCGGCACTGGGACTTGAACCCAGGACCTTTGGCTATTCGCGCCAATGCTCTACCAACTGAGCTAAGCCGGAGCTGGTGCTGTGAATTGAGCTCCGGCTTAGCTCAGTTGGTAGAGCATTGGCGCGAATAGCCAAAGGTCCTGGGTTCAAGTCCCAGTGCCGGAGGAATTTTTCTCCTATAATATTCTCATGTAATGTCCAACAGAGGCAATAATCTGTGGTTCATAAATGCTCATATATCTATCTTGAATGTTAACTGTACAATAACAGTGGGAGCCCGGTCACAAAAATCACTACTTAGTGTGCCTCACAGTACTGCATATGACATGACTTGTCTGTCTGTGAGGCAGACCATTAGGGCAATCAGTCATAGGAGAGAGGTTCCATCTGGTGCTGTGAATTGAGCTCCGGCTTAGCTCAGTTGGTAGAGCATTGGCGCGAATAGCCAAAGGTCCTGGGTTCAAGTCCCAGTGCCGGAGGAATTTTTCTCCTATAATATTCTCATGTAATGTCCAACAGAGGCAATAATCTGTGGTTCATAAATGCTCATATATCAATCTTACAGAAATTAAAAAAAATTGTTTAATTTAAAAAAATTGTTCAGGGCGCAGATTTGTCAAACTGGCCAAGAGCGAAGAAGGACCTTGCTACGGCCCTGGCGTCAACATAGCAATATATCTCATGGAATTGACTACAACCACAAACAGCTGACAGTCGTCAGCGCAAAGAGCATTACACGGATCAGCTGGGCGAGAGAACTGTGTTGCAATATGCGTTCCCCAACGAGACGCGTTTGGCGCGAACGGGTCATGCCGCTCCCATCGTCATGTCACGTCACACGTGTCAAACGCGCCCCAAAATGCGCCTAGCCTAAGGGGTGTGCCCGCGCGGCGCAGCGCGCATTCCAGATTCCACGCGGGCGGAACTTTTGAGACATCGGCTCTGGAATATTCGTCGGGCCTATATATAGTTCCGCGAGCGAGCTGAGACAGTCAGTCAGTGAATCAGAGTTGAGAGAGTCAGTCAGTAAGTCAGAGGAGAGAGAGTCCGTGAGTAGCAACGGCCAGTCAGAGGGAGTCAGTCCGCGAGGAGTGATGAGCCAGTCAATGGGAGAACAGTCAGTCCGTAACAGTCAGTAACAACGGGAGAGAGTCAGCATCAGAGTGTGAACTGGACGGAGAGCACTGATCAGCGCGACCTCAAGTAAGGGTGACTTGAGAAGCTGAGGACCTGGACGGAGTGAACCGATCAGCGCAGCTGAGGACTTGGGAAGCTGAGGAGCCAGTGACCGGAGGGACTAGTCAACGGAGGGACCCGCGAACGGAAGACCTAGTCAACGGGGAACTAGTGACCGGAGAGAAGGGTGAACGGAAGAGCTGGTGAGTTGATCTGGACGGGACTGGGACAGTGCTGTGACGTGGCAGTGAGCACCGGACAGAAGAGTGATTTGGAGAACATTCAGGAGTTTTCTGACTGTATTGACCATTGTTTGATAGGATATAAAGAATCCTCCATCCTTCGATTAGAATTCGGTGTTCTGATTTTGAACCGCGACGAGCCCTTGTTACAATATCTTATCAATCTACCATGTTGAAGCCCCAGGCGGATTCGCCCATGCATTAAAACACCTGGTAGTGGTAGCGAAAATATTAAAAGCATAGCCTACGGTGGAAGAAATTACCGTACAGATTTATGACATACAGTAAAGAATCAAGAGCAAATGCTGATATCGAAAGTAAAATTGTGAACATCAATTTAACGCGAGTGTAAAACATTGTAATTGACTATCTGTTGCTTCAAAGTATCCTCGTGTATGCGTGGTACCCTATACGGAGGGGGGGGGGGTAAATAACTAATATTGTGAAGTTACCAACAATATTCGTCTATAATTAATAACAGAGCTGTCAAAACAAGGCACGCTTTTAATCCGTAACGAAATAATAAAAGCAGAGAATTTAATTTATGTGCGAGTAGTCCATTATTAATTAATGCATTGCGATTTCAGCCGGCACACGGGTTCATATAAACAGTTATTACAAACAAATCCACAGTCATCTAGCCACACGATTTAATGCCTGTCATATTTGAATGTATAGGTGACATTTTCAATTTCAGCATGAGGTCATGGAAAAAAGTGAGGGACAGTTTAGCAAAAAGTCTGTGGGATTCAGCAGTCATATCAAATTTAAACAAACGATGCAAACTACGTTGCACAAACTTTCTCACCTATACGTTTGTAACATTCCAAAATTAATATATAACCTCCAGGTTAAATAGATTTAAGGATCTTACCGATTTTTACATATAATATTTTCTTTGTAGCATCAGAATAACTGAACGAATAATTGCTCCGCCTATTCAATAGATTTAGATTTAGATTTAGATTTCCTAAGTCAAATAAAGAAATCGTAAAAGATAATGCAAATTAAACAAAATCAATATGATGTTATGTGTCGTAAGTCACTTAGTTATTGCTATTTTTATGTGATGTTATTCTGGACCTATGAAGTAAAACATCTCAATTACACTTTTTTTTATTTATTTTTTTAAAATTCAAGCTTGTTCAAGAAAGTATAGTAATCTACATTTAACCCTAAGTTTTCCTTTATTAATAACATAATTACCATGATTGTGTTAATATTATTATTATTGTTTTTACTATCATTATTGTTATTATTATCATTATTATTGTTAGTTAGCATATTTATCATGTAGGTCATATCACATGTTTAGCATGTTTGCCCGTACCAGTAGACTGGTCTCTTGTAATAATTAATTCGTGAGCATCTGTTTCTATTGTTTAGTGATGTCTTCTTTTTATTTATTAAGTGCCAGTATGACCGTCTGTCTGTCCGTCCGTCCGTGTGTCTGTACGCGCGATAACTCAAATACGCTTTATGGGATTTTAATGAAACTTGGTATACGCGTTTCTAATGTCCATGGGAGGAGAGCCTTTTGATTTTATAACAAATCGGTTGACCGGTACCGAAGTAAAACCCAATATAATGTCTATTTTGAAGGCGCGACAACTCAAATACGCTTTATCGGATTTTCATGAAACTTGGTATAGGCCTACATTTATAATGTCCATGGGAAAACTTCTTTTGATATTGGGCCAAATCGGTTGGCCGGTAACAGAATAATTCCCAATTTAGTGCCTTTTTATGGTAATATATAAGAAAGGCGCGATAATCAAATACGCTTTATCGGATTTTCATGAAACTTGGTATACGCATGTCCATGGCAAAAAGGCTATTTATTTTGGACCAAATCGGTTTACCGATACCAGAGAAACAACTAATTAAAGGTCACATTTTTTAAATCGTGTCTATACTACAATGCCGCATTTCTAATCATTGAAGGCTTTGACTCCAATGCAGTCAGATGTTTGTTTATTAAGTGCCAGTATGGTAGTTTATGAGATTGTGTGGGGACGGGAAAATGTCTGTCCGTCTGTCCGTCCGTCCGTCCGTGTGCCAGTATGAGCGACAACTCAAATACGCTTTATCGGATTTTAATGAAACTTGGTATACGCATTTATAATGTCCATGGGAAGAAATCTATTGATATTGGATTAAATCGGTTGACCGGTAAGTGCCAATTAAGTGCCTATTTTATGGTAATTTATAAGAAGGTTTGATAACTCAAGAACGTGTTATTGGATTTTCATGAAACTTGATACGCATTTACCAAATCGTTGATCGGTACCAGAGTAACGACTGATTAAAGTTAACTTTTTTAATCATGTCTATACTACAATGCCGCATTTCTAATCATTGAGGGCTTTGACTCCAAAGCAGTCAGGTGTTTGTTTATTTCGTTGATCAAGTTGAAATGAATACTGTTATATAGGCCTACAGAAAGTACATTACTGTGAAATAATTAGCGGACATCTTTGCCACTGAATTTTGTGAAATGTTGACATATTTTAAGAATTTCGAGTTGCAATACATTTAGCTTTGACAAATAACACTATTCTATCACATATGCTTATGAAACTAGACATTTGAACTGGGCGAGTTGGCCGAAATGGTAATGTCTTGGACTCTATTCTGGAGGTTCCTGGTTGATAGTCGGCCAATTTGACATGGATTTTTTATTTTTTTTATTTTTATGTGAGTGTGCGATTGTCAACATATCGCATATATGTAGTTCTGCTGATACTGCATGATTTTAATCTGATTAAAAAACCTATTTTCTGCATATCACAATTGCAATTATAATTAATCCAACAAAAGCATTCTGGCAGTTTGTTACCTGATTTTTAATTTTTTTTGTATTACAGCTGTGTTTATACTTCTTTCAGCTTCGAAGTCAACTCAAACTATTCCCTCATAAAACGCTAAATATAGCTTTTTATAGCTGATCCCCGTGGCTTCGCCCACGATAATTAATCGGAAGATTAAAAATGAAGAGCAAAATAATTAAAATATTGTATTTATTAACACTTTGCACGAAAACATTCATAGATCTGAACTAAACGATTGATAGGCCTAATTAATGAAACAGCTATATCGGCTTTGAAGTGAATTCCACGATTACAAAGCGCAGCATGGGAAAAATAACCTCAGATTCGAGTTCACTGGCCCAGAAAACCCCTGCATAGTGAGTTCCGTCCAAATCGATTTTTACCCATTTAGGCCTATATCATTATCCTTCTTCCGTCTAGGTTGAAAATTTCAGATGTCTGCATGCCTTGACATTATAAACAAATGAATCGACCAGAGTGGACTTAAAAAATTCAAGCGAGCGTAATGCTTTTATTTCCAAGGTATGACAAAAGTAGACAAAGCCACCTGCAATTGATTTGACAATTGAAATGTGTTATTGAAAACTGATGCAGGTTGTGTGCCCTTTTTTACTCATAGTCATAACTCGTGAATGAAAGCAAACATTAAAAATGTACTATACCAGAAACCTTCGCGGGAGTGTACTGTGTAATCAACAACTTTCCAAAGTTTCATGGCGATCGGATGAATGGTTTAGTAATGCATAAAGAACAGGCAGACATACATTCCTTTTTATATAGATAGATTATATATAATATATAAAACAATTATGTACGTTTCATAAACAATATAATATATGAAACCAAATATTGTCAATAAATTTCATAAAAAAACTTTTAGCCACCTTCTGTTCATATCTTTGACAAGCAGTATTGTACTGTTTTAAGATTTTGTAAAATATCAGTTAATTATTGTAGACCTTCTCTAAGTCGTTGAGCCTATCTAAAATCTGCGCTACTCCTATATGAATACAGTTTGATTGTTTATAGTGTATGTATTAGTGATAATTCAATTTTCAATACAGTTAGTGCTCTTTACCAAATACGTGTTTTATATAATATGGCGTTATAAATAAAGTTACGCTATACAACAAAAGAAATAGTAGGTCATAATATTCCACGTCATTATGTATTATGCGGCGTTGTAGCTGACAAGTTAGCCTGAACTTAGTAGCGGTTTCGTACAAAGGTCAAATGTTACGCTTCAGTATCCTGAGGGGCATAAAGCTCAAGTCTGTGCGCTGAAGGATTTTTTGCTTCTTTTTACTTATCATTGTTTCCAATATGTTCATGGTTTTAAATTGTTCCTTACTTTAGTAGACATTGTGAATTAATTCCTAGGTCCCAGTTCGCAGAAATTCCAAATATTTTATTTTGTTGATGAGGGAGGGTATAAATTACATTTTCAGAAGGGAAGTTTTCATTTTAATATTGTTTACAATTTTTACCGTTTACTTTGGTTTGAGGCTTTGCTACTTTGTAACTATAAAACACGTGTTTGAACTTTTATATAAGAAGTGGACATTTGAAACGTTTACCATGTTTACATGCAGGATTGAAATCTATCCGAATCCGACCCCAACTCAATACGTTCCCTGTTTACATGGTAAGTTCTGGGAGTGTATTGAGACGTTTTGTACTAGTGGCTAACTTGGTTATGCTGGCTATTTGTGTAGGTAACTTGTGTAAAAAGTTGCCGTGTTTATTCCGTGATTAAAAATATTAAAAGGTGTGTGTTCTATTAATTTCTAGTCGCCATAAATATTTAGGACATAAGAGGAACATAACAATATAAATATTGTAGTGTGAATGAGTGTTTTTGATTAGATTGGCGATCAGCTGGCATAACAAATGAACTCCATGCTGGTATATGCGCGCGCACCATGATTGAGTGGCCTTAAAATATATTGTCCATTCGTTTTGTAGGCTACAATACGAATGGATAATATATTTTAAAATTATATATTATTTATGAAACATTAACAAATGGCAAGAGAATCACAACACTCACTCAAGTATGGCCCAGAGTTTAAAATAATTGACAATGGTCGTTCAAGAAAACCTTCATGATATCTCGAAAAAACAATAGTACTCGTAAAGCCTGAACATCATTGCTTACGGCGAAAAATAAAAATAAATCTTTACATGTATAATAGGTCATGGAGTCCATTTTGAGACATATGACAGTCAATCAGCACAGGTTGACCATGAGAGTATGATATAATGTATAGCATGACATCGCTCAAATTTATTGGAATAATGGCCGGTGCCAGAGGCACTATTGGCCTATCTTTCTTGAATTTTGAAGAAAAAAATAGTAAAGATGTAGGCCTAATTCACACTGTTGCTCTCATAGCACTGAAAGTATCATAATGACTTTAACACACCTTTAATACTAAAGTAGGCTACGTACTATTAATTGGCTAAGTTTTTAACATTGCCTGGTTTTGGAGTCTTAACTGGAGATGGTTTGTTCATTGTAAACCAGAAGTTTAAAAATGGACCAAGCTGCATTGCAGAATCTCTGACTTCACTTATATTAGATTTTTTCTATATTATATATTTTTGCCATTGTGCTCCTTGGAATTTCGGAAAATATAAATACATAAATAAAAATATTGATATAAATTACGATAATCATAAAACACATGCCGTTTACATGTGGGACTTCAAACTTCAGGATTAATTTATTTGCACAGTATATATGGTATAAAAAACACATTACGATAAGAAAAATCAGTTGTAATCAAAATCTGGTGTTCAGAGTAACATAACACACATCCTTTAAAACGTGCTTTTCCCTCTCGTTGAAAAATAGTGCATTTGGCCTGAAATGTTATGCTCTTTCGAATGGTGATAGACAAAGAATTTGCTAGGAGTTGGTATCTAGGAAAATTTTCCGAGAAACTGAAAAGTGCACAATTTCATGGTTTTTCGTGGTTTTTTTCTCACAGAAAGTTATCCCTACGGCTTTTGAGGTCGCAAACTTAGTTTTACACTACTCTTACTATACCAAACAATATAAAAAAGACAAATGTTTTCCTGTAATTAATGCAAGGGGGAATTTATCTATATTCTGGACTACTGTGCTTTGTCGTATCTTCTTCTTACAGTTAGTCGGTATTGACCTATTGATTGCAAAATTCTCGAGAGAAGCATAGAACTATCTCAGAATGAATAAACAAAGTTCACCCCGTTGCTGAACAGCAGAATTAGGCCTTTGAATCCTGAACACAATAGAATCATTTGAAGGTTTTGGTAAACTAGTGACAGTAACAACTTGCAACGTAAGCACAGCCAGCTAATCTAACGTTCTATTGTCTATGTCAGAATGGGTGGGAGTTGCTGTAAACCAGTGGCTTATCACTATACAACACGCCCAAGTCTTACCAGCAACAATATTGCAGCCGAACTAAATTCTGCTGACAAGGATTCTGCATTCTATATCCCTTAATTTCCGTAAAACTAGAAAAGGAAAAACCGAAGTGGAAATCATCTGTATGGAGATATTCAAGCATAATAATTACTTATATCTTTGTTATTATCACTTCTTACTACCTGATAACCAGTACATCGGAAAGTAAAAAATATTTTGCACCACGAGGAAGTGACCTTACTTTGTGTTTTATTTCGTGCAGCACAGTTTGTGATTAACACAATCTAAAGCAGGGGAAGTCAACTACGTCTTGTGATGACGTTTGTGGAGCAAGAGCATGCGGTTCCCTTGTGTGTGACGTCAGCAAGAGCGCACGGTAGTAGGGGTGTTTAGAGTACGCTAGAGCTAGGTACTAGAGGACCTATTCACTTTAGCTCTGTGGGTAGAACAACTTCTGGTTGGAAATACGGAGCATTTTTCAAAGTTATTGCAAGTACGCGATCCTGATAGTGTTCTCTCTGCAGAACATGTGTTAGTTCTGCAAAACATTCTTCTTCAGTTCCAATCGAGGTTTCAGGATGTGGAAAACCTTTCTCCAATGTTTAAACTTTTTGCTACCCCATATTCAGTTAATGTCAAAGACGTTCCTTGCCGGTATCAGTTGGAACTGCTAAACTTACAATGCGACGATCTGTTAAAGGACAAATAGGCCTACGAACGTAAAGTGGTCTTGGGTAACTTTTACAGAAATTTCTCTGAAACCAGATTCCCGAGACTTGCCGCACGAATATTATGTAATTTTGGATCGACATATGTGGCCGAACAATTTTTTTGACTAATGAAACGTGCAAAGCTCAAATCAAGAAGTACATTGTTAAATCACAACCTAAATGTAGTCTTCGATTAAATATTGCTCAAACATTACGTCCCAACATTGATAAACTTGTTAAAGAAAAAGAGACAGGAAAGTCAGAAAATTGTTACTGTAATCTTGTATCATCTAAGGTGCAGACGAGCTTGTATGGTAATTAATTCAGTTCATTTTTTTTTTATCATTTTTACTGTAGTGAATTATGTTAATTCAAATGATAGTAGCCTATTGTCTATTTTTGTCAAAGAACATAGATTTTGTGGAAAGGGAATTGTTCTCACAGAATAGAAAAATAGAATTATTTATAATATGTTAAACTGCTGCGCTGTAATTAACCGATAAACTATCAAAAAAATCGATTGATGTTTCATGAACTCGGAAACACGTATTACGTAAGTTCTAACCCCCTAAATTCCCGCTGCCCGCAATACTAATGCCCCTCTCTTCCCCCCTGTTCACTGATGCCTACATTTCACATGCTCCTCGCAGAGATATAACGCGAGCAGTGAGAGCAGAAAGCAGTGACGTCACAGAGCAAGCTTCTGTCTTCCCCTGATCTAAAGAATGGTCCTGCATACAGTATTTCTAGTCTTTATTTTCCTAAGGGCCTGTTTCGTAAAATTATCAGTCAATAGTGTAGACTTCTTACTTTGATTAGTAAAAGTAGAACCTGGTTTCGAATCGGAGCATAAAGTAGGGGTTAGGCCTATATTTAAGAATATTTATTAGCAGTGCATTAACAAAACTGTTTCACAAAACAAGAGAACTGTTGACTATCACTCCTTATTTTGGAGTTCATTTGATCTGTTACTGGTGTTTGATAGAAGTAGTGAGAGTATATACTTTAAGTGTATGTTTTTTTAAAGCTAATTGATCATGGATTCTTTAACTAGTGACGAAGAACATTGTATTGCTATACATCCAGAGATAGTCAGAGCCAGGGTCGATTATAACTTGATGGATGGAAGAAATATAATAATACAGATATCTGGCTGGACCATTGGCACGGAAAGCCGAAGGACACGGATTCGAATTCCAGTGTCATTATTCTCAATTCGGTAGCAGCTGAGGGATATCATATCCATTCAGACGGTTTCTCTTCAAAGGACTTTATTGATTCTCCAGTTTTCCAGTCAATGTATAAAGCCTGTATGACAGTATTTGAATGGCACTTTGCAAATCAATAATAATAATAATAATAATAATAATAATAATAATAATAATAATAATAAATCAGGTAAACTGATAAAACAAAGTGCCAGATGGTGTTAATATGCCATATTTATGAAACTATTGAGTTTCAGGCTACGGTTTCTTGAGACAGTTTGATTAGTATAAATGTAAAAGAAAAGTGGGATAACTACAATATTAACAGAACGAAATTCAAATTCCTCACGTCAAAAATTGACTATACCTTTAATTTTGAAAAAAATCTGAATACAGATTGTTGATGATGAATGTTGTTTTTTGGAAGGTAAAAATTAAACAATTGAACGTTTGGAATTTTCCCACCAGTTACAGGCTGAAACCTCTAAGTTTGCCAAATTTCAAGTTTCTAGTGCTTGCAGAAGCGAGTAAACATCAATGATAATGAGTAGATGATCTTGAGTTAGGTATGTAAACCTCAACTTTTACTAATGGCCAACTCGATAAATCTTTTGAAGCACTTTGAAGTGTCATAGAAAATCTATTTTCCGGTCTACAAGGTTAAATTTCTGGAAGTGGAAAGCATAACGTCCAATTTGAAAAATAAATGACTTTGTAATGAAAATCTGAATAATTTTCAAATGTTCAACCGTTCAAAATGGTGGCCCTCAGCATCAATACATTTCTGAGTAAGAGTCACCACTGATTCCGTACATTATACCAAAGTTTCCAATGAGATTTCTGCGCACACCGCTTGAAGCTCATTCCAAAGTGTGTTTAGGTGTGTCTATGACTGATTGGCCATAAGAAGGAACCCAGATACGTAAGGTCTGAAGAGCGTCCATGGAACTCTATTGACCTCCTGCGTCCTATCCACTGGCCTGGAAAATTTTGATAAAGGTATGCTCGTACGTTCCTATGATAGTGCGGCGAGGTGCCATCTTTTTGGACATAAAACTTGTCATTGCCGTATAATGCACGAATGGCAGGGAATATGGAATCAGCAAGCATTGTTAGGTACGTTTCTCCAGTTACTTTATCTTCAAAGCGGAAAGGCCCAATGAGTCAATCAGTCATAGACACACCTAGACACACTTTGTAATGAGATTCAAGCGGTGTGCGCAGAAATTTCATTTGACACTTTGGTACGATGTACAGAATCAGTTGTGACTCGTACTCAGAAATGTACTGTATTGATACTGAAGGCCACCATTTTGAACTGACTGACTGACTTTTTCCTGTAACCCCTATGGTGGGGCATCGGGCCGCCATTAATCACATATATTCATTAGAAAGGCATTTATTTTTCCAATTGGACTTTAAGATTTCCATTTCCAGAAATTTAACCGTGTAGAGTGGGAAATAAATTTTCTAAGACAGTTCAAAGTGTGTAAACATTTTTTTTGAAGCACTCTGTATATACTCTGTATATATATAAGTATGTAGAAGGGAAAAGTCGTGCCAGATACACGAATAATTGCCGATGGTCATTGTCAGATTAGTTTCATGTAGGCCGCACTATCACTTTAGACATTTGACTTATTCGCTTTTTCCCTATCACTCTAGAACTGATGAATTGCGATATTTATTGAATGTCGTGCTTGCCCGAAAAGTAGCGTAGGTTTATGAAAATAACGCAAGTAAACAAGTTTATTGAATAATTCTTTTACATTATTTATCAAATTATAACATTTTGAAATATTCCATCCATATGGAAAATAATGTTACCGAAGTGGTAACATTAATATGGTACTATAAAGCGCTACACTTCCTTGCCCTACTATATAACCTAGAGTATGGGAGTGAAAGTTCATTGAGACGCAACCATAAGTACTTGTAAAATAAATGGAAATAAGGGTAGTTGGTGGAAGGAGTTGTTCTGAGAAATCCGCCTGTGCGGAGTTGTGCTTCGACTTTAGTTGAGTACAAATGGTTCACTCTGCGGCGTTAGAAATAGAGTATGATTGTACTAGATGATAAGGACCTAATGCCGTTCTGCTTATACTGTGTTCAGTGTGAGTACTGCAAGCTGGTTACTGGCAAGTATAACGTAATGTACTTCAATGAAAGCCGATTCATTTCATGATACTCTGAATGAAGCGTGTTGGAGTGCTCCACGTTTGTTTTCCAATGAACTATACCTGCGAACAAGCTCACTATCTGAACGCGCATACGAAAACTCACTCTTACAAATGTTCCAGACATAATGAATCAGAAGACGACTTTGAACTTTCCTCCTCGCATAATGCAAAGGGGTATTGAAAAGGACTGTATCGACGTGGTATCGACTCTCTAGTTAACAAAGCAGCTACAGCTCCCTTCTTAAAATATAGATTATTTCTGTGTTGATCCTTTGTTTTTGTGAAACATTAAGGGTTTGCAACAGATATTTTGTTGGTTTAAATAATTATGTGGGCAGTGCAGCTGATCATAAAGTAAAGCCGATTATTGGTGTACCGTAAAATATTTAATTCTCTTTACATGCTGAACATTAAATTAATGTCACAAGTGCCTAAGAGAGAAAAGTTATTTCCAGTAAAGTGCATCCAATATAATGTTTAACCAACTTATCGCTTTAATGTCACTGTCAACTGTGTATCTATAAAAGTGTGAATTTTATGTAAAAGGTTCCCAGTATCGACAAAATGAAATTCAATAGCGTGTTGTCAGAATGTGTACATTGATTCAATTATCTACCTGGCTGCAGTATCTGTTGCATAGGCCCACGATGCATAAATTTCCCTTTTATATAACAACTTTAAAGTGAGTTCATAAGATTTATCCATAACATTTTTGTGTACAACCCGTTGTTTCCTCACTTTTGACAATGTAACCAGTCATTTAGGCATTAGCTTACATTGAGAGAATAAAATACCGTACTTTTAAAAAAACAATATTATGGTCAAGTTCAATATTGAAGAATAAACCGTATTATTAACAATTTAATATAATTAGGGTACATCGTACCTTACAGGACAGGAATACCTGCTCGTTTTCAGGATCCTATTGGATTAGATAGTGCTTACATTAAGCCATGTGGGGTACTCGTAATGAATTACAGAACATAATGGATATCGATGACATCTATTATTTCATTCAATAATTACTTATTTCTTTGCATTTTGGATTAGGTATGAAGGGTTAGAGGATTTGCACCTTTCTAAAAAATTATTAAAAAAATTAAGTTTAAAATAATTGTGTGCAGAAATTTGTTAAGTTCATTGGGCGTAAAATTATTTAAATCTGCATTAGTTTTGAATTTATGAGGTTACCGAATGCACTCACTTTGCTGTGAGTAGCTGCCAGCCACCTGTGTAATTTAATAGCAGGTCCACAAAACGCATTCTTCATGATAGTCTTAAACTGCGATATAGAATGTTATTTCTTCCGTGTATATTACCACATATTTTCTCCACAGAAACCAGATCCATGCCTCCTTTTGGAATACTTTGCATCGAAAAAAATTAACATGAATTAACATGTCACTCGAATTCACAAATAAATGAAAGATATATAAGTGCCCCAAGAGAGTACGGTACTTTACTCAGGAATAAACATTTTGTTCCTACATTTAACCGTCTTTTTCTTTCACATTAGCAGAGGAAAGAATAAGAAATATATTTTCCCTTTGCCTTTTTTCAAAATTGTTGGCAGTTTCCGTGCAAAGTAAATAAAAAGACTATTTCGTGGACCACATAAATCCGCGACATAGATGTCGTAGCGAAACTGTCTTAAGCGACAGAGATCATTCCATCTGAAACCAGCTATTTGCCGGTGGGCTGCTGCAATTCTTCGAAATCTTCCAATATAATTTCTCAGAAAGCATAACACTAATCATAAAACGTACATAAGGTTTTACATTTATTTTTTAATGTTATCTACTGCCCCTTTCAAGCTGCAATCTTCAAATAATCATTTTGGTGTGTGTGTATATATATATATATATATATATGTATATACATACACATATTTCAAATGATCATTTTTGTATGTGTATATATATACACGTAAAAAAATGATCATTCTTATTATTATAATTATGTATATGATAAATTAGATAACCTGATCCATCAGCTCAACAAACTTTATTTTATCATAGGATTTTCGATACCTTTGTACCATTTTCAGAGCCTTTTGCAATAGTCAACATCTGCAAAGCAAAATGCCCTGAAGATGATAGACAAACATCGAAAAACGTAGGCATAAAATCAAGTTTGTGAGTGGCTGGTTTCAACTACTCATTTATTATATTTTATTTTATTTTATTGCTTGAACTGGACGGTAGAATAACATGTATTTTAACGACATAATTTTAAACTAAGAAAATAAAATGAAACCCTAGGAGAGAAAAAATTATCTGTAGCATGTGTCTGTAATTAATTAATTCATTTATATATATTTAATTTCAAATTTATAGTTAAAATGATCTTAATATACTTTTTAAATATTGATTTTCAGTATATTAATTTGCAATGCATTTATTTAATTTAAAGACAATTGTAATATTTTAAATCCTCTAATGTTTTAAGCTCTACAGGCTACCTCCTTAGTCGTTTCCTAAATTAAATGGCTTAAAACCTGGCAAACACTCTAATGCAATGGACCGCTATTCAAAGATCTCTCTGAGATTTGATGGATGAACTATCGATTGACCAATCGCCAATAATATTGGTATTATCGGTAGTGATGTCACATTTTGGAGTAATCATAATTATAGCATAGATGGCCTAAAGGCTCATGCAAAGAATCATGATCGAAGAAATTCTGTAGACTGTTTGTAGTGGCAATAAATCCATTTAAATTGTCCATATTTTAGTAGTTCCCTAACTTAAATCCAACTTGCACGCAAACTTTTAAAACCATTTTATCACACTTTTGTTTTCATGTTATTGTCAAGTGTTCAAAATGGATAGGCTCCTGATATACTGACGCTGAGTGCACGATATTCTTAGTGAATATACTGTAAAATGTTATAAATTGCATGTATCAATTCAAAACTAACAATTTTAAATTCATACCAACCTTACTATACCAACCATAAACATTATATTTAAATTAAGTTAGACTAAAATGTATATTTGCCAATTTACTTGGCTTATATGTAAAATGCAGTTTACTTGCATTTTATAAATAGGTAATAGATGTCAAAAATGATAATACATATTGAAAACAATTTTCATAAGTATATTTTTAGATAAGTAGATATTTTGTACAAAACTTTACTACTCAACAGCTACTATAACAAAAATAATAAAATAATAAAATATCTTATTACATTTTCCAAGCTAAAATAATGGTAAATGGTAGAAACTGATTACCCATGTCCCCAATTAAATTTCCCACGAGTAAATCTTATATTATTGGAAGATTAGGTTGTATCTCTTTCACATTGTTACTGTCCCTGAAAATCCTGGAAGATTATCCGTTGTCACTCTGTATAACTTGCATGCTTTAAAATAGGATTATTTATTTATAATATAGGAAGAATAATTGAGTTTTATAACCTGTTTTTCAATTTAGAAAACTGACGTTCTGACATTTGCAGGACCAGTAAACTGTCAAAGAATTGAGGGTGGCGTGTCTCGTTTTAAATACATTGACTTCCTCCCTTCCTCAAGAAACAAGATTAAAAGCAGCTTTGTGATTGGCTGCAGTCTTAGATCAATTTGTGTTTCATATCAATATTTAGGAAGAAGGATTTACTTCCACTTTAATATATCCAGAATTTTATGGAAGTAAATGGCTAAATACGGAGGTGAATCAGAATGTAACAAAGGACCTATGTAATTCACCGGTAACAGAGATGGCCCTTGTTGTCGTATGTCAGGTTCTTAGGCACCCAGAGGGCACTAGCTTTACAATTTCATTGTGTCATGCCGATGTAGTGCCTCTGGACAAAATTTCTCGGCCCTTTCAGGTCCAAGAAATACTTAGTTTCCAGAGGGGGGTTGCGAGGCGATGGGCTTACCACCTGTCCCTCTACCCTCTCTCGGAAAATAAGCATATCAAAATTAGTATAGGTAATGAAACCTCCGCTTGGAGGCCCCTTCGCCCCACCTGGGGATCATAGGGTACCAGATACAGATAGATACAGATGCCGATGTAGTACACCTCACCCTATGAAATGTTTAATCATATGCAAATATTTTTAACTAAAAAATATTTTCCATGGGAAGCAATCAAAGTTGGTAACCCTGGAATATTATAATCTTAAACCACTCGGTGGCACAATTATTTTCTCGTTTTATTAATTATCATCTGTCGTTTAAAGTGCTTCTTTTCCTTAAGCTGTCAAAAAAGTTTTATTTCTGCATTTTTAATGCTATCGGTATTTTAGGGACGAGAAACTTAGGACGATAGGGGTGAGTATTTACCTTACCCTTGCATTCGAGCGTATTTTGTGCTTGCGAGTGCAGTAATGGACATGTTTCCTTGTCACTTGCCACGATTTTATACGCAGTACCAGGTCTTCCAAATGCTTCTGCCGTGGAGATCTTGCATAAACAAATAACGTATACAGTACAGGAAAAGATAATTCCGAAACGTTTAAACCAGATTAATTTAAGTTAAGAATATAGAACATGAATGATATAAATGTTTCTTAAGTACAGAAGAACACATATAGAAAAACCATACTTCCCTTAAGGCGGCAAAGACACGTTGATGTCTACAATTCCACACATACAGCTTATAGGTGAGATGACTAAATTTCTCTATTTTTTAAAATAATAATAATAATAATTTATAAAACAATTATCCTGCCGGTTGTATTATATGGATGTGAAAGATGGTTGCTTACTCTTCAGGAAGAACATAATCTGAGGTTGTTCGAAAACAGAGTGCTTAGGAAGATATTTGGACCTGAGAGAAATGAAAATGGGGACTGGAGAAAACTCCATAATGACGAGCTTCATAACTTCTACTCTTCACCAAATATAGTAGGGGTAATTAAATCACGGAAGATGAAGTGGGCTGGACATGTTGCGCGTATGGGAAGAAAAGACATATCTAAATAATATTGACTGTGAGACCAGAAGGAAAGAGACCACTTGGAAAACCTAGAGGTAGGTGAAAGGAGAAAATTTGGGACATCACTAGGGTCCGGATTTCTAAGTTTTTATATACTCTGTATTAGATTTTAAACATAACCTATTAGTTCTTACCATTTTCTGACAAGCTCTTTTTAGGTTTCACTTTAACAAGTACGGTACAATAAATACATTGAAACAGATAAGTTAATATTAATTCATTTTATGTCTACTATAGTTTCCATAGCTCTGAACCAAACAAAATACAATAACACTTTCCGCTTAATTTTCAACACTTAATAGTTTTTAGAACACAATTAATTTTAGAATTACCGCTGTCATTTCCAACTCAAACACATGAACTCAACAAAAACGTATTGCAATTTATTAATCAACCAACTCGGGATCTTGCTGGAGCCAAAACTTCGAATGAATTAAAAGTATAATAGCTCAGTCAAATGTTACATCGGAACTTACATTAAATGGGATATTAATGATTTTTGGAGGGGAGTTTCGGACCATTGCTGGGATCACAAATCCAGATTTGCAACCTTTAGAAACCTGTGCTCGCTGAATAGCGGTCGAAATAAACCGGTTTTTTAGGACTTTTTTCGGTTTTTGGACAATATCTCCTAAACTATGCGTTTTTTGGAAAGAATTTTCCTTAGATTGTTTAAAGTAAATTACATTTCCTAAAATATGAGATCAAAATCGTTTCTGTATCTTATATAGTTACCGAGATACGGCTTTTCAAAGATTGGCCTTTTTTTCCAAAAAGTTAGGATTTTAAGTTTTCTTCGTGTTTCGAACTGAATACCGGCAGAATGACACATCCTACAGAAAAGTCAAGACAACAAAAGTTGTAGGAAATTTAATAATCTTTAATGTGAGCTATAACTAGTTCTTGTATCTCAGATAGTCTCGTCATAAATGACAAAAACCGAAAATATGAAAGAATGCTTTTTTGGGTGAAAGTTGAATAACATCGTTTCCTCCACCAACACCTTAATTTTTTTGGTAACATGTTGGCGGATAATGTCTTATATCTGTGTATAGAAACTATTTGTGTGTATATGTGTCTATGGGAGATGGATTTTGTCACAAAAAATATTTAAACAGAATATTTCATAAAAATGTTTTTATTTTTAAACCAAAAGGCATATTGAAACCATGTGTGAGGTTCCAAGTAGGGGATGGTATGGGACCTGGGAAGTCGAGGGTGGGGTGATGTCTTCATCCTCGCTTGAAGAACTGTCATTCTGAGGTGTGGGCACATTACGACAGAATTTTTCCCTTGCAGAAAGTGCACAAAACTGAGCATTTCAGCCCAGTTTTGCGGCAGCTGCAGCTCCCAGCGCAGCCCATCTTGCACTTACACGAGATCAGTTCCCCGTTACTGACAAAATAGTTTCTATTAGCAGTGGGATTGTTGGAGGCTATGAAGTCAATTGTTAAATTGTCAAGGAACTGGGAACAGAAGGCGTGGTTAACATAGAAAACCAAACATTTGGGAAAGTTGGATTCAAACGTAAAGACAAAGTTGTTACCTTCGTTGCAAGTTGTTACCTTGGCAAGCGTCAATAATTGAGGGGCTCAGTAGAATAATGACCCATCCCAACTGGAGTAAGTTTGGAGATAAATGGGATTTTATTAAATTTAATATTGCCAAAAATGTATGAGTCACACTTTAGTGAAATTTAATGTACATCTCGAACCTATAATAAACATTCTTCCTGCAAATGATGAACCATATGCATATTATAATTAGCCTAATTTTAGCAATATAAGTGTGTTAATAATAAAACAAAAGTATGATTAAATTATACACTCAAAAGACAAGTTACTTATTCCAGAATATTACTAGTGTGTACGTTAATCTATGTCTTCAACATCAACATTACAGTTTTCGTGAGCATCCGATTTTAGGCCACTATAAAATTCCTGATACACAGGAGGAACAAATTTCATTAGAGACATAATGTCATCATATTTTGCTTTTTTTATTTTCTTGAAGTTGGGATATTTTACCGGCAATATCACATTACTCAAGACAGGGCATTTTCCCTTTCCTTTTTGTAGGCTTACCACTTTCTCTACTGCAACTTCACTAAAGCCTAATTTCACACGCACGGCATGATTACTCTTCGTAAATCGAAACTGAGATGCTTTTCTCATATCCACTTTATGTTTTTCTACAGTTACATTTCTTTTAATGAACATTTTGTTTAGGTTCCCTAGATCTTTAAAATCTTCGGTCTTCATTTCGATAACCTTGAATGGGTTTTTCACCCGGCTTTTCCCTATCAGCTCAGCCCATTGTCCAGGCGTGTAAACCACCTGAGTTTTCCTCTTAACCTTCTCAATAATACCAAAGTCTGCATCGCAGGGAAGAAAAGTATGGCCTGGCACAAGAAATTTATGTTCAATTTCCTCAAACCACCCACAGTCAATCATGTACATCCATACTCCCATTATTGTGAAATTTTTATTTTGTCCAACACATGAGTCACAATAAACTATGAGTTTTCTTTTACCTGCTCTGTCTTCAATCAGAGGAATAGCTCGTAATAAACAGCTGGCTATTTCATCAGCCCCCCTTGAAGCAACAGATTCAGGCCAAACACACATTATTGCATTATCATTGTTGCACACGTGAATGCCGAAGTTGTATGTCCAGAGCTGTCGCTGATAGAACACACATTCCGAAGCAAGGTGAGGAGTTGGAAGTGCCTGCTGTAAGTCCATGGTGATCACAAGAGTATCACTGTCTGAGGTTCTGCATCCAGCTTTGTCTCTCCTTAAAGACTCGTAAGCAGCTTCAGCTTTTCGAAGATGAAGTTCATACTCACGTGGTTTTGGATCTATTTGCTGTGCTTCATCACACACTTTACACATGTCAGTAGAGGACAACTTAAACCCAATATTGTATTCTGTATTAAATATGTCCCTGAAAACATGTTCCTTAACTGGTTCAGTATTATTATTCTTATACTTCCCAATATAAATTTTGTACATTTCTGATATAGAGTGTACAGCTGTTATGTACGATTTATGAGGATTTGATCTACGACTATAATGAGACGTGTACCTTGGAAACGTGTCAATCGTCTGCTTCACAAAATCTTTCTTCTCGTGAGATATTGTATGGGGTCTGTTTTCGTGTAACCCACGTTTGTCTTTAGGAGGTGTATTCTTAGTCTTGTCAGATGAGGGATCCTTTGCATTTTCATCACCTGGAAGAAATGCATTTTTATTAGCGACATATCGAAAATAAATTAACAAATAATATATCAGGCCTATTGAAAATATTAAAATTGGAAATATTTTACTCACCCCTGAGTGTTCTCAAACGCCTACTGGTTATCCCGTGAACTGTGCAGAATGCAGTTCTACATATCTGAAGTTTGTGACCACTTTCTGGATCTCTAATGTAAAATCAGGGTGCAATCTATCTTTTTTGTACGCCTTTCTGTAATTATAGCCCTCAACTAGTCCAAACAGGTATGAATTTTGCATATTATATTCTGATAAGGAATAGAAATCGAGAAATATTTTTTCTTTTGCTTTTGCAAAAGTGTTCCGTATGCACAATATGCTGTCTGACAGCAGTTCTTTAGGTTATCCAAACTTTTGCTGGGAATAACTTTTCCACAGGCCGTGACATACTCTTTGCCACTATTTCGTAAAAGTTTTCTCTTGGTTTTCGTCCATTCTTTTTCGTTTCTTTTTCTTTTTTTAGGCTTTGAATCACCACATATCGCACTAGAATTCCCTCCCGTATCAGCCATAGCGAAGCAACTGCTGTGTGCAGCGCGGTGGGTGCAGAGGCAGAAGGACAAGGTCACGCGCCTGGAGTTGGGATGAGTCATTTTTCCACTCGCACGCTCCGATTTTCCAATTTGTTCCCTCAAATAAAGATGAAGATAGAACTATAATCTTCTACGTGCTGACAGAAGATGGTAGTACGATACTAATTCTGCAAAAATCTAAAAATCGTCCGTCGGTTGGGATGGGTCGTTTTTCCACTGAGCCCCTCAATTCCATACAAGTCACTAATAAGAAGATTGAAGTTGACCTTCTCACAATATTTCAGTGAGTTAGCATTACCATAAAAATCCGACGCAGAGTTGAAAGCCCACTGCAAGTATGAATTGCCCCCTTACCCAATGTCTCTTTTCAACGAAGCTGGAGTGAAGAAGAAGCTGGAGTGAAGAAGGGAACTAAGACAGCTCTATATTCGTGTTTCACATCCCTCACTACCAACATCTTCCAAGACGCCAATAATCACTTCGTGCTCGCTGGTGGCTACTTGCTCCACAAATGTGTGTGGCATCAAAACACATCAGTGAAGACCATCATTGATGGCTACATTCATTTTGTGAAAAACCCATTTTGGGACAGATGTAATCCACTGTCTTCGATAGATATCCGGAGGACGCCTCTAAAAAAAGTACCAAAAGTGCCGAAGGTCTCAGATGATACTCCGCCCTCAACTGCAGTGACATTGTCCTATCAGCTTCAACTACCATCAACATCACACAAGAGAAGTTCTCATCGAACGACACTAAGAAGCATAGGCTGTTAGAGCTATTGAAAACTAGATTTGAGCAGCATGGTGTTGAGGTGACAGAAGACGACACTGGCGCTGACATTCTTAGAGCTGCCATCACCAAAGCTAACTCTTCTGAGAAGGTTGTAATCATCGTGGAAGATGTGGACCTGCTTGTGTTATTAGTTGGTTTGAGTTCCAAAAAAATACATCTACTTTCAGAAGAGGTGAGCCAGACGTCCAATATTCATCTACATCGTTCACCACCGGAAATTCTTATTACCCTCCCGGGCCCCTTTCAAACAGGGGAAAACCAAATTTGTCAAACCTTCCTCAAGACCCCAGCACTATTCAAGCAAGCAGAAGTCTTCCTCCACCCAGATGTGAGTCACGATGAAATAGCTGCAGCTGAGGAGAAGTATCTCGTCGCAGTTTATGAAGGAGCGACTGACACCACCCTCAACGACCTGTCAGCCAAAGTCAACCTCGCCCGTTTGTCACCAACCACAGATGCTGCAAAATATCATGCTTATTGTATGTATCACCAGGTATGTCCGTATACATTTCCTGTCATTATGTTCTTAAATTTCGTTGTTCACTCACTTTTATTGACACCATGTGTATGCTTTGAAATATTATAGAATAACTAATTTTCATTCTACTTTTTCGCAGGTACAAAAGTGGTTGGGGTGGAAAAAAACTCACGGATTGGGGTGGAAGTTGGACGAGTTGGGCCTACTCCAATTGCAATGGAAGTTAAACCAGTCCCTCAAACCCTTCTGCAACTGATCTCGTGCAAGTGCAAGATGGGCTGGGCTGTGGGCTGCAGCTGCCGCAAAACTGAGGTAAAATGCAATGTGCCCACACCCCAGAATGACAGTTCTTCAAGTGAAGATGAAGACATCACCCCACCCTCGACTTCCCATACCATCCCATACCAGGAACCTCACACATGGTTTAAATATACCTGTTGGTTTAAAGTAAATACATTTTTTATTAAATATTCTGCTTAAATATTTTATTCTGGCAAAATCCATTTTTCATAGGCACATATACACACAAATAGTTTCTATACACAGTTATAAGACATTATCCGCCAACATGTTACAAAAAAATTAAGTTGTTGGTGGAGGAAACGATGTTATTAAACTTTTCACCCAAAAAAGCATTTTTTCATATTTTCGGTATTTGTCATTTATGACGAGACTATCTAAGCCACAAGAACGAGCTATAGCTCACATTAAATCTTATTAAATTGCCTACAACTTTTGTTCTCTTGACTTTTCTCTAGGACGTGTTATTTTGTCGGTATTCAGTTCGAAACACGAAGAAAACTTAAAATTTTAACTTTCTGGAAAAAAAGGCTAATCTTTGAAAAGCCATATCTCGGTAACTATATAATTTACAGAAACGATTTTGATCTCATATTTTAGGAAATTTAATTTACTTTTAACAAGATAAGAAATAATATTTTCAACAAACGCATAGTTTAGGAGATATTGTCGAAAAACCGAAAAAAGCCCGAAAAAACCGGTTTAATTCGACCGCCATTCAGGGAGCACAGGTTTCTGAGGGTTTCAAATTTGGATTTATGATCCCAGTAATGGTCCGAATCTCCCCTCCAAAAATCATTATTACCCCATTTAATGTAAGTTCACGCATTTTTTTTTGGTAACATTTGACTGGGCTATAAGCTTCTCAAGAATTCCTTTAAGGAAACCGGCGATTTCGATTCTCTAATGATATCCTTTACCAGGAAATAGGATTACAAAATGACAAAGTGCAATGCTATATTATTTTATCTTACAAATATACCTGTAACAATAAGCATGATGTAAAATGCAGGTAGGAATTTATAAAGTACTTTCTAGTAGAACAATATTTATATTAATTACATATCGTTTAAGTTTTTTCTTATTTTAATTAAAAACAAGTTTTAGTAATTTTAGTGTCTACTAGTAACGAATTATTTAGCCATTTTAGGTTTTATGAGATTGGACTATGTGATTGCCATGAAAATGTAATGGATAATTATCTTAAAATATCACAGTAAGCTAGCAAGGAATAAAAAGGATTGAAATCTAAGAATCCGGGCCCTAGTCATCACACGCCCGACGCATGCGGATATTATCAGTTCATAACAACGTTACTTTAACAACGCACTCACAATGTGCGCTGGCGACCGACAGCTAATGAAGTTAGCTACTGGTTGTTCTAAAACAAAGCTATTATTATTATTATTATTATTATTATTATTATTATTATTATTATTATTATTATTATTATTATTGTTGTTGTTATTATTATTATTATTACATTTAGGATGAATAGTTCCGTACCTGAACAGAAGTAGCAGTAGTAGCGGATAGTTGCAATAGTTAACGGTTGTAAACAGAGTGTGTCTAAATTCCCTTTACAGACTTTGAGGACTTGTAGTGGGGACCAAGACGGTTAAGTTTAGCATAGGAACGCATGTCTGGAAACGTACAGTTTTCCCGCTATACGCAAAATACCACCACAACACACGTTGCTCTCTCCGACTCTACTGCTTGTCGTCTGGGTCCACTTACAAGAAGGCTAGATGTGACGACTACCGTCGTCAACACAGATACGGTACCTCCGTACCATGCTCTGGTACACACGATCACCAATCCCTGGTCCTCCAACATCCGCCGCAGCCATAACGCATGCCAGTAGGTCTTCCTCGGATGTCACAGGGGTCGTGTAAATCAGTGTTTTTATGTGACCCCACAGTTATTAGTCTAGCGGGGTCAAGTCGGGAGAACGTGCAGGCCCAGCAATTGGGCCACTACGACCTACCCACTTTTGCCCAAATCGTTGATCAAGATGATCTCGGACAGCACGTGAAAAATGAGGTGGTGTGCAATCGTGCTGAAACCACATGTTTTGACACAGGCACACGTGAGATTTGGTGGAAGAAGGTATGGCCTAATTACACATCCATCAAGGAACCCTGCCCAAATGTTCAGACTATATCGTTGCTGAAACCCACGGGAACGCACATCAGGCGGGTTTTGATCAGCCCACACGTGACTGTTGCTGGAATTGTATTTTACGTGTAGCGGGAAAACGGTACGTTCCCTAACACGAGTTTCTATATTAAACTGAACCGTCTTGGTCCCCACTACAAGTCCTGTCTGTAAAGGGAATTTAGACACATCTGTATTTTTTAATAGAAATTTAGAAGTTACGATTTTGTATAGGCTGATTCGAAAGTATCCCTGTAAATAATTTGTATTCAGAAGTGGTAGCATACAAATTAGTAGTTATATTATTAAATTATTGTACCATTTTTTTAATGAATGGGCAGAGTTAATGCCTTCAGGCATTACTCATAATACCTAAGTATTAAAGTAGTACCATGCAGTCGCAAGTATTAATTGTGTAATTTTTCTTCTTCCTTAAACTAAGCATTCTTTCTCTTTCTTAGGTATATTCTTTCACTTTCCTTTTCACATTTACAGAAGGTTAAAACTTATGTGGACTCTAAAACTTGCTATACTTGTAATTACAGATAAGAATAATGTTGAGGCAGAAGTCGACTAAAATCAGGAAATGCTTGTTTTTATGCAATTCAGAAAATTTTGTCTTCTCGTCGTCTGTCCAGAAATTTAAAAATAAAAATTTATAAGAAAATTGTATTTCTGGTTGTATTAAATCAATGCGAGGTCCCTTACTCTTCGGGAAGAACATAATCTGAGAGTGTATGAAAACAGGTGCTTATGAAAATATTCGGTCCTAAGGGAGTTGAAATCGGAGACTGGAGAAACCTGAATAATGACGAGCTTCATAACCTGTACTCTTCATCGAATATATGAGGGTGAGTGAATAAGTTTTCCGACTTTTTGTTTAATCTTTTTGGCTGTACCGCTTTCTGCTCACGCACGTCTACATGTTGTTAATTTATCTCCGATTGTGAAATGTTTGACCGTTATGACTTGGAGTAAAACATCCTTCTCTTGTTGATTCATAAGTGGTATGGTGGTATGGAGTGGTACGAACCACGATTAATTGCTGTTATTTTCCTGCTGTACATTAATTGAAATATATTACTGATTTTGCGTGATGTGGCTTTCGTAATTATTAAGGAAGCTAATTTGTCGCTGCAGATTCCACTGAATTTGCGCTGTTGCACATTAAATATGGCTGCACTGCTCAGCATTAGCACGAAAGAAGAATAGCGTGCAGTGATCTGTTTCTTATCGTCTGAAGGTGTACCAGAAACCGAAATCCAGCAATATGGGGGCAATGTTTTACCACGGCGAAGTGTGTATATACGAATGGATTGGAAAATAAAAAAATGTTCGGAAAAGTGTGAAGGACGAGGAAAGAACAGGACGCTCATCCAAATCCACTAGTGACGCAAACATTGAGCACGTGCTTATCATGATTCAAACAAACCGAAGAGTGACTAGATGAAGTGGCAAACCATAGGCAAATTAGCCATGGTTTTGCATATTACATTATTCATAAGATAAATTCATAAATTCTGTGCAAGGTGGGCCCCAAAACAGCTTACTGGATAGCACAAGCAAAATCGTTTGTCCATCTGCTAACGCTTACTGGACCGCCATGCTAACGAAGGTGAAGCTTTTTTGAAACGAATAGTCATTGGAGACAAAACGTGGATCCATCACTTTGAGCCTGAAAGCAAACGCTAAAGCAAGGGAAAGAGACACCCTGCGTTTCCAGTCAGGGTCAACCTTCCGCAGGAAAAGTGATGCACACACTTTTCTGGGACTCACAAGGGCCAATATTGCAACATTACTTGAAGAAAGGCTCAACAATAAACAGTGCACGTTAAAATGAGATGTTGAGCACGAGCCGAAGCCTGCAATTCGAACCAAACGTCGAGGCCTGCTACACCGTCGGTCAAAATGTTTCCACCAACGAAATATGTTCCATGTACTCATATTGAAATAAAACTCAATTTCTGCCATTGTGAAACTCGTGCCAAAAATACTATTAAATGTAATAATAGCCCAAAAGGTAATATTTAAATTAGGGAAAAATGCAACTTCGCGAACAAAGTAAACAATCGTAAACGAATGCAGATTTTAATCAAATTCGCAATTTATTATTGAATCGCTTATTTCGTGTGGTTTGAATTGGGTTTCAAGGTACGCACAGAGCTCAGTCTTATTTTTAAATAAAAAAAAAGAAACATGAAACTAAAGAATTAATTGCAGAGAGAGCGAAGAAATATAATTCTTCTTTCTTTATTAGGAGTAGCTGACTCCATCGTTTTATTAGAATCCAAATGGATTATTTCCACTGTCTTTAATTAAGAATGCGGATTATTTAACCCAGCACTTAACATGGCGATGGTTGTAGGTTTATAGGATGCTATTAAGCTAATGGCTTAACAAGTAATAATCGCCGTAATATTCTCATCGCTCGTTTTTCACATTCAGTAACAGTCATTATCCTCATGGATAAAAATTGTGTCTTCCCCATTTAGTAGTATAATTATGATTTCATGTCTATCGTTATATACCCAGAATATATTATGAGGATTACGATGATTATACAGTTCTAATTCTAGGAGTGATATCATCAGGAATTTGAAAAGTATGACCGATCTAATTTATAAATTCACAGTTATATTGTAGTCATACCTTGGTAATGATACTAAAAAAATTATCAGTTTGGTTCTGTGTTATCCTGTGTTCTACGATGCATTGCAAGCGGACATTTCGAGCTGCAGGGAATATATTGAACCACAAAACAGATTTGCCATATACGATAATTTGCATTTGCAAGCGGACATTTCGAGCTGCAGGGAATATATTGAACCACAAAACAGATTTGCCATATACGATAATTTGCATTTCATTGCAGGAAACCTATTTATCTGAATTTTGAAAATAACATTAAATATACGAGGATGGGGCAAAATTGCATAAGTCATGGAAATTATTATTTATTTCGAAAATGTGGGAAAATCTTAAAATTTTGAAATATACAAATGAAAGGGCAGGGTATGGAATGTAGGTATGAGTAATGCAGATTACGTGTACAAGATGTAGGATAGTGAAGGAAACATATACCTATAAACATCCATATGCGACTGCATCGTGCCGCTCTAATGTATTGCTGTAGTTAGAAGCATGAAGTTTGGTACGTATGAACATTATTCCCCAAAGCTTCCATTAGCGCCTTGTGGTATTCTCTACATTTCGCCTTCTTATAGTGATTATTTTGACGTAAGAATGCTCTTCACACCTTGGCATATCCATTTTGAACGGCAGCTGATTCACAACTAATTACCACCATCGCCTAATTTTTTTTACCGCACTATTTTTAATTCTAAGTTTAATATCTTACTTTTTAAATTAGAGATAAAATGTATTTGTAAAGAATCATTTTTGGGTAACGTATGTATACAGTTTCATTAATCGTATCATGGCAAAGTATGCATAAATTCACATTTTTAAAAACATGCTTTTGTACACTTGCTCAAATTTCATGTGGTTTAAATTGTTCAGCCTAATATGCTATAAAAGACACAAATTCCGAAGACTGTCCTTGTACATCTTGTGGATATGCTACCAGAACATCTCAAACTACATCTGCAGCAAATTGAGTTAATAGAGATTACTACTCGACCCTTGACTGTGTATAGTTTTCCCTGTATCCCGTTGATTTCTTAGCATCGGCTAAAAGGCTGGTATGTCCGTATATTGCAATGCTACCAAATCTCATGGTACCATCGCTTTACTTTGAGAAAAAAATATTTATCATGATTTATACTCCGTCCTTCGTATAATTGTCAGTCGGAAATATATACACAAATGACCTATGTAGTGAATCATGGTAAAATATGTGTAAGAAAATATTTAAAATAATAAAATAATGTAATGTCACATATTTAATACCGTTTATCTTTGATGATTAAATTAAATTTTTCAGCATGGTGAACAATTACATATTTTTCTAAAGTCTCTGTGGTCATTGACATCTGTCAGAAGGGATGTTCTTATAGGTAGAAAGCGACCTTTCAACGTCATATTATGTAACGAGGGTCAATTTAAAGAAAGGAGTCTTTTTTCTGGGGAAATACCCTCAAAATTATCAATAATTTGACAATAGAATTTGACTAAATTCGATTAAATATTAGTGTAGGTAACTAACATACCTGTGACAAGATTCAGTAAAACCTGCCTTGAGTTTACGCACTTCTTGTGCAGTGATGTGAGAGAGAGGATTGTTATATCATTTCAAATACTTATATTACAGTTAATTGACATCTTTAGTCAAACCCATTTTGTTCATCCTCTTCGAGAGCTGTCAGTCATTGCCATCTTAATCCACTTATTGTGAAAATTGACAATAGGCAGAGCTTCAGTTCTGAATTTCAAAAAAGCAATTTACATAGATACCAAATTTCTCAAATATGTAATTTTATGTAACATCTCGAGGCTATTTAAAATGCTTATAAATATGTTAAAAACTTATGTAAAACGAAACTTCACTAAAATAGTCTTCGAACTGCGTACCATGGACATCTATGGCTTTCCACATTGTGAAGGTAAAAAAGAAAAATATGTAATAAATTGCATAGGAATCCCAGCTCTAAATTACGTATTCAAGTGAAGTCATATTTAAAAGTAACTATAGTTTAAGCAATATTAATATTTCGTGTGATCTCAATAATATAAGCAAACGCGAAAGTTGACATTACTTGCCAGCGAACAATATTATAGGCCTTATATTATATATTATTATTATTTCATTAAATATGTTACGTCCATTAGTGTTTTACAGCGTCGTTCAGTAACTAAACTGAGTAGTATATAGTATTTCCCCTTTCTCTTGGTCATCCTAAATTTATGTAAATCAGAGTTATATCTCCCATAACCAATAATTATTCCGTTAAAATCTGTAAATTATTATTGCTATCATGTAATGGATTAAAATTTATTACGAACACTGTACCGTATCCTTCATTTGAACCCATAACATTTTTATTTATTTTTCAGTTGCATGCTATATTAGAATGTTTTGCAACGTCAGTAAAATTACATATAATTGAATTATTATGATTATTAATATTATTTTTGCTTGTTGCGTTGTAATGTATTTACAACTCGCTTCGCTCATTGGGGGCTAGGCCCCCAAACCCCCGCTGGGAATCTCGGGAAAGGTTTTTTTTAATGATCAATGGAGATAGAATGCGTGAATTTAGTCTGTTGTATTGGCTATAACCTTTTTTTGCCACTATAAACCTGAAAAAATAAATGTGGGAAGACTTTGGGATTTTTTCGGAATTTTCCCGTCGGTTCCAAGCTAAAAGGTATCAGTCTGCCAAGTTTAAGTTTTCTAGATCAACTGGCATAAGTTACATACATTTATGGTGTATTTTTTGGAGTAAAAATTTACTGATATTAATTTAAATGGACATGATACAAGATAAAATAGCGACACTAGCGACTAAGATTCATGGTATGTAAATATTCAATTTGGCATTTGCCTTTACGACCAGGGAAATCATAGTAAAATACTAGTAAAACTGGTTATAATATGTTGTAAAGAATACGAGACTTCATCTACGAGTTATAATTAAAGAATATAAATAATGAAATTTCTTTAACAGGTAGAAGAGAATTTTGTTAGTTCTGGACAAAAATATATTAATTGGATTTAATTATTATGAACCTGAGACTTCAGAATGCGAGTCCAAGACGTTACTATCTCGACCACCCAGTTAGGTTTACGGAAATAATTATTTCTAAACTTTCAGAGCCATACGTGAACACTGTTTGATAATAGCGTTGCCATAGAAACCGAGCCCTTTTTCGGGGTTCCTTAGGGCTAAATAATTTAAAAAATGTACTTTTTGGAATTTTCCTGTGGTTTACAGCCTGAAAGCTATATGTGTACAACATTTCAAGTATCTAGCTCATCTGGAAGTGGGCAAACATTATCAGTGAGCCGAGCCGAACCCTTTTTCGGGGGTTTTTAGGGCTAAAAATTAAAAAAAAAAAAACTAAACTGGAATGGTCCTGTGATTTACTGCCTAAAAGCTATACGTGTACCAAATTTCATGTTTCTAGCTCACCTGGAAGTGGGCAAACATTAATGTCGGTGAGCAGAGCCCTTTTTCGGAAGATTTTTAGGGCTAAAAATTGAAAAAATAAACTTGTTGGAATTTTTCTATGGTTTACAGCCTAAAAGCTATATCTGTACAAAATTTCAAGTTTCTAGCTCATCTGGAAGTGGGCAAACATTAATGTCGGTGAGCCGAGGCCTTTTTCGGGATTTTCTAGGGCTAATAACACTGTTCTACAAATAAAAATGAAATTCATTTTTCTGGGTATAACATTCTTGATTAACATGGAAATTCACCTCCTGAATTCAAATCTGTAATTAGTTTCTCTGTGTCACGCATAGTTTTCAAGTTATATGCAATTTCATGTTTTAAATAATTTTCGTTTCCACCCTACGTATTTATGTAGGCAAAACATGTAACTATAAATATTTTAGTCACTTGCAAAATTATTTACAAACGTGTTATGCACTATAAAACAAAAGAAATATACACAAGCCTTAATATAATAATTATATTATGTGGAAAGACTTATTTAAGTTTAGAAAATATGAAAAAATACACTTTTCTCCAAGAATTTAAAAGTCTTGTTTTTTCTCTTGTGTTCAATTTTGTAGTCTCTGATAATGTTCCAGCTGTAGTCAGCAAGCATCGCAGGTATCCATTTCCCTTCATACCGCTTTTCCATGGACATTATATCTTTATGAAATCTTTCACCATGTTCGTCGGAGACATCACTGCAGCTCTCAGGAAAATAATGTAGATGTGAATCTATGAAATGCACTTTTAAAGACATGTGACATCCTAGATCCCTATATGCATTTACCATTTGTTGAACCAGTTGTTCGAAGTTGTTAGCTCTTTTTCTTCCCAGAAAATTTTGCGTTACATTCTTGAAACAAGACCACGCTCTTCTTTCTTTTGGAGCAAGGCATTGTTCAAAATCTGAGTCCTTTTGAAGTTCTCTAATTTGGGGACCCACAAACATGCCCTCTTTTATTTTTGCTGCAGAAAGACAAGGAAACTTTTTTGAAAGGCACATAAATCCTCTTCCAGATGTGTCCATGGCCTTAACAAATTGTTTAATAAGGCCTAGCTTGATGTGAAGAGGGACAGCAGAACATCTTCACTGGCTACCAATTTCTCATTCAGTAAATTTTTTTCTACAACTTTCCACTTACATTCAGGCCAAATCTTTCTTTTATAATGGGAATTTCTATCGTGACTATCCCACTCGCACAGAAAACATCCATATTTGGTGTAGCCTTGTTGCATACCTAATATCATGGCAACTATTTTCAAATCACCACATATTTTCCACTTGTGCTCATTATATTTTATTAATCTCAGCATATTTTTCAAAATATCATATGATTCTTTAGTCATACTTGCATAGGCAACTGGGACAGAAGGCATTATGTTCCCATTGTGGAAGAGAACTCCCTTTAGACTGTATTTTGAGGCATCTATAAAAAGTCTCCACTCCTGTGGCTCGTATTTGAAGTTCAAAGTATTCATTAGTCCACAAACATCATTGCAGAATGTCATCAATTTGTCATTTGCAAAATAGGGAAGAAAAATGCGTTCCCTATGTCTAAACTCAGTAATTTTCGTATCTGGTTGCAATAAATTGCATTCTTGCAATCTCGAACCCAACAGTTCTGTTTTTTGTTTACTTAGGCCTAAATCACGAACTAGGTCGTTAAGATATGCTTGTGTCAAGAAACGTGGAGTTGAAGTGCTTGTGGACTGATAAGATGGGTATTTTTTTCAGGAGATGATGTCAATGCTTCACTCACACTTTCTGCACTATGTGTTTCACTGTCTTCATTTATTGGTCTTCTAGGTACTGGAAGAGTTTCGGAGTGTGGGATTGGTCTGATTGCAGAAGGCAAATTGGGGTACACTATGTGTCTCTTAGATTTCCGATTTGTAAAACCATGAACATCTGTCAAACAAAAGTAACAGTCTGTAATGTGGTCCTTTTGTTCCCTCCATACCATTGGCACTGCAAACAATGTGGAGTTATCTCTACCTTTCCACCAGTTTAACAATTTAACATAGCAAGTTGCACAACAAATATGTGGTGCCCAGTCCTTCTGCTGATCCCCAAGTTCTATTCCAAAATAATATTTGTAGGCCTTCTTTACAATGGGCGAAATCTTCTTCCTATGCCTAGCAAACGTGAACCCTCCGCAGATATAGCAGAAGTTAACAGGCGTATTTCTACACGTTCTACGATTTGGCATTTTCTAGAAGAGAAATATACATTTGAAATTAATACATTAACATAAAATTTTACTAGCAACAGGAATGCTACAAAATGAAAATAAATGAAGGACAAAATTAACTGTTGTTAAGCAAAGTTCACCAACTTTATTACAAACTTAAAATGTCAGTTAAATGAGACGTATATTCTCGTATCACTTAAAAACTGTGCCTGATAGCGAATTTCTGTTTTCAGATTTTAATGCACCATATGGAAATCCTTTAGAAACACATATTTTCATATAAGAAAAATGACCCTTGTAGAACAGTGTAATTAAAAAAATTAACTTTTTAGAATTCCCCTGTGGTTTACAGCCTAGGAGCTATAAATGCACCAAATTTCAAGTTTCTAGCTCATCTGGAAGTGGACAAACATTAATGTCGGTGAGCCGATCCGAGCCCTAAAAAATAAAACAATTAACTTTTGGAATTTTCCTATGGTTTACAGCCTATAAGCTATATGTGTAGCAAATTTCAAGTTTCTAGCTCATCTGGAAGTGGGCAAACATAAATGTCAGTGAGTGAGTGAGTGCGTCAGTCAGTCAGTCAGTCATGTGGCTTTATATTATAGGGATTATAATTAAGTCATTTATTCCTAGCATCTTACTTAGCCCTATGAATTTTGTCATAGCGTTATAATTTGTAAAACTTCTCTTTCGGTTTAATTTATATTCTTTTAAAACTCCCATTTAGATCTAGAGGTGATCAACTTTAATATTATCTCCCGTACCGCGTCCTAATTGCAGTAGGCAGATTTAGTTCAAAGATGGGTCGAGTGGTTGACCGCCATTAACGAATTTGTAGTAAAAGCCATTACTAACTACTGAAACCTTAACTCAGGAAACCGGGGATAATGGGTTTTTGTGGAGAGGCATAAGGGAATTCCTTATAAGTAGAGAAATGCAGATTAAAATTTAATCCTAAGAGAGCTGTTAGCTGCTAGATTTTAAGTACGGCATAATACAATAGATAGAAGCTGACTGGCATAATCCTCGACAGACATTTGCAAGTAAGGTCTGCCTTGCACACTGGAGAAATTAATTTTCTGTTCGGGATACACTTTACAAACAGGTTGTATAAACACCTAATCCAGTACAACTTAAAAAACAAACAAACCTGATTCAAAAGAAAATATCTCCTCCTAATAAGGAATAATTTTCCAAATCAATAAAGATAAAAGTAATCTAAATTTAAGGTCCTCCCAATGAAGTGGGAGAAGATTAAGAATATCTTGGTAACACTGTTTTAAAAGTAGAATTGTTTGGAAATGATAATGTCCTCATTGAAATCAGTGTTAACGGATGAAGGAGGGTTGGGGGTAGACCCTTTCCACTGGGTCCATTTGTTCCCGTTGCAGTGTTATTTGTGTACTTCAAGACTACTCCCTTCTTCTCCGTTTTAGTGGTATGTTAGTATAGCTAGATACACATTGCGAGGGAAGGTTGTAGGATCCTTACGGTATCCGCCTTGGTTATAAAAAGCCATTGCTGATACTTGGGTCAAATCTAGTGAAGCAAAGTGTTGAAAAAACGGGGTCGGACTCGCTTTCCAGATTTTCTTCACGACTATCCTTTCGCATGTACATGGGTTGGAAGTTTAATAGTGGCAACAATCAAGGTGAATTACAGGACGTCACAGTAACCAGAATAAATTTATCTAGCTCTATCAAACGGTCTAAAATGAATTTTGGATTTGCCAGAAAGCCAGTGATTAAAAATAATTCAATACCTTAAATTATTCTTCATTCACAATAATTCCATACCGGAAAGCAGCAAGATGGGTCAAAGCCTGTCCCTCGTTCTTTGCTCATTCATCATAATGAGTAAAATGTTTTAACCAATCTTGAAGTAGTAGTATTATTACATATTATTGGGGATCAAGAATAATTTTAAGGTATTGAATTATTTTTAATCATTGGCTTTCTGGCAGATCGAGAAGGTTATTAGACGGGTGACAGAGACAGCTCAATTTCTTCTGGCATTCGTAGCGATAGAAGACTCCTATTTGATCTGAAGGAAGCTGGATATCCCACCAACATTCAACAAAAGCGATTTGAACTTCCTGTAATTCAACTTAATTTTATAGACGTGTTGCCACTATTAAACTTCCAGCCCTCGTATAATAATATCTTCATCCTATTCTTTACTCACCCATCACATTCTCATTGTTCTGATTTCTACTGTTTAACATCGTTGATGGAATAATTTAGATTTAGAGAATAATTTGATATCTCCAAGAGCACATACCATCTGTAATATTTCTTGTAACTGAAGAATCCTTCCGGGTGTTCCTTCGTCAGTGGATAATAGGCAACTAAGATCTTCAAAGCAGTCTACTGACCCGATTCTTATTTTCTTATTTCCAAAGCGTGTGGAATTAACTGAGTAGCGCCTGGTGCAAATGTCTTTTGTAAAGCGTTGTTTTCACGAGCCTTTATTTTCTGTGTACTGTACTTCTTCTTTAAAAGCAACTGCTGCGACAATGTGTGCCTTTAATTAAAGTAGGCAAGACTTACTGGTTTTCCAAAGTGATTTCTTCACACATCTGGTAATAATTATCACCAATGTATCGTGTGAGCAATATTTAATACTTACATTCTTAATACAAACCCGTAGCCTACCGTTGCGGCAATTCTATCATTCTTTTGCATAAATGTACTATATGGAGTTAATATACAGATGTTCTTTTGACCAAATAACAGGAAATTTTATTCTCGGAGCAAACTACCTTGATTGCCTATGTAGAGGGACAGTTTGGTGAAAAATCGCATAAAATGACATAAAAGTAACTTTAATCCAGATTAATGACCTCAAAACATTTCGTCGCCCTAATATTGGAGCGTACCATTCTAATACAGGTTTCAGAAAACATACATAAATTTTTTACAAGGTGATCATAATGTATTGCCAATTTAATAATATATTTTGGAAAGAAAAACAGAGTTTAGAACTCTTAAAATTGCTTACTACAGCATTACTAATAAAAACTGTTTTATGAGTGTTATTGTTTGCAACTTATACATAAGCCATGACCAATTTCGTTACCGGTACCAATAATCTCTCTGCAAGAGGAAAAAGTTACACTAGGTTTCATGTAAGACGACATATATGGAGTATTTTTAAATCTAGACTATTACTTATATAAACATACTCGACCTGACAGAATTAACATGACTATAAATGAAATTAACAACGATCTTGAAACAATAACTAATTGGGCAAGACATTCTAAACTTACAATTAATGCAGGAAAATCTCAGGCGATCTTAATGGGGCATCGTAATTTGTTGAAAAATGTCAATGAGGAAAATTTGACACCCGTCAAATTAAACGGAAGCATTGTCCCGTTTAGTCCGCATGTAAAAAATCTTGGCTTTCATTTTGAAAGTAATTTAAATTGGAACATCCATATAAAAGAAATCTGCAAAAAAATATACTCTATTTCACGCTCTCCAACGATTAAAAAACTTTCTACCTTCTTCACTAAAGAAAACACTCGTATCAACACTCATAATGCCTCATTTCGATTACTGTGATATTCTACTAAGCGACCTGAGCTCCAAACTGGGACAAAGACTACAACGTGTTCATAATGCTTGCGTTCGCTACATTTGTGGTATTCGTAAATCAGATCATATTACGCCAGCATTTGAAACATTGGCATGGTTTCACTTGGACGACAGAAGAAAACTGCACTCTCTCTGCCTCCTATATCGAATTCTTCACACTTCCTGTCCTCACTATCTGTCATCACGCTTTCAAACTCTTTCATCTCATCATAACCTAAACACTCGGTCCAGGCAAGATCATATTCTCGCAATACCTAAATATCATACATCTCTTTACTCATCATCGTTTACTACTTCAGTCATCCGAATGTGGAATTCTTTACCATCTCACATCAAGGACTGCCGGTCACTGTCAACCTTCAGATCGCAGTTAACAGCACATATACGTAGTACTTAATAGTGTATCTTTTTCATGTCCTATGTTAATTTCAGTTTCTATCACTTCATGCTTTTGTATAACTAAATTGTATTTGTAACAATTAATTTCTTTTTTATAATTTTATTAAAATTCTTTCATATTATTCAGTGTGTCATTTTAATGTATCTTAAATCATTTCATCTGTTATGTTGTGTTCTTTTAATGTATTTTGTGTTACTTATTATGTTATATTGTAATAATTAATGTAAGTTACTATTAGTCCCTGGTGAAGTGGAAGAAAAGACCTTACGGTCTTAACTTCTCCAGGTTAAATAAACTATTATTATTATTATTATTATTATTATTATTATTATTATATTTATATGTATCCACCTCTGATGAGTTGAAGAGAAAGTCTTAAGGCCTTAACTGTAACAGAGGGAGTAAATAAATAAATAAAATTAAATACATTTTCTTTCCCAGTATGAATGAAAACAGTCAACAGTATTGTGACAATTAATTCTATGTAGAGAAAAAAGTATAGTTTCAACATTGCATTAAATTGATAACACTAATTGCCAAACAAGTAATCATAGGTAGAAGAGAGAAAATAATACCAGCAAGGTAGGAACAACGTTTTTAACAATAGTGTAAATATTGGAAATTGAATTTCCTAACAAATTGTCGTAAGAGTGGATGCATTACAGTAAACTTCAATTTCTTTATTAACTGTTGACAGATCTATTGTCTTATTTGTTTAAGTGACAAGGCTGCCAGGTAAAGTGTGAGGAACATGCCGGTAATGAGTTACATTCGATCTTTACGTAGCATTTATTAGTATAATTTTCCCATAAGTTTGTACATTCCTGGTATAAAAGTTAAAAACCTATATTATAGACAATTGGTAAGACAGTGTCTTACCTAATAAATTAGTGTGCTCTCTGGGATACGAGGGTAAAGAATTGTGCTTGTACTCGTACAATAGGTATGTATTATGTAGCATCTATACGGGGGAAGCAGGTGTTTCATGCTAGTATGAGACCAGTTAAAACTTTTTAAGGAACACTAATTGCCAAACAAGTTCCATCGTAAAAAAATGTATGTTCTAAACTCATATCCACTAACCGCATAAAACAATAAATGCCTGAAATGTGTAGTAATACTAAAAGATTGGAATTATTAGCCTATGTGCATGAATAGTCGGCCGCGGTGGTCTAGAGGTAGCGTGCCCGCCTCTAGATCCGCAGGGCGCGGGATCAAACCCGGCCGCGGTCGATGAATTTTTCAGGACGTAAAAATCCTGGGCACGGAGTCCTCCGGGAGGGACTTTAAGCTGGGGGTCCCGTGTCGTAGATTTACGGCACGTTAAAGAACTCCAAGCCTAAATTAGAGCCTCTGGACAAAATTTCTCGGCCCTTTCACGTCCAAGAAATACTTAGTTTCCAGAGAGGGGCTGCGAGGCGATGGGCTTACCACCTGTCCCTCTACCCTCTCTCGGAAAATAAGCATATCAAAATTAGTATAGGTAATGAAACCTCCACTTGGAGGCCCCTTCTCCCCACCTGGGGATCATAGGGTACCAGATATATATGTGCATGAATAAGTAGTGAAAAAGAGCAATTTCTTGACTATATTATAAATATGTTATTAAGTTCGAGCAAGCTAAACTTCTGGCTTATACGGAATGGATTGAAAAAAGTTATATTATTTAAGTACATGTTGTTCATCAATAAATAATTATTAGGCCTACTGGGGTAATGTTGTTTTATCCTTTTTATTTTTGAATGTTTTGAAATAATTTTTATTGAAGAAGAAAGTCTTCAATGGGAAAAGGGTTATCTGATCACATCATTTTCCTAACATAACACTTCAGAATGCTGTATGCATATCATTTCAGCACACTGAAATACATTATTTTTATTAGGGACCTGAATTCCATTATAGAACGGGTTCACAATGCTCCCGTTCCATTATAGAACGGGTTCACAATGCTCCCGAAGCTTGGAGGCTAGAAGATAGAAAAATCTCACTGTTGTCAAACGATTACTACCGAAGTTGCATTATTATTGCTTAGTAATTTTCGCGCTAAAAATCTTAAGATCTGCCCATCAGTTAAAATTACCCAATCTTGAAACAAAATAAAAAATAAAAAATCCTTAACACATGTGTCGTTTTCGCTTACTTCAAGAAACATTAATGCAAAATTGGAAAAAAAAGGAACAAGAAGTTTGATCATAATGGCGTAACAAACAACTTTACAGAGATGCAGAAGAAATGACGAAATTTTTTTATAGTTATGTAAAAATTGTATTGGAACAATGTTGTAGAAAGTTTTACATTCTTTTTAGCATAAATCGTTTGGCTAGAATCGTTGAAAGAAGTTGAAAATTACAAGAAACGGAACCATTAAAACGCTACCATATTGAAACGGAATAAAATATAGAAATGCTTATATATAAAATGTCGATTTTAATTACTTAGACGAAATACCTATCGGTTGAGTTAATAGGTCCTCAGCTCTGTGTGTGATTCTGTCTTTCATTAGATGGAATCTATATCTTCTTACGGAAAATATCAGTCAAAAGTTCTGCATGATCATTCGAAACTGTACACCAGTAAGTTTCCGAGCACCGAAGTGTTCGAGTACGAGCAAGCCCAACGACTTTTGATACCATGCATGCTCAGTGAAGAAATTGTGAGACTCATATGATCAGTGAACTTCACCAACGATCCCAATTATTCATTGTTTGATGTAGTAGAAATCAAAACAGTATAAACATTCCTACGCCGCCCTTAAGAAAAACGCATAAGCTCAGAGAACATTTTTCAGTTACATTACTGTGGATAGCAGAAATTGAAAACGCAACACCAATGTTTCTTTGGATCTGCCTCTTGTTATGAACTGGAAAGTAAAATATGTGTATATCCAGTGCCAACCATGTTGCTCTGACACATTTGGGGTCCGCCCAAATGACGACGATGAGGATAATGTGGCCGATTTTCGAGTTATGCGCCACTTGAATGGGCCACATTACGTTCCGATGTGTAAGTGGCAGAAATATAAGGTGTGAAGGGGATGTGTGTGTAGTGGTGTTAGTGTAGTGTAAGTGTGGGATGTGAGTGATGATGGTGAGGCGAGGAAGGGTGGAATGGAGGGGAATCTGGGATCGGCATTACACTACTCTTGTCTAAAGACACCAAGAGGATTCAAGCTTAACGTCCCCATCCAACGGAAGGATCACTATGGACAGTGACGTATGCCTCTCTTAAAATTAGCCCCCAGTATCAGAATAAAAATTCCGTCCCGGCGGGAACCGAACTTGGGTCACCGTGTTGGAAGGCGAGCTTCCAACTGCGCCACGGTGGCAGACCTGAACAGCAAAATTGTAATAGGCCTACTCATTTCATCCCAGGCTATGATATAACTGGGAGTATTAGTGCATGGACTATCTTCTCAGGTTTAATTAATTTATTGCAAGAAAATTACATTGTCCATGTGCTTGCCATTGGACATGTGGTTTACAGAGTTCTGTGCTTCTAATGATAGACGTATCTTGGCTTTACCATTAATGAATCATAACCACCATCTCTTGGCTTTCGTCCTGAGTTATGTCTCTTGCCACTTAATGAAAGCCTCATTCCAGTATTACTTTTCTTTGGGACTGTTTAGTTGTCTGCCTTATATTTATTTTCTGTTAATACAAGATTGAGTACTGTGACTCCACTAAAATTTGTAAAAAATTGAGCAATTTTTTATCAGTATTAAAAAATCCCCATAGGCTATACCTTTAGTCCAAATCCGCTTGAGTTAAAAAAATAAAAATTCATAATATTATACTGTCATGACACGACATTTAAATTGTTATGCTCACTCAAAAATATATAACAGTTACATTTAATTTTAGTTTCTCTCGTAATTTTTTTTAACAAATAACCACAACTGAATGAAACTTTTATCATAAATAACAAATGCTCTGGGCTTGTGGTGAAAATAATTCAAGTTCCGCATGATTGAGTTTTTACACTACCTCTTGCAAATCCTTTGAATTTTCTTCAAGCGACAGTAAACTAATTATGCAGCACTTTAATTTCAACTTTTGTTTTGCTTAGGCCTTTCGGTTAAATGGAATTATCATTATCTGTAAAATACGCGAAATTAGACCTAAATGAAAAGAAATATGAAATGAAAAGTATATCTTACAAGAAACGACATCCACTTAAGTTCTGTGGTTCAGGAGTCGTACCATGTGATCAAGATATTAGTGATAATACATGAAATGTAAAAAAAAAAATCACAGAAGGCATTGTGTCATTATTTAAATTTAAAACTTTGCGCCAGCGGGCTCAGAGTTTCTTTTCACTATGCCTTCGTTTGCACTGAAAAAGAAAAGATACTTGGAATGCGTTTCCAAATTGACGGATAAAGTAGATTAAATGTAACCCCATGCATACAGAATCCGTACTGAAACTTCTTGAGAAGTCGAGGACATTTTTTTTATCCTTTATAACGAAGCTGTAACACCGTTTGAGTTTTAGTGTTCACTACAATGGCGTTTTAAGAATTTGTATACTTTTTGAATGCCTAGTATAGCACACCTTAAATAATTCGTCGGGACCATTTTCCGTCTCTCTGAATGAAGTTGAAGTTGTGTTGTCATGGAGCATTTCCTGCAAGGAACGAGGTTCTTTGTGTTGACTCGATATATTTTTATGAGTCGTGAATATGCTGTGAAGGGGAGTGTACTTGTAATACGAAGAGCAGTAGAAAACACATTTCCTGAAAGTAAATGTAGCGTCATCTTGCAGCCCCACTCGCATTGACCTACACAGCCTTTCTCTCTTTCTTCTGTGCTCGTGGGAACTAAGAAATTGAAGAACATGTTCAAGGTAGCACGACCCAGCCCAAATCGATATGCAATATTCTCTCCTCTCCTTTTCAGACGCCAATAAGAGTAGCCATGAAGGCTTTGTAAATTAAATCACCTTTAAAATATTGATTTAAGTATATGATCAAAAATACTGTAGACAAATTGAACAGTTGTGGTCTTACTATTCGATAAAATAAATCCTTTATATCTATTTATGTACGAGGTACGCAAAGTCAAGCTTTGGCGGGCGAAATACTGGATGAGTTCGCTAAAGCCTTTGCATATGAAGTGCATACAATAGTTTTCACTAAAATCTTTCTAAATGATATGAAATAAAATAATAAAATAAATAAATTTATTTTAAATAGGCTATAAAGAAACAGTCATTTGTCAACATATTCTCACAGCCTGAACACTATGTTATGAACTGTACTAATACGAGATGCGGTTATGCAGAGTGTTAATGAATAACACCGAAATATTTTACCTGTGTATAGAGGGGACATAGACAAGCAACTTTTATTAGGAGATTTTTGCTCTATGGATTCAATTCTTCTGTTATAACATAAAATCTCCCAAGGATATGCACGCCACTGACTTCTAATACTTGAAACGATGGGAAACAAAGGAACAGTGAATATTAAGTAGTGGTCGGGAAAATTGTAAAAAATGACGATCGATATCTTACAACTCTGAGGGAAAAAAAAGACAAACGAAACATTTTTGTTAGGTCTGGAACTAGGAATAAAAACATAATGCAGTGGCGGGCAATCATGTGATTTGTCAGTAAATTTTGCAGATTATGAAAATTCTAAATTATGGTATAGCTGTTGATGAATTATTAAGAATCAGGTTTTTATCGATCACTAGGAAGGCATGAAGTCGATTTAATGAAAATTTTAACCCTATTTCTCTCAATTATTGAGTTATGAGCACCAAATTTTAAGGACTCTAATGCCCTGTAGCATACACATTTTACGTCATAGAGCAAAAATGTCCTAATAAAAGTTGCTTGTCTATGTCCCCTCTATACACAGGTAAAATATTTCGGTGTTATTCATTAACACCCTGTAGATGGCAGTGCATATTCTGAGCGCTCGTTTCTAAACAAAGATGTTCTTTTCAGGCATATTTGTCGTTATATTATGATGAAATGTTGAAGTACTGCAGCCAATTTGTTCTTACCTGATCATACAGAAACAAGTATTTTTTTCAGGTTTTTCAGGCTTATCTCACCGAAGAGATTTCTATTTATTTCTATAGAGAAAAATTTACCTGGAAAGGATTCTGGCACCGGTTTTCAGTTTTACGCTAACGCCGATTTCACTTGGCTCTCCAGAACCGTGCTCACTCCTATTCTAAACAAATCCAGCTTCGAGTCCTTCCCAGGTCAAATTTTGCTTTACAGAATTTAAAAAAAGCTTAACAATATTATGCCTGCCCGAGGTAAATGCTTATAAGTAACGTGTCATTGTGAGAGAGGGAAGGGACTTTAATTAGTTTCATCACAGAAGAAAATGACTTGTCCAAATCAGCAACCACAAAATTATATTGTCGAACTGACACAAAGTTTTTTTTATATATATTTTTATTTTTAAATTGAAGGCACTTTGAGCGATTCTTGACACATAAGAACTGCAGTACCAAAATGAACAGTTTCCAGATCGGTAAAACTTTTTAATGATAAAATATGATGAATGAATGCAGCACATGTGAACTTCTACCAGGGGGGAGTGAAGCAGAAGTGTCAAGCCTTGACACATCTTGCTCGTTTTCTGTATAGAAATGTACATACCTGAAAAGCCTCTGTAACTGAAGAATCCTCTCAACCCATTGAAATACTGTCAATATCTGTCTTACAACTAATAAAAGTCATTTTAGGACTGCTGATGGGGATGACTGATATTCTTCTTCTTGTTGTGAAGGCATTCGTAGTGATTTAGCCCTCCCATTTACTGTGAACTTTTCTGGATATCCAAACAACACATATGCTGGATATTTATTATGAAGTTAATTCTGTAATAATTCTCACTAATAATTACTGAGAAGAGTTTATTAATTGATATTTATTTCATAGATGTTATTTCTTCCAATCCATAGTACAGGTGCCGTACCGTTTGCGTTGATAAAGTTTTCTTTATTTTGTTATGTAATATGCAATTATTCAGTTATGTAATAATCAAACATACAAAAATATATAAAGATAAATATAAACAAAGACTCAAATTTATTGGACGTTGTTATGCTCATTTATTATCGAAATTTTATCTTTTCAATTTATTCAAGGTTTAATATTTGGTGTAATTTAAACGTTGAAGAGATTTTTTAAATAAACATGAATGCACAGGCTTAATACATTTTATGTAATATTATAAAAATTTATCTAATTTTATTTAGATTTAAAAAATTAACATTGATGTGGAAGGATTTTGTTAAGGTTTCATTATCTCTTTATTATATGAGGTTTGTTCGCAAAGCAGTCAGAAACCAGGAACACATCGTTCGCGCATGCGCTCTTTCTCCACACGCGTTCGCAAAGCGAGAATCCGTGATTCTGATTTCAATCTTCTGTTCTCAAAGCTCTCACGGACAGTTTCTGTACTATAAGAAAAGTTTGCAGGCTCTAGCATGAATTGTTATCAGAGATATGCGCAGTAACCTATTTTCACGCGCCTGACTCCTCCCTCCTATAACATTGCGCCAGATTTATAAACATAGGCTACTTATATGTATGAATAATGGAAGATAATTAAAAGTTTCCCAAAATATAGATTATATTGTCGATGTATATTGCATTTATAACATGTCAAAGGGAAATATATATTTTATTTGCATATCATATCGATTAAACGCAGAAACTATCGATTCCAAATTCTTGTAACCGTTCGCAAAGTGCAAATCACGGGTAAGTTACAGACTGGACATGCGCAGTACAACAAATTCTCAAGCGGTCACGGATTTGCTTTGCGAACAAACCTATGGATTTACGGTGGAAATTATACCCCATGTTCTATTTTGTTTTGGAGAACACACCTTGTAGAGTATCTCAAACGTACTCAGCCGGTTCAATTGTGCGGACGTCTAATCCCTATTAAGGGACTATTGATGGGCTACCAGGGGACCGGAATGCGCATCTCCAGCATAATAATCCTCAGAAAGTTCAATTGATACAGCGGGTGCTATTGCAAGTCATCAGAAGTCCACAGTATTCTCTGGACATTATTATATGTTTATGAAATGTTTTTACACTTTTAATATTGTGCATTTAAACTTTTAACATACATTACGTCAGTAAGAACTATAGCAGCAATTCAACGGACAATGTTGAAAGATCACTAAGAAATTTTTAACCTAACACACAAGTTGAACCGTTTGGTATTGCGTATTCTACACTTTTAATTTACTTTTTTAAGAACTCACATCATTAACTGCTAACAGTTACTATAATATATATTTTATTACTGACGATACTGAGTGTGATAGTTGAATGAGTGGATAATAAAGAGTCAGACAACGTTAACTCCCATGTTGTGTTATGGGAGTTAACGTTGTCTGACTCTAAGCCCTCGATGTATGATGATAACACAAAGTATGATTGTTGGTATGATTAGTGAGACTAATATATATTGATGGAAATGTTACATGGCAACTTTACAATTTTATAATTTATATAGGCGATGAAACAACATTTATGATAAATCTGCAACAACACAGTAAACGTTATACCAACTGAAATTTCTGGATACTTGTGTAATTTTGTGGTGTAGGTGGTCCTCACATCATACAAATTCCCTATATTAACCACAAACGGAAAATGAAATTTATCAATGATATAAATACACAATCTATGTACAGATTTATATGTATATGTATATATATACACACTTTTGATTTGACGATAATTTTGGGGCATAAGGACCATGAAAGTAAAACTACGTAAGAATCTTGCTAACAATGGTATTATCGCCTCACTCATAACGTTGACGGGCGGCTCGCTTTGTTCTCATATTACAATGCTTGTTGTTACTGTAAAAGGTTTTCTCAAAAGAAACCGCTGACTGAATTCGTGTTGCCAATTCTCTCATTGCTCAATGTCATTGTCACGTACGTGTTTTGCTGCATCTACATCTTCCCGCTCTGTTTACTAACACTATGCAGTGTGGCAACTACTCCAAGCGGCGGCGACTTCTTTGATGTTAACTGTCAACGAATTGAGCGAGGCGATAATATAGGTCTATTTTCGATTCTGCCTGAAACAAAAACACATTTTTTTACCTTTAATGTAGCACGCCCTAATAATTAGGTACGTGCTCCTAAAAGTGTTAGCTATTGTTAATGTCTGAAGTATAAACCTACGGAAAAAGTGTTATTTTAATAACAAATGTTGAACGTTTAATGCAATGTGGAAAGACAAGAATTGCATTGAGTTGGTATCGGAAAGACAGTCTCGACCTCATGCTGGAGTTCTGATTATATCAAGCCTTAGAAATGTGTCTCACATTCAACTCGACTTGAAGGCGGATGCTTGGAAGGAGGAGATACGACACAATGCCTGTCACTGATGCGTTCGATTCCTTCCATATCTGTGATGAATGCTCTGAAGAATGGCTGGCCCATACAACAACATGAAGGCACCGTATTGATTATAGTCTAAGTATAACGAAGGTGAAGGTCGTACAGTTCTTTTATTCGTCAACATGATCATCATCATCGTGATAATTGAGAAGTAAGTAGGAACAAGGTCTTAATCAATAGACTAACAGGTATTTATTATTGCGACAAAATATGTTGTTCATGTTGCTCTTCGAAGGAGCATCATGATTACGTCATAACGACGACTAACACCCGGAAGTTTATGAAAAGTCGTATTTTTAATAACGCACTTCTATTACATGCTACTGTTATACAGGGACGGTTTTCAGGAGAAGTAGGTGAAGTAGCACTTCAATGTCTTTACTTTACCAGTTTATTTTCCTTATCATGTATGTTGATTTTTCCTATTTTTGTACTGCGTGCTAATCTCTTGTTTCTTTCCTGTCGCGTGAACGTGAGACTGACTTCTTCGGCACAGCATTTGTTTACTTCCTGTTATCGTCGACCTAAAACAGTGACCGGCATGTTCCGTGCTCTGTGACGTCATACTACAGAGCAGCGACGCTCTTTGCTCGGCAATATCTCCGTACTGAGCGTGGAGGAAGGGTTCAACTGGCCAGTGGCGGAACGACGCCTATGCATTGACAGAGTGCGCTCCGATCTTCGTAGATAGAATGGGAATAGCACAATTACAATGCATTTGTACGGAAACAAAATAGTACAACTGTGATAAATCAATGTAACAGAACAGTTTTGTTTGTAATGAAATTTAATATAGGCCCTACTTACACTAATCTGAAATGCATCCAGGTGCTTAAGCGTCAGGTTATTTAAATGAGGCTCCGAAACTACTATAAACATACAAATACATAAAACATAAGAATACTTTAAGCAGTACTGCAAAACTTTGTCTACTCGGAAACTGAAAAATGTTGAAGTATACAAAATATACAAAATATACAAATTAAACTATACACCTTTGTGAGCACTATGCCAAGTATAGGCCTATTCAGACTTTTGATACACACCCTTACTTTGTGTCACTATCGTGCCCAAGCTCAAGGCATTGTCGAAATTTTTTCCCTCTTTTCTCGCGCACTAATTTTGCAATATTAGGAGACATAGTCTGGCTAACACACAAACGAGAACATTTTTCATGTTCTGATCAGATAGGCGGTTTCCATGTTGTGGTTTGCAGATCTTCATACAAGAAAAGAACTATTCACATACATACGTCGATACAAATATACTCAACATTCTAGCAGCAAATATATTATGTAGTTGCCTGGGGAAATCTTCTATAAAATATAGATAGATACTTTTTGTTTTGAAAGCGGTCTTTCATTTTAATATTCTTTTGCAAATCAATGACTTCTAGTTGCAATGACGTTGGAACACTGTCAACATCCACAGAAAATGGTGTCGCAAATATGCAAACATCGGATTGGAGTTTTGCAAAATCTTGAAATCTGTAATAAAATATCCTGATCCAGTTCTTCTAATATTTGTACATAATTATTAATGTCTGTAATTGGATGACATACTGTAGACAACTTTGGAAAATGTGGCGTGTCTCCGAGGGTGACCTGATGTTTCCGTAAGTCTAGTATTAATCTGAATGCACTAAATTTACCATACATTTCACTGATTAACTGACCTCTGCACCCTTGCCATGGTTAATGCACGCAATTCAATGTACCATTACGGCTCACCTTAACCCCCCTACTGCTGCACTGAACGCCACTGCGCTAGTGCGTATTAACAGGAATGCAACTCAACTGCTCGCTCTCTCAAGCTCTTGCGAGATGATCGGCTCTTACGTCACAACTGCAGCATCTGCCGGACACTGACCTAAAAGAATGCATCACAGCAGCCATCGCATCAGTTGACCGACAAATACTACAACGCGCCTGAACGGAAATGTACTATAGACTTGATGTGTGCCGTATTACCATCAGGGCTCACATTAAACATCTGCAATGTAATTTAACAAAACTTTTTGAGTTAATCTTTTTATCGATACTATAGTCTGGCCAATCTAAGAAAGAAACCTGAAGTAAACAAAAACCAGTGTCTGTGTGTCATTCTTAAGTCATATGAGTAATGAGATAGAGTGAGACAGGCATACTGGTTTTTGTTTACTTCAGGTTTTTTTCTGTTGGAATGGCCAGAATTTAGTTTCATGTTTCTAAGTTTCATTCAACATAAGTGACGAGTAGGCTATTCGAGACCCGAAAGTGGATTTGTGGGAACTCTGTATAACATTAACCTATATAAATCTAAATAGTCATATATGCATATATTATCCATAGCTCTTACTCACTTGTACTCGGGCATATGACACAAAAATTAAATACGTGTAGCTTAATATTAATTTTACTATGCAGCGGTAATAACTTATATAAAAACTGATTAAGTTTCCTTTTGGACTTAATGTTATTCTTTGAAGGCCGTTGGAATGAATATTTAACATTATAGCCTACGCAATATTTTATTTAACTTATATCAATGCTCTCAAGTTTTACTTTGATAGCATTGTATTTTCGTAAATCGTAAGGAAATTTTAAATAATCAGTACATTATTTACGAATAATGCGTATATATAGTGCGTGTTTATAAATTGTATGAGCATGTGTGACTACATTTTTAAATTTCCTATTAGCTCTTCGCCTAACTTTCCAGCAATGAGCCGCCATTGCTGTCAAAATGTGTAGGCTACATGACATAGAAGAAATAATAGAACATTCATTTATTCCTTTTGCATATTGTATGTTTTGTTAGTTTTGCATAATAAATTGAAGGGGCTAGTTCCATAAGGGCGTAAGGCACATCTTGAATTCTGAGCTTTTAACATTTATGCCTTCTCCTCATATATCTTAAATACTCAGTTAACAATTTATACTTGTGCCATAAACCTCTGCTCAGTCATAGAAAAGACCTGTGCTTGTAAGTGGTAACATTGCTTAGAAACACTAAGATTTCTCACAACTTTGCTGTTGTGCCTTACGCCATTATGGAACTAGCCCCTTCATTTATATTTGCTTGATATTAAAATATTTCTACATAATTTGTCACATTTTAACAGCATACTTCTGACTGATTTTAAATATCGTGCTTAATTCTCTTAATTCAAACCCTTACAGCATATTTTGCTAATTGTTTTGAGAAACGATATAGTTAGTTTACAATACTGGTGCACAGTCTAATGTTTTCGGAAATGATTGGATCATATTATAGAGACAATTCACTTCATAGGTTTCCAATTCATTAAAGTTTGTTGCATTTACCTTGTTTCTAAAGAAAGTTTTATAAGTTACTCTGAATTGTACGTCTACTTTTTTTTATTATTTATACTGCTAGAGCAAGAAAACCTAAAGTTTTACATTAATAACTATTTTATGTAAAGTATTAAAATTACTTAAATAATATAGCATACTCCATTAGTTCCGTAGCATATTATCTATTTTAGAGCATATTTCTTCTTCAGATAGATTAATTTCCGGGCCATATTGATGACTATTCCCTGAACAGAATATTATGAGTAGCTATCCGACATTAATAAAGTTATGTAAACCCTTATCGTACTATATGATAATAAAATTCAAGTAGTATTCGGAAAACTTCCAGCACTCGAATAAAATTACTTCACAGCAATGAGATATTACGTTTAAATATAGTGCCTTGCAGTAAATGCATGCATTACAACACATACGAGATACTTAAGATACCTAAGAAAAGTTGGCCAATCTATAGTGGTCAATCAACTAAGATTCAGTGGCGTAGCAAGCTTATGTGGTACCCGGTGCGGAAAATTTCTTGTCACCCCCCCCCCATTTAAATTATTAAAAGTTGGAACAGTTCCAAGTGTTATTTTTTGGATAGTCAAAGGTAATCCCACGGGAGTTTAAGAGTTTGTCGATAAATGCAGCTGCATCGAATTTATCTGATGTAGGCCTAAGTCGTAAACTCAACGGTTTATGCAAAATTAGTAATAATTGCATTGTTATATAAGAACAAAACTAAGCTCCGAAATCATGGTATACTATGAATCAACCATCCATAAAGCGATTTGCGTTACCATGTTATCGCCATGTTGTAACCAGTGCTACCAAAGGTGAATATAAGACATCGTTAACCTAATTCAGTCAATTTTGTTAGGATTAAGGAAAGACATACATATCAAGCACATTATGCGGTACATTATAGGCCTACACTGTACTGTTAAACGACAATAAATGCTATTATTATTAATCTAAAGTACGTTATAGACAGACAGGTATACATTGTTTTCGTGAGCGACAGACTGAGGGTGTTACCGTTAATAAAGCGAACATCTAGGCCACAATACACTCCCGAAATTGTGCAAATTTTTATTTTTTGAGTGATTTTTTTATATTTTTATATTTTGTTTTCCAAGCGAAATCTCGAACTTAAAAAAAATAAGAATTTTGATAAAAAGACAAAATTTTGTGTTTATGTCAGATACCTTTCAAGATGTGAACCGAAGATTGGAGACAAGTTTTCCTTATTTTTACATAAAGAAAGTTTTCTCGAAAACGGCTCTAACGATTTTCTTTTAATTTTGCACGGGGGTTGCTTATACTAAGAGCTAAAACTTTTATTTGAAACACTTTTTCGAAATAAATCTCTGAAGGGTAGTTATAAGCCACCCACTCTGAATACGCGCTCTTTGCAATACGGCCTCTTGCAACGGAAAATCGTACGAAAACAAAATTTTGTATTTGCGTTAGGTACCTTTTGGGGATATGACACCAAGATTGGCGACAACTTGCTCTTATTTTTAAAGGGAGGCTAACTTTTATTTGGGCAGAGGAAGTTATGTGAATTATACATAGGCTTGCCAGATTTCTGAAATGTTCAACCGGGACACCGGAATGCCCCCCAGCGTCGCGGATATTCAAGGGTACACACCCTTGGCGGGTTTTTAGAATGTTTTAGAGGGTAGTTTATTCTCAATGCTATGAATAAATAGTTACTGATTAGGAACCTAAACCAGGTGTAATAATAAATAGCATAAGCATATAAATTTAAACATTTTATTTCTAACATGTTAATATTTAAAATTTACTTAAATAAGAAGAAAGACTTTGAATGAGGAATAAAAATTTGAACAATATATACATTTACATTTCATTGGCTAGGACTTTTTTTAGAAAGTTTTTTTGTTATGTTTTAATCTTGTTGTAAAAATCTTCACACGCTAATCCGATATTAATTTTACATGTCATCAAGTCTTTAACCGTAGATTCCTTATCAAACCCCTATCATCAGTCCATGCGTTGTTCATCAAAGAAAATACTCTCTCAACTGGTGCTGATGTCGCAGGTACGCAGAAGGCATACTCAACAATCTTGATCAGATTGGTGGCTGCTATGTGATTCTCCTTGAAGTGACCAAACAGCCTGAGCCATTTTTCTTCAATGAAATAATCACATTTCTGGTAGTCTTTTCTTTCTTCCACTGTTTTCACTTTTCATACAGTACAGAAATAAATGAAAAAGTAATTATCCTAAATAATCCTTCATGGTTAATTATTTTTAGACTTTTTTGGTCATCTAGAAAATCAAATTTAATTTTTACCGGGACTTGAAGTAAACCGGCCCGGACACCGGGATTTTGTCTGAAACCGGGACGTCTGGCAAGCCTAAATTTATACATAATTTGTTATAGGTTGATCCTAATAAATTTCTTAAACAAGTAATGTAATTATTTTACGGAACTGTATAATCTATTCTTAAATATGCGCACATCCCAGTTCAAAATCTAGATTGAAGGAGACTTCGGAGTCAAAGTCATGACTGCCGCAGTGGGTAGAATTGGTTGCAGCTTGAGTGATATAAAATATCACCGATTGCTGAAGTCTCATTTAAATTAATAAAACTGCAGAGACAAGCATCGGCAGAAATAAACACCCCTCCCCCTCCCCCTAACCATAATATTATTGTTCGTATCAACACAGCGGCCAGTTCAGCCGCGTTTTATTACCCTTCTTGACTGAATTTAAAACTAAAAGAAGTTTCAATACGCATGTTGACTTGTAGAAAGTTAAGCTTATTTAATTGTTTTAAATAATATTATTATTTTATTTAAATTCCCTTTGGATAATTTTTTACTTACAAAGACACATTTTTATTTTGTCACCCCCCGAGTGATGGCACCCGGGGCGGCCCGCACCCCCCGCACCCCCCTTCCTACGCCACTGCTAAGATTTTGCTATATTCCTCACATAACAAGAACAGTTTCCGAGCGAAGTGGGCGAGATGGTAGTGTCTTTTGCTTACATTCGGGTTCAAAGCCGGCAAGCTTGACTTCTGCTTTTTCATGGTTCCCCCAGTTGTAAAGGCAAATCCGAATATGACTTTTTGCACTCCTTAACTAATTAGTGGGACTTACGAATGTTGTTGTCGTGGATCGTAAGTTGACATTCCCGCATGCAATCTCGTTGCTATGTGCGGTAAGAGTTTCCGTGCTGTTATGAATTTACTTACGCCACACCTCATAATACAAGCCTTTATGGACAAGGCCCCCAGGACAAATATTCGGTTCGCATAACAACAAACACATGCGAATCACTTCCTGAAATAAATATCTATCTTCAAGAATGTATATTCATAATATGTTCAGGTAATATCACAATTAATATAATTAAATATATATAAATAATCATCGTGCCTTTATTTTGATATATTTATCGTAATACTACAATTTGTACAATTATTTAAATAAATTCCTCCATACTTATTTACAAATATTCGATTCCCATAACAACAATCACATGCGAATCACTTTCTGAAATATAACATCCATCTTCAATAGTGTACATATATAATATTTTCAGCTAATATCTCAATTAATATAAATAAATTGATATAAATAACCAATACTCGTGCAATACTCGTGCCGTAAGCGCATAACGGATCTCGGAAATTGAAAAAACTCGGCGGCGAGCGTCTCTTTTTTCAAACTCTTTCCTCGATCCGTAAACACCACTTACGGCACTTGTATCGCAATATACTATTATTTATCATGTTTCATCGCCGTTATTTAACTCTGTATCACAGTCATTAAATTACACACCGGTTGAAAGTAACAGAAATTCATAACAATTAAACAATAGAAAACATATGCACATCAATAGTTAGGCCTACATGGCCTTATGGTTATACACACAAAATCTGACAACCCGGTGGCAGTGTTGTAATTAATACCAGCCATACGAAGTTCGGACGGCAATCAATGAATTGAGGAACGGAAAGACCCCCGGCGAGGATGGAATATACAACGAATTCTTGAAGCAAGCCTCAGACCACCTGATACCAGCGATCACCATTATCTTTAACAAAATTATAGATGCAGAAGAAATACCAGACCAGTGGAAAACAAGCACAATAATCCTCCTCCACAAGAAAGGCACGAAAGATGACCTCAACAATTATCGACCCATAAGTCTCATGTCAAGTTTGTATAAGCTGTTTTCAAAAATAATCACTAGAAGATTAACAAAAATTCTGGATGAAAATCAACCACACGAACAAGCGGGTTTCCGCTCTGGATACAGTACTGCAGACCACCTCCAAACTGTGAGCCAGGTAATGGAAAAAGCTGAAGAATTCCATCAAACAGTGTATATTGCCTTCGTAGACTACAGCAAGGCTTTCGACTCGGTCGAGCATGAGAGTGTAATACAAACTTTACACACACAGGGAGTCAACAACAAATACATCAGCATACTCAACAAAATTTATAACCAGAGCTGTGCCAAGGTGAAAACAGAAATCGAAGGTGAAACATTTCAGCTCCATAGAGGAGTACGTCAGGGAGACCCAATATCCCCTAAATTATTTACAAGCGTACTAGAAAGCACGTTCCGCAAACTACACTGGAACCAGGACTGTGGAATAAGTATAAATGGTAGCAGGTTAAGTAATCTAAGGTTTGCTGACGACATCGTACTGTTTGCCAAATCACCCAGTGAACTTCAGTCGATGCTTCAAGATCTATCTAACTCCAGCAGATTAGCAGGCCTCCGGATGAACAAGACCAAAACACAGGTAATGTCAAACGGACCGGCGACACCTATAACTGTAGATGGCACAGTACTGCAATATGTATCGGAATATGTGTACTTAGGACAAATAGTATCATTCCACCAGAAGACTGAGAAAGAAGTAAAAAGAAGGATTTCTCTCGCATGGAAGGCTTTTTGGTCCCTCAAGTTCATCCTCCTGGAGAAAACTCTCAGCAGAAAACTCAGAACCGAAACGCTAGAGACCTGTGTAATGCCGGTATTGTTGTATGGTTGTCAGACGTGGGCTCTCACTTCCAAACTTCGCAACAGTCTCCAAGTGTGCAAAAGAAATATGGTGAGAAAAATCCTAGGCATATCGTTGAGGGACAGAGTTACAAATGAAACACTACAGAAGATGTCAGCAGTTACCGACCCTGCACTGCAAGCCACCAACACCAAATGGAAGTGGGGAGGCCACGTCGCAAGACTCAAAGATGACAGATGGACATACAAGGCCACAATGTGGGACCCTCGTACTGGAAGAAGATCCCCCGGAAGACCAAGACAGAGATGGGCTGATCTCTTCAAGGAACTTGTAGGACGACAGTGGTCAACCAGAGCAAGAAATAGGAATGACTGGAAAGTTTTAAGAAGACAAGTGAACAGTGACTGAAACCAGTGCATATGCGACCGAAGTCTTACGAAGACAAGTGTATAGGACCATAACAAGTGTAAGGACGTAAACTACAATGAAGTGCACAATGACCCAGACTAATGTAAGTGGACATAGACCAGGAATTGCATAAAAGCCCAAGAGCACAAATATCCCTCATGTGGAATAGCTCACCACATGTAGGTGTATTCGAGATTACCCTCTTCGAGGAGGCCATTGCCCTTAACGGGACATTTAGGCTAATCATTTCATTCATTCATTTCATACATATATACATACAATAACACACTATACATGCAATTACACACATTAAATAAAATCAGGTAAACTGATGTAAAAAAGTGCCAGTATGTTTTTGTTTAATCAGTTATGACTGCAATTATGATATGCAGAATATATTTTTTTAAATTGATTTTCAAGTTGAGCTCCAGATTTATTCATTAAGCAGGGCTTACGGAAGAACAAAGGTCTAGTTCTTTTAATCAGATTAAAATCTTCCAGCATCAGCTGAACTGTACAGATTTGTGATACCTTGACAATCGCACACTCACATAAAGATACAAAAAAAAGTGAAATTGGCCGGTTTCGGGATTTGAACCATGGAACTCCAAAATGTGAGACCAAGACATTACCATCTCGGCCACCTGGGTCAGTTTAACGGTCTAGTTGGATAAGCACATGTATAACAATAGTGTTTTTGGTCATAGCTAACTGTATTTTAATTTCCAAAGCCCTATAATATTACAGTAAAACAATTGACTATGTTGTCAAGATAACTGATTTGCTTTTTTTTTTTTTTATAAATTCTTTCGAATACGTATATTATCATAAAATATGCACTAAATTGAGCATTACTCCGAAACAGGCCAACCGATTTCATCCAATATCAATATACGTATTCCCATGAACATTATAAATGTGTATACCAAGTTTCATAAAAATCCGGTAAGGCGTATCCGTCTTTAAAATAGACAATAAATTGGGTTTTACCCCGGTACCGGTCTACCGATTTGGTCCAATGTCAGTAGACGTCTTTCCATGTACATTATAAATGGGTATACAAAGTTTCAGGAAAATCCAATAAAGCATATTTGAGTTATCGCTACTTCTGATATATTAACATAAAAGACACTAAATTCGGCATTATTCCGGTACTGGCCAACCGATTTTGTTGAGTATCAATAGACGTCTTCCCATGGACATTATAAATGCGTATACGAAGTTTCATAAATATCCAATAAAGCGTATTTGAGTTATTGCGCCTTTAAAATAGACACTAAATTGGGTTTTACTCCGGTACCATTCAACACATTAGGTTCAAATTCTATAGGGCACTTCTCATGGACGTCATAAATGCGTATACCAAGTTTCATAAAAATCCGATACAGCGTATTTGAGTTATGGCGCCGGTACCGGTGAACCGATTAGGTTCAATATCAATAGGGTTCTTCCCATGGACGTTGTAAATGTGTTTTCCAAGTTTCATGAAAATCCGAAAAAGCGTATTTGAGTTATGGTGCGTACAGACACACGGACGGACAGACAGACGGACAGACAGACGGACAGACAGACGGACAGACAGACGGACAGACAGACGGACGGACAGACAGACATACAGACAGACAGACAGACAGACGAACAGACATTTTTTCGTCCCCCACACAATCTCATAAAGTACCATACTGGCACTTTTTTTATTTTTTTTTTATTTTTATTAAAGATATATACAGACGGCACGTCCCATTACAATGATGTAATACTACATGCCTTTCCCTCTATTATAAGTCTTTTCTATAATCTAACTATTATTATTTTCTTGTTCACTTTCATACTATGGCTTTTTGACTAATTTTTTTTTTTTTTTTTTTTAATCTAGGTGGTTTAGTTTTACTATTATGTGACAACTAATTGACTTCTGTGTTTCCTTGTATTGTCTCTAAGTTTATGGCATTTAAGAAGTCCATGAAGCTTTTCGTATGTTCTATCATTAGTTTAGTTTTTGTAAAAGTCCATTTACCTGTTTTGCTTAGCATATCCCTTTTAAATTTTAACCTCTCTGTTTCTAGTTTTGAGCATTCAAAAAGAACGTGGTCTACTGTTTGCACTTCGGCTCCACACACGCAGGAAGGACTGTCTTTTATTTTGAACCTGTGATAATAAGAACCTAGCTTGCCATGGCCCGTTAGAAATGTTATTATATTGGAATTAAGCGGTATATTTATTTTAAGTCTAGCTTTCACAGAGGGGAAAAAAGATTTTGTCACTGCACCTTTTGTGGACTGGATCCACTCACTTTCCCATTTTGACACACTTTCCACTCGAAGCTCCTGCAGAATGACACTAGCCGGTATCCTACTGTAGCTCACAGGCAATTCGTTGTTACTCGCCGCCTGCTTAGCTAAGTGATCGGCGAGCTCATTGCCCTCGTTCCCGACGTGCGCCTTGACCCATATGAAATGAAGGTTCCAGCTTAGTTGTTCCAGTTTCCTAATCTGTAGTCTGATTCTTTCTATTAGGTGGAGGTGGTTATTGGAATTCCGCAAGGATTCAAGAGTAATTCTGCTGGCAGTGTGGATAGCTGCGTTTCTCTCAGTTGACTGTATTTCTTGAAGTGATTCCAGTTTTTCTAGTGCTTTAAGTATAGCATACTGCTCGGCTTGGTTGTTGGAGCATTTCTCATGTAGTCTGTATTGTAGTTGGAATGTGATTTCATGGTCTAAATATATTGCAATTCCTGAACCCACTCCGGTGTCTCCTTTACTCCCATCTGTGTAGATGTTGATTTTGTAATTCCACCCAACTTGTTTTTCCTTTATCCCGACTAACACAACAAGCTTTCTACATACCAATACCCTATCGATATACGTATAAATAATTTTTAAAAAGTCTCTGTCCATTCAAAACTATGGAATATAAAAATGTTTTCAAAACATAAGTTCTAATTAATGTTATACATTCTTATCGCATATCCTATTCATTATATTTTTTTAAAAAATGACGTTAGCAGGAAACGTTTCGAAGGTTTCTGCAGGTAAGTCATTCCATTCCTGAATACCTCTACTTAAAAAAGAAAATGTGGCAATATTTGTTGTTTGAGGTCTACCCCTGATTTTATGTTTGTGATCCTTCCCATATTTTTTAACCAGGTTCTTTAATTTTGCTGTGAAGCTCTTCCCATGGCGGTTGTTTTGTGTACACATAATACATTCATTTTTCAAACGAGATAAACAAAGCTGAATATAAAAAGCAAGCAAGTTTTATAATGTTATTTTGTGGTTTTGAATTACACATTTTTAAATGTAATTTTATAGGCAGATCCAATAATTGGTATTTACTGTTTTATAAGCAGAGTTGTCAATCTGAGATTCGATAAAGTGCGCAAGAGGATTTTTGGTCGTAATTTTTCTCAAAGGACCATACAACATATTTTTATGTGATTTTAGACATTTTACTTCTAAAAACTATATTCACACCTTGCATATATGTTGTATGGTATAAGTTATGTACGGTACAATAAGTAATAAAATCAGGTAAACTGATGTAACAAGGCGCCAGAATACTTTTTTCAATCAGTGATAATTACAATTATGTTAGGCCCATGCAGAAAAGAAGTTATTTTTGTAGCAGATCTCCAAGTTAAGCTCCAAATTGATTCGTTAAGCAGGGCTTGCGGAAGAACAAAGGTCTAAAGTTTGATTCTTAACCTTAATTCATATTCGTATGCAGTGATATAAGAAATTATTAAAACACCACAACATTTTACAAAATGCACTGTCAATAATATTAATGGTATAAGTGTGGGCCTACGATTCGCTGACATGTTTGTTTCAGGTTTAAAGCAGCAGTATGGTTTATGAAAAATTTAAATTCAACCTGAAATCAATCTGCCAGGAATAAAGCTCTATCCACAATGTGCAGTCGGCAGTTGGTAGTCTGTAGTCGGCAGTTTGCAGTTGTAATCGGCCGCTTGGGAGCAGCACTCGAGCCGTCTACAATATCCAGTCGACATTGAGGTTAGGGAAACATTTTACAGTATAAAAAGGTGGAGGAATCGCTTTATAATTGCATAATATATGTTATAAACACATCTTGCTTTCTCGTAGTATGCTAATCTGTGTATTTGCACTAGTAAATAATTTTCAGTCTCGTAATATGTTACTTGCAGTCGTGCAGTTGGTAGTCAGAGATGAATTTCTCGTCTGCCGACTAGTGACTACCAACTGCCGATTGCCTGCTGTCGACTGCAACTGCACATTGTGAATGGTGTCCATTACTCACCACACGTTATACTTCCACTACCGACTACCAGCTACCAGCTACCAACTACCGACAGCCGACTGCACATTGTGGATGGAGCTTTACATTAGGTCTATTTGCTTCCACAGCAGCGTTACAACTGAAAAAGACACACATGAAAATATGATGTAGATATTGGTAACTATATAATTCCATAGAATGCACAATATTATATCAACAGCAGCTGCGTTTAATTATCCAGCGCCTAGAGAAACGAGCGACAATCTGATAGTTGTGTTTAGCATATTGTGGGGCATTGTAACATTAAAAAAATAATACTGTGTTTGTATGCTGTAAAATGGAAAAAAATAATAAGATATATGTAAAGTGTCAGCTGGATATAACTTCTGGAAGTGAAAGCATGCTCTTTAATAAGTAATTTCTTTAATTATTTCTACTTACAGAAACTGATACATCTGAACGTGTCTTTTTTACATTAGTTACGTAAGCTTGGCTGCTGATTATATTGTAATACTAGCTTAAAAGGCCCGGCCTCGCCCGGGCTTTTATTTTGTAATTTTAAATTAACTTGATGGACTTCCGATTTTCAAATTCTAGAGCCTTGTATAATATGTACGTAGAACTTGAAATGAAGCACAACTTATAACACTCAAACTACTCCCTCAGAAAACGCTAGATATAGCGTTTTATGGCTCACAGAGGAAGTCGAATGTTGCATTCCGTTGCTTCTACACACCATGCCTGGGAGGGGTTGAAATAAGAAGAAACATAAATTCCTACTACATAAGATTGTATTGTTTTTATGGAAATTTTTTTTTCTCACTCTCATGTGACAACCGTTTCGGAGCTGAAATTAAAAAAAATCAATATCACTTTCATACTTTCCTCCCCCAAAACCTGGAACATAATATACTGCGGGCGTAGGTCTGAAAATGTTCCATCCTATTTTGTCTTCTTGTAGATGTTTAGGGCCTATGATAAACATCCCTATACAAAGCCTTACAGCTATGAGTGACGATTCAGTGGATAGGATTTTTTTTACCGACTTCTGATAAGCAACCTCACTGGCACACACTTAAGCTGTCCCTGCAATACGACCGCTTATTCTACATCAGTGAAGTGAGAAAATGATATTTTCCATGTCGAGGGTAGAGAAAGTTATGTTACTGCATACATACCCACATACATACAGACACACATACATACATACACACACACACACACACACAAACTTTCGATTTGGTTTCGTTGCAAAACTCACATTTTTTTTTAATGAAAACATTTGACAGCGAAACTCTCATACTGTGAATATGTCACACTTCTTTTGTCACAATTATATTTTTTTAATCTTTTTTTTGTTATGTAAACAATTGACAGCAGAACTCTCTAACTTTGCCTCATTTCACATTTATGACTTTTCCCGTTGATTTTCCAAAAATTTTCTTTCATACTAACCTTGTCCTGACAATTACTAACACAACAAGAAAGAAATCAGCCAAATCGGTCAAGCCGTTCTCAAGTGATGTTCCGTCATACATTTTGGGAATTAATTTTTATTAATATAGATATTATAATTATACAAATCTTAAACACAATCATTAGAACTTCTCTAGAGAAAATTATTACAAACGAAAAGTTCTTAATTCGAAATGAGGAAAGAGAAAGTCGTCTACATACTTTGAATAACTTTGTCTCGCAGTTGCCTACCTCGCTTTAGTTTTGATTAGTTTCAGAACTGCAGTATACTGGCCAACATACAGATAATCAGAGAGATAGACAGATGTACAAAGACTTCTTGATTAGTATTCCGAACACTGAATCTAAAAAAACGTGTACTTACTTACTCAATGACAATAGACAATTCCTAATCAAGCTAAAGAATTATTATCTGTTTTATAGATTCCGCAGTTCATTGCCACGCTTACAACGATATTCTGTGCTAACTCCTACTTCCATCAAATCTATTCTATTATTGCCCTACCACCTAAGTAGTCTTTTCTATTCGGGTCTCCCAGTCAATATTTTTTAGTCTTTCCTCCTCCATGTGCGCAACGTGTCCAGCCCACTTGCAGATTATGATCTTCCCGTAGAGTAAGAAATCATGCCTCACATTCGTATAACACATACGACAGAATAATATTGTCTTTAAAAAATGCCATTTTTGAATTTGTGGCAGAAGATGAGAAGATACAAGTTTCCTAATTCCATAAAACAAGCATTTCCTGATATTAGTCACACCTGACATTTGCCTTAAAATTATTTGCAACTGTTATTATTGATTCCAGATATTTGAATTTCTCCACTTGTTGGAATCCTTTATCTACTATTCTAATATTTCGTAGCAGATTATTATGATGTTTAGTACCAAATATTTAGTTTTTCAGTATTAATTTTCAATCTAACATTCCTGCACGCATCGAAAGGACTTTCTGCATTTCTCCCGACGGTGCTTATGTCATCGCCCAACAGACTGACATTATCTGCATATGCTAAAATTAGGTGTTTGCCATTTAATTCTAGGCGTACCTTGTTTCATGAACTTTCCTAGTGGCATATTCGAAAGCGAAATTAAAAAGTAAGGCGATAATGTATCTCCTTGCTTCAAGCCGCTTTCAATGGTCTAAAAACGTACATTCTTGCCGAAAATTCGAAACCAAAACAGGGTTGAACATAATACATTCTATACTTATAACACCTATGGCGAGGGTAGCGATTGAAAAGAGAACTACATATGGATATAGCATGGGTAGGGTTCGGATGTTTATGACCTAAAGAAGTGGAAAATATGACTGCAAATATGACCTTAAAGATAACTAAATATGACCCAAAAATTCTAAATATGACCTCATAAAAGAACGCATTGTGTAAAAAGAAATTTTCCAATTTAAAACGTTTCATACTAAATTATGACATCACATGAATTCAATCAGATAATCAACTTTACAGGTGACTTACAGTTTTACTTGTAAAGAACTTCTAATCTGTTAAAGTTTCCAGATACCACAAATGTGAACTGAAAATACTTTTAAAGCATAACTATTGGAAGTTGTTAAACAACAAGGAGGAAGAGGTAATTGTGCTATTACTTGTTACTGTCCCTTTACATTTCAGTTACAGTAAACCAAATATTCGTGACTTTTTTGAAAAAAAAATTAAGTCGACAATTTAGTGCACATACTGCATAACTGGGCTCTTTTACAGAATTTATAACTTAAATATGACGTGAAATTACAAATATGACCGAAATATGACCAAGACCTTGAACATGACCAAAATATGACATTATTTGCAAAATAAAACGTTCCGATTAGGAAAACAAATATGCAATTCCTGTTTAATTTGTGTTTGCGGCAAGATTGGAGGTCGGGATAAAAATATGACATGTCATAACATCCGAACCCTACAGCATAGTATAGAAATTTTCCCCTTTGGGAGGCGACAGTCGGCCGGAGAGCTGTGTTGAAGCGATAGCAGTAAAGCTAAGAAACTTTAAAGAGGAATCGTAAAAGTTTTTAACGATATCTCGATATTATAGTGTCATGCAGTATGCTATTAAGGACTATAGCTGCATTGCCAACCGATGAGGAATGTTTCCTGTAGTGGTAGTTAAATGATTGCTCCACAGGATAGGACGGAGGAATAAGCACTTCCCATGGTAATATGAGAGAAGAGGAGCATATGCACAATATTTACGACCCACTTAATGTTGGCGAACCTGGTATTCCGTTCTAAAGTGCAGAGTGAGGAGTCTGCAGTGGTTATTTCACGTGTATTCTCGACTCGAGAACCCTAGAGGATTTATTACTATTACTACCATTTGTTTCGGGGCGTAAATTAACGTACTGGTTCACATGAGCTTCCATATTCCATACATCTGGGAAAGTTCGCTTCAGCTTCTTTATTAATTCATGAAATTAGTGCAAGATTTTATGTTTTATTAGCTGACCATAACATTACATGACAAATAACTTCGAAGATTTAATACTAGTTCTGAGCTTAAAAGTGTCCAATATTTACTTAATTCACATTCAATTCAAAGCGAGGTCACATAAAAACTCTTTTTCAAATAAGAAGCTGGCCAGAGTAGAGCACGTAGTCAAGCGCTGACATTTTATTCGCTGGTTCGCGGATTCAGACACTGCCAAATCCATTCCATTTATGTGTTCATCAATGCGACAGACGTTTGTGTACAGATTGATAGGCATGCAATATAACCCATGCGGGACAAAATTTCGGCACTGCATCTTCTGCTACAGCACACAACGGCCGTTTCGTTAAATACCCATAAAAAAGCAACACGTTTGCCATAGAATCCACAGAACTGGAGGTTTCATTCTGCTCGCTGATGCCAGACCACTAGGCTCCCAAAGGACATACCCAGTGTTATTCCAAATCTTCCTCTAAAAAGACTTCTATTGACGTCAGTTTTAGAATTTTCCACATCTACAATGCAGAGAGAACAATTATACTTTGGTCAGAGTCTTTTGAGACAGTGTAATGGGTAGATATTGTACGCCCTAGAACCTGCTCTAAAGTAAATAATTCTATTTCACTCTTACGTAGCTGCGAGTAATGTGTTAGAGTTGTTTACTTTAGGGCCGTTTCTAGTGTGCACAATATCTACCCATTCCGCTGTCTCACTCTGTCCAAAGTATACTAACATTACTGTCAGTTTGGTTGATTAAAAGGCCGGTTGTAAAATAAGCAAATGAACATCCATGCGAGATCGAAATGGAAACAGAAGATCAGGAATGGGACTGGGTACGTCCTGTGGGAGCCTCTTAATATAGGAGTCGGTGTACAAGGCTGAAATCCCAGAGATGAATTTTCACTTATAAGTGCAATGCCTCTATTTGTATGTGAACAGTATATTTTAGAAACGAATGTTACTTTTGCTAAAACAGAGTAATTCGTGTACCTGTTTTGAATTTATTGATGTAGGGAGTTCACTCACAAGATCGACGGTCTGTAGGAGTGGAAAATAAAAACAGCTCAGGTTTCTCTTCGTTTTATTAATTCTCAGGTAAACACGCGCCCATAAATGGACCCAGTTTACATATTGTTCCTGGAGGGCATGTACGGTCTTCATAAATGCAAAACTTCACAGCAGCACCCATGATTGCAACTGTGAACACAAATACGCCTAATAAAACATTATGTCACTAGTACGACCTGGGCATTAATTCATGTTATGTGAATTTCTCCTGAACATAAATTGTTATATATATGTATATATATACACACATATATACTTATATACATGTATATTTATATATACAGGGTGTTTCAAAACTACTTTTACAAACTTCGGGCATGGGTTCCTTACACCAAAAGAAGGAAAAAAGTTCATATGATCATATCGATGGCTAAAAGCACAATCATTGTATGTCCATTTTTTTGGCTAAAATGGTATCAATATATAGGTGAGTCTAGCTCTTTTCTCCTCCACAAATATTGTATCTCCCTTCGAAATAGTAATTATAAGGTGCAGGTTTAAAAAAAAATATATATATCAATTTTGATCAAGACAGCTTTTGTATGTGCACACTTATTATATGTCCTCACTTTTCACAGCCACGACTTGTATAAGATGAATACCGGAGTCCACACTTATTGTGTATATAGCCTATATATTTTTTACATCAACGGCACGCTCCGTTACACGGTAGTAGCACTACATGCCTATAACCATTTACATTGATTCTTAGTACTTAATACACTATACATTGATTATAAATGTATGAGGTCTTAGAACTTCTGAGCACATGAGAGTATACCGTAACCATCAACAACTGTCAGTTGTGTTGCAGTAGCAGAGACGTTATGGTTTTGCTTGAACGAGTTTGGAGTGTACTAGTGTTGATTTTCACTAGTTATAAATATTATCGTGTTCTTCTGAAGTTACTAATTTATGTATGAATCGCAAACTGAATTACCTTTCAAAAAGCTCCGTATAAGCCTCGATCGCGAACCTCCATTCTCCTGGGACTCCATCACACTAATACCTAAGTATAATTCAGTGATTCCTGTCTCAAATGTCAAAAGGAAAATCTGCTCTCTCTTTTGAAGACAGGAGTCATTCCAAACTGCTATGCTAGTTTAGTGACTGATATTCCATCTTCGAGAAAAGCTAAGGATATTGTGCCATACCCCGTTGAAAATGAGGACGGCGAACCCATCTCTGGAAAAACTTAACAATCTGTATCCAGAAGAATTATTCGTAAGAACATAAATTGCGAGAAGAACGAGGAGAAAAGTCCAAGAAACATTACATTAAAGTAGAGAAAAAGATAAGAAAAAATTAAAAGGGCAAATAGATGGTCAAAAGAAATAATAGTTGTTTCAAGTAAGTCTAACTGCTTGAAAAAATACCAGGGACTGTTTAAAAAGTCTTCTTTTCTTTTTCAAAATGATGATAGTGGAATTGACCTTATTGACCTCTTTTTAGGAAGTAAAAAATTTAATGAAACAAAAGCGTAGTATTTTTGTGTTATTTATTAACTTAAATTCCATCCTGCTATTATCACAGGGCACTTGTATTATATGCACTCCTATAGTACATCCACAAGTCACTTAATCTACTAGAGCACAAATATAGTATGTCCATTATTGATACATATTTCATTAAAGTTTCCAGAACTAATGAAAATTACCTTAAAACTGATATTGTTGTCTAATAAAATATTAAGTGATGCATAAATGTTTGCCCCCTAAAATCCAACCTCAGTGTCCACGTCGCGGGGTGGGCCACGACAAGTAGGAGATTGCCTGTTGGGATGAAGTACGGTGGGGACTTATGAGCCCCGGGACCGCTACGGTAACCGTGAAGGCCTAACAGGAACTCTGAAAATGTCGGCGAATGAGGCAATGGTTGCAGTTAGAGCGTCTGACCCAGAGTGGGTGGCTTCAATCAAGCCTAAGGTTATAGGTGAAACCTGGTCAGCGGTCTCAACGGCGGAAGAGGAATATGTTCCCAACGGCGAAGAGTGCGGAAGAACCTAGTAGAGCAAACCACGAAAATAAAACCGGTCAGGATAGGATCGTTAATCGTAGTGAAGACAACTATCCTAGGAGTAGGTACCCCCAAAATAAAATCCCTGGTCCTCCAGGTTGGAGGTTGTGCGGATGGCCGGTTACCAACCCACGTAAAATTATAAAACTCAGCAGCTTCACAAAGAGCCTCGGGATATGGATAGGACTCAGAGGCGACGTACCAGGCATGAATTAGGATAAGAGTTTTGGAATAGCGGATATATTAAATGTTGCCACATGGAATGTACAGGGCCTTGGGAATAATGAAACAGAACTTAATAATATTCTCAAAGAGCATAGTATTAATATTGCTACAATTACAGAAACAAACAAGAAATTAAGGGGTACTAAAGATTTGGAAGATTATGTGATGTTATATAGTGGAGTAGAACAAGAAAAATGGGCGTGCTGTGGAGTAGCTGTTCTTATAGATAGGAAATGGAAAAATAAAATTCGTGAATATAACTTTATAAATGAAAGAATAATGTCAGTCAGATTAAAATTTGATAGAGGATACTTGACAATATTAAGTACACATGCCCCTGAGGAAGGTAAAACAGAAGAAACTGATATATTTTATAAGGAATTACAAAAACATACTACAAAAACAACTAAGGATGCTATTATCATAATGGGAGATCTGAACGCTAGAATTGGGAACGATCCCGTTCCAGGATTGATAGGTCAGTTTGGAGAGGACCATAAAAATCAGAATGGAGAAAAATTAAGAGAATTTGTCATCTTTAACGAATTGAAAGTCTCAAATACTTTTTTAGGAAAAAAGATATCAACAAATTTACATGGTCCGCAAGAGGTTACTGATCCCTAATAGATTATGTAATAGTGAATAACAAATTAGCCTCAAGAATAATTGACACACATGTATATAGAGGCAACAATATTAACACAGATCATTACTTAGTCAGGACCAAGATTCAAATGTGGGAGAGATGGAGAAAGCAAACACTTGTAGGTTCGCCCCAAATTAAAAACAAAAGAGAAAATAAAATTTATAAGGTGTATCTACTACAAGATGAAAGTATTCGAAATCTGTATCAACATAGGATGACACAAATACTTGAACGAACTCCAACAGCAGATAATATTAATGCAGAATGGACCAATTTAAAAAATGCCATACAACTTTTAGGTAATGAAGTGCTGGGTACGAGAGTTAAAAATAGTCGGAAGAGAGGTTTAAGAATTTGAAATGAGGAGATAAAAGAAGCCATTGAACAGAATAATAAAGCATACAGGGAGTACTTACAAAAGAAATCAGAAGAAGCAAAAGAAAAATATCATCAAATTAGAAATCAGACGAAATCAATAGTAAGGAAAGCACATATGACAGCATGGGACACTTTTATAAGCCGGATAGAGAACGACATACATGGTCGACAAGAATTTGCATATAAAATGATTAGACATATGAATAAAACAGAAAAAGATGTAGCTCAGATGAATATAATACCAGAAAAAGAATGGATTACACACTACCAACAACTCTGGTATGATCCAACAAAACAAGATGTATTTGAAAAACCGGAAATTAGTAGCAGTGATCCCATTGAAATGAAGGAAATGGAAAATGCATTAAAGAGAACAATGAATAGAAAAGCACCAGGCTTAGGTAATATTAATTCTGAATTACTAAAATATGGTGGATTATTATTACACTTCCGACTTTTACATCTATTTAATATGTGTTGGACAAGGTACGAAATTCCAGATGAATGGAATACCACTAACGTTATATCTTTATTTAAGAAAGGGGAACGAAATAAGACAGAAAATTATAGAGGCATTAGTTTGCTGAATACTACGTATAAAGTGTATAGCAGAATTATTAATGAAAGACTTCGTATTATTTCAGAAACTATTTTGACCGAAGAACAAGCTGGCTTCCGGAAAGGGCGTTCATGCATTGACGATGTATTCACTTTGAAACAGATAATTCAAAAGCGCCGAGAATTTAACTTGGAGACACACCTAGCCTTCATAGACTATCAAAAGGCATTTGATCGCATTGATCGAGAAAAACTCTGGTCTATAATAGAGAGAAGAGGATATCCAAAGCACTTAATCAGAATTTTACAAACCTTGTATCAAAACACCAAAATTGTAATAGATACTGCCAAGAAAATGTCTTTAGAAATCAAAAACAATCAAGGAGTTAGGCAGGGATGTACTCTGTCACCCGTTTTATTTAACATCTATATAGATGATTTGGTAAGAGACTGGAAAAAAATTGCACCTTCAGGAATACAAATCAGTTACAATAAATTTTTAAATACTATGCTCTTTGCCGATGATCAAGTAATAATACAAGATAATGAAGATAAACTCCAATTGGCGGTATACAAGCTAAATCAGTTATGTAGTAATTATAATTTTAAAATCTCTATCAAGAAGACCAAGACCATGGCATTTATAGGAAAAGATCCGGTACGGACAAAGATTGTAATAGATAACCAAATAATACAACAGGTATCGCATTTTAAATATCTAGGATGCGATATAACATATGAAGAAGATAAAGATATCAATAGTAAAATTAGTAGTTATCAAAGAATATGTGGTACCATAAGACGAACTTTAAAGGGAAAAACTATGAGAGAAACACAAATAAAATTTTACAAAACAATGGCGGTACCCACTTTGTTGTACGGATCTGAAGCTTGGGTAACAAAGAAAAAAGATGTCAAACAAATTGAATCTTCAGAAATGAAATTTCTTAGATCGGTGAAAGGCTGTACAAAAATAGACCATGTAAGGAACGAAGATATAAGACAAGAATTAGGAGTACAACCAATAACAGAAACAATGATACAGTATAAAGAAAGATGGAGAGAACATGTTTTGCGAATGTCCCCTACAAGAATACCGCAGCAAGCTATGCTGTATAAACCAATAGGAAGAAGGAGTGTCGGGAGACCGAGGACAAGATGGTGAAGCCGGAACAGGCAAAGGTGCCTAATCCTGGATTGTCAGAAGAAGAAGAAGCATAAATGTTTAAGCCTGTTGAGTATTTTTTGGACTTTGGAAAGTTTTCCCCAAGTTTAAAATCTTCTTTTCGCGATTTCTCAAAGTTTACAAAAATGGACATACAATGATTGTGCTTTTAGCCATCGATATGTCCCATAATCCTTGTTTTCTCGTTAGGAACTGTTTAACACATTGGTAAATTCATAACACGTCAACACACAAAACTCATAACAAATGCTCAAAATGTCCTCCTCTTGCTTCTAGACATGCATGGACTCGTTAAATCATGGACTGTCAAACCCTTTCAAATACTCCGGGATGGTGCCAAATAGTTTCGCAGGCTTCCATGTCACGTCGATGAAAAGTTTCTTCATCCGGGATGTCTGCTCCATAAACCAATAATTTAAGGTGCCCCCAGAGATAAAAATCCAAAGGAAAGCAAACTTTAATTAATAAATGAATAACGAGAAAACAAGGATTATGGGACATATGTTCATATGAACATTTTTTCCTTCGTTTGGTGTAAGGAACCCATGTCCGAAGTTTGTAAAAGTATTGTTGAAACACTCTGTATATTATATATCCAGGTAAACTGAATATTCCGTCAAAACCGGTTATGACGACTCCGAAGGGACCGCCAATTTAAGGTCGTTATAGCCGATAGTCGCACAAATCGGATTTTTTCCTAAACATTTCTAAATTCGTAAGTTCTTCATTTTAAATTTGTTGTATGTGTTATAATGGTCATGAATAAGATATTCTTCTTCCAGTTAACTTATAACAAACATTTATTACACCCTCTATACATACACATAAATACTGTATGTAGGCCTACTCTTTGATAGCCACTCCTTTGATAGCCTACGCTATCAGGAGCACCGGCAGCTTCGCCACAAATTTTCTCGGCAACAATATCATGGCATGCTCAGAAACGTTGTATCCAAGAGGAAGAAGAATTGAAGTTCGGATTGCCCAACCAACGAGGAAATTCATTGGCTTTCGCTTGCAGAATAGGTCCATTGATCGGCACATTACTTGTTCTTTGCAGCTTAAACCATTTAAGTATAGGTTCTAAAATTACTTTGTGCCCAGATGATCTTGCCCGCTTGATTTTTAGATAATTTTATTCGAAAACAGATTATATTTTTCTCTTTCCTTCAAATTGTAGAAAACGTTGAGTGTGATTACATCCAATTCCTTTGCGATGCTGACTTTGTTTCCCCATTTTCTAATCGCCATATTATAATTATTGCGTGACTTCTCTTCAGTATTAAACACTTTACTTTAGCGACATCTTGACAGTGATTCTTGCCTTGACTACTTAACAGACAGACTGATTTGAAACTCACAATCTACCGAAAAGAAGAGTTTGAAAATAAGCACTACATTGAAGAAACTGTTCTCGGGTTTCCAGTCGGGTAGTTATAGAAGTACATCCTGAGTTTTCGGCGACTGTCTGCGTCGTCATCTTCGGAGAATTGAGATCCAGAGGTTAAGGTGTTGTATATATACATATATATATGTGTAACATTCTTTGTAACATATGTAACATTCTATATACCCTACATATAAATATATATATAGTGTTTTTAAGCACTACATTGTTGTCGGCAATCTCTAAAATCGTAAAAAGGATCTTGGACGTTATAGCCGATATAATATTTCTCCGAAAATGTTATAAAGATACATCGATTTATGCGATTTACTGTAATAAGCGAGGTCGTGCTAAGATATTTTTTTTAATTACACAGTTTATATAGAATTTAGACGGGACCGTTAGATCTTCGCTGTTATACCCAATACGAAGTTACAAACGGTGACGTTATAAACGGTTTCGACTGTATATTACAAACGTCTATAGTAACATATTTCGCTTACCGGTACTCCGAATATAAATATTTTATAACATACTGGTACTTTAGGAACCAATATAATTTAAATTCCATTGAAATCCAACTAACCCAGGAGTGTAAAGCTGTAAAGTATGAGGGTACGAACCTGGATTTTTAAGTTATTCTTGTAAGGTTCATTAGTTAAGTATTAGTAGTACACCTAACTGATGAGTGACGAGTGAAGACAAACGTACGTCGATACGACTATTCTCTAATGTCCACTGTAGGAGTGCATAGGGCAGAGATTCCTACGTTCAATGCAAGACCTTCACAGCGTGCTATCCAGATGTTATTGTCATGCCTTAAATGAAGCGTTTGTTTGTATCATAGTACCGCTTCTTTGTTTTGGTGGTGAAATGTCTAAAAGAATGTTTTTACAATTCTACATTAAGATTTTTTAATGTTCTTCCATGGTTTGATTTTTTGTATGCCCGGTTTTTTACACTTGAAATTTCGCGTAATGTGAGAAAATGTTGTGCTTGGTTCGAGTAAGGTTTCATAACTTTCATTGTAATACTCACCTAGATAAAGCAAAAATATTGCTATGACAGCATATCGAACCAGTGCCATTGTTTTCTCTCTCTTTAGGTCTTTCAGTATAAACTATAGAATGCTGTGTAATTTTCACTAGCATATTTTATGTAAGCTTATATAGGGATTCTTATCGTTATCATTCTTCTAGATACAAGGTTCATACTGGTTTTCACACTGACATGCGAAGTTTGTGTTTTCTCATGTGGAAATTCTCGCTAGACTTATCAATGCTTCCAGGGTCAATCCACAAAATTAATGTGTTTTTTATTTTTTAATATATGTTTGTACTATATTCAGAGAGTTAAATACAGGTACAGTATTCATTAATTGTTTAGATGTTCAGTTTTTTTGGCAGCCATTTTGTATTGGTGCGTCAGCCTATTTTGCATTTTGCAGAGGTTTGCGTTAAACTCTGCAGCTTCTTTGATTTTTAAGATATTTGGTTCAAACAAAAAGCTTGTTAAAGAGCATAAAATGTTCAATATTTTCTGCCCCTACATATAGGCCAACTTACTTTTAAATAAACGAAACGAATAGGTAAATGTTAACGTTTTCCAAATAAAAACGTTCTCCTTTAAATTTATAAATGTTACAGATAAATCTAAGGCTCACCTTCAATTTTTTTTATGGATATAGCGTTTATAGTATACTACATCCATAAAAAGTTTCAGACCTGAAAGTTATATATTTTTTGTTGGGTCTTCAAATATTTCGATATTTCTAACATCAGGTATATTCAATCTGAAATATCTCAGAAGGGATACGCTTTAAAAATCCAAAATTTTCAGAAAACATTCTTTTATTGTGTTGTAATAAGTGGTTAAAATTTCACTATTGAGACTATTAGTTTTTAGTTAAAAATTCTTAAATGTAGATAAAATTTCAGGAAGTGCTATTCAAGTGCAGATATTACATGCTTGTAGTAAAAATCTAAATAACACATAAATAATGTTAAGCAATTTTTGTTAACTTATTTATAGTTTACAATCTGGACAAAAAATATTTATGGTTTATATATCAAGTTAATCTAAGACAAATACTTAGACATAGGTGGGAGGACAATATTAGGATAGATTTAAGGGAAGTATGATTTGCGAGGGATGGTTGGCTGTAGTTAGCACAGATTAAGGTTGAATGGCGGGTTCAGGTAAGCGAGGCAATGAACTTTCGAGTTCCAAAAATAGATAATATTCCTTTAGCTTACTTAGGAATTGTCAATTTCCATTAAGAGTTTTGAATTGTTATTGTAACTTACTACACGTAAGAGAACTTGCTCATGAGTTAGGAATGTAAAATTCAAACTTGCGTTCGCTTATGTTGTGAAAGAAGAACATTCGAGCATGATGTGATTTTGATGAGGAATTTTGCTCCACGGAACTTTCAAAGAAAGAAAGAAAGAAAGAAAGAAAAAATAATTAGGAAGGTCGACACCAGACATTTCTGTAACGAATAGTATACGAATGCCCGAAGACCTGTCTGAGGAAATCTAATAATAAACTGCTTAAGAGTACCATACTTCTTAACCAAACTAAGCTCTCGCCATACGCCACTATGAATAACTTCCATGCAATTAGTTGCTAATTTCAAATGCTTAAAATAACACAATATCTTAACCACAAAACATTGGTCACTGCAGGTACAATGATTTTCACATAAATTAGTAATAAATAACGAAATCATTTGTTTTCGCTCCACATATTTTTCATTAATGTCTCATCAATAAGAAACATTAGATGCTGAGCGTTGTTTATTGTCCATACTTATCACACCTATAAGTTAAGTAGAATAGTAAATAATTTTGCGAAGTATCTTATTACTTGGCACCACGGTGCTTAGCGCGTGGGCCTGACATGCTAGCGGTTTCGGGTTCAAACCCCTGGCCAGGCGGGCATGTCATTCGTGGTGGACGAAGCCGTGGCCTTTGGGGGCATTTCTCGGGGATCCTCTCGTTTCCCCCTCTCATTCCACCAACACTCTCCATTTCATCTTCAAAGTCCCCCTCATTATCATCCCGTTTCCTTTCCAAGTTTCCGGTATGCCCTCGCTTCTGCACCTGCTGTGGGCCTCTCCCATCCTCCCCATGGCTTGTGGTCATGAAGTTGCTGGCTGGTGTGCCGCCAACCTGGGGGCTCTGTATCGCAAGAGGTACCGAGGCAGCGGCACGCGTGGCATGTTATAGGTATCTGCTGGATGTAGGGGAGTTCCGTGGGGGCACAAGTCCTGAACTACTGATAACCTCGAATCTGAAAGGAGTATAAATATAGCTGTTTAAATAAATAAATAAATAAATAAATAGAACTTGGCATCAGGTTGAAACAACTGAATACGCGCTCTTTGCAATACAGCCTCTTATTCTATAACTTATCAGAAGTGAGAAAGGCTTATTGCCCAATGCCCATGCTAATAGTAAAGAAATGGTAAATTTAATTTGTGTTGTGTAACCTTCGGGGATGTGATGCGAGGTAACCGGCATTCTCTCTATTTTAACGTCCAATTATATGAAGATAATGTCACACATAAGTATTATACTAAGAGGCAATTGGGCAGAGGAAAATATGTGTATCACATAAGATTTCTTTTCTAGTTATTGCTTTTCACGATTTATAATTTTCGACCCTTCATCTATATTGAGAAATATGGTTTTGCCACGTTTCATAATAAAATTATTTTTGTTGTGGTTAGATTATCTGTATGCACAGTTAGCTTTGCCTTAAGAATGCAAAAGCTAAATGGGAATGCAACATGTTATCTTAAATTCTGTTCTAAAAATAATGAAGCGGTATGTTATTAAAAGAGGCGGGTCCAGTCTCCACCGAGTTAACATAGTTTTATAAGGAATTCTGGTGACACTGTAAGTCATATTTGACCTTTTTGGTAAGCTTTGCACAACTTGATTATGGCATACTCATATGATTCCATAAACTCCGAATCGTCCTAAAATAGAGATGGAAAGAAGTCGCTCATTAAAAATATTCTGTAGTTAAAATGTGTGTTTTCTATTTAAAGTAGACTTAAATATTGAACTTTTCCTAAATAAATAGAGACAATAAAACTCGTTTCATTCAGAAGCTCATTCATGGTTATTAAGCACAAAACAGCGATACATGAGGAAAGCGTTTTGCCAATCTTATTAGCTGTATGATTAGAGTTATTGATTTCGCACCATGCGCCACCGAATTTCCCATTAGATTTTTTGTGGAACTTGAAAAGGCTGTCAATTACCCTGGACGATTCTATTGGACTTTTTCATCTGAATACTTTGTGATGCTTTATATAGACAATTTCATTCATGCTCTTTCTATTCCTGCTGTGGTAGGCTATGCATTCTTCAAAATAATCACCCTCATTTATTATGGAATTATTTATTAATAGTTTCATTTAAATTTAGTTTTTTGTTGGTAGGCCACTATTTCATGATTAATTTAATAGATGCCACTTTTACTTCTAAAGTCTATACAAAGCACCTGAATCTTCCTTTTATTAGAGAAAGTACTATTAAAGCCTATTTTAATCAATTGTAGGCTATAATAGCCTGCCGTAAAACATGAGTTTCTCTACTCTAAATATTGCTATTAGACAGATTTTCATAGAATTAGGCTTCATTGTGGAGGCGAGAATTCAGTTCTTTCAACTTCACGCACTACATTTAAAAAAAGGTCTTAAATCCTAAATTGTGGAATCATTTCAAGAAAATATCGAAAAACGAAATTTTCTCCCATGCAAAGTGGAAATAAAACTAAGATTTAATGTGGGAGTAATGTTTAATGTCCATTGTCAGACAATACCTAAATCTATAAATGTAATTAATGTAAATGTTATTACATGTAATATAAATGTAATTTATAATGTAAAATTTCGTTTTGGTACAATGCTGTTTACAAACAAACACAGAAAGGCTACATTTTTGTGAAAAAAAATGGACTGAAAGGAACAAAACTTACTGTTTTGAGCGTAACAAATGTTATAATGTATGCTGTCATTAAATCAAAGGATCTTTTCTACAGAATATTTTTTTCATACATGCCACATATGCATAGGCTATAATCAAAATTGACATCAACAAACATGGTTATAATAGGCTATAATCAAAATTGATATCAACAAACGCACAGATTTATTCTGGTTATTTTGTGAATGTAAGAGTAATATAATATAACAATATTAAAAAAACCGAACGGGATGGCTCAGGCGCTAGCGTCCGGCCTCGCATTCGGAAGATATCGGATTCAAATCTCGTAACTGGTTTGCTCTTCATTGTGTCCCAGCCGTAGAGGCAAATATTGGATTGGATTTTTACTTACAATATTAATTTTATTTCACCCTATGCCCTAACCAATTAAATTACATTAAATATTTACATTACAAGCCATTACAAAACGACAACAGCAGCAGGTGAACATCAATGGTTATCCGGTCTATTAGTACACCCACAGATCCTAACATGCTACATGACCTCTGAGTGTATACATAAAGCTTAAATAAAACAATAATATACCAGTAATCATGTATTGTGGATATAGGCACAACTATTATTCTCTGATTGTGGCTAGACTGTTCCCAAAATGTTCATCCAACCGTAATGCAGATAAACTACAGTACAAAATATTAAGTTTGGAAAAACCAATGTTATTTTTAAATTACTATCGCTTCCTATCAGTCAATTTCAATACTTATCTGGCTCCTAGATATCTAGAATAATAGCATTTTATCTTGTAGTCTGTAGACCAAACATTAACTCAATTTCGAGAAATGTACAAAATAGAGCAGATTAAAGGCGAGAAAGTAGATAACATTAAGTATAAAACCTGTATTGCGTTTTGTGAGCAAGCTTGGGTATAGTTAATGAGATAAATATGTTAATTGTCTCCACAGACTGACAATAGCGCAAGCCTCTTCCAGTGGGCAATTACCTGCTGTCACTAAATAACTACTTTGATGAAAACAGTGGTTTGACATTGCCATATTTCGTGTAAAATGTGGTTCACGTATTATTTAATCTTTAATCAGAAAAACTGCCAAAATGGTAAAAAAAATCCGCAATGGGAGAAATTTGAAACAAACTAGAACAGTGCATATCTTTATTCAAGCACGGTTAATGTTTAGGGATAATACTTTTTTCTTTTTTAGAAAATTATTCATTTGGGGCAAAGATGGTATTTGAATTCTTGTAGTTGCTCCTATGGATTGAGCAAGCTAAAATATGTACAATTACCTATATAACTGCCAATCAGTATAATCAATTTAATACCCGAAATTCTACTTAAACAAAACGTTTCTGATTGCTCTTTTACGATTAGTCTCTGTTATTTCAATTTGTACACACTATTGATCAAATAAAGGTGAAATAAACTTCTACTTACATGAAAATTATGATAATGTGATGAGATCCTTGAAGCTATTATGCCGTTTAGTTCAAATTGGCGTATTTCTTTGTAAGGAAATGTTCTAAAGTTTCAAGTTTTTCGTGTTTCATCTATGGTTATATACAGTACTAGCTGAAAAGGCCCGGCGTCGCCCGGGCTTTGTATTTTTTAATTTGAAATTAACTTATGAAGGACTTTATGTATGTAGAACTTGAAATGAAGAAAAAGATTTATCACACTCAAACTATTGCATCAGAAAACGCTGGATATAGCTTTTTATGGCTCATAGAGGATGTGGAATGCTGCATTCCGTTGCTTCTACACATCATGCTTGGGAGGGGTTGAAATAAGAAGAAACACAAATTACATAAGATTGTACTGACTTGACGGAAAATTTTATTTCTCATTCTCATGTTACTATACAATCGTTTCGGAGCTGAAATAAAAGAGAAATGCAGTATCACTTTCATACTTTCCTCCCCTAGAACCCGGGACATAATATACTGCGAGCATAGGACTCAAAATGTTCCATCCCATGCTTAGGGCCTATGATAAACATCCCTATTTCTCAACTAATACAAAGCCTACAGGTATGGATAACTTATCAGCGGAAAGGATTATTTATAGACTTTTGATATAGCATACTCACACACTTAAGTTGTCCCTCTTATTCTACATCAAAATGTGAAGTGAGTAAATATTTCTTATGTCGAGGGTAGAGAAAGTTATGTGACTACATCACACTGTGCTTTATTTTCGTGGATTTCATTTTCAGTCATTATTTTCGCCAATATATTACATCGATGGAATCATAATTCGTTAAAGCATTAGGCTATATACTTGCCAAGGCCCTATGTAATCATAGTAAACAATTTACTGTTGCCATGTGAACTAAACAGCAATTCATTTTTTCAGTATAAAATTCTCAGAAATTATATAATTTTCAAGGGAAGGAGTATTTTGTTTGAATTTTAATGTCGACAGCTATACTTCCCGGGCTTAACTGGGTATGTGTGCAAAATGTCGTGTAAATTGGTAAAGAAATGTAGATTTGTATAAGGAACAAACATACATACATACATACATACATACACACTTTCGATTTTATATATTAGATTAGCAATATATAAAAGTAATGCTGTATGGAATTAAATCTAAAAGAAAAATATGGGCTTTGTTTGTAATGGAACTGCTTCTAGACAGGCGGATAGACGCGTCGTTACAGAGAGACCCAATGATCTATGAGCCGACTGCGTGGTGCTTTCCGGTTCGCGATGGCGACGCGCGTTGCCGTCTGCGGCTATCATGTGATGCAACCATACAACAATGGATTCACTTTCCAAAGTTATAATAGGAGGTGCTTAAACTGGCCACTGCCGTTGTCCATACGTTCTTGGCACCTCTTTAAGAAACGATCACTCGCCATAGTTCACGTTGAGAAATGCTCGCAATTTCCTGGCAGATATTTTGTTTTCTTTCTTCCGGGGTGTGTTGGTTTTTATTGTGTACTTTATATTTTAATTTACCCCAGAGATAAAAGTCGCAGGGGTTAGGTAGGGGGACCGAGGAGGCCACAAGTCTCTACTAACAATTCTGTCCTTCTCAAAGACACTTACAAGTGTCTTCGAAATGTTGGCTGTGGCAGAGTCTTGTTGAGAAAAGTTCAAGGCACGCTCCTTCTCTGTTAATTCTCTATAAACGGGGGCAGAATTGTATTCTCATACCTAGGGCGTTAACTGTTGACTCGTAAAAAATGGATCCTATGATTCTTCCTGCGTTCATGGTGCACAATACACCAAGTACTTCATGAACAATATTAGGTTTTCAGACCTCCAATAACAATTATTTTGTGTAAATAGATATCCATAAAGGTGAAACCAAAACTCGTCCGGCTTCATTAGTGTGACCGTGAGTGCAGCAGCGGTAGGGATACGCGTGTCCACAGTGAAAAAAGCTGCCCAGTGAAAAAGTACTGCGCAGGTGGTTCACAGTTCATTGGATATCCCTGAATTTTTATCCGTAATGTCAAGAATTTCTTACTGATAGCAAAAAGCCTTATAAAAATGTTGTTCAAATTACCCTTATAATAAAAGGATAATTAGGACAACATTTTTATAAGAGTCGGGACAGATTAGGTCCCATGGTCTGCCCACAATGGCGAGTTTTAGTATTACCGATGTGAAAAAAAAAAATCCTTTTGAATTTCAAGTCTCCAACATAAAATTAAATTCATATTACATTACTTAAGTACATTTGTGTGTATGTAACGTTAATCATCGAGATTCGTTCACACGAGGAAACCTTGGTAAAAATGCCGCTTATGTGATCTGAAATTAAATTCGAAACGCATCTCTGTACAGAACGACGGAACCTATATGAAACTAATTTTCCAGTAATGAGGAAACATACAAAACATTGAGGATTGTATTTCTTTTTCTGCATTAACAACTGCGGGTACATCCAGAACATTGAGGATTTTATTCATTTTTCTGCATTAACAACATCTATTTTCAGAATTATCTACCTACATTAAGCCAAACAAGTTATGAGTGTGTACTAGTACTACGTTCATACACTAAATTCCTCGAAAAGTGGATCGAAATTTCACCCTCAGAGAGAAAAAAAAGGTAATGTATAATAAGGTAGAGAAAGGAGTGAGATAGAAAATACTGATCTGAAGTGCGGTCTCATATTTTTGATTGGAAGATATAGCCCGGCTCTTCTTTTTATTCTTCTTATTATTATGATTTAAATTTGTACCCACATTGAAAACTCACACTGAAAATATAGCCTTTCTTGAACTTATTCAAAGTTATGTGAGTTGAAGCTAAACTATGATGTGATCACGACCTGTAGGCCTATATTGTTTTACTCAGCATACCAAAATAGTCTGTTTTGTCAAAGACTGCAAAAATAGGAGATTACTATTAATGTAAAAAGGCAAAACAGAATGGAGGAAATGAAAGACAATTATTATTAGTAAATTTCATCTTTTATATGAGGGAAAGAATAAACAATGTGTTGTATTTTTAGCCTTATTCCCTCATTAATTTGTTACGTCATGTAATACCTACTCAATGCTTGCCATGAATTTAGTCCAGATGGCTTTGGTTTTTCATTTGTCATTTAAAGGCCTCATAGTTTTAATTATTCAATGTATGTCTTGACAATTGTTGCTTTTACCCTCAATATCAAAATTATTTTATTTTATTTCTAAATACTTGCACATTTTAATATTTCTTTGTTTATTTTTATTTTATCTTGCAATTACATATTTAGTATAGTGTTTTTTCATGTATTGATTGATTATTTTAATATTAAGATCAAGTTATTGTCTTGGGTTGGATATTTTTAAATTATTTCAACCTTCTGTTGTTTTTTAATATATTCTACTCTTCTTCTTAAAAAATGGACAGCAAAATGTATGTTCTTTTTCTCCTATTCAAGAACAATGGGCTCTTTTCAACCTAAAGCTTTCTAGTATTACAAAACAATGCTAAGTTCGGGCGGAAAGCCTTTCATCTTCAACTTTATTGTGGATTAAGCAATCCAACTACCTTCAAGATCACATTCAACGCAATTTAAGGATCTCAAGGGCTCCTTTACGAAGTTTAATAGTGCTTCACTAATTCTCTGGACATTGGTAATTTCAAAGGGAAATCATTCAATCCGTGAGTAATATCATAAACCGCATACCAAAGGTACGTTCCAAGGACCATGGATTAGTTTGGCTTCGATGAGACAGGCAATCCTAAGGAATTGATGTAACGGCGATTTATAAATAAACGTAGACATTTTATCGTTTAGAAAGCAAAGTGTTAATCGTTTATTTTAAACCATTGCTTTGAACTTGACATTCAACAAGCTCATATTTATTTCTGGTCCTCCGATTGAATACCGTCTGCCAATACATTTAAATGTGTATCTGGATAGAGCAATAACTTCAAGATTCACGAAGAACATTTTCATCTCAAATCGCATGTTTATGTTAACCAAGCAGCATTATCATTCTATGTGTATATAAACAAACTGTTATACTTTTCTTTATGGTTGGAAAAGCAATAGAATTTGTGTTTCGAACTGCAAATCATCACTCCAATCTATTCTCGACATGTTATCGCCGGGAATCGCACCCTAAATTGAATCGTTTATTTAAAAAACCAGTCAAGCAACAAATTCTTGATTTTGAGTAAATCAAAGAAAACTTCCTAGCAAGCTAAAACTTCCTTTTAGAAAATTGATATTTCTTTCCGATGAAAGTTATCCATTTGTGTAACTGTTTGATAAACATAAAACTTTTTTTATTGATATTGACAGGTGTAAACAAATAATAATAAGTGTGCACTTGACTGGTTTTTGAAACAAACAACCATCACTATTGTAAATGTGGTAAGAAATATTCTATTTTCATCAGGGACTTAAAAAGTAAAATGAAACGAGAACTTTTTAAAGTGTTTAATATTATTGGCATTGATACATATTTATTCTGGAATGACTATTCGTCATCATACACTTGCTCTATAGCGAATTCTGCTTCCGTTGTAGGCCATTGAAAAATATTCTCATAAAACTCTTCGTATCCAACCAAGTAGGGTTTTAGAGCTTTTAAATCTTGTATTTTTTTCACATTTATTGGGACCTTTTTGAAGTGCTTCGTTCAATTCTCTGGACATTTGTCCCATCAAAGGGAAATCAATCCACAAATCCCGCGGTTTAGAACAGAAACCAGTCAAGTGCTGTCACTTGACTTCTTTCTGCACTAAACATGGATTTCAAGGCTTTGCTTCACCATCACATGGGGACAGCATTTGACTTGTTTGTGCACTAAACGATGTATATACCTATACACAACAGCAATCGCCCAATAACTCAATTTTGGATTTTTTGTTGCTTGACTGGTTTTTGAAATAAACGATTCAATTATTCTACGGTCCGCTATTCGTATCAGAGGCCGGGTCGCCTGGCGGTAACAAATTGAAACAGCAAAGAACGCGAAAAACTACATATTATAAGTGTGGAATACCTAAAGGACTTAGTAAATGAATACAGCAGAGCTCCAATTATCCGGATTAAAAGGGACCATACCCGATCCTCAAAATCAAGTATCCGGATAATTGGATAAAACATGAAAAAAAGGTAATTTGAAATATACACTTAACTGTATAGTACTGTACTTACATAAAGTGTCACATTTTGAACCTATCGGTCATGTATCGGTCAGAGTCAGTTGATTTGCTGACAAACTGTCGATTTTGTCCGCTAAAAATTTTGCTTTTCGGCAAATAATTGGCCCTGAAAAATGGTTTCATAATGATCGCTGCTGTAAAAACCATTTGAATACGGCCTCAATACTATCCGGATAATTAGCGATCCGGATAGTTGGAGTTCTACTTTATAAACTTATTGAACAATAGACCTTAAACAACAGACCTTTTATTATTAAGTTATTACTATTGTATCTCCAAATCTTTATGAACACTATTTTGCCAGAAAAGCATGTTAGGGTTATAGCAATATATATACAGTAAAATATAGAATATTAATTACATATGGTTGTGAATATATGTTAGATACTGCATAACATGATTATAATAACATTGCTTCGTGAAAATTTTTGATACATGGAAATTTCGTCACAATCTTCAAAAAACAAATTTAGCTGGAGTCTTTTTGTTTCGAACATAGGATAATCGAACAAAACATGTTTTACAGTTAGTATGGATTCCTGACACAATTATAACCATTACATTAATAAACGGAAGTGTTTGTCTTCCTTCTGTCTGTTCGCGATGCCCAGCGAAGTCTACTGGACGCAGAGATCTGAAATTTTAAACATAGGTGGACTGAAGGGTCGGAAAATGCATCTCGAAGCCGGAATTTTAATTTTCGCTTTCGTTCGTGAGTTATGAGTGAAAAACGGGCAAAAAACGTGCATTTTTTTTTGAGTTTTCGAAGCATCAGTTTTCAGTTATACATTTCAATGTCAAGTCAATTACAGTTGGCTTTGGCTATTTTTGTCATACCTTGGAAATAAAAAGCATCGCAAACGCTTGAATGGTGTAAGGCCACGCTGGACGATTCATTTGTTTATAATGTCAAGGCACGCAGATATCTGAAATTTTCAACATAGACGAAAGAGGGATAAGGCCTATAGGCCTAAATGAACATTGATCACTATGCAGGGATTTTCTGGGCCAGGAAACTCGATCGCTTTTGTAAGTCCGTCCTGGACGATTCATGTGTTCAGAATGTAAGGCCCGTAGACATGAAATTTTCAACTAACACGGATAGTCAATATAGGCCTAAATATGGTAAAACATTGTTCGATTTGGACGAAACTCACCATACAGGGGTTTTCTGGGCCATGGAACTCGAATCTGAGGTCGCTTTTACCAGGTGACGCTATCTAATCGTGGTATATAGTCCACGTGATTTAAGTGTTAATAAATATAATGATTTAACTATTACGCTCTTAATTTTTAATTTTTGAAATAATTATTGTGGGCGAAGCCGCGGGCACATGCTAGTCTGAAATAATATTAAATCGTAAAAAATAACTCCTAAATTTTCCATGGCCTGTCATAAATTGTGTTAAAATAAAATTTGGTGTAAATATTTTAACATTTAAGTTAGCCGAAAGTGCACTGTAGTGAAGAATAGTATATTGCGATACAAGTGCCGTAAGCGGTGCATAGGCTACGGATCGAGGAAGGAGTTTGAAAAAACGAGGCGCTTGCGCAGAGTTTTTTCAATTTCCGGGATCCGTTATGCGCTTACGGCACGAGTATTGCATGCTATTTTTTGCACGATGATTATTTATATCAATTTATTTATATTAATTGAGATATTAGCTGAAATATTATGAGCCTATTTACCCTATACTATTGAAGATGGATGTTATATTTCAGAAAGTGATTCGCATGTGTTTGTTGTTATGGGAACCGAATATTTGTCCTGGGGGGGCCGTGTTCATAAGGCTTGTATTATGATGAGTGCTGTAAGTAAATTCTTACCGCACGGAAACTCTTACCGCACTTAAATTTGTTTTGTTTCCATAGCAACAAGATTGCGTGCGGGAATGTCAACTTACGATCCACGGCAACAATATTCGTAAATAGGCCTACCACTAATTTGTTAAGTCGTGCAAAAAAGTTCTTTAGTCAAGGCGCCATTGGTACTTTTTATCCAAATATCATTCAACAATTAAAGATGTAATGTAACATTTTGTTTTGAACGTAAGATTTGGGACTCTTGGAATATGAATAACGTAGATCGGAAGATGCTGCTGATTTAGCTAATGTATCCGCACGTTCGTTACCAACACTTCCCTGGTGTACCCTTCTCCAACACAAACACAGATGTTTTGTGTAGTTTACAATATTGTTTCTAATCTGAATGGTGTTAGGATTCAAATTAAATAATTTATCAGAGATAGATTGAAGAGCAAATTGAGAGTCACTGAATATTTGCGCACAACATTTATGTTCAGTACACCACTGCACTGCTTCTTTTATAGCAAATAATTCAGCTTGGAACACAGAACAGACGGGAGATAGTTTAAAAATTTAAAGAAAACTTCACTGTCTTCACAATATACAACATAAGCACATCCAACGTGTATTTCATTTTCTTTGGTAAATCGTGATCCATCGGTATAAGCACTTTTCCACAGTCTTGGTTGTAAATATTGTATGGCAGGATGACCAGCAGCCAAAAACGGCGCAATATGTTCACAATAAAAATAGAAGTGCAGAAAATTATTTGTACGATTCTTTTTAATATCATTTATACCAGCTGAATAAAGGCCGCATAAATGCAGGGGAGGAATACCTGCGATGACAAGTGCTGCATCAGTGGAAATAGTAAGATATGCCTAACATATATGTTTTAGTATTAAGTTAATTTTTTTTATCAATTGACGTTAAAACACCGTACAGTATTTTTTTTCATCATATTTTTATTACAAATTAGAAAATACAAATTAATACAAAATTATTACAAATACAAATATAAATAATATAAACAATTATTACAATTACAAATATAAATAATATAAACAATTATTACAATTACAAAAGAGCATTATTTACCCCGCATGAGCATAGCTCGTGTTCGGGGTCAGTTCAGTCATACTAAAATTATATTTTGAACATTGTATAAAAAAAACATACATATTATAGTTTTAGGCAAAAAAATAAGAATAAAAATAAATAAGATTGCTTAATTGAAATAAAATACATGTACAAAGATACGAAAAAATAAATTACAATAACATAACAAAGTTACATAATAGTTTTAGTTTGACACAGTAGTTTTAGAAATCCAATTATCTGGATTAATTGGGACCGGAAACGATCCGGATAATTGGATAAATAATTAAAAAGGGTAATTTCTTAAAAAAATTATTTAAAAAAATAATAAATTTTACAGTACTGTACTTACCTAAAGCGTCACATCTTGAACATATGGGTCAGAGTCAGTTGTTTTGCTGACAAACTTGGTTTTTCCGGCTAAAGTTTTTTTTTTTTTCTAAACTAACCAGTTGAATACGGCCTCAAAGCGATCCGCGTAATTGGCGATCTGGATAGTTGGTGTTCGGATAATTGGAATTCTACTGTATGTTTACTAACTACAGTCATATAATCACATATTGATAAAATCACTGAAGTACAGATTAAATATTTTATATTGATACGTGATAACCAGACTAAAGTTCCTGTATACCACAATATTACATAAAATAATTAGAATTAGAATTAGTATCAGTCCAAAAATTAGTTTTCTACGTAGTCGACAAACTTGCATTATACTAGCGATCTATTGGTCATTCGCTTCTTAACTTGCTGTTATTTTTGTAGAGATGTACATTTCGCTCTGACAACATTATTTCAACTTAGTTGCTCTTACAAACAATTTTCAACTATTAATATTATTTTATTCTTTTTATGGTCATATGATACACTTACAATATATAGATTTTAATTCTCAGTTGAATAGAGTGTGCATGCCTATTACTTAAATTAATAGAGATTTCAATAACTCTAATAGATAAAATATTGACATACTACTATTAATAGGCCTTTATAACTAGCTTTACTGTGCCATTGCAATATAATATAGCATGTGATAAATTGTCTTGGTCTTAATAATTTAGACCACATTGCAATTTAATGCTATAATCAGGGCCCGGATTCTGATGACGTAAAATTGTTTGAAAAATGACCTTAAAGAAAATGACCTTAAAGAAAATGACTTAAAACTTATAAAAGATGACCTAAAACTGTTATTTTATTTATAAAATATTATTACTGTACAAACAAAGGTATAGTCTAGTTTGTACATAATTGTAAAAACTGTAAATAACTGTGATGTTGTGAATGTTCTTTTCTCACGGATTTTATACTGGCACTGAGGCACTGGCGAGTCAAACTTCGGCATTTCCTTTTGTGGTCTGTCGGATTATATTTTTGTTTATTGAGGGTAAACAGTAGTTTGCACTCTCAAATCCAAGCAGGTGGCAGACTCTGATGCCAAGTCAATCTAATAACAATAGTAATATAGTACAGACATGTCAACACTTTAACGCCGATTTTTTCCTTCTTGCATGAAACAAACAACACTTCAAAGACAGCACCGCTAGCGACGAAAAAAGTTAATACACTCAACATAAATACATGAAAATGACAAATAAGGAAGGAAATGACGCGAAAATGACAAAATAATGACCTAAAATGAAATAAATGCCCTAAAAATATAAAATTGCATAAAATGACAAAAAATGACCTAATAAAATTGCATTTCTATAATCTAGAGGCCATGATTAGGACCTATCCACAAGTTGGCAATGTCTTTGCAGCATCAATAAAAAGATTACATGTCATTAGAATCCGGGCCCTGCCTATAATATTTGTTATTTTATATACTTGTTATAAAATTCTAACCTAACTTACAGATAACGGTATCTTATTTATAGTGTACACTGTATGCAAAGACTATGTGTCAATTAATAATAAATTACCTGTTATATATGATATTTTCCCGGGCTACTAACCAGGTGGTGAATTGGATTAATTCCGACGTTTCGAAGCCAAACTGAGGCTTCATTGTCAAGGAGAATGAAATGCCGGGATTAGATGGCGTGTATTTATAAGACTGCTGTGAATGGGGACATCCGGATTGGAGAAAGGATTTGTTGAAGACCAACCAATCAGGAAACAGATGGGTGCTGCAAGAACAGGAGGGAAAATTAGAGAAGTAGAATCGGTCCAAATAAGGGCCAACGGTCAATAGGTAGTGAAAATAAATAATTATTATATAGGTGGTGGTGGAAACAAGAAAAAATTGGAAAAAAGGGAAAAACGGTCCAAATGAGGGCCAATGTTTTTAATTACTCTGGTGGTTCATTGGAAGGTGTGCGGTTGGCTCGTATGGACCTGAGCGAATCAATAGCATGGAACCAGGCAGGGCTTAGTTGGATACCGCTGTCTCTATTCATGTTGTTTGGTTCCAAACGGATCTCCACGGCTTCCCTCACCACTCTCTCCCAGAAGTTTGAAGACCTGGCAAGAATAGCCGTTTCACCAAACTTGATACGGTGTCCCATGTTGTCAACAGGGACAGCCGTTGTTTAATAGGTTTATAGTTTATATACATTTACAAAGTCCTTTAGGTATTCAACACTTATTGTAGTTCTTCGCATTCTTTGCTGTTTCAATTATTGTGGATATAAGGTTAAAAATTCAACAATTAAAAAATGAAAATTACTTTAACGTGGTAAATTCTTCGGCCCTTTCACGTCCAAGTAATACCTTAGTTTCCGGAAGGGGTTTTTGAGGCGATGGGCTGAGCACCTGTCACTGTGCCCTCTCCCGGAAAATAAACGTAACAAAATCCATCTAGATAACAGAATGCTCCGCTTGGATGCCCTATGCCATACATGGGCATTTACTGGTTCGCGAACCACTTGTGGTTCTCGACCTTCCCGCATAAGACACAAGATGGCATTGCGGACATTCGGTGTACGTGGTGGATTATTCCCGTGCATGAATCATATCTCTTTGCAAGCAGTGACGGGTTGCGACACAGTTCCGATTGGAAAGGCGTTATGGCACATTCTAAGCCTTTGTATGATGAAATAATTGCACACGTAAAAGAATAATTAAAAATACAAAATTGTTTGTATTATTTGTATATTGTAGTGTATATTATAAAGTGAAATGAGTGTTTCCCTAAGAATGAGCAACCGCCACTGCACTTGTTGTCTGCTTGTGTCTCCATCTACCCGTTCTTTTCGAACTATGTGTAAGTTGACAAAAGTTTGCGGGTTGCGTGTCAATGGATAGAAGTTTGCCCATGATTGCCCTACGCCCTAACATTAAAAGCAATAAGAAAACAGACAGTTTACCGTGCTACATGGGTGCAGCCTAAATCTACCTCTATGAAAATCAATAAATTCGAACCTATTTTAGTCAATGTCGGTGAAGAGGTGTAACTCCCATCGCGAAAAAAGCCATATATTAATTATGTTTGGAAATTAATCTCATAATTATAGGAATAATTTCCCTTCATTAAGATACTCAACCTGCGCAGAGAACTTACACAATACATTCCGTATCTATCTGAGGCAAAAAGGTAAACATGTATTTTCTGTTTAATGGCCTCTGCATGAAAGTGAATTTGAAACGAAATATCCGTTAATGAGGAAAATATTGTGCAGAACTCGGAGGGTTGTAATGGATCCCAATAAAGGCTGACCCGTACCGCATCTAACTTTCAGTCAGACGTCTGTTAGCAACTATACTGAAATGGGTATGTAGCATCTAAGTTTCAAATTCACAAATACTGGATCGGATATTTGTTTATTTTCAGAGAAATGTAATTGATTTATTTTTATGGCAAGTTAGTTAAAATGGTGTAATTTATTTTGAATTATAAATGAGGATGGCTGGTGTGATATCATGTCTTGAATTGCATGGATTTCTGCTGTCTGTATTTCATCCTATTACCTAGGCTATAGTAATATAATTTTTATTAATTATACAAATAATCTGAAATTGTTTTATTGTAAAACCATTGTCAACGTAACATAAATTATTTTTCTAAAACATTGAATTGCGAATATATTAACGATAAGTATTCCTGATAACAACAATTAAAATGTATTTAGGTTGTTAAAATGCAATCAGATTTTCCATAAAATGTAAGTTCTACGTTAAAATTTTAGCTGAAAACTCTCAAATTCACTTCCAATGTCACTAAAGCCGGTATTCCACTATCCTAGTTATTTGGTCAATTCGTCTACAAAGAAGAAATGGCCGCCCGTTGCTTCAAGGAAACCGTATTTGGATGATCACTTGAAGACTTTCTCCATGTCGTTACATTGGATCAAAGATTTCCCGGCGTTCATAACATAGGAGTTCAAAATGGCGGCTAAACGTAAACTGTTTTGAGAAGTAAACGGGGCCAAAATAGTTGGTTTGATACCACATTTTCTTAAAGTAGGCCTATATATGTTTATTCAGTATTTAATCCACATTTAAAAAATTACATACCGGTACTAAGTTACATGCTGCAGTAGTAAGATAGGAATATATTTTTTAAAAAGCCCTACAAGCTAATCTAAACTCGTCTCACATAACCTTCAATATAAAAATTATTCAGCCTGATTTTGTCATTTAGATATTTCTCAAATCCGGGGTCACTGGCACAAAAACATTTATACAATAATAAATTTATGCCATTATATAGGCCTATACCTGTTTACGATTCATCTTCGAAACTCCAGCCATCCATAGCCTGCATTTTCTACTTAATATTTAATAGACTCAATGCATGTCCCCCATTACTAATCACAAACATAAAACATTAAAAGAATATTTTCATCGCCGAGCATTTATACTATTTAAACCACATTTCGAAAGCGACATGCCAGAAGATATAAATATTGGCATGTATTATAAAAAGGCATTGAATAATCGAAATCTACAACACACAGTTAGACCAGTAGGACAAAAATTTAAAAAAAATATTTATATGCCCCAAAGAAACCATTTCCATAATCATATCTTTTGAATAAAACCCAGCCAAGAAAGGCATCCCACATAAAGCAAAATTAGATACTATTAAACAAGAAGATAATAATGGCTTTTGAAAACATAAACCTAAACTCGTGTCATTGTTAACATAGCCTTCAATTTAAAGAAAGTAACGATTCGGCAAGAGTTCCTTGTCATTTAGGTATTATATTAGCCTTTCCACTATTTAAGTCACATTTAGAAAGCGGTATGCCACAAGATATAAATATTAGCATAATTATAAAAAGGCATTGAAAGCAACTCGTGTCATATTCAAGATAACCTTTAAATAAAAAGAAAATACGACGAGGCCAATTTCCTTGTCATTTAGATATTTCTCCCATGATGTACAAAAACATTTATATAAAACCAATAAACTAATGCCATTATATATATTTTTATGATTTAACCTTCAAAACTCAAACTTTCCCTATAGCCTTGTATACAGAGGAACCTGGTTTTGGTCAAAACTGTTGGATATAGTGCAATAGTGCATCTCTGATTCAAATATCCCCTGACAAGTTCCAGGTGAAGTTCTTGTCCATTGCATTGGATAGTGGAATACCGGCCTAACTAAAGATGAAAACTGACGCTATTCAGCCCCCGAGTACGAATAAAGTTTACAAATTTCTTCACCAATTTCAAAACATGATTCATGTTTATTACTTTCGAACACAAAACCTCCTGATGAATGATGCAGTGGACATAGTGAAACTTACTGATAGGAGAGACTTCTTTCTGCTTGGCCAGCAACTTTGCATTAAACCCGTTCTGATTCCCTGTTATAGAAGGAGCACCGTCTGTTGCTAAACAGACAAGTTTTGGTAATGAGAGATTGTATTTTTCCAGGATCCTGCTTATTTCATTAAAGATACCTTCACACCGGTTGTCGTATTTTTAAGATGAACTATGTCCAATAACTCCTCAGTAATATTTAAGTCATTATCACAGGCCCGAATAAACACAGAAAATTGTGCCATACCACTAACATTGTACTTTCATTGACTGCTATGGAAAATGCCGTGAAACTTTCAACTTTTTCTAATAACTGCTCACAATATCATCAACCCTCTCCTCAACAGTATTTCGTTTCTGAAAGTATCAACGTTTTCAGGATATACAATTTCAGCGGTTTTTATAAGACACTCTTTTACAAATTCACTTTCACTTTTTTGCTATAAGTGCTGCAATTACGTAGCTTGCCTTACAACGGTTTCGTTGTCCCGTTTCACACCCGTGAAGATAGACTGTTGCTTGCAGAGTGCAGCTTTCAAGTCTCGCAAATTATCTTCCCTCGACTTTCCTTTGTACTATATAGACATATTTTGCACGATGAGTCTCATATTGACGTCTTATATTGAACTCTTTTGGAACACCTATATTTTGTCCACAAATCAAACAAGTTATTTTACCTTTAATTTTACAGCAGAGATAAGCGATTTCCCATTTTTCTTAAAAGCACGGCGCTTCCTTTCAACTGTTCTTTTTTTGGTGTTTGAAGGTTTAGATAACGGCATTGTCCTTATAAAGGTTCTATATACCGTGTATATATATATATATATATATTTACTGAAATGTAGTTGATTGCTTAGGTAGGCTAATGTGTAAGCATAACTTCCACGGTCAACACAATTTATTCGCACCCCGTCACTGTGTAAAAATACACTGACAGTGAGACTGAAGTAGTAACGGGACCGATAACAATTCAGGGGTGGAAATTAGGTGAGGTTGTGGCACATTTAGTGCATTAACCTTCAACAGAAGGTTGTCCTTGACGATCTTCACAAAGCATTAGCTGCAGAAACCCTCCCTGCAAATTGCTATAGTGCAGTTACTCATTCGATGGCCAGGCGGCTTCAAAGGTTTCGGTGTTTCTTTATGTTAATTGATCTGACTAAATCGGTCTTGGGCTTCCGCTATCCAAAACAAAAGCAACGTTGCAATATTCTCTCATTGTTATCACTGACCTCAGTTCTTCCTTAGCTTTATTCAATTCACACGTGTTATTGTTTACTGTAACTTGATCTTGCAACAACGCATTCACTCCACGCGGAGTAGACGAGTAGCTGTCAAAATCGCCACAGGACATTCTTAGATTTTGATTGGCTGGGGTAACTAGCTGATTGGTGCGGTAAAACAAAGAACATGGGTTGAGCTGTCGGCAAACTTTTCCTCCTAACGAAAGGAAGCCGCCTGGGTATGCAATGAGTAACTGGACTATATATGATATATAGCAAGAGGGAGAATCATCTTTGTAACTTGTTCCTTGTCCCTCAGCTGTTGGAAAATTTCTGTTTAAGAAAACAGTTCTGTATTATCCAGCTTTCTACTAATTTTACGTGAAAATATATAAATTAAATCTAAAAGTTCAGAGGGCCGCACCTCGTGGCTTTGGGGGCAGCATGTTTGACACGCCTGATCTAGACCAACGTTGAACAGATTTTCCTGTGACGTTACTTTACGGGGCAGTCTTCTTGCCCGGTGATCTGGAAACAGTTGGTTTATGGCTTTGTGCATTGGCGCAGAGTGGGGGAATTTATATTTGCCTCCGTTCTGTCACATTTATGCATCTGTCGACCTGTGTCGGAATCGAACCCTTGACGCTGGTCACAAAACGCTAGTGCCATACTAACTGCGCCACTTATGCCGATATGTATTATATATATATATATATATATATATATATGTAGCCTATATATTATAATGAACATAAAATTATAAAATTTAGAATTCCTGCTAGTGTGTATAATCATGACTATCCTCATTCAATAATTAATTACCTTCCTAATGAAATTCTGCGTGCATTTAGTGCAGTCAGCTATGGAGCTGATATAATTAGTTCATTGCTTATTTAGAACATTCGGTTAAGTTAACTCCATTATTCAGTAATGGATATGGAATTTATTAATAATTTAGAACTTACCCACATCTATTCGCTTGATTGTCGTTCAACAGAAGCATAATGCTGACAGAGAGTTATAGACATAGTAACCATGTGACAAATCCTTTGTGTATTATGAACACGCTAATTAATTTATGGCAATGAAATTGCACGCTTTATGTGATTAATAAGATCATGATCCCTATATAATGCAATGATTATTACCAGTTATTTCATGTTAATGATATACGTTTATGATGTTAATCAATGTAATTTATCGCCAAAGATGACACAAGTTTACATTCAAACGCCTGTCAACGTCAGGTTTAATAAACGCTTATCTACTGTGGCTATTAGGTGGCAACTGATTTGCCATTGTTACCAAATCACGTGCGATAAGAAAACAAATGTACAATAATTAAATTTACATCAGATCCATCAAATCCTGTGTCTAAGGAGGCAGCTTGCCTGCCTTGCATTCGTGATATGGTGGGATGTGGGTTCTAATCAAGCGCAGACCAATCTGGTTTTAAGATGAAATCTTCACCTCAGCCGTTAGAGGATACAACTAAAATCTTCAAAATAAAGTTTTGTCATTTAATTATGGTAATTATTCAGCTCATTAATCAGTTACCAATCAAATATACGATAATATGGACTTTCAACCAATCGCAACTGTCTTTCGTCATAATTTTATCGTGATAGTTTTATCATTTTCACTTTATTGTACCTACTTTCACGTGTTTTATTTAAATTCATTAAGACTGAATACTGAAACATCTTTATACCTGTAGCGTCTTTGATTGAACATAATTAACGCAATGGTTATTAATTGAATACAGCGTGTGGGTGTATGCAAGCTGCAAATGATCGAAAAGAGGTATGAGAATAATGTATAATAATAATTTATTTATATGTGTGTTGAAGCCTTTTAAACCTCATATAATAATAAATACAGTATTAATAACACGATATTATTTTAGCAGTGAGGTTAATCTAAAAATACAACAGTTCACAGCTGAGGTGATGAAACAGCCGCATAAAGCGAGACGCGCGAATATCGATAAATTGTAATATATTGATTTTGTTTCGCCATAGACTATGTCGCTTACAATAGTTATAGTTTCATTACCGTTGTTCTAGGACCCATTCATTCTGGTGTTTTTTAATTAATCAACTAATTCGCTAAATTGTCACAATAAATGTAGCCTAACTCGAGATACGGATTTTCTCAAGATAAATTCCTTGCCTCTCCTGGCCTATGAACATTTTACCATAGATTGAGCTTGTATATTGCGATGGCCATGCAAAATTTCAGAGAATTGCTTTAGAATAATTCTTGCTTTAAAAAATTATTTTTTTTCGTACACTGACGTCTATGTCACTCGCCGAACGGAAAAATTTGTACTCCCAGTGGAGGTTTCACTACCGTTACTATTTTAGTTACGCTTATTTTCCAATAGAAGACAGCGGGATAGGAACTAAGCCCATAGGTTTGACGACAACGACCACTTAGAGGAAACTAAAATATTACTTGGACGTGAAAGGATTGGAGAATTCTATTCATAGGTACTAATTTAGGCTAAGAGTTCCTTAACGTACGGTACGGTAAATCTATGACACAGGACCAGCGGTCTATGGTCCCTCCCGAAGAACTTCGTTTCCAGAATGATTACGTCTTCAAAAACTCATCTACTGCAGCTAGGTCTCACCCGCGACCTTCGGAACCGACGACGGGCACCCTACCTCTGCACCATCGTGGCCGACTTTATTTTTCTAGCTCGATAATGATTTATTTTTGCGTCAAAATTTGATTTACTCTTACGTTTATTTGTACTGTACTTCTTATGAATCACAAACATAAAGATTCTAATAGATTTTTATTTCTTCCGAGTGTTTTCTGGGGGAAGAAAAGGTTTTTTTTTCTCTCTGTAACTGTTCTTAAATTAGGCTATATAAATTCTCATGTATTTCACCATCTTTAATGTAACAACTACATACTTTACAAAATTACTTTAAGGTAATGTTTTTATTTGCTATGAGTACGTAATGATATACGAACTCATATATATGGTATGGTAAGGTGCATCTTTATTCTTACATACATATTAAATACATTATCCATAGAATAAATCCAACGCACGGGCCTAGACGGCCGTTCGTGCTTTAACTATGCACATTTTTGGACAAAGAAAAAAGTAACACTAATAATACAAAACAAAATAATACGAAAACTTATAATATAGTAATGCTATACAAAAAGATTGAGAAAAGAAAGAAAAAAAATTGTACTAATGACAGAAAAGATATGACAATAATAATACAATATAATACATAATACTCATATATAATAACATTTGACGTAAGGAATTTCAGATTTGGTTTCTGCTTGAACTAATTAAGAGTTTAATAATTAATCTCTAAAGTGGATTTTAGGTAAATTAAGTTTCAATAAATTCTTCATATAAAAGACATTCTTCAGGAGGAATGACAGTTAAGGGACCGATTGAACCCCTAAGAGTAAAGTGATGCCGATGATGATAAAACTTCAATTTTCGAGCTAAAACCACAAACTATAATATGCTTATTTATTGTAAAGTTATAATTATTAAAAAAAGAAGGGAATTAATTAACGATGTTCTACCAACAAGTCGAATAATAATAATAGTAGGATGAAAAACGTATCCGTTCTTTTGAAACTTTACATCTTCTCCAAAGTTGCAAGCACGTGTTTTTGAAATGCAATGAAGAAGGCTCAATAAATCGTTTCCAAGAATGATTAATATAGCTCTACAGACGAACTTTTCCAAATTAACTACCGTGGCGATATGAGATTTATGATATTAGTTCTATGATATAAGGTGGCGTCTTTTCGGAAGAGATCCATTTATTTTGAAGTTCGTTGCCAGAAGAGGTGACATTTAATTGTCTCTTTAGACAATCCTGTGAATTTATGTAAAAAAAACCTTGTGGAGAAAGCCGTAACACTCTGATTATTATAGAGAAGGCCTAAGGGTGTAATAAATTCAATTGTATTATTTTTTCAATAAATTGGGGGCAATAATCAGGAAAGAAAGTGTAAATAGAAGTACGGCATGATCTATTATCTGAGAAGAGATCCTTTTGGGTATCTTTATTTAGAAAAAATCACAAACTATTTTAAGTAGTTGCTAATTAATCATAATGAAAAATGATTACTCTAATTTTGAAGAATCATTACTAAGTTATACTAAGTTTACAATATTAAGAGTACATTTTAGAAACATGCCTACACTTGTCGGCAAAAAAGATAAATAATTATTTACCTATGTGATAATTCATAATCCTCTTTCCGTATGGTGAATCAGTTGCATTTATGAAAATGTTTCGAAGAGTATGTTTGTCTTTAATTGAAAGAACATGGAGTATACTATGAGATTTGGAATTATTTGTAGAATAACTATAAATTTTATTTAATACATAATTTAATTTATTTAAGTCTGATTGAACTATTTTTGAACTTTCGTACTATTTCTAACAAATTACTATAAAAGCAGCATCGCAGTAGGAGGAGAAAATATATATTCAAAAGAGTTAATACGAGGGGTATTCCGAAAGTAAGTTTCGTCAGTTTGTCACACGGACACTTTATTGACCCAAAAGCAATACAGCATGGCAGCATGACCTATACACCGTGCACTGTTTTTCGACATAGTCGCCAGCGACATTGAGACATTTGTCGTAGCGTGCGATCAGTTTGAAGAACCCACTGTGGTAAAACTCGGTGCCCTGCGATGCAAGGAATTGGCGCACAGCCTGCTCCACCTCAGCTTCCTGACATTACTAAAGGTTCCATACAGACCATTTTGAGTGACAAATTGTTGTTCCATAAGGTTTGTGCGAGATGGGTTCGTGGAGGCCGCACTTTGCGGGGACGGAAATCGGGAGATCAATTTCAAACAGCTCTATCTCTGACAATAAAAGGTTCAGCGGCTGCAGCAATGGCTCGTTTGAAAGAGGGGAGATAGCGGTACATGGCAGTGGCGCCAAATCTCTCGTGCCATCGTGAGCGGTACACTAATACCCGCGGGCACGCCAGTCTGCTGCGACTCGCTCTTCTACGGCGCAGTGCGCCTGCGTCATGCCTCCTCCGCTGACGCCACTTCCGTCGTGGAACCAGCCACGGGTGGGGATTCGTCTGGCGTTTGTTTGGTTCCCCTGGTGAACACGCCGCTCCTGCCATACATTGACGAAACTTACTTTCGGAATACCCCTCGTACAAAAAGCAAATGAAATGATCGTAGAGACTTATCCATGGGATGTTGAAAGAAAACATATCTCCGGAGAAGCTAGCCACGTTTGAGATTTTTTCCGGAATGAGATTCAGTTTTCATGGAAAATCTTTAACTCAAAAGCGGAATGACAATCTTGCCCAAGTTTGTCCATTCCTTCCCTTATTGTGTAATACTAATATAAAATTAATATGATGATCTTTTCCCCCAGATCAGATCCTATAATCCATAAATAAATATTATTTACTTGGTTGTATATGCTTCGTCTTATGTCAAGAGATGATAGAATGAAACCAAATCTTCAGTGTCCAAGTTTATTACGAGAACCATTATTCTGAAGTCATCTAATGTGCTGTACGTATGGGACAGTCATATAAAAAAAACTGTGTTATATGTCGCTGCGTAAAATCAGTCATAAATATTTTCTTCGCAGAGCCACGAATGCGCCTTGGTACATAAGAAATAGTCAACTACATCACGAACTTGCAATTCTCCCGATACAAGAACACATTCGAACTCTTTAAAAATAATATTCAGCAGAATGCTAGATATTCCTGGTGTATCGGTTTATAACATTGGGAAAAGGACGTTTTGAACAAGACTGATAACAAAACTTCCACAGAATTTGCTACTCAGTGATTCAGAAAAAAGTGATAATTATCTGCAAATGGAAGCATGCGCCCTAACAATGTTATAACCGACAAAGCTTTGAAAAGTACGATTTACGTGTATCAAGGTTAATATAACTTACTCTTCTGCATCTCTATAAAAGGCAGCAGCGATCTTCTTGGGCACTGGTTACATGAGGATGAAGGCGTGTAATACTGGTTCTATGTAACGAAAATGGATTTTGTACCCAAACAGCTGCCAGCTGCTGTTCAAAAGCATACAAAATAAGGAAAGAAAGCTACTTAAAAAGTATAATTGAGTGGAAAAACAGAGTGTGGAAAAGGATAATGAAGGAAAAGAATATATCGTTGTGAAACAGTGTTGGAAGAACCAAATAGAAAACCTGTAACAACATTTTATGAAGAGACCAAACTAACCTCATGTTAAAGAGTTTTCTGCTCAGTAAGCAGTATTCAATACTATAGAACACTGTAAAATATTGTCGTACGAATATATCAGGATTGCAGCTCCTATGAAGCACTTAGAATATTCTATTAGACATAGTGCAATACAACACTTTACTTGTAAACGGACCACACTTAAAAGTTGTTACAGCCTGTGCATTTAGACGAGAGCACTTGCATGCGCCGCAGAGATAAGGGGGGACGGAAGTGGAGTGTGTTGCTAGTATGGATCACGTGATGACTGATATCACTGCGCATTGAGTTTACAGTGCTCTCGTCTAAATACCACGGGCAGTAACGTGGGATACGTCTTCCATCTTGTTTCGTATTAGGATATCTCCTTTGTTGGAAAGTAATAATACTGTTAGTAAGTAACACTGTGAAATTAATATCACGCTAAATTCTTTGCTCAAAGATACATGACAATGTGTCCCCATATTCATTTTTTGTTCGTACTGAACAAGTTTGCAAAATAATGTCACTGATTATGCTATTAGGGCCCATGCTTCAATTATTATCTTAACTTTCACGTATGAGAAAAGTGTTCCCTAATGTAACTTGTTGTAAATTGTGTTTTAAGCTAAAGAAGCTGACTTAGCATAACTCAATAAGTTATTATTGCTTACTTTTTTTCATTGAGAATAATGAATACATTCTTCGAACATAAACATATACACAAGATCACTAGAAGTGAGGGAAGCAACCAAATTATAATAGATTACATCATAGAAAATATGAAAACAGCTACGCTCGTAGAATATACTAGAGTACATCGAGGCAGAGATGTCCATTCAGATCATTATCTGCTCACAGTTAAATTGATATTACTGTCTCCTTGGAAGAAAATAAAACTAGCACAGAATCATAAGAATGAAACATATAAAATCCATCTGCTTAAACAAGAAACTGTGAGGCATTTATGCCCTCAGAGATTAAACAGTTTAGTACATGAGATGCCTGTTAGCAACAACATTAATGTGGAATGGGAAGAATTTAAAGACGTAATAATCGAAGCAGCAGATGAAGCTCTTGGTAACAGAAAGAAGAGATACAAGAGAAGAAGTCTAAGAATCTCGAATCAGGATATTGCCAAGAATAAAAAGAAAGCTTATTTGAAATATCTACAAGACAAGTCCACACAAAATAAAATTGAATACAATAGAGCCTGCGCAATAGTAAAACGGGAATTCAGGAAATTACATCAGGCCATCTGGGACAAATATATCAATGAGCTGGAGCATGATTTGCAAGGTAGACAGGAGTATGCATATAACGCTTCAGAACTACTGACTGCTCAGGAGAAAGACAAACTACAATTAGATCCAGTACCCGAAAATGAATGGCTAACATTTTATAAATGGACTCAACATGATAATGAAGTCAATACTGATCCCTTAAAATAGAGAGATTGTCCACCTTAGAACCCTTGTCGTTTCACTTATCTGGGGCCTTTTGTGCCTTCTTTGTTATTTTATATTTTATAAAAGGCCCCAGATAAGTGAAACGACAAGGGTTCTAAGGTGGACAATCTCTCTATTTTAAAACCATTTTACCCTGTCTGAAAATGAAATTCATTAATAATGATCCCTTAACATTTGAAGAACTGATGAAACTATAAGCAGTTTCAATAATAAGAAGACACCTGACAACGATGGTATTCATATAGAGCGCCAGTACTGTACAGATTTTTAAAATTCAATCAACATATGTTGGACTCACGGTTACGTCTCAAAAGAATGGAATACTGGTGTTATTGCCCCCTTATTTAAAAAAAAGATGAGAGAAGTAATTGCTAGGAGAGTGCTATAAGATCTATGCTAAACTACTAACCACATACTTAAATAATATAGCACAGGCTTTATTGGTAAATGAACAACATGGATTTAGGAGAGAAAGATCGACAATAGATTGTGTATATAAGTTACTATAAACCAGCTAATTGAAAAAAGGAAAGAGTATAATTTGGAAACGCATATGCTATTTGTAGATTATGAAAAAACCTTTGCTAAAATAAACAGAGCAAAGTTGTGAGAAATGACGTCTAAGAAAGGCTATCCTCCTCAGTTAATCAGAACCACACGCAGCTTATACTATAATACCTAATATGCTTAGACAAAGGAATGGGACCAGGAAGAGAGATGGCAGAAATTAATAGTGGGTAAATAGGAGTACCCAATGTCCCCGACTTTCTTTAATATATATTTAAACGATGTTATTGAGAAATGGTTGAATGTTGTATGTGTTTCTGTGTTTCATAGAAACTCACGGTGGGTCACCTCACCTCACCTCACCTCACCTCACCTCACCAAACTGCGTCTCAACTTGCGCCCAGCCCGACGGGAGTGGAGCAGGTAAAGCCAAGCTTCCTGGACTGCGTGCTGATGATGGCTGATCTAAAGGGATGAGCAAAATAAAGAGCGCAGCCGTTGTAAAGGAGTTCATACTGTATTATACGTATTTGGAGTCGTAGGTAAACTTTAAAGTGCTGTTTACACAGAGAGAGTTCAGTTATTTTGCAGGGTTCGTTTATGAAAGCTGTATGTGGGATTTGAAATGTAAATGATAGTTTAACAGGTTGTGTTCAGTACAGCACGGTCTCATTCCTACGACAAAGCCCCTGTAATCGCATTGAACGTTCAACCATGACGCCGCCTCAGGTGTACCGATCTCTTTCACATTTTACTGCAAAAACAATCAACACTTCAAATTGGAACGGATATGCCAACATTGCTACTGCAATGTCTTCATTTTTCATTTTCTATTACATAGAAGAAGTAAGACATCTTTCTACATTTTCAGGGAGAATTTTTTTCCGTATAGGTCTGGGTTTTAACCATTTCGTTAGAAAAACTAATATCTGATATTTTCGTCACCTTGTTTTCCATCATCATCATCATCATCATCATTTTCGGCTCTACAGTCCAAAACGGGCCCTGGCCTTCACTATTCTTGTCCTCCATTCATCTCTATTCATAGCTATCTTTTCCCAGTTCCTGCAGCGAAGAAGCTGTTGGCTGTCCTCCTTGACTGCATCTATCCATCTTTTCTGTGGTTTCCCACATGTCTCTTTCCAAACATTTTCCCCTTCATTGCCTTCCTTGGGATGTTTGATTCCTCCATTCGCTGAACATGCCCTGCCCATTGCAATATTTTAAATTTAACAACTGTAGATGCTTCCGCTTTCATTATTGCTGGTATAATTCTCTATTGTATCTAATTCTCCATATACCTTGATCAATAATTGGTCCAAAAATCCTCCTTAATATCTTTCTTTCGAATGCAATTATTAAGTTTTCACTGTTTTCGGTCATAGCCCATGTATTAATACTGGGCGTTCATATATTAATACTGGGTGTATCACTGATTAATATAATCTGATCTTGGTATGTGGGTGAACATTTTTGGATTTGAACATTGATAATAATGCATAGTATGCTCTATTAGCCTTCATTATTCTATTCTGTGTTTCTTGTAATTCGTTATGATTATTATTAATCATTGTTCCCAGGCAATGAAAATTCAATATTTTGTTCATTGATGAAAATTCAATTTTTTGTTCATTGATCACTATACTTCCCTCCTGTGCCTTTTGTGAGCGTGTCTGGATGAGAGCTTTTGTTTTTGTTATGTTTACCTCTAAACCAACCTCTCTAGCAGACTGTACTAGACATGTATATGTATCTTTCAGTTCTCTTTCTGTTCGTGCCATGATATTAATATCATCTGCATAGGCTGCTATTTGTACTGATTTGTATACTAATGTGCCTTCCGTATTTATGTTTGATTTCCTGATCACATATTCAAGTGCTAGATTAAATAGTAGTGGGGCCAGCCCATCACCTTCTTTTAATCCTTTATTCATTACTATTGCTTCCGTATTGCCCATTTGTAATTTCATTCGAAATACTGTGTTATCCATGGTTGCTTTTACCAATCTTATTAATTTCTTAGGGATTTTAAAGTATAGCATTATTTGGTATAGTTTGTTTCTATTTAAGTTGTCATAGGCCTGTTTCAAGTCTACAAATATCTTATGGACATCTATATTAAATTCCCAAGCTTTTTCAAGGATGGATTTGACAGCAAATAATTGATCTGTTGGGCTTTTCCCTTTCCTGAAGCCAGTTTGATATTTACAAATTACTTCATTCGTATATGGTTCTAGTTTGTTCTTTAATATTGTTGTAAAGATTGTTGTAAAGATGTGCACAGCAGAGATATTCCTCTATAGTTCTGACAAGATAACTTATCCCCTTTATTCTTATATATGGGGCATAGTATACTGCATTTCCATTCTGATGGTATCTGCTCTGCACTCCATATCTTCCTGATAAGATGGTATATTTCTTTTCCAATTATATTATTGCTTGATTTAATTACTTCAGCTGGTATTCCATCAATTTCGGGGCTTTTATTGTTCTTCAGTTTCTGGATAGTCATAGTAACATCTAATTCATCAGGGATCAATGCCTCTTCGCTCAAATTCTTCTTATACAATTTTGCTAACTCATCCCTCTGTTCTTCTTCTTCATTTCCTTCTGTTGTATTTAACACTTCACTAAAATATTCTATCCATTTGTTTTTAATATCATCATTATTGCTTATAATTTCTCCCTTAGTGCCCCTACATAGGGTCGTCGTTGCTTTAAAACCCTCTTTGGTATTTTTAACAAATTTAAAAGCATTAATAGTATTGTTATCTTTAAAATCCTGTTCCATTTGTATAAAATGGCCGTTTAAATAGGTCCGTTTTTTCCTGCGACATAGTTTGTCTGCCTCCTTTCGTTTCTCTTTATATATTTCATATTTCTGTCTGGTAGGACTGGTCAGGTAGTTTTTATAAGCTTTGTTTCTTTCTTCTATGAATTCTTTACATTCGATATCAAACCATTCATTTCTGCCTTTTTTATTCTCCATTCCCAAGATGTCCTTGCCCGCTTCCATGATTGTACCTTTGATATTCTCCCAATGTTCATCCACTTCATCTGATTCCCTTGAAGCTAGTTCTGAAAATCTTTTACTTAATTCTTCCTGGTATTCATGCAATTTATTCTCATCTTTTAATGCTTTCTTGTTTAATCTAGTTTGCCTTACAATTAGTTTCTGCTTCTGTGAGTTTATTCTCGCTCTGAATTTGAATTTAACCTGGTGGTGGTCTGAATTGCATTGCGCACTTCTTCTATTTCTGACATCTAGTATGCTAGTTGCATTTCCTTTGTCAATCAGTACAGGGTCTATCTGATCAAATGTTTCTTTATCAGGGGATATCCATGTATGCTTGTGTATATCAGGGTGGATGAAACAGGTTGAACTTATTACCATGCTTTTACTGCTTGCGAAATCTATCAACCTCTCCCCATTATTGTTTATATCATTGTGGAGGCTATGGTTGCCAATTGTTCCTCTATATATTTGTTCTTTTCCAACTTTGGCATTAAAATCTCCAACCATTATTTTGATGTCATCCTGTTAAATGTTGTCATACACATTTTCTAGTTGTTGATAGAAACTCTCTTTCGTAATATCATCTTTGTCCTCTGTCGGACCATGTGCATTAATTATTGATAGATTGTGGAATTTAGATCTAATTCGTATTAAGCAGATTCTTTCATTGATTGGTTTGAAATCTATTATGGTGTTCTTCAATTTGTTATTGACTATAAAAGCCGTTCCGAATTCGTGTGTCCCATCTTTTTCCACTTTTTAAGATAGTGAATCCCTTGTATTCGTAAACATCTTGTCCTATCCATTTTTTCTCCTGTACTGCTAGTAGTTCTATCTTATATTTTTTCATCTCGAGTAATAGAGACTGCAATGCACCAGCTTTATATAAGGTGCGAACGTTCCATGTACCAAGATCGTGATCCATTTTCTTTGCCATATGTCGTCTCCATTTTATCCGCTCTTTCCGAGGCTTTGAATGTGAATTCTCAGTGAAGGAGTTTTACAAGGGGGGGACACCAGCCACCCGCCAAACCCCCAACTTGGAGGACCAGGTGATTTAATTTTGGAGTTGTCTTCTCCTAGACTAGTTGCTTCCACCACATCTCAAGGAGTCTAGTCTAGCCCTCTTCTGAATTGCTTCCTCGTCTGGTCTGACCCCTTGGCCTGTCCAGCGTGGGAGGTCCTACCAGTAGCTATGCTACCGCTGGCATAGCCCAAGGGGTCAGTGTGACACGTAAGCACCCCCACCAACGACAAGGTCTTGCAATGCCTAGGGGATGGCCTTGTTTTCCAGTGAAGTTGATATTCTCGTGGAAGTTGATACAACGAACCACAGAGTTAGAGTTTGTATGGTATTCCTTGGATAGGGGTAACGACTACGAAATCGTTAAACTTACAATAATACCAAAACAATGGCTTGTTGACACACCAAGAGTTCCTTATATGTTGATAACATTTTACTATATTTATTTTTGTAGTGGAAATGTCATTCTCTACGTTCATATGGAAGACCACGGTAAGTGCGCAGGCATGTGTACTGAAGACTAAGGACAGGGTGATAAAATATTTATCTGTCAGATAGGGAACTTATCTGGAAGTTGACCAAAAATTGTGTACTACGACCTTCCTTCAGAAACTATCTAGGTGGTCAACTTCCAGTTAAAATATCAGAAGAATGAAGTGGCTCATAAACTACCAACTGCCAGTTAGGCAGGCTAGATGGAAACAAAACGGCTGCCCACTGGAGCTTCGTAGCCAATTTAGATTTCAGAATTTATGATGGAAGTTTTAACTTATACAATAAGACCGTTTTAGGTTCACATTAGAATGATATACAATTGCAAAAATTTATTAATGTTCTTAAAACTATATGTTCAGATGGAATTTAACTGTACAAATGGGGGAAACACTACGATCGAGATGTCGCACCTAGCGAAGGACGTTCGAACTAGAAGAAAATATAGCCTATACCTCTTCACTCTTCCATATAGCAATTCGGCGGTGGTATTACAGGACATCTTCCAGTTAAGTTATATAGAAGTTAGGCATCAAGAGGCTAAGGGCCTGTAATACAATCTCATGATAAAGTTTTTGTCCAACAGACAGGGAACTTGGCCAAGAATTGCGTACTTACTTCGACCTCCAGACAAAAACATTCTGGGAGGTCAACTCCTAGTTAAGCTATCATGAAAATGGTCTGGCTGATCAACCCCCAACTGTCAGATAAGCTGACTTGATGGAAACAAAATGGCTGCTTACTGGATCTTTGCAGCCATCTAAATTTCAGAATTGATGCTGGAAGGTTTAACTTATACAGTAATGCATTCAGGCTCACATTTGAATGATATAGAATTCCACAAATTTATTAATGAATTTAAAACGATATATTCTTATGTTATTTCACTGATCAAATGCAATTGAGTTGTTGCACCTAGTGGAGGCCGCTCGAACCAGAAGAAGCACACTTCTTTGCTCAACGGTTTAATATCAAAGTTACAACATTTTACTGAAATCTTCTCGATAGCAGTTCGGAGGTAATATTACAAAACATATTCCAGTTAAGCTATCTGGAAGTTGAATATCGGAAGGTGCTATTACAGGCCCTAAGAAATGCCAAGAGAAAATATTACCCTATACCTAATCTAACATAACCTAATCGAACCTAACCTGCCACATGTACCTTTGTAGGCTTACCCAAGCTGTAATTAAATTCGTGGAAAATGGCAATATGCCGGGAAAATACATTTTATTTTCTGCATTCAGTGGAAAATGTTCAGTGAAAGTCAATGATAAAATTTCTAGTGAAAGAAATTGTTCTCGATTCTAGCTTTCCTGGCAGTGTATTTTTGAAATAAACAGAATACAAAACTTAAAAAGCACGTAGAGCAAAATATAGTAATACAAAAGTATTCTTTAACTTTGAAGTTCATTATTGAGTGTCTTCCACAGTGTGATTTTTGAGCCATTCTGTGATAGAATCTTCATGTTTCTTGATCCATTGCAATTCAGTTCTTGTGACGTCTCCCAAAAACAACTATATTCTTGTGTTCAAGTAATAGGAGAAGTCAAAGGATATACACTTCCTCCAGGCCAGAAGATTCAGCGAAATTGCCCTTGATGCTGGCAGCGTTTCCACGCTGCAGGGCGATGCCAATTCGCTGCCTCAAAAACTCGGTTGAACGAGGTTCCCCGGTTAGTGAACACAGCCTTCTGCCAATGTCAGCAACAAGTGCTGAGGCATCTTTGCACCATGAACCCATGGTCTCCACCGCAAAGACGACGAAAAGTAATTATCAGCGATAGCGCGATATTTTTGTTTTTTTTTTTTCAGTTGAACTGCAGCCTCAGCAGCCGATCTTGCAAGGCGGGTTGTTTTTTGAAATATGCAATGGTGCAAGAGTGTCCACACAGGTGGCGTCGCACATAAGGGATTTTCCTCTAAACCAAGGGACCATGGTGATACCATTTGGACGTTTGCCGTCTGAACGACTGATGCCTGTTGGTTCCTGTACCGTGGGAACGTGAATAGATATTAAAGCACTGCGGAGGATGTCATTTATGGCCGAGTGGCGTGAGTATCTGCCCTTACTCTTAGCACAACTCAAAGCATGATGGCCATGAGAATCGGCTGTTACTCCGCATATGCATTTGTGTTTTTCGGCAGATTTTGCATCCTAGGCGTAAGGCGACAGCTTGCTCTCAAAGATTGCATAATATGCAGATATTATTATAAATAACTCCATTATTCTTTGTATATATTTTCTTATTCACTAGTCATCGTCATTGTAATAGTTCAAATTGACAGATTTAAGGGAAGTAGGATTTGCGAGGGATGATTGGATGGAGATAGCACAGAATAGAGTTGAATGGCGGGCTCGGGTAAGCGCGGCAATGAACCTTCGGGATCCATAAAATAGGTAATATTCCTTGAACTTATTGAGTAAGTAAGTGAGTAATAAAAAAAGTAGGGATAACGTATGACAACATTTCAAAATATAAAGGTGTAAATGAGTGCAACGCCTGGGAAAGAACATACTATATTTCCCGTATTACATTTACCTCACAAATTTCTGTGATAAAGTAAACTTGTCAATATGAGGTAACAATTCCGAGACATGTGATCAGTTGGAGAAATTAATGTTCTAACGGCATGTTGCCATCGTAGCTCATTGGTAAAGCAGCGGCAAGGAGGGCCAAAGATCCTGGTTCAGATTCCGTCTATGGCATTGAATTATTCAGTCTGACTTCACCTTTCCATTTTAGCCTACACACGGCCAATTTGAAAGAATTATTTATCATTCCACTGTGACCTACTAGTGATTTACTGTGAAGCCCGTGTCTTAAAGCACTTACGAGTTTGTTATGTCTGAAAGAAACTACAAAATATTTACTTCCCCATTCTTCTCGATAATGTAGCTTATAAGCTTCTGATGTGAAGACATTGTTCCTCTACATAATCTCTGAAGTTAAACATTCTGTCACATGAACACATCCATTGGTTTGTAAAGAGCGATAGCCTAAGTATAGAGAGAGTTTTTGTTCCGCGTAGATATGATGTTGCTGCGACTGTGTCGCAATTGCCATATTTAATAAGAGATAGCCTAATGCAACTGAATTTAAAAAAAGATGAACTTTATGCAATTAGAATTATACGTGCAATAGGGCAAAATGCTATTCGATGTGCACTACTTTTCAAAGCGTTGTTTGAATGTGTTAAAACGCTTTCTTTTCCCGTCTGATCATAGGAGTGCGTAAGACATGCGAAATACGAATACTAACCAATAATAGCTCGTAAATATTAGTAACTAAATGTACAAATGTAGTTTCTTTATTAGTTATAGCATTTTATAAGATAATAAAAATATGTTAGAGGTATTATACAACACAAAGCATTCCTTATTCTGTAACTTATGCACTTTTGATGCACTGAATATTTTAGCTAGAATCCCTCGAAAATATTCATAATTAAATCTATAAATAGGCCTATAGTTTATTTAATAACTATTAAATTACATAAGTATTATGCTAAACATTTAACTTCTATACCCTATTTAAGCAGTGACTTTTTTAAATAATGCATTGCTATTGGTGGATGGACGTTGTTGGTGTTTCCCATTAAAATGAAAACTGCAATTTGTAGGTTTTCAGTACCTGTTTTCTGTCAACATCACACCATACCTTCGATTGATTTTCCATTATGAAGGTCACAACACAAAGACCAAGCACCGATTCGTGGCTGGGATATGAACTGAATGTAAAGTGCATATCACCGCGTCACACATTTAGAATGGCAGGTTGTCGATAAACATTTATACAAACAAGTTTCTACCTTCCCTATCGAAACTGGCACTGACGATAATCTGTGTTACAATAACATAACTTTTTAATGCTCAAATTCCACAACTTTGTCACTGTGTGATACTCAGATATACGTTTAGAGTATGCATTGCATGACTCCAATTTGCACGGATTGACATTAGCAAATACAATGAAACTGCAATTATGGTACTTCCTTCTTTACACTGTCGCCCTGGGTGATGCAGTCTGTACCCCAAGTTGCGTGTTCGATCCCGGTTCAGGTTAATGGTCTTTATGTGTACATAAATTTGACAGGCCTATGTCTGTAGAAAAACATTTATAGTGCTTATTTTTTCGTTTTTTTCTTCCGTCTGTTCTTCTGTGTACCCATCCATTCAACCAGCCATCTGTTCATCCATCCATCCAACCATTATTCCATCCATTCAGCCATCCATGCATCCGTAAATCCAACTAACATATAGCATTCCATCCATTCATCTCAGCATCCGCACAACAGTCCGTCCGTCCATCGTCCATCCATTCATCGCCCTATCATCCATCTTATCCTTCCATGCATCCATACACCCATCCGTCCACCTATCCATATTATCCATCGATGCATCTTTACATCTATTCATCCATCCACCCGTCCGTATATCCATCCATCCGTCCATTCATCCATCCATCTATCCCTGAACCACTCAACTGAATTTATTAGGGGGAGTCGCGTTATTAGATAGTTTAGTTAAATGATCTTCATTAAAAACAATTACTTTAATTTTACTATATTGCTCCATATACTCTCCGTCCAATTCTCTTGCTTAGGAGTTAAAACCGTTAAGTTACTGATTTCGATCAGATTCCTCAGAAGTGTTCCAGTTTTACTTACATTAATGTTGTTATGATATACAATGAATTAACTGAATACTTTCTACACTTAACGGAGTATAACATATTTGGAAGAGACGATGTATTCCAAAAAAAAATGAAATAGATTTGCAGTATGTTATTATTATTATTTTGGGTTTGTAAAGCTTAAGTGATGACATAAAATGACTGGCAAAGACAGAGAGTCACATAAAACGAGCGAAAAATATCTCCACTACATCATCTGTGTAAATCGCTCTGCTAGGTTTATAAAAGTCATGAGATGGTTTTGTGAAAGGAAGTCTCTAAAAATGCCAGACGGACCGAGCAGCCAAAGAAACTCAGCAAGTACTCTGAGAATGCAGTTATTAAAAGCGACTCATCAGTGTTCCTGAAGTTTTGAGCAAGCTTCAGAGTGAATTTCAAGCGAATGTGCCAGCAATGTTAGCAATTATCTCACAATAAATGACTACCATGGCAGACCAGCCTGCCGAAAGAATATTAAAAAATAAGTATGAGAAAAAATATAATTCACAGAGACAGGCTTTGAGAAAGGATGAATTATATTTTCCTATAGAAAGGAAATTATTAGGTAACTTTTTCTGCTAATGGACGAGGTTTTGTATGAAATGTGAATTTTGATTTCATATAAACACTCAAAGGGCAATGAAACCGCAGCAGAGGTTTTCAATACAGCAAGCCATGTGAAGTTTGGACCCCTAAGCCATCCTTGATTTTAGGCCCCACATTATTGCTATAATTACTATTATTATTGTACTAAGATTTTGTGTTATTGTATGATTAACTTGCATACTGTCATTATATGAAAAAAAAAATTAAAAAAGTAAATATACTATTTTCAGCTGTACCGGTAATTTAAAGTAATGACTTCCTCATTCTATAATATAATACAATTTGATTATATTTTCTTTTTGCAACGAAAGTATTTAATTTAGGGACTTTATTCAGAATTTCCAAAATATATATATTTTCTTTTCCTTCACTCTTCGTTTATAGGCAACTCTTGCACTATGCATTTCTCTACACTAATATTAATATAAAAGATCCTGAGTTAACACTTCACAAGACACAATCAGTAGTCTCCCTAAAGCCAACTGATCACAGGAACTGAGTGTGAATACGAAACAAATCAGTCCAGCAATCCCACCGTTAATAGCCCGCTTTCATTTAGTATTGACGTTCTAAATTTTAAAATTTAATTATCAGAAAAGAAAGATTTTACAAATATGGATTGCTACACTTGCCCACACAGTCTCGTTTCGCAAACTTAACTACTCTCAAATTAAATTCCCATTTTTACCACCTGTATAGTAATTAACTGTTTAATTGAAGAGAAATGTGTAACGTGCTCTTTTAATAAGCAACGCTTTACTGTACTTACCTAACCTAAGCAGTCCTTTTTAAGTATTAGGCCTAATTTTATTTACAAATGTAATACCGCTACCCGTAATGCTTAATTTGAAAGTCACTAGTACTGCTGAACAATTTTTTTGTAGAAATTTTGACTTTTTTTCGGAATAAAAAGGAATGCCTCTAAAGGCTTGTGGGTATTGGAACTACTTTTTAACCATCTTATTCAATCGTGTTATGTTGCCAAGTGAATGTACTTACACATCCCATTACTCAGGATTTTAGGATGTAAGGAATGACAATGATTATCTCTATTATGTACAATATCTGAGATTAGAGTAGTGGAAAAAATAGAAATATGGATACGATCATTTTATGCTTTGACGGTTTTTGCAAATTAGGGATGAAGCTCCCTCCTTAAAGGATGGGAAATCTTCGATTCTCATTTCCTTGAATTCAAACGAGTATTTGACCAAAGTTTAAAACTTTATAAATATATATATATATTGTCCTATTTTCCATTTTACGATCAAACTGCCGTGGACTCATGTTGATGCAGTAAAAGTTGTGCCTCATTTCCACATAAATCTTCCACATTCTATCTATGGATAAGTTGGACAGCCCTGTGATACACGATTATTGCAGTCCGCTATTAGTCAGAATGTTTGTTATCTGAGAAAAGTTCGTGTAGAATTTTGTCGCGTGAATTTATGGTGCCGGTAGCAGTTTTGTGTGTCATGGAGATTAAAGTTTTAAAACTTTATGGAACGAAGCTAACTTCAATGACTAGCATTATCATTCTCAATATATATATGTATTTATATCCAACATCATTACATTAAAATAATTCTACTCACTATCTCTATTATCCTAAAGAAAAATTCGAAGTAAGAAATAAACTATCTAAATTCATTATTATTTTACGATTCAGGTTAAATATTTAATCTTACCTTAGCTGGTTATTTTTTACGGCTATTTAATGGGGATGTACTGCAACTTAGGCCGTGTGACCGCAGCCGGTGTACCGGAATTTTGTCCCTCAGGAGTTCTTTTACATGCCTGTAAATTTACAGATATCACATTTATGCAAACATAAATTTGATGAATGTTGTTAAGGGTGGATATAATTTCGATAAGATTTTAATATTAAATATTTTCAGGTTTTTAATAGAAATGTGTTTTACGGACCATGGATCCAATAAAACCTTTTTGGATTAAATCTCCACTCATACCAGGCCTATAGTTAAAGGAAGTATTTATTAATGAATTTCACTCTTCTTTCCTCTAGTGCTGATAATTAATAATAAAAAAGGAAGAATTGTTTTCGACCCTTGTGTCTTTCCACGCGTCTGTGGACGGCATAGAGAGCAAAAGAGCGAAAATTGGTGTAAAACGGGATTTCATATTTCGTTTAAGTATCTTTCGGGAATGTGATACGAAACTGGTGACAGCCTTATTTTTACTTTTATTATTACTATAAAAGTAGAAAATTTCATTTTTCGCAATGTTTTTCGAGAATTTATCTAATGGTTTGGTTTAGATTTTAAAAAAAGCAAGACCAAAAATTATGTAAAAAAAATTATATAAATTATCTTAAGAAGAGCAAACATGTTTCATATAAATTCTCTTATAAATTTTTATAAATTATAGTACCTTGCTGCTTCGTTCAGCTATTAAAAATGTTATATAATTTTGTACTTCCCTTTTAAAATTATTTCAAAATTCATAATGAAAATTGTAAAATGTTTTAATATTGATAAATTAACATGGAATAAATACCTATCAATTCAAATCAGGGAAAAATGCAGCCTGGAAATCCTTGACTCTGCTTTGTTGCAACTTAAAATGTATATTTTTACACCACTTGGGCATTGTTATAATATGAAAGATGAACCAGATAACTTTTTATCAACATACTCTCCTTAATTATATGCCAACAGTTAGGTTGTAAAATAAGTTATGATAAAATTACTATAATTGTTATGGTCATTTAATTATGGTTGTGTACTTCTACGTAGGCCCGTCACTAACGTGAAAGAATTGTGTTCTGCAGTAGTTTTATTCACCCTTTCAGAGCTGAAATTGTACATTTATGTAAGCAATCTTCAAATAAAATTATCAGCGGACTCAAAGCTTGGAATCGATTAGGACAATTTTGGTTGAAACGCTGGTATCCATGAATAATAAATCATAACAAGAGGAGAAAATTCTTCACATTCTACATAAAACTACACTCTAGTCTATTGTTAGATGAAGAATGTATACTTTAGCAAAGGTGAAAATGTTAAATGCCTTTAAGATGTGGGACTGTCTATTTTCGAACACACAAACATCGACATAAGATGGGATCAAAACCACGAACTTTCCCTATAAAGGCCATGGAGGCCCAGAGGGTTTCGGGAGGTTGAGGCTCCCAGATTTTCAGACATTCGGTACGTGAAGGTGGCAAGGTTGCCTTACGCACCGGCCACCTTGACCCCCAGAATTGCTCCTGGTACTCATTTCTGTTAGAGACTGAGTCGATCCCAGGGCCTTAATGCCACGAACTTGAGAGAGAATACCATTGTCTAACTAACTAACTCCTAATGACATGTACTTTTACAATGAAGAAACAAACAAAAGATCAGGATTTTTATAGCGGAAAAAAAGGCCTCAGATTAAAACGTGAAACTTGAGCCAGATACCTTTTTAACTTAACAGCCCCCCATACATAAATTTAGATCTACTGCATTCGTCAGTGTGACGTTCAAACTTTGCTGTGTATGTTTACTAGCTCACGTTTTATGAAAGTAGCAGTAACTGTTCTAATTTTATTGAGGTAGATTGCACTTTCTAATATATTATGATGATAATAGCTATCAAATGTAACTATAGAACTAGTAATGTTTTAGGCATCAATAGCCATTGATTAGATTGAAATGCAATTTACTGGCTAAATGCAACTGCGAATGTTACCATGTTTAACTGGATCTAGTTGAAGAGATGTGAACACCTGTAATCACTCAGATTTTGTAATTTTGCAATTACGCCACCATAGGCTAATTCCATCAATTCATTAAAGGACTATTAAATTCCGTAACCACTATTAGCGTCAAACTCAGTGGACTACATCCCCCTCAACAGCCAATTGTGTGAGAGGCATATAGGCTGACTTGTATTGTATGCTCGTAGGCCTATAAGCTAAGATATGATGTTTACATGGAGCAGATTCCGCCATTTATTTATTTATTCATATTTTATACTATTTTCATTATCGCAATTTATATCTCCCTTCGGTTTTTTCCTTCACGTGAATATTAAATTTAATCTCATAATAAAAAAATCCCTTTAGGCAGGCCTACAGGCGGAGGTAGATTTCGAAGTGCTTTTGGTTTAATTTATTGTCGCTGCATAGCACTCTTCTTCTTTAGCCTTGGCATGGTAAACCTGCAGTAATAAGAACTGAATTCGGTAAAGAGGAAGAGCCTACAATCATTTGTTTTGACAACAAGAATAGGATATAATATTCTGGGAGGCCGTGCGCAAGATCAGCAATGAATAAAATTAGCAAAGCCGCTAAACAAGACAAAATTATGATATTATAATATTTCTTTTAAGTGTTATTATTTTCAAACATTAAAATCTCGCGTCATATGAGAGCTATCAAGAAACTATTTATTGATTTGTAGAGTACACATCAAGAGCTTTTCAACGATACCCCACAAGACGTAGTTTCAAAAGTTTCGAATTTTCATCCCCCACCCCCACCCTCACTCGAACCCCCGAATATAAATATATATATATATATATATATATAAATATCACAATTTTTTTTTTTTGAACGGGCGGTGGTTTCGTACTTAGGGGAGCATGAAACGTAAAGATATGAAAGAATTTTTCGAAAATCATGAAGTGGTATCCATTGCAATAGGTAGATTTTTCTTCGAAATCTACCTAAAATAAAAGGAAAAGCAATATATTATGTTATGGTACTTTATTAAAGAAAACAAAAAACTAATTGGGCTATGACTACTCGTGAGTCCAGTTGTGTTGAGGCTCAGTGTAAATTAATAACTAAAATAGGTTTCTTTTCCATATAATATTAATATAGCTATTTAGCTTAGTGAGCAATCCAGAATAAGAATATGTGGTATTTCAACCAATCTCAAGGGTCCGTCGCCATACTTTTATCGTTTTATTTCTATTACTTACGTTTCATTACACCTACTTGTACTTCGCAAGAACTAAACACTGAAATATCTTCATACCTGTAGCATCTTTGATGAAAGAAAAGCAGCAATTTAACACAGCGATTGTGAATGTGTAAGCTACATATGAGTAAAAGTATAATCTTATATGTGGTGAAGCATATTACAACTCGTATAATATTAAATGAGCATATAATAATAATAATAATAATAATAATAATAATAATAATAATAATAATAGTGTTAATAATAAAACTATATTGCGTAATAGCAAAGCATTTAAAGTAAAATATAAAAAGATACTTCCTTGCTTTTATCGGAAACAATTTGTGTTCCATGTAGCCTAGAACCTGAATTCAACGAATTGTCATGGGAGGGAGATGAATAGATCAGGACATAAGTATTGACTCACTCTTTTTATTCGTTAACTAGTCATAATAAATGTAACTAGAAGTCCTGATTTAGTCGAGATAAATTCATGAGCAACCAAGTTGCTAAATTTATCGATAAAATGTGGACCTCTCCTTATATTATTACATATGATAAACGAACCTGATATTGTATTTCAGAATAAAATTGATGCTACTCACTAATAAGTAGTGTAGAGAATTTCACCCATTGGGAAAGAAGGAAGAAAGTCGGTAGTTTTCAGCTGGAAATGGGGGCATGCCCAATTACTGAAGCATATATAAACACATTTAACTGTGCTTAGTATATGGTTGGGGAAACATGTCCTGTGTATGCCCGTGACAAAAACACACACAAAATAATGTAATTAAATTTTATATTTGGTTGATATATTTAAAAAATTGACGTGAAGAATGTTGATGGCTTTTATAGTTACCACCACTTTGCATGAAGAACATATTTCAAAGTGTTTTCACCTTCGAATGTCATTAAAATATGTTCTGTTTAGAGAATACATTATGATCCTTTTTTCTGGTAATCAGACTCTCGAATTTAATTATTTTATTAGTAGGAAAGACATTTAAGTATTTTTCTTCCTACGATAGAATTGATGACCTGTTATTGTTCAACTAGGAGGGCTATTTTTTTCAAGGTCCGACCGGTCGCGAAATGAAATCCACAGTGGAAATAAAAACGGTTTTATTTGGAGCATTTAGATACACCTTTCAGCTACTTCTCTACATAGTCGCCGCTCCGATTAAGACATTATTTTATCGTAGCGTGGTACCAACGTAAACATGCCCCGAACAATAGTCTCCCGCCGAGTGTGAAATGCGTGCTATCATTCGATTTCTGCATGTTGAGGGGTGCAATGCAGCCGAAATTCATCGACGAATGAGAAATGTATAAAATTCCGGAACAAGATCAAGGGTTGACACTTACATCCCTTCCAGGCCGCCTGCTTCAAAGTTCCTACACCATCGCCGCACTTTGCTGTCACTCATGAAAGTTTGTCCGTACACACTACTCATTCGTCGATGAATTTCGACTGCTTTGCACTCCTCAGCATGCAGAAATCGAATGACAGCACGCATTTCACACTTGGCGGGAGACTCTATTGTTCGAGGCATGTTTACGTTGGTACCACGCTCCGACAATTAATGTCTCAATCGGAGCGGCGACTGTATAGAGAGGTAGCTGGAAGATGTATCTAAATGTTCCAAATAAAACAGTTTTGATTTTCAGTGTGGTTTTCATTTCATTACCAATCGGACCTTGAGAAAAAAAATAGCCCTCGTATTATGCCACATCTGATAAACTAAAAAGTAGGCGTGTGCAGCTGTACACAACCAAAGCCAAGTGGCTATTTGTTAAGCTTCCATACATCAATGTCACAAGATACTGCTGTTATTAAGTAATGCATTTACACAGAACGGTAACCAAAACATGATTACCGTGTGTTTGCAGGATATGATTCAGTTCGCTTTAATAACACAGTGTCTGTATGCATAGGTAACAAACTGACATGTTCACTGCTTGCATAGCCATTTTAACATCAACAATATCCCGATCATGTGTTACAAGTAGCTGTGCTCTGTGCTGGATGGTATAGGATGAAGATCCGCACTAATCAATATCATCTTGTCAATTAATCCAACTCGCTTATCAGAGCATAGGTTTCAAACTGTAGTGTGCAGACTGAACCTTATATCATGCACTGTTTGAAGGTGGGTTTTGTTTCTTCTTGTTGTGGTTTTCTAACGAAGGGGGATGTAGCCTATTTTGGCCTATTCAGTTATGAGTGTCGGAATTATCCCGAAGGTGCACTTTTGCATGCCTGTAAATCATCAGACATGGACTAGTCTGCCGCAATTACGCACATACAGGGTGTTTTAAAAGATCGTTTAAAACGTTTCAGGGACGATAGAGGAGGTAAAATTAAACACTATTGTTACCTGATACAATTCTGACAGATTCTTCATTTGTCCACTAGGAGATCTGAAAGGTTCCGCAGTCAACATTATTCTGTACTGAAAGTTCTCCTGCAAAGTGGGCTTGCATGTTATTTCCTTTGACTTGTCGTACACCACTTTTATTTAACAGGGTAGCATTACTAGCAACGTGTGTTTATCTAGATACGTGAACAAATGTGTTTGTACTGTACTGTTGTCTTTGCAGTACTATGGTCACCTCGATCTCCTGATATAATTCTACTGGATTTCTTCTTGTGGGGGGAATGAAACAGATAGTGTACGAGACACCTGTAGAAACAGCAGAAGATTTAGCTGGTCGTATTGCTGCAGCTGCAGAAATAATTCAATACACGCCTAACACTTTTGCGCATGTCAGACGGCCATTAGTAAGAAGACGTGCCCTATCTGTGCAGGTACATGGAAGGCACTAAGAATACCGTTTATAACCTAAATGTATTCCATCCATGTGTGTATAGAGGTAAACGACTATTAAACCACAATCTTGTATCAACAATCAAATTTCATCGTTGCACCGAATCTATCAGAATTGTGTCAGATAAAAATAATGTTTCATTTTATTTCCTCTATCATCCCCCATACGTTGTAAACGATCCTTTGAATCACTTTGTACCTAGGTAGCCTATACAACAAAGACCTTAGTCGAATTGGAACAGAAAGCTAATGCCTAACCAACTGTTCCAACCAGAGATTGTAAGTGGTAGGCTATGATTGGGGAGAGAGATTAATACCTCAAATTTCAAAACTGAATAATCACGGTTGCTATTAGTAGAGTGATAACTTGATCGAAAAAAAACCTTTAAACTATTCCTCGTTTCAGATATTTTAACTTAAACAATTTCTTCATGAATGTAATAATAATGCAATTTAATTACAGGACTTTGTCCATTCTAAATACAGATAAGGCGAGTCTCTCGCTTTGCCTTCAGACATAAAATAGGCCTAAGTGGGTGGATGCATATTCATTTGTCTTAACGCCTCGCAGAGACGTGTTGTTCGCCAGGCTGGACTTAAAGCGCCTTTTTTTATGTAGAAGGGGAATAATTTATAATTTTTAAAATCTTTTTTAACTTGAAATTTGAAATGTTATTGAAATCAGAATTTTAGTATTTACATTGCAATATCATTAGCCAGTAGATGAGCAAAGATCATGTTTTAGGGCAGCAAATATCATCTACTAATTAAGGGAGAAACATGGAAATATACAAATATACTAAATAAATAAATACCTAAACTAAAATAAGTTAATAATGTTTACAACAACAACTTTAAAGTAGGAAATTCAAAATTACAAAAGTAGAATTCAATTTTACAAATATGTTTATATTTAAAATAGAAAATGTGGAAGAAATAAGTTTGAAACAATTCAAAGCTTTGATTATTAATATTACATTTTAAAAATATTTTATCTTAAATTGGTTGGCACTATATTTTATGAAATCAGGGTGCTCAGCAATAAGAGTGTTCTAATTACTCTTCGGAGAATTTCTATTAAAAATGATTCAGTATTGCATGTGTAGATATTATGTAAAATTTAAGCAAAATGGTGGCCCCGCGCCATTTTCCAGAAAACCGCGAAAAACAAATTATACTTCATTTCTATTAGCAAGAGAAAGTTGTCAACGTGTATTGCACCACATCCATGGAGAACGGCTAAAACAGTTTTATTTAGATTTTATACTCGATTTGCATAATGCTAAAATGTATTGTATTTTATATAGGCTTAGGTATATTATACTCAGAAGAAAACTTATTTGAAACCCCCATTCTCATTTCATACAAAAATTTAGGTTTTAATTCCTGACTCGTTTATAACGTGACTTTGAATGAAGTAACGGACTGTGCTCAACTGCAGTACAACCGTGTGCTCTTTACATTAAGAGCAGAGGAAATTGTATTTCACATCAGATTGTTCCTATAACATATCGCTATTGTTGTAAAAAGCAGTCCAATCAATGATTATAAATGAGTTCCAACCGATAACTCTCTCTCTCTCTTTCGAATCCTATGCCCTCATGTTGGGACGAAGGGCCTCCAAGTAGAGGTTTCTGTTTATTGCCTGTGAATTTAGACGTGAACACTGTAAACACGATGCGCAGTGGTGACCGCCTGCGTGGTTTCGCGATTAGCGTAGCTGGCCACGGATCCGTAGGGCTGGGTTCGTTTCCCGGTACCTCCTCGGATGTTTCTGAGATAGGGAGGTCTGGAACGGGGTGCACTCAGCCTCGTGATACAAACTGAGGTGCTATTTGATAGAGATGTAGCGGTTCCGGTCACGGAAACCACCATTAACGACCGTGGGTGTCGGCATGCTGACCACATGCCCCAATCCTGCCATCTGCCCATGGCAGATGACGCAGCTGTCGGGTGGTCGGCCAAGTCCCTTCTGGGATGTAGCGCCACACAGTTTAGTTTAGTTTTTAGATAGTCCACCTAATAAACGGAAGACATGGGATAAACAACAGATGAAATTTCACCCAAAGTTGTATCTCCCCTTAATGCTCTAGATTTGTCATGTCATACCATTTTTTTTACTTCATTTGCCCATACTATGGGTAGTATAGGTAGAGGAATTATTGTGTTCGAACCATGAACACTTTGGAGCAAATGACCCAACATTCTTGTGTCCAATATGTGTCAAGAAACAAAATAAACAGAGGGTCTCATATTAGGATACATTTTTCAAACTACGTAAATTTCCCATTTTTTTATTTTTCAAAATTTTCTCTTGAAAACAGGGGTTGTTAACAAAACTTTATTTATGTAGCCTACGTTAAATTGAATAAATGTAGAAGGTTATTTTTGTGTTTTGGAACATTTCTGACTTTTACGTGCTGAGTTATTAATATTTAGAAAAATGGGTCTCAAATTAGGTGCCTTTACCCTATAAGTAAGAATTTCATATACATCCAAATAATGCTGCAGAAACTGTCTCAATCTCATTTCATTCTCCTACACCGAGGTTTGAAAACCATGTAAGAGAAGCAAAACACGTTTCTACACCTGTTGTAAAGACGTACAAGAGAGGAGTGTGCCTTCGTCATCTTTTGTGTGGAAAGAATTCTGCATTGTGGCATTTTTGCTGTTACTTGTCCACGAGAAATTTCCTGGTCTTTCAAGCATGAGACTCTAGGAATCTCGACTTTTCAATAAAGCCAACCTCCGCGTGAAGAATTCCTTCACTTTTGCAGTGCGTTCTCTCTAGGAAGGAAATTTCTTAAGCCCACTGCCTTGGTGCCAAGAACAGGCCGTAATAGTAGTCTCGCGAAGAGAAGACTTGAAAATAGCTAAGAGTTTCCTCAATGAATAGGGAAATCCGATAACATAGATTTATGTAAACTCTTATTTAAATTGTCATAAGGATTTTATGTTCATCATTTTCACTTTGTTTTAAATATTAAATAAACACGCTATTGTCGAAGGGACTTCTCCTACAAATATGGTAATACTGCCAGAAATTTTGATGTTTTAATAATATTACTTTTCTCAACAGGTGTGTGACCTATTCTCAGAAATGGCACTCTGCCAGTGGAGCAGAACTAAGGAACTGGTAAGGTAAGCTTTTCTTAATTCACAAATTTTAAATTATTAGTAGATTTTTAAACATTTTTGAAGTCATTGGTGTATATTTCATGGAGGTATCAACTATGAAAGTCTGTAAAGCGACACTATCACAGAAAATACCATTCCTATAAGACCATTTAAAGTTTATCAGCATCACGTAAATATTACAAACAGTGCATTTAACGGAAGCGATGAGAAGTAAAATCACTAAGAATACAATTTTTAAGTCCCATCTGCGACAAGCTTCCTGGAAACTGGCATAGGTTCATGAAGTGGGTTCATTAAGAAACCTCTCTTTTGTAAATTAAGTACTAGTAAAAACCTTCTTTTGAAACAACTTATATGGCGATTATAACAACAGAAATACGCATTTGTGTAATATGAGTTTTATCGCCGATTCCTTATCATATTTTTCTTCTTGTTCTTCATCGTCTTTGCCGTCATCGTCATCAGAGCTAGAATTCACCTGCATGATGGCGAATTGTATACACATTAGAGTTGCCTTTATTTTCAGACTTAAACATTTTTTGACGCTTACCCCCCAATTTTGTTCGAATGACTCTAAAAAGTTTGACAAAATGTTGTTGTCATTAAAACATTTTAACAGGTAGCCTACCGACTTGAGCGCGAACTCGCATAGAATTGTAAGAAGAGAAAAGACAAGAGAAACAACAATGTGCAACATCTACATCAACTGCCCTACCCTTTTAACCATCTGAAGATTCAAACAATGCATTTTCAAGTTCAGATGAATCAAATGTTGGTGAGTTTGTAGTTCAGACTTCTGAGAGGACAAGAATGCAGAATGCTGCAAGGCGAGGTTCCAAATATTTCATTACTACAAAATTACTGGCTGCTTTGAATAGATGTCAGCGGAATGAAAGAGACTCCCGGCTTGCATCTCCATGCAACAATCGCATGCCCCTTGTGCGCACGAAATGTTGCACAGGTGTGTAAGCGGCTTTATTAATATCTAATTAGCGCCAAATGGAGATATGAATACGTTTCTGAATCTTCTTGAGTAACTTCTTAAATATATATAGAATATTATAATCTCCAAGTTATATTAATTGGTGATATTAACCTTGATATCAACAACAAGTCAAGCATTATGGCCCAGTTTGAAAACATACTGAGGTCAATGATCTGCTATTAAGTTAATAGGTCTCCTACCAGAGGCAACTCATGTTTGAACGATGTTATTACTAACATTTTGAATATTGAAAAGGATTAATAGGTACATGATAATAGTAGTAGTAGGAATAAGACTAATGACTTTTAGATTTGCCTCCACTTTGCATGAAGAACGTAGTTCAAAGTTTTTCACACCATCGAATGTCGTTAAAATTTGTACTGTTTAGAGAACCTCCTCTTTTGGTAATCAGAAAAAGGTAAATTACTCTCGAACTGAATTGTTATTTTATTAGTAGGCCTATACAGGAAATTTAAGTATTTCCCTTCCTCTGATAAAACCGATACTCTTTTACCGTTCAGCTATTATACCACATCTGATATAATTAAATGTAAGTCTATGCAGCTCAACACATCCCAAGTCAAGTGGCTATTGTGTTAAGCTTACAGAAAACAATGTCAAAAGATATTATCGAGGTTAAGATGAAAGAAATCGATAATTATTGATTTGTACGAAAAAGAAGTGAATGATAGTGACATCTGGTGATATCCTGTGTAAGCTCTGAACAGTCTGGCCCATAATTTTTAACCATAACAGACTCGGCCTGTAGAATGAAACTTTACATAGACGGAGAGAGTTCTGTTGAACAATGCTTACAATTCAAAATAGCATAAGATGTATATTACCATAACGGTCAGCAAAAATAATGCCAACAGAACATTCACAACGATCTCTTACAAGCATTAAACTTTTCATCAAATGGACACCCATTTATTACTCCTCCTTATAGTACAGCTTGTGCATTTAGACGTGAGCACTTGCATGCGCCGCAGACATAAGGCGGACGGAAGGGGAGTGTATTGCTAGTATGCATTACGTGATGACTGATTCCACTGCGCATTGTGTTACAGTGCTCACGTCTAAATGCAAGGACAGTAGTTTTAATTTGTTCCAATGCACTTTAATGACAAGAAGGTAAATAAATTTTCCTCAATGTTGATGCTGGTAACTGTAGTCCGTTCCTTCTAAGAACCAAACCTATAATAAAATAAAAGAAAATCAGTAAATCTTGACACTCTAGCACATTACTTACATGGCCTAAGTGTGAATCAGGCATATTGGTTTTTGTTTACTTTAGGGTTGATTCTTAGAATGAACGGACAAAAGCAAACTGGTAACTGGTCCGCATTTCATTAATAGTGAGACCAATATGTTATTAACGCTTTCTAGGAATTATATATTTTCAGAGTATAGAATATATATTATATTAAACATACAGTCATATACAGTGTATGTAAATATCAACCATTTAACCCTTTTAAATATAAGATTATCATAATATCCTTAAATGTAACGGAAATATAACTTAAAATCGCGAAAACATGGACAATATGACAAAAACTACAAAAGTGACCTAAATGCCAAAACATAACATATGAAATACCTTTAAAAGTGATCAGGAACGTTTTGGTTCTTGAATAAATCAAAGTTATGGCTGAAATGTCGAGAATAAAATATGACATGTGATAAACATCCGAGCTCTAATAATAATTATAGTTATAATTATAGTAATTATAATAATAATAATATAACAATATATTTATATATATATAACCGTAGTGGTTGAGCCGCTGAGCTACAAACCGGAAGGAACCCGATGAGGTCGTTGGAGTTTTTCAATTGGCCTAATCCTTCTGGTGGCACTACCCTGGAGTCAACTCAGCCTCTAACAGAAATGAGTACCAGGAGCAATAAAGGCGGCCGGTACGTAAGGCTGACAACCTTACCACTTTCACGTTCCAAATGTCTAAAATCTGGGAGCCTCAACCTCCTAGAACTCTCTGGGCCTCCATGGGCTGTTTATGGAATATTTTACTTTATAATATAATATAATATAATGTAATGTAATAATGTGTATTGTATAAAAATATAAATAATAATTATTATTATAACTATTACTTATTATTATCATTCTTAACGTTATTTTTGTGAACACGCGTGCAATTTCATTGTGATATTAGAGATACAGACGAACTGATAATTGAAATAATAGTACCGATGCAATTGTTCAGCCTAGGTTTGTCGTTCCCCAGTAAAAGCATCTCGGACATGCGCAAGGCGTGTTAGCAATTCTGTAGTGCTGAAATCTCTCCGCTTTGATTATCTCTTGTGGGAATTCAGCAGCGTACCTTGGAGAGACCCGTGTGTAATGACGTTCCCCTGACATCACCCCAATCGAATTTCATTCTCTGAGTTATCTGAGTGAGAAGTTGAGACTCGGGGTCGTGGCAGAACATTGTAGTCCTAGAGGGAAATCCTGAAGATGCCTATAGAAATCTACTACTGTGAATCTTCCTAATAACGGACTCTGATGGGAAAAAGTACATTTGAGCTATTTAAAAGAGTCCGTTATTTACAAATGAGTTTGAGAATTGTTAAAATAATTAACATGCAACAAACATAACTCTTATTAATTCTGAATTAGTAAACCTCAACAACAGCTTCTTATTTCGTAAAAGTTTTCGATATATATATATATATATATGTGTGTGTGTGTATGTGTGTAAATATATATGTATATAGGCCTATATATAAATGTATTAATTTATGTAATTAATACACACAGTCTTACAATCATTACAATTACAAACCCAAATTTATAATTACAGATGTAAAAAAGTTAAAAATAAAAACATAAAAGAAAAACCTATAGGCCTACATACACACACATACACGCACATATATATATATAATATATATATATGTGTGTATATATAAAATGTAATGTGAAATAATTAATAAACCCAATCTTACAATCATTACAAATAGCCTACAAACACAAACTTATAATTACAGATGCAAAACCTTAAAAATAAAAACATAAAAGAAAAACATATACACACACATACACATATATAACATAATATATTGTCCTTCTGTAAGTTTATAGTGTAAAAAGTATCTAATTTTGTTTGTTTTGCAGGATTTATACATTTTAGTTTCGATTTAATCTGAAATTCAGAAATTCGATGCTCTCTTTATCAGTCTTTCGCAGAAAATAATGTTTTAGTTACCTGGCTTGTTCAACAGATTAACCCCAATTAACTCAATACCAGCCTTATGGTTTGTGGCTCAAGTCGGCTCGTGACTCGTTTCTCATGACTGAAACGGAATTCGTCGCTTGTGGCTGGTGACTCGAAGTAGCTTGTTGCTCTCAAAGTTTCAAAAAAATAAAACTGAAACTTTATTCCGGTCTTCTTAGCCGTGGTAGATGAGACCTGTTGCATTGGAGTCATGGTGAAGGAGGCTGTGAGTTTGAGTCCCTTCTCGGCCATGATGTTTGAGTATGTTAGATAGACCTAAGGAAAATAACGGAAAAAATAAACAAAATGACAATTGCCCACAGTCCGACTAAAATTATATGTAAAAAACGTCTCTGATGATGACAGGTGGCTGTTACTCTTCTTATTCTCCATTATTTTTATCAACATTGTTCGTTTAAAGAGAAAGTCGTGCTTTAAAAACAATAAATATTAAACATTTTAACATTGCATACTGTTAAACTAACATTATTTCAGAAGAGCTCACAAAGGCAAATACTGCATTTCTTTTTATTTTAAATGGCAACCAATTTTTGTCTTCATAATACAGAATATAATTATGTACAGTATGAATGTTACTACATAAATTAACGGGAGATAAACAAAAGTGTCAACTATAATTTTTGCTTCTTGTCTGCTGTATAGGAAAGATTACAGAGTTCATTATTGTTAGAGTCCATTATTGCGAATTCCGGTATTCAGAAACAATGTTCCTTTGTATGTACGTATATATATATATATAGGCTATTGTAAATAACTCGTATGCGACTTCTGTTCACTGCAATGTAGCATTAATACCACCTATATAAAAATAATACAATTAATACCACTTATTGGCTCAATTAGTTATTGTTAGTAATAAGTGGTGTTGCAATCTTACAAAATATGAAGACATGTCTTTTTGGATCCTATAGAGGAATTGAAAAAAAAATCGTGAATTTTACAAATTGTACAGGGACAAACACCAATATTGTATGTATCTAGAGAAAATTGTGGCTGTCACCATTTAATGAAATAGTTATAAGTTTTTCGGAATGGCTATAGACTTACAATCCCTTTTAAATGCGTTTATGTGCGTCTTTATTTTTAAAATATGGCAATAATTAGGCCTATGTTCAAAACAAGACATAATTTAATCTAATTTCAGTGAACATGTTGATACTGTTGAATTTACTAATGTTATAACACAATAAGGTTTAGAATAACTAGCATTCGTTAGCTATTGCCCCTATGTTAATTATAAAAATATATGTGAATTTTAATGGTTGAAGAACCAGAAATTGGTTTTATCTTTTTTGATCCTACGTAATCGTTATTTTATTTCTGGAATAGCCTTAATACCTATAGGCCTATATCTTATTCGAGATTAAACACGTAATCTCTCGTGGGATTACCTATGACTATTCCATGAATAAAATGTAACAGATTTTGTAAATAGTAATGATTTTCTTACTTTGATATCAATATTCAGCCCGTTGTGAAATCGTGGCATACTAAATGAACGAACAGTCCATGCATCGATTCAATGAGTTACCAATGCTACCAAAGTGCGTACCACATGTTGGAGAGCGTCAGCATCAGATGCTATAAAAGCACACAAACTGGCTTGCACCGAGTCGAAATTGTGTGTGTTTTTTTCGGACTTCTGTATTATTTCAATTTCCAAACAAGTTATATTGTATAAAATAATGTGTTTTTATTCTGTTCACTGGCAGAATCTGCTATATTAATCACTGCACGTCGATGTCTTATGTGTCCAGTAACGAGTTGACTTTTTTCAGATAAAATTGCATTTTAACGATCCTAAGAAGCATATTGTAAGATAAATGATTTGATTGCTTGATATCCGTGGCATTGCTAAACATTATTGGCCTGTATAGAATACGCGGCGTTTGAATGGAACAGTCAGTATAGAATTCAAGCCGTGATACTTAGGATACCCTTCCAACATCTGTGTGGTGCTCAGAAACATAACAACAAGGCTGTAAACGATCATGCTGCTCTCGTTTCGTTCGATGTACTCTTGAAGGTTAAAACATGTTCTTGCTTCTATTTATGATTCCAATTAATTTTTTAATTTACTTTATCTTATTTTATTTTTCCTTCAGATAATGTCAGTTCTGTTCATGCATAAATTCATTAGTTGCACGTTTCAAAATTCGAACTTTATAATTTTAAGGTTAGCTACTTAGATATGTTTTAATAATATATTTGAAACAATTTTAAAGACAACCCTTTTGTCACGATCAACGACAAATGGAATCCAGCGTAATTGCTGACTCATCCATCCCTGTCCTTATCACTAGGGAGAGAATAATATTATAATAATGTTGAATAATCCCCTCCTCTCGAACATATGCTTGTGTTCCACTAAGTCTTGTGAAATACAGTTAGTACCTATTTTGTTGTTTAGGATTAGCAAAATGAATCTGGTATGCTTTTTATTATTCCTATTAAATTTATTTCTTCTAGCCTATAATTACGGGCACAATATGCAGTATGTAAGTTCGAGTTCTTAACGCCTAAAGAGTATTGTTTGGACAAGAAAAGTCAAGTGTACAAGGTGATTCAGTGCTCAGAATTCTGTAGCCCTACAAAACCCAACACTCATAATAATCAATTTCTCAATGCCCAAAAGTGGTAATATGAACATGCTAAGTGCTTTACTTCATGTCATGAATTAGTGAATCACATTGAGGTAACGAGCAACGACGTAGCTCCTCCTTGCTCGCTCCTCTACTTTATTCCCGCTCGCCTATGTTCCCAGCATTGCAGGCTAATCAAGTGAGTTGCCCATGTGTCCACCGTTGTTTCTTTATGCAGTAATAAAAGCCAGTTTACATCCATCTGCAATTAATGTTATCAGCTAAATTTTGCACGTCTCTAATAGTAATGAAGACCTAGCGATGTGTTAAATTTGAGAGTATATTTCGACACGACACCCCGTACAGTTCCTTTGTGAGTAGATCAGTCAAAGTGTCACAGGCGAACAAGCGAAACCAATATATTCGATACAGGAAGCTGGAGACGTTTCTGTTAGTGAACAAACTAGCAATGACTACAAGTTCTTTTGCACTTGTAAACCACTCATGTAACTTTAATTATCCAATGAACAAAGTCAGCCCATCCTTTTAGCTACCAGCTGTACATAACCGTCATTGAACAACCATAAGAAATTATGATGGATGTAATTTAATACGGCATAATTATAAAGTATTACAATTTTTAACAGCCTTAGTAATCTGATAAATAAGGGATATATTTGTGCGGACGGATTGGTTAATCCATTTGAACATTTCTACTGAAGGTCTTCTAAGAATTCGTAAGTTATTATTCCTATTTCTGTTTTCATAAAATAAGGAAACAGTTCCTAAACTGGAAAAATTAACTTTAAGAAAACTTCGGAATACTTTGTCTCAGAATAATGCCCTGTAGTCTTTCAGTTCAACTGAGATTTCACTCTTTTCATATGTGAAACTCATCACTTGTTTAGAAAAACCGAAGAAAATCTGACGACGTATATTCTCAACCAGAGGCATTCCTTTTTACTCATTTCTCATAAAGAAAACTTCCAAGTATTAATTAGGTTAGAATGTTACGTTGTAAAGCTTCTCCAAATTACAGATTTCATTTAAAAAGGCAGAAGACATTTCAAATGATTGGGAAGATTTAAGTTTAAAAAAGTAATAGGCTTATTCATTTTCGGTAACCTAGCAGCTAATCTTCATCATTAACTGATAACTGTTCTTCTGGTGGCAATGTCTGTGTATTAATTTCGGCAATATATTATTACTCCTCACATTCTCAGTAGTTGTATTCTCCTTTTTCCCTTTTTTCCTCCTTTATAACTACTGTTAAGCGGCACATGCCACCCGAGCCTTACAGTACCTCGACCGGAGGGGGAAGGGTCTTTCTGCGGATCTCATAGGCCTACATACATTTTTGACCAGACAAAGACATGGAGGGCCTCTCCTGATGAGTGATCAGCCCAATACTTGGGCCACCTCCAAGACATATAGGACGATCACACCAGGTACAAACACAATTATTCCGTACAAGGTGAAGAATAGGAATAAGGTTATGATGAAAGCCATACGATATCCGGGGACCAGGAGGACCTAAAGATTCCCGAAATTGGGAAACCCCGGAAATACCCACCTAGGAAAATTGTCCCGATCAGGAATCGAACTCGGGCCCGCTAGGTGGGAGAGTGAACGCATCCCCCCTAACTACGCCACAGCGTTGGACCAGTATTTCTATACCAGAACTTATTTGTATAGCCTAAACACACATACACATACAAACTTCTTTCATTGGCATTTGGACCTTCTGGTTTAAAAAAATGTTATCAGCACACATTTATGCTTAATATGTGAAACCGGTTCTCGTGTGTCACAGCAACTTACTCTGTTTATGAGTATATATATATAATTTTATTTCGTTGAAAGTTTAAATTCGTGACAAGTCTTAAAAACTAATTCAGCGGAATGTAAATCTATATCCTTATATTATATGTAGGCTATATATCAATTCATAAAACTACAGAATTTTGTTTCTGCCGAACCTTGAGCTCAAATTTGCTTGCTAATATCTGTCTATACTGATGCGAATGCTAAAGCGAGCATAGTTTACAGTTTACCTGTTATCGTCAAGTGAAGCGCAATGTAATAGGATCCTAATATTGTTCGTATATGTTTACTGAAGGTCAGGACCATCGCACAGGCTAGCCACGACATCTATGAGCTAGACTGGAATCCTTATAGGATGTGTCTGGGGTGCTGCAGAAATCAAGGCGATTTCGCAGGACGGAAGTTCGCTGAATTCACTATTGATATCTATAGCGCTAGTGCTGTTCCAGGATTTTTTTTTTATTTTATCGTAGAAATTGTTATTTTTTTATTAATAGTTATTCATGAATTAATCTTACTGTTGTCTCTGCCATGTCTTAACACATTTTAACTAAAATGAATAAGAATTATGATGCAAGTAGTATAAACCATTTCAGGAGTGAGTTCTTTCTTGATCGGATACATAACAGACATTTGGACACTTAATTTACACTTTTTTCTCAGATGTATGAGACCAACTTGTTGCATAATTTGCGTTGCATTATCTGAAAATTTATGCAACAGTTTTTGTTGTTCTAGTCTTAAGAAACAAAGAAAGTCTGGAACAGTGTGATTTGTTTTTGTGAGTTGATAGTACAAAAAACCATTTGCTAACCCCATTTGCGCAAAAGCTCGGTTATCACTAGTTGGATCAAGCGACAGGAGAATCTGCTTTACGTCAAGGCTATATTTTAGCGCCGGGCATATTGCATTTAATAAACGGTTCGCTCCTCGCCATATCAACGCTGCCTGACCATAACTTTTTTTACTATGTATTGTAAGTAGTCAAGGTAGCCACATGTTTTGCAGATTGGGGACACGGAGCGATTGTGACGATACTTCTTTTCTTCTGTGGCCACAATATCGTTGATGTACACGTATGCTGCTACTTTCCAAGCTGTGGGTATGTTCGGATTATGGAGGTGGGTCCATATGCGTAACCAACTTTTTAAGGTTACTTTTCCATGATTCGAGGTATTTCATTTGTGTGAGAAAGCATATGTTGATATAGTCTGTACTGCGCTTGTTGCTCTCATTTTCCACTGGATCGAGCTTCTCCACACAGACGTTTATTCATCCCATGACGTTTTGTAAAGACTTTGGTAACCGTCTGATTCCGGGGTTTGTGAAAAGTTGATATGTGTCCAGAAATGTATGTCGTCTGGATCTCCTTTTCCATTTAGCGCAAGCAGTACATTTCTAGTGAAAAGTGCTTTGGAACGCACTTTTTCCTGCACGGCTATTAATTGTAAGCCACCTTTAGTACGTGGCCTATGTAATTGAGTATTCTTAAGTTTATAATAATAACTTTTCCAGATATACCAGTATATTGATCTGTCCATTATTTTTGCTTGTCGACCCAGCATTGGCAAAACTTGCGCCACGTACCATGGTTTGGCTAAACGTTTATATGGCAGATTCGTTGAAATAAATTAAGGTTTCTATTAATCTGATGAAATAAAGTGGCACAATTATTATTATTTTCCCGTTTTCGTTAACCATGTCGTCAAGGACTAACATTCCCAGTATTTTTGCTGTCGTCTGTACTTATACACTCAATACTGTACATTGAGGGGGCCACCTGCCGAGTGGCAGGATTATCGATTTGTTATAGTTAAGTTTTTCATTCGATGTACTGCAGTATATATATATCTAACACAATGCAACGTTTCACGCAAGAAGATGTCGACATCGTCTGCATAAGCACGAACCGTGAATAATGGTGAGGGTGCACATCTTTCCTGTTGTAATGTTTTGTGTAACATCCGAATATATATATATATATATATATATATATATATATATATATATATATATATAAGCAGTCATAAAGTAAAAGAAACAGTGAGCTCTAAGTTTTAAATCAGTTATTGAAATTTCAATAGAACAGCTGGTCTCTATGAATGATAATATAACACGTGGATAAAAATCTTCACATTTTACGCAAAGCGTGATCTTATATCTCTGATTTTATACAGTCTTTTCATGTGATGCATTTACACGTCAGTAGTAGGGCAAAGATTAATGACGAAATACTGTAAACAAATATTTCATACGATTTTGGCTAATGGAAATCGATTTGTGTTAATGCCTTTTCAAATAGAAAGTGAAAAAAAAAAAAAAAAATCAAGATAACTCTTCACCTTCACCTTCAACTTCAACATATAATGATTTCGACCTCCTGCCAAAATTGGAGTCTTTGCATGGGATATAAGTTAATTCCTTATATGTGAGGACACTGCCATAGGAATGTGACGTGAGATCACAAGGGTCTCTCATGGTGAGGGTATTTGGGTGCTTCCACATCGTGTGGTGTTTTTTTTTAAATACCATTTCGAAGGACTGTAGATACCACCGCGATTTATGTGTAATTAAAATAATTAACATATATATAATGAACGATTGGTGTTTTCTTCTTTTATCTTTTTTCTTTCCCGATACACATGTGTGTTCTTCAAAATTAATACATTAACACCATGTATTACATCCTTCCAATTTTATATTTTAAAATTTCTGTCTTGATCCAGCTTTGTCGTGGAAAGAGTAATTGCTATGTCATTTGCGGCCATCTCCATATATCTCCTTTTAAGTTATGTGCAAATGTAACATTCTGTAATCCAAAATCTCAGGTAGGTGTGCTTTGTTTTAATAAAAAAAAGTAAAGGTAATGCTAGGCCTACTCATTTATAAGTTTAATAGTGTACAAAAATAATCATCCCTTGTTTGCTTGTGATACTACACAAATTATAACATTTTCATCATCCACTTCTGAAAATTTCGACAGCGTTGAAAAATTATCTTACATTATTTCGGCCATTCACGGTAATGACATTTAGGATTGTTGAAATATTATTCGTTTATTTGATGAATACATTGATCCTGACTTATGTTTCAGTCAAATTAAATAAATACTTGGAATCCAAAAACCTATTCATTATCCTACATACATATATACTAAAATTAAATATAACATCTGGGCCAAGGAGCAATCTGTTATTTTTACAGTTTTATGATTTTGTGACTCTAGGAGCATGAATATACCTGTTGGAATCCGAAGCTACAGGTGTCACCATATGGTAACTGCGGTTTTGATAGTGAGAAACACCCATATCGACATTTCAACAATAGATCTCTAGACGTCATGGACATTTCCCAGTCTAGTTCATTCACTCAGCTGATATCCCCAGGGAGTCTATTCAGAGTTAGTGCTGCATGGAATGTAATTTAAACAGGGTAAATATGTTTCGTAAGGTAATTCCTAGTAGACAATATTGCTGTTGCTTTTATTCAATCAACCGTATAAATTTCTATAAAACAGGAAACCCTACTATGCATAACATATAGCCTATACTTTATGGGGATGCTCATGTGAAAGTAAACTAAAAGTCAATTATTTACTAACATTTAGTTGATTTTAATACGATTCTATGTTCTTTTTGGCACATACTTTTAACGCATCTGTTAATTATATATAACTAAATAAGTAAATAAGTACCGGTAAGTAAATAAGTAACTGGATAAATAACACATCTGAAACAACTTCCAGAAGGAAAGAAAATTATTTATACCCTCATAAATATGACATATAAAAATAAATTTCCGAAACACTAGTTACCATCTTTCATTGTTTGTTAACTATTCCTAGTTCTTGGAGTACCGGCCGTTATCACAAATTCCAGACGCCGATAAGAAGCGCCTCTGTTTTTCTAATCCGAAAATAACTGTCATCTCTCTCTCTCTAGTCAACATCCGTTGAGCTAGTTGGCAGCAGTTCTCCATTATTCACGCTTCTCTGCTTTTCTTTTCAGTTTGTAGTAGAAATCGCATCTCATGTAGGCCTACATGTCTTGGTCGTCCTCTACGGTTTTTGCCCTCTATGGAGCCCTTGATTATTTACTGTATCAATCCGTCATGTCTAAGTATATAGCCTATTAGATGATCCCGCCTTTTTTTTTTTATTCGTGGCAAAAACATCTCTTCTCTCCTGTTCTTCTAAATACATCTTTCCCCCAACTACGAGTAATTTTCAGTAATCTCCTATAGCACCAAACTTCAAATGCAAGTAGTCTCTTCCTTTCCCTTTCATCTATTGTCCAGGTTTCGCTTTCATATAAAGCGACACTCCAGACGTTGTTACCTCACATTAACACTTATGGCTTTTGCTGTAAACAAGTTATTTTTTCTTATTAAAAGCGTTCTTAGGTTGAGCAATCCTACTTGTTATCACTCTGCAGCTTCTCCCATCACTCGTGATTCTACTTCCTAAGTAGATAAATTCCGGCATCTCTTGTAATGTTTCAGTCCCCAAATTTATCTCTGTACGTTTTATTTTTTGTCTATTACATACCAATGTTTTTTTATTATTTGTCTTTATTTATTTTCATGTTATAATCCTTTTCCGTTATTTTATCCATCCTATTGAGGATAATTTGTAAGTCATCCTCCCTCTCTGCAGTTAATGCTATTTTGCCAGCAAACCTCAACATGACTATTTTATTCCCGTAAATATTTACTCCAACTTCCAGTTCTTCTCTTACGCCATCCACTTTCACTGCCTTTTCGTACATATAGATTGTATAGATAGGGAGATAAGGAACATCCTTGTATGGCCCCTTTTCCAATGTAAGAGCTATCTATCATAGTTCCTATCTTATATAGTTCCTATCTTATATCGTTCCTATAATATAAACCTTATTTTATGCAGGGAATAGAAGGGAATAGAAGGCAATAGGGGTACGCCGTGGTGTAGTGGTTAAGGCACTGCGCTACAAACCGAAAGGTGGCGGGTTCGGTCCCGGATGAGGTCGTTAAATGGCCTAATCCTTCTGGTGGCACTATGGCCCTGGGATCGACTCAGCCTCTAACAGAAATTAGTACCAGGAGTATTCCTGTTGGTAAAATAACGGTCGGTGCGCAGGGCTGTCAACCTTGCCACCTTCATATGCCGTATGTCACAATCTGGGAGCTTTAACCTCCTGGAAACCCTACGGGTCTCCAGGGCCCGTACAGGGATTGGCTTACCTTTTTCTTTTTTTTAATAGAACGCAATAACCGTGATACCGGTTTCAATATAATATCTACCGGGTCATTCCATATTAAATCAACAAACTTTAAGAAAATTTCTTGCCGCACCATTTTTGATTTTGATGAAATTTGGTAGGTGTTGTGTACCAGTCTTCTGAACCCCAAAGCAAATCTTGTTATACCTCTAAAAAATTTTACTCCTGAGATATAGACATTTGTTTGGAACACGAACAAGCAAAAAATGTAATTTCAGACCTATTTTCTGAAACCCGTAGAATTTCTATTTGAATCAGTATGATGATCAAATAGGGCTCATTGGAAAGCTTAAAGAATGAACTTTCATTTGTGCATACTAAATTAGATTTCAGTTAAGTCTAAACAGACGTTTCTAGGGCTCTAATCTTCGTTCGTGAACTGTTGTTTTGCGTAACTTTAGGCATTAAAAAAACAATGAAGGACTTAGAGTAACATGCCAATTTTTTTTCCTGTTACACTTATGTATGAGGAGTATGTGTAGGAAAAAAAACTGAGCTGTTACTGGTGGTCCTTCACCCTGAAAAATGTGCTTAAACTTCGAAAAAAATTTAAATCGGGCTCTTTCTCGGTCCCAAAACGTAATGTGGGACAGGTGATAAAAATCTGAAAATGCCAAGATGAGAAGCCCTTATAGTGTACTTTAAAATAAAAACAAAATCATTTTGTGACCCGAAGGGATAGAGGAGCTACAAGCCTTTGAAATATCAAGAAAACAACACTTGACAGCTACTGAAAATAGGCTAAGCAGATAGGATAATTACCACAAAATTTAATTTAAATTTACATAAAATATAAAACATTTATTTACAAATGAGAAGTTTCCTCAGTCATACAAATTTCTGATTTTTTGTAATTTTTCTAACAATTTTTCACATTTGACTTCTTTTTAAGCTAACATTGACGGCAATTTCAAGTAGGCCTACTGTATTTTCAACTATTGTATTTAGAAACCATTCTTATCCTGGTTTTTTGGATGTAGGTAATGCATTAAACACTAAAAGCTGCCTAAAGCTCTTTAAGGTCACATCAAATTAACCTTTTCTGTATGCTAACCTTTTTCTCCATTAGGTCCTCTAACAGATACACAGTCCCTTTTCCTTGGCATCATTCTGCTGTACTCATCTTTTTCGTAGAAGTCTTGTACAGTTTTGACTGAAACTTCATCAAGTTTATTCCTAGTCCTGTTCTCCTTATTCTGCGGCAAAATCCCGTTCTTTTTCACTAAATTTCTTGACTGGCGGGCTAAGTATTGGCTGACATTAAACTCACTCTGAAATATACTAATACTCCAACTACTCCAGGAGCTAAACTTACAATGTTCTTTAGTAGACTTTCATTTTTTTTTCTTTAAGCTTGAGAATTAGTTGCTTGTACTCATTTGCTAAACTGGCAGGCTGCATGTTCATTGAAAATTCCTCATTATCAGTTGAAATGTTCAAATCAAAAGACTTGCTTAACTTTCCTGTTATAGATATGACTATCTTACTAACTTTATTTGTTAACACTGAGGGTCTAGCTTCAACTGACAGCTTCTGCACCTTAACAGGAGACATAGCCTACCAAGGACTGAACAAGCATCATTAACTGTTTCAACAAGAATGGTTTCACGTTCATAAATGTCTGGGCATTCATCTTCACTGACAGTACCGGTCTCTGTGCCTTGTTTTGGATTTTTAACATTTTGTGCACAATACCTTCCCTGTGATTAATTTCAGCTCAGGACTGCACATGGAAAGTGTCATTGATATTTATCTGAGAGATATTTTTAATAGGTTTTGAGTGAACACTGTAGGGGCCAGAGCAAGGCCATACACAAGTTTTGGAAGTATCTGTCCAAAAATTCAGCCTTGTGAAACATTTTATATCATCGCAACCAGTTCTAATTGAAAATAATGTTTTTTGTTCTTCAGTGAACTCAGAAATAGTATTGAGTACTGAAGACCTAGAGTAAGATAATTTATGAGATACCTCTCCTCTGAAGATGCCAACAGTACAAGAACACTCAATCATAGTAATATACTCGTAACAATTTCAATAGCATGTATTCAGCACAAAATAACAATAGTAATAATTTAAAAAATAAATAAACTAATCAAAAGATAATGAAGCACAAACACAACGTACTTGCTGTGAGTCAGCTCAGTAAGTGAATAGTGGACAGCATTGAACAGAGGGGCTGGATCATAATTATGAAGCTATGCATATTCAAACATGACTTGGTCAGCAACCAGACTCCAATGAACAGTGCGTGTCCATTACTTATCCTATTATAACAGTTAACATATAATTCAATATACTGTATAGAAGAGTAGAGTTTAATGCAGTACCTATACCTAATAAACCAGGATAAGAATGGTTTCTAAATACAGTACTTGAAATTGCCATCAATGTAGCTTAAAAAGAAGTCAAATGTGAAAAATTGTTAGAAAAATTACAAAAAATCAGAAATTTGTATGACTGAGGAAAATTCTCATTTGTAAATAAATGTTTTATATTTTATGTAAATTTAAATTAAATTTTGTGGTAATTATCCTATCTGCTTAGCCTATTTTCAGTAGTGGTCAAGTGTTGTTTTCTTGATATTTCAAAGGCTTGTAGCTCCTCTATCCCTTTGGGTCACAAAATGATTTTGTTTTTATTTTAAAGTACACTAAAAGGGCTTCTCATCTTGGCATTTTCAGATTTTTATCACCTGTCCCACATTACTTTTTGGGACCGAGAAAAAGCCTGATTTATATTTTTTTCGAAGTTTAAGCACATTTTTCAGGGTGAAGGACCACCAGTAACAGATCAGTTTTTTTCCCTACACATACTCCTCATACATAAGTGTAACAGGAAAAAAAATTGGCCTGTTACTCTAAGTCCTTCATTGTTTTTTTAATGCCTAAAGTTACGCAAAACGACAATTCACGAACGAAGATTAGAGCCCTAGAAACGTCTGTTTAGACTTAACTTAAATCTAATTTAGTATGCACAAATGAAAGTTCATTCTTTAAGCTTTCCAATGAGCCCTATTTGATCATCCTACTGATTCAAATAGAAATTCTACGGCTTTCAGAAAATAGGTCTGAAATTACATTTTTTGCTTGTTCGTGTTCCAAACAAATGTCTATATCTCAGGAGTAAAATTTTTTAGAGGTATAACAAGATTTGTTTTGGGGTTCAGAAGACTGGTACACATCACCTACCAAATTTCATCAAAATCAAAAATGGTGCGGCAACGCCCATTTGTTGATTTAATATGGAATGACCCTACCACATTAATTATGTCTTCGTTTGGTATGTCAACTGCCGATACAGTGTGTTTCACGTAAGAGTTGGCTAATCATACGGGTTTCTGCGTTGTGGTGGCCACAGCTCTAACTCCCGAGTGGTGGGTATAATATCTACGAAAATAAAGCCGCTAACGGTTCTCACAATTACAGTTAAAATTCAATGAAAATAACCACGTACCTCATCACAAGAGACGTTGGAAATGTCCTCTTGCATCCATACAATAGGCCTATTGACACCTTTTAGGAAATTTTCTTTCACGCGCGTAAGCTCAGCTTCGGAGATAGAATTAATTTCTCTTGTGGTAATGTCTTTAAGTTCTCCTAACGTAAGGGGTTTGACCTATAACCTTCATTTTTCAAGTTCAAGTTCGGGTGAAATATCTACGGTAACTGAAAGAGAAATTAACTCTATCTCGGGAGATGAACTTATGCGCGTGAAAGAAATTTTCCTAAAAAGGCGTCAGTGTTGTGTGGATGTAAGAGGAGGACATTTCCAACATTTCTTGTGATGAGGTACACAGTTATTTTCATTGTAATTTTAACTGTAATTATGATAACCTGAATCATTACACCATTAGCGGCTTTATTTCCGTATATATATAATCCCATTGCTCGGGAGTTAGAACTGTGGCCGCCGCGACGCAGAAACCCGCATGATTGGCCAATTCGTACGTGAAACACACTGTAGCTAAATTACACCTGACTTAGTCTTTGGACAGGTTTAACAACTGAGTTATCCTCGGGTACTCGCTAAGACACAAGATGTTTGTGAAGTTGTAGTTTTGATGCATTCTAAGCGATAAGAACTTAAAAATCCGAATACTACGTATTTACGAAATTGTTATTCTCTGCACACAAGTTAAGTATGATGTTTACATTTAATTAATATTATTATCGGGTACTTCCGTTATGACATTTCACATTTATCACATAGACCAATTGCTGTATGTAAATTGCAAGTATATAAGAATAATTTTATGTTTCAGTAGGCCTAATACCTAACTTAGGAAAATTTGAATTCATTTTTAAATTTTTATTTTGTGGATTCATTTAATTATATTTAATATTCTACACCATCTAAATTACTATGGTCACAAGTCATATCCTACCGAAGTACAATACAAAAAGCCTACTATGTTTAATCACGCTCATTGGCAATACGATTTTCCACTTTCTGTCATGTAGGAAGCATTGCCATATAAAAGGGCCCTAATTTCCTCAGGAACTAGCTTTTCCCTTGTTTTATCCCGATCGGGACTAAACGGTACTCTCTAAGGTTTCGAATGTTTATACAGGGATTGAAGACACAAGTTTAGAGTGACATGTACCTAGCATGACGTCACTGTGTACGGACAGACCCCGCAGCATTAGCAGTACCCGCCTCGAGTGCAACTACTGCAGAGTACACGAAGATGATAAAAGTAAAGTTTATTTAGATTTATAAACATTGTTAGTCATAATTTATGTGTACAATTAAATAGCAGATAATTTATTTGATCATGCGTTCGTTATAAAAGCAAATTAAAACGTGTTCACTTTTTATCTCCACCTGATTATAATTGAGCACATTCCTGTTGTCTTCGCGTGATACACTTCCCCACCTCACAAGTATAGTGAACCTAACCGTTCCTTGTGTGAACATTCGAAGCTTGGCACTCTCCGATCCATGTGCATTGAGGAAAGCATCCAAGCTGTATCTTTTGCTGTAATTTGCAACTGCACAAAATTATATGCCTTTTTTCTATAGCTGTCAAAGATTATGATTTTGTATATTATATATACACAAAATCAGAATCATATATAATATATGTGTGTGTAATAAAAATAAATTTAAAAAACTTTACGTGATCTATGTTACTACTTAGGAGAAAAAATCCTTCTCATACTGCGATTCCAACCCATAAACTTGAAATTTCTATGAGTCGTATAGGCTACAGTATTGCGAGGTATGCTAATTCGATTTTGTGGCCAAGTTTCCACTGTTATTATTTTGTGTCATATAATATGTAGATTATTGTTCATGAATCCGGTTTCTTATGTTATTGTACAATGTACAGCACCTATCTATAAGATGTAGATATTACGAATTCACAAACCACAGAGAGTATTGATAAATTTTCATATAATGTTCAATAGAAACAATATTCTGTGCATTCATGAATAGACAAATTACATTTTACTGTACAATAACAGTGGAAACCCGGTCACAAGGTCATAATTACTGTTCCTCACAATACTGAGGCCTTTATGACGTAGGCCTGTATGTCTTTCAATAAGATCTACTTTAAAGGCTAATCATAGGAAACAGATTCCGTCTGGCACCATGGGTCGAATTCGGGTTAGCTCAGTTGGTAGAGCATCATGGGAATTTTTCTCCTAAAATATTCACATGTTATGTTCAACAGAAAAAACTCTTTTGTGGATCTATTGTATTTTTATTTATAAGCCTTTACATAACAAGCCATTTTACGTTCACTGCTGTCATCACAATCTATCAAGGATTTCTTAACTGCTTTTAAATTTAAAAATGAATTCAATTTTTCCTAAGTTAGGTATTACTGAAACATAAAATTACACAAGTCAACAAAATTTAAAAAGTTTTTTGTATCCGAAATAAAATGTATCAAATCTTATGTAATTTGGCCTCCTAAATTCGAAAATGGCAGTAAAATTTTTTTATTAGTTCTCGTTTAGAAGATATCGGCTATATAGCCTTCATTGTTGTTCGTGCAAAAAAATATTCGTAGTATTTAATCACATACCTCATAAACGTGGTCTTTTGCCTTCTCTAGTGTACTTTATCTTAGGAGCATCTCTTACTACAGACCAGTAGTAGTCAGCAATCATAGACGTGTTCCATTTCCCCTGATAACATCGTTCTAGAGCAGCTATTTCTTGGTGTAAATGTTCACCATACTCGTCGCTTATGCTCCAAGATTGTCAGAGAAGAAGACCAGGTGAGAGTGAAGGAAATGCAACTTGAGAGACATGTTGTACCCCATTCTATTATAAGCCATCAACATATTGTCCACTAATGTTCTGTAATTAGACGCCCTTTTGTTGCCAAGGAAATTAAGTACAACTCTAGTGAACGCTTCCCATGCAGTTTTCTCCTTGCCTGTTAGAAGTCCATGAAAATGTTCATCATAATTTTCTTATTTGGGGACCTATGAATATTCCCTCTCCGATTTTAGATTCACTTAATCGTGGAAATTTATGAAAGAGATACTGAAATGCTTCTCCATTTTGATTTATACCATTTACAAAGTTTTTCATTAGTCCCAACTTAATGTGCAACGCAGGTAATATTATTTCAGTCTTGTCAACCAGTGGTCTGTAAACAATGTTTTTAATACCTGGTTCTTGTGCTTTGTTGCATAGTGTTTGTCCGTCGCACTACTATCCCATTCACATAAAAAGCAACAATATTTTCGTATAACCCTGTTTCCATTGGTATAGCAAAATTCATATATCGCCCGTTTCCATTTAGCCACTCGCGTAGGTTTGTGGAACAAGTACGACAACAAATATGGGGTGCAAGCGATTTGTCCTGATCACAACCAAAATAGAGATGATAGGCCCTTTTAACAATAGAAGTTAACCGTACCTTTTGCGATTTAAAAGTCACTTCTCCACAGATAAAACAAAAGTTATTTGGATTGTTAACACACTTACGCGGCATTCTGTGCCTTTCATGCCAATTCTATTACAGAAAGGATAATATATACGCATAAATGTTATTTTATAATTATAATTATTATCACTCACAATAACGATTAAATCACTCCCTATTTTAACTATTTCAAAGTACACTGATAGACAGTTTTCTCACTCATAAAGCAAGAACTGAAATGAATTTATAAAGGAATATCAGTTTGAGGGTTGGACTTATATGCTAGAGCCATAAATTCACCCTTAAATTTCCGGTACAGTCTATTTCAAACAAAGTTACTCGGCTAAAATCCTGTTTTTAGTAAAACAACCTGACCTGTGTATTGTAGAAATGAGAACTAACAGACAAAAATGGATGTCATTTTCGTGTTTAGCGACCCCAAATAAGTAATGTATGGTTAATTTTATCTCGAATACATTTTGGCTGTTGACTTGTGTTATTATTAGTCCTATATACTTGCAACTTATATACAGCAATTGGTCTGTGTGATAAATGTGAAATGTCATATCAGAAGTTCCAGAACATAACCCCGACATGTTAATTTCTATATATTTCTTGTTTTCAAGCGTTAATAAAGATTACTTTTATCGAAAATGGATTTCTTTTTCATGCAGGAAAGTACAGGTTTTAAATAGGGGTCTTGTTAATACGTGCGTTGAACCAGAGAAAGTACACATGGCTAGGCTCATTTCTACGTCACTAAACTTTATATGAAATTTTCCATCACTATCCATAAGAGAAAACCAAATAATAAAACGAAATGACCAAGCCACGTGTCTCTTCCTAAATTCTTAAAAGATTTGCGTCAGCTGGCAACTTATAGGCACGCAAGAAGTTGAGAGATCTTCTGGTGAAAAGATGCAGTTTAAGATAGGAAGGACTTTTTCTTCTCTTTGGTCTCCTAGTTTATTTACGTCTATGGTTATAAATCTAAAGAAGATATACATTTTTTTTTCTTTATGCAGTACTGTACAACAAGTTTTAAATACATAAAGTTTAGATAAAAAAGTTTAGATAAAAAAAAGTCACCGCGATATACAGGAATAACTGAAACATTTTGAAGTATTTGTCACTATTCTACACATGTCTCAGCCACTGCAAAATAATTATTGTTCCTGTTTCTGGTGGCAAAACCCACGGGTTCTTTTCAACATAAATTAACCAATTACTTCACAAAGACATATAAAATCAATACTTGTTTCAGGCGATCTCACATTCTCCTAGGCAGAATATAGGTATCTGACTTCTGGAATGTAACATAAACATTATTAATCGCCAAATTTTATAACAAAGCCAACATTATTTACATTTAGTGATACACATAAGCATGAGGCCGAACGAGAGAGCAGGACCTTGTTTAGCCGTGCTGCGCTCTTGTGGTTACATTTTTAACTGCACGCAAAAGGTTCCCATTACTCTTACAATATCAGGTAAAAGTACAGGTTATGTAGCTCGTCGTTATGCAGATTTCTCCAGTCCCTATTTTCATCCTAAGAACTCTGTTTTCTAACACTCTCATATTATGTTCTTCACGAAGAGTAAGGGTCATGTCTCACATACAACCAGCAGGATAATTGTCTTATACATTTTTATTTTTAGATTTCTAGACAGAAGACGAGAACATAAGCTATAAGTTTTTGAACTGCATAAAAAAGGCATTTCCTGATTAAAATTAACTTTGGTTAATTTCGGCTACGTGCTAGGCGAAACTGGACGGGTTTACCACAGCTTCTGTCTTCCATAGGAAAATAAACGTAACTAAACCCGTCTTTTGTAACGAAACCTCCACTAATTGGCCCTGTACTCTCGTCCATGTATTAACAGGATGCCATCCATGCCATGCAGGCAAAATTAACAAAACCATTGGTAACCATTGATAACGCTAGGCTATTAAAGTATGATTAGTAAGACGATACATCCTCCAGTCTCAGTTGCCGTAACTTCTCAACGAAACCAATAAACTCTATCTTCTGAAATGCCTCCACTTCCTCTGGCGTAGGTTTGGATCACTGAATTGATTAAACCCACTTAGGGACATATAATCGATGAAATGACAGGAACCAGCCATGTTTGTGTGCACAGAGTTCACTTTCCTAATTGTATTACCAAAAAAAATGCGCCTGGTTCAAATAATTAAACATGTTGCAGCTCATGTAATTTAGATACCCATGTATCGATCGCCAATCCCCCAGCGACTGAAGCCAGCTAATTGATGACGCTTAGATCAATGCTAATGGCAGAAATTTGATGCTGCTGTTTAGCTCCACTCATACGTACTATCCGCGCATGTTTAAAGAGCTCTGTGTCCCTAGTGAGAAAATCAGAATAAAAGAGGAGTTTTCATTCACCGCACCGGGTATCCACCAGTCTTATATGGCTTTGATGTTAAATGTAATGTCTGTATTCAATCAATAATCATTTTAATGACATTGTTAATCGAATTTATGCTCTGCTTCCAAACTCCCATGACGTTCTCGGGAAAAGCTTTTTTTATGAACTAACACTATATCGGAGACAAGAGTCCGTATATTTAGCCTGCGGTACGTTAAGGTAGAGCCAAAATAAACCTTAAAAAGCGCAAAAGACTTTAAGGCATTTTCATGGGTAAAAAATTGATTTCCCCATCAGAAGCTGAATGTTTGCCAAATCTTAAGTTTCTATCTCATGTGGAAATCTTTGGCAGGGAGTCCTCTGGGAGAGACTTTAAGCTGGGGGCCCGTGTCGTAGATTTACGGCACGTAAAATAACTCTAAGCCTAAATTATACTCTCTGGACAAAACTTCTCATCCTTATCCCTTTCACGTCCAAATAATAACTTAGTTTCCGGAGGAGGGTTCTTGATGGGATGGGCTTACAACCTGTCCCTCTGTCCTCTCTCGGAAAGTAAATATAATAAAAATTAATCCAGGCCCTATGCCCCACCAAAGTGGTTACAAAAAGAATTAATGTCAGCTCATATGAAAATGGATAAACATTAATATGAGTGAGGGAAAACCTTTAAAACTTTATTTTGGGGAGGATGTTAAAAATAAATGTGTCTTAACTTTTAGGAATTTTTTCTTGAGTTGCAGACTAAACGCTATACCAAATTTCAAGTTTCTAGCTCATTTCTATGTGGGTAAACGGATAAATTAGTGGGTGGATGATTTAGACTGTCATAGATGTGATGACGTTACAAACATCTAGTCAGTTTTCCATACTTACAGAGTAAGAATCACTAAATTTTGCCAATGTCCATGCCAAATTGGATGATTCTAGCTACCCTCCATGAGTGTAAAAATTACTTAAAATAAAAATATCTAACTCTATTCAACGTGATAATCGATTGAGATACGACAAAAATTCATATAACTAAACTTGTAGGTATCCCAAAATCCATTACTGCTGGTGCATTCTGTTTTTTGGAAAGACTTACTGTTCGGCGACTGTATGCCTCCATAAAAAGGTCGACACAGAATTTAAAGTTATGTCTGCCATTTTGAATGGACTTTTGGAGATAAAATATCAAACATTTGAACTTTCTTGCAATTTTCCTGTCGATTAAGCTAAAGTATGCCAAATTTCAAGTTTCTAGGTCATCTTAGAAGTTGTTAAACCTTAATGTCGGTGAGTGCGTTAGCCACGGGTTTATAATTATCATAGTGATAGATGTAGGCCTAAGCTCATGTTGTTATCCCATTAAAGGTTTTTCTGAGTAACAACGTAGCAAACATGAATTTAATTGGCACAATAGTATGAAACAATAAAACCTGTAGACATTTTAAGAAAACGACAGTGTTAAAAACACATTTGGCTTATAATTTTTCTAAACCAACGAAAAAGTAATAAAAAACCAATATTGCTGTAATTTCGTTTTTGAAGTTTATACAGTGTAGCCTTTTTCATATTAAAAACTTGATAATAATTTAATTACGAATGATAGTTTCAATATAAACATTATAATATACTTTACTATGTCTCAATATCAGACAAACAAATATGTTTATTCAAGTCAAGTCAGTTTCAACTATCTTTGATTTAAAAAGATGCTAGGCTATTAGGGCAGAGAAAACATACCAATTTGCTTTCAGTATCAGTATTTAAAGAATATAAAAAATGATTGCATTATAAGTAAAATCATAACAGTACTGGTTTAGTAACGTACTGGTTTAGTAACTTAGGCTCCAGGACAAAATATGCAGATTTAATTTTATTTTATTTCAAGATTGATCGATAAACTAGACTTCATAAATATAGATTAACGATTACTGAAGCTGTCCCTGCAGTAGCCGGGACCTAAAGCTTAACGTGAAATTCGAACCACGGTCTACTTCCCGAATTTTTCAGTCAACATGATTTTGTCAGAGGTTAAAGAAGAGATCACCCACACAAATTCTCACAAGAACTAGCATGGCTTAACCTGTACTCAGCTTGGAAGAGATATGACCATTGGTACATAGAAAACGCTAGCTGTAGTGACGTACATAACATCTTTATACAAGTAAATTTGTATAAGTAAATTCTCTTGAATTAACGTGAAGTGTGAACAGAGAGCTCCAAACATCATATGAGAGGTCTATTAGCAAACCTGGCAATCTCCATTTTGATAAAAGATAGAGATGCTAACTTCTATTGAACGTTTAATGCATTTCCTGCTACAGGCCTATATTTAGTGTGTGTTCTATATCTGAGTTCCCCCTTTTGTAGGAAGTCGGATTTGTAACACAAACACTAAAACTGTAATAGGAAATGCATTAAACTTTCATTAGAAGTTAGGATTTCTACCTTTTATCAAAATGGAGATTGCCGGGTTTGCCTCGTATGTGACCTTTTCCTGAGGTACCTCCCGAATATGTCTATTCGGAGATAGTCTGAAGTCGTTGTAGGACGAAGATAAATTGGCAAAGAAGGTGTTAACAGAAAGTTACTGTGTAGCGCAGGCAAAAATTCTTATTACTTTATTTATTGGGGAATTTGAAACAGTAAAGGAATGAGGTAAAAAATCTGTAAGATAGAGAAGCTGCTCTCTCTGATCAGTAAGATGAATTTCTTCCATTACAGTTTTAAAATTCGTAATAAATAAAATAATAAGATATTGCGAATTACGATCTTTACGAAAATATTACGTATGCTGTCAAATAGTGCCTTCCTTTGAATAAACATTATAATTTTCATTTCACATGTGCTTACTTTTTGTTTAGTATTAATTTTGCTATATCATCTCCGGTTTCTGCTGCATACACCAAAATCGGTCTAACTGCTGTTTTATATTTTCTTACTTTACTTTCTACTGCCAAAAATGTGTTACTTAAAAAAAAATTAATATCATCCATGCATCCTGATGTTTTGTTTTGTCTGATCAAATTGCCTCTTCAATTCCGGACATAAATTCTTATTATTTATTATCGCTAATCGCTACCGATTTTCTTAATCCTCTTGGTAGGTTTGTTTTTTAGTGTAATTGGACCAGCGTATAGAGCTTATTCAACGGCATTCTTCCTCCTACCTCTAGAGCGAAACATAAGAACAATACGTAATTTGCTTTTGGTTTTCTTGATAAACTTTTCGAGTTTGGCCTTATGCTTATAAACATAATTCCTATCCAATGCTTATGAACATAGTAAAAACAATATTTCGAATTATACATAGACTCCAGACTAACTTGGCAACTCACCTTAATTTATGTTGAAAACATACTTGTACAAAATTGTAATTAATGAACACATCGGAAAACAATTAGCTTTTTTTGCTCTAAAATTTCTTCGGTTTCTTTTGCAGAGGTTATTCAAACTTTTCTCCAACCAAGTGTTCTTGGCCTGTTTCTTTTTTCCCGGAACCTCTTGTAGCCTATATGAATATTTTATTTTAAACACCTGTTTATTAATGATATCTTGTAGATTTATCCTGTGGGTCGATGGCATTTATGTGTGCATGGATATAACTGATCTAATCACAAGACAGACTTCAAGTCAACCTTAGAAGGTTAAAGATCATATAGACTAGCCCTCCATATGTGATACCTAATCGAGCTATCCGTAATTAGGAGACCATAGCCCTTCATGGGACAAATAAGGCTTATTCATTCATTCATTCATTCATTCATTCATGTCTGTCAATTTAAAGGTATGTAAAAGAACTCCGCCGGAACACGATTCCGGCTCACCGGTGAAGATTACAAGGCGTAGTTGTTGAACTTATTTTTTCTGAATTTAACGTTTTGAAAATAAAACAAATATATATATGCACTTTATTAAGGTATTTTTTAACAAAAAAGTCTCTTATTACTTTATTTTTTGGTGAATTCTTTAAAACATAATTCAGGTAATCGAATCTTTCTATTTTCTTATCTTTATCAGTATTATTTTGATGACATGAAACCCCAGGAATTTCTATTCGTCGCTTGTTATATTATAGCCTATTATTTCCTATTACAATTTTCGATCTAACTTAATACTATTTTGTCTATAAATCCTTAACTTTACTTTTAGCTGTTGGAATTATAAAATTGTATTTCATTGCTATTTTACCTAATCCATATATCATTTAATGCAAATTATTTTCATAATTAGAGATTATAACCTGATCGTCAGCGAACATAAGTGTGACACCAAAATCATATTTATTAAAATTCCTGGAATAAAATTGAATATTATTCATCCATTGTCTAACAATTTCGTCTACGGAAATTTGTTTAAATAGAGGCTACAAACCGCAGCCTTGTCTTACACCTAAATTTAGATGCTGTGTTTTTTGGTTCTTTTTCCATATATTTTGATGATTGTATTCTTACAAATATTTCTTATTATTTCAGTCAAGTGGATTGGAGTGCCTTTTCTGTTCATGATTACTACATATTAATTTTCTATTCAGCATTCAACGACAGCTTGTCATCCTATCAAATGAAAATCATGAAGGATTTCAGTATGATGGTAATTGAGAAATTCGAAGGAAAGAAAGGCAGGACAATGGGGTTCACTCACCATTAGCAGGCAAGACTATAGCAATATTTTGTTTGCACGAACGGCCACTGCTGACATTCTGAATGTATGATTTGTGTTTGTTTGCAAAATACGGATTGCATTAGTTTTTTAATTTATGTTTCCTAACTGTGGCATTACAACATAGAAATTCCATTATTATCCCATGTTTTATTCATGAATTGGTGTAATGAAGTTCTCAAACATAATACGACTATTCTGTTGCTAAAGTATTTTATACATATTGAACGAACTGTTCAGCTTCTGATGTTTTGATTTAATAATAGTTTGTTCGTGGCTTGTTAACTGTAGCTGCAATGTTATATCCACTTGTATTCTAGTTACATTTATATCCACTAAGTGAAAAATCAATCAACACTTTAACAGGCTTAAATCACTTAACTGTCTGTAACAAGTTGTTCATATGAAGATTTAATTTATGAAGAAGGAAATTATAGTGAGTGGTAACAGTTCTGAAAGCAAGTGTTCTTTTAAACACAGTATTTTTTAAACAGAAGTACTAGAGCGTGGGCTACTGTATACCCCCCATCCCCCCCGTGGGATTTTCCGACTCACATATTTTTTTTTTTGGTATTGCCATCTAGTTTCAGGTTTTAGTTGTTTGTCCCTTATCAATTACAGCATTTACCCGGAAACCTCGGAATACTACGGAAATCCGGAGAAAACTAGTTTGTTTTAATTTTTCTTTGTTCTTTGCTCCTAATATGCCCAGGGAATTTCTGAATCACATATTTTTTGTTGGTATTGCCATCTAGATTAAGTTTTTAGTTGTTTGCCCCTTATCAATTACAGCATATCCCCGGAAAACAACGGAAATCCGGAGAAATGACTTTGTTTTAATTTGTCTTTGTTCTTTGCTTCTAATATGCCCAGGGAATTTTTGACTCGCATATTTTTTGTTGGTATTGCCATCTAATTTAAGGTTTCAGTTGTTTGCCTCTTACCAATTACAACATATCCCCGGAAAACCCGGAACACCACGTATATACGGAGAAAATGACACTGTTTTAATTTTTTAATCTTTGTTATTTGCTTCTACGAGGGGATGCTGAAAAGTAATGCCTCCAATTTTTTTTTCGTCTGTTTGCAGTATGGTAGAGGTTTCGCATGTCCTGCATATTACTCGGTTGTCCTTGCCGCTGAGCTGAAGCAAAGTACAACCCTCTGCCGCTAGAGGGCTTCGAGTAGTACCGAGTAACATGGCGGTCTGTAAAGTGACTATGTCGGTGCGTGAGAAACAGCGTGCTGTAATCTAGTTTCTAACCGCAGAAAACACGCCTCCAATTGAAATCCACAGAAGAATGAAAAAACAGTGTGCCAGACCGCACACGAGCGCTGCGACATCTGCAACGATCCGACGCCTTGGATTCACTGTCATTCACTGTCATCGATCATCCTCCATACAGTCCCGACTTGGCTCCATCCGATTTTTATCTCTTTCCAAAGCTTAAAGAACACCTTCGCGGTGTCCACTTTACAACTGATGAAGCGGTGCAAGCGGAGGTGAGGCTGTGGTTCAGACAACAAGGTCCAAACTTCTACAGTGACGGGATCCACAAACGGGTCTCTCGTTGGGAGAAATGTGTGCGTCGCCAGGGTGACTATGTTGAGAAATAAATATGTAGAAATGGAGAATAAAGATGTAGTATTGTAATACAGTTTGGTTTATGTCAAAAGCTTTAAGGTGTTCCCGGAAAAAAAATCGGAGGCATTACTTTTCAGCATCCCCTCGTAATATTCAAAGGGGATTTCTGACTCATATGTTTGTTTTTGTTGGTATTGCCACCTAGATTAAGGTCTCAGTTGTTTGCTCATTATCAATTACAGCATATCCCCGGAAAACTCCGAAAACCACGGAAACCCGGAGAAAATGACTTTGTTTAAATTTTTTTAAATCTTAATTCTTTGCTCCTAGTATTCAAAGGGCATTGGTGACTTATATGGTTTTGTGTTGGTATTGCCATCTAAATTAAAGTTTCAGTTGTTTTCCCCTCATCAATTACAGCATATTCCCAGAAAACTTGGAAAACCACGGAAATCCGGAGAAAATTACTTTGTTTCAATTTTTTTAATCTTAGTTCTTTGCTCCCAGTATTCAAAGGGAATTGGTGACTTATATGTTTTTGTATTGGTATTCCCATCTAGATTAAGGTTTCAGTTGTTTGCCCCTTATTAAAACAGCATATCAACAGAAAACTCGGAAAACCACGTGTAGGCTAGTGTGCCTAACAGAATTTGCAATAGGATTTTCGGAGGACCACTGGATTACAATCCAGAAAATATTCAAATTTAGAATTGCAGGAATGTTGAAGGAAGCAGGAATAATGGAGAGAGAGAATTATTGCTTTATTCTTCTTTTCTTGTAGATTACTGCTTCTCTTCTTACTCTTAGTTGTGATTGGCATTAACCAAAGTTTAATTATAATCTGCTATCATTGCTAAGTAGATTTCAGGAGTGATACAAGGTTCATTTATTATTATAATATAATATGGTTTGTTTTCTACAACAACAATCTAAGTTTCTTTATTTTTTGTTCCGATAGTTACAATTCTTTAGAATGATCGAGCTGTATTGGCTCAAAATACTACTGCAGTATACTCTGTCTGTCAGTAGGAAAAGAGAAGCTGCAATTATTTGCCAAAACATCTTAACTTTGTAAAAGCTGAATTACTTTTGTAAAAAACACTAGTTAGCTAGACCAATCCTTGGTCTTTAAGAAATATTATAGTTTATTCAAACTACTACGGCAGCATATTTGGCTTGCACGTAGAGGAAAAGAGGAGCTGCAAGGATGCCAAAACTCCCTACAATTATACAAGCAGAAATTACTTTAGTTGCAAAACTTGTTAAGCCTTATTTGGCTTTTAGGGTTAATACATGGTTTAATTTGATTTACTTAACTTGTGTTTCGACTACATCTGATGAGAATGTGACTGCATTTAGCCGGACTGTAGTTAAGGGATGTACAGTTATTGAAGCTGAAGTTCTATGTTGCTGTAGATCATCCTGAATGGTGGCCAGTAGCGAGTCCTTCCATGGCTACAAGCTACGCTCCACGAAGTTCCAGGGCTGCTGCAATTCCAGTCTCCAAACTGGCTATGCGTTGAATATCTGCGTTGTTTCCATGCTGTAGTCTCGTAGGTGCTGTGGTGTAACTGTACTACTAATATGCAGACTTGTGGTCTGTTGCTAAATTGGGGCTGTGCCCTTACGAAGCGACGATCGGTGAGGGAATGAGAAAAGTCTAACGGCCAAAATGCGTTCACATAATCATCTTACAAAGAGTCAGGTTCTAGAATCTCATGGAAGGCTCTTCTTGAAGTTTCGAGTAGCTTCCATCCAGAATAAGAGTATTCTTAAAGCTAATAACATGCTGTAATTATTCTGTAACATAAAGAATCTGCATGTGAACATTTACACTCTAATTGTAATGTATAATTACACAGAAATTTGATAATTTTAATGCGGTAAACAATCGATCTGTTCATAAAGCTGCTCCTACAACCAAGTACAATGATCGATAGGACGCTTCTAAGTGAGCTAATGTATTCTGTCTGTAGCGCCAAGTAAATGTTAATGAGCTGTCACTCGACTTATCGATATTAGTTCGATGTCGGCAATGCAGCTTTCTATTGCTAATTAACATTAATTACTGTATTTACTGCTAATAGCCAATAATAACTGGAATAAATATGTAGAATTATTCCTCAGATAATAATATTATGGCCCATAATAAATATTTGTTTTATCTGAATGTAGATAAATGAATATAAGTGTGCTAAGAATTCTGTTTGCTAGTAACTGGCATCAGTGCCATCTAGTGACTTGTGTTAATACTTCATTACTAATATTTGCTATAAAAGTATAGTAAATAGGTTCTAAGCTCTACGAGCTTACACCACGGAAATCCGGAGAAAATTACTTTGTTTTAATTTAATTTTTTAAATCTTAGTTCTTTGCTCCTAATATTCAAAGGGAATTGGTGGCTCATATGTTTTTGTAATGGTATTGCCATCTAGATTAAGGTTTCAGTTGTTTGCCCCCTTATCAATTACAGCATATCCCCGGAAAACTCCGAAAACCACGGAAATCCGCAGAAAATGAGTTCGTTTTAATTTATTAAAAATCTTTGATCCTAATATTCCCAGGGAATTTCTGAATTACATATTTTTTGTTGGCATTGTCATATAGATTAAGGTTTCAGTTTTTTGCCCGTTATCAATTACAACATATCCCCGGAAAACCCGTAAAACCATGGAAATCCACGGAATTTCAAGAACTCGGAACTTGTGATCTACAGTCACTGAAACCGTTATTGCGAAATATTTCTGCTTCAGGTGTGTCCTTTGCAGGTTCAAAAGGGTGAGTATGTGGACTACGAGATATCTGCCATAATTGTGATGGTCACATGCAAAGAAAATGGGAATCATATCTTCTAAACATGCCAAGTGTAAGTCAAAGTTGTTTTCTTTAGTTGCTCGCTGAAATCTCAAAATCAAAGACACTTTGTCCATATTACCAATCCAAAATTGTGCTGTTTACCCAATGTCCCTTATATAACTTCAGTCAAGAAAGTTTGATAGTGACTGTGGAAGGTTTAGCAAGATAAATTATCATTCACAGATTTCAAATTAGAATATGAAGGATGTGCTGCCAGGGTTTCAATCGCTTTCATCCCTTCAGCAACAGGATTTTTTCTAGTATTCTTTGTCATGCTGTAATTGGTAAGGGGAAAACTTTAACCTTAAACTATATGGCATTAGCAAAAAAGTATGTGATTCAGAAATTCCCTGGGAATATTAGTATCAAAGATAGATATACAAGCATTCATGAGCCACAGATTATTGTCTCTGTTGGACACTACATGAGAATATTATAGGAGAAAAATTCCTCCGGCACCGGGACTTGAACCCAGGACCTTTGGCTATTCGCGCCAATGCTCTACCAACTGAGCTAAGCCGGAGCTCAATTCACAGCGCCAGATGGAACTTCTCTCCTATAACAGAATGCCCTAATGGTCCACCTCACAGACAGACAAGTCATGTCATATGCAGTACTGTGAGGCACACTAAGTAGTGATTTTTGTGACCGGGCTCCCACTGTTATTGTACAGTTAACATTCAAGATAGATATACAAGCATTCATGAGCCACAGATTATTGTCTCTGTTGGTAGAGCATTGGCGCGAATAGCCAAAGGTCCTGGGTTCAAGTCCCGGTGCCGGAGGAATTTTTCTCCTATAATATTCTCATGTAGTGTCCAACAGAGACAATAATCTGTGGCTCATGAATGCTTGTATATCTATCTTGAATGTTAACTGTACAATAACAGTGGGAGCCCGGTCACAAAAATCACTACTTAGTGTGCCTCACAGTACTGCATATGACATGACTTGTCTGTCTGTGAGGTGGACCATTAGGGCAATCAGTTATAGGAGAGAAGTTCCATCTGGCGCTGTGAATTGAGCTCCGGCTTAGCTCAGTTGGTAGAGCATTGGCGCGAATAGCCAAAGGTCCTGGGTTCAAGTCCCGGTGCCGGAGGAATTTTTCTCCTATAATATTCTCATAGTATCAAAGAACAAAGATTTTTACAAAATTAAAAAGCAAACTCATTTTCTCCGGATTTTCGTGGTTCTCGGAGATTTCCGGAGATATGCTGTAATTGATAAGGGGAAAACAACTGATCCCTTAATCTAGATATCGTTACCAACACAAAAGCATATGAGTCACAAATTCCCTTTCAATATTAGGAGTAAAGTACTAAGATTAAAAAAAAAAAATTAAAACAAAGTCATTTTCTCCGGATTTCCGTGGTTTTCATGGTTTACGTGGATTTGCTGTAATTGATAACGGGCAAACAACTGAAACCTTAAACTAGATGGCAATACCAACAAATAATATATGAGTCAGAAATTCCCTGGGAATATTAGGAGCAAAGAACAAAGATTTTAAAGAAATTTTCAAAAAGTCAATTTCTCCGGATTTCCGTGGTTTTCGGAGTTTTCTGGAGATATGCTATAATTCATAAGGGGCAAACGACTGAAACCATAATCTAGATCGTAATGCCAACAAAAAAAACATATGAGTCAGAAATTATTTTCGAATAATAGGAGCAAAGAAGAAAGTTTTAAAAAGAAAACATAGTAATTTTCTCCGTATATACGTGGTTTTTCCGGTTTTCCGGGGATATGCTGTAATTGGTAAGGGGCAAACAACTGAAACCTTAATCTAAATGGCAATACCAACACAAAAACATATGATTCACCAATTCCCTTTGAATACCAGGAGCAAAGAACAAAGATTCTCAAAAATTTAAACGAAGTCAATTTTTTCGGATTTCCGTGGTTTTCGGAGTTTTCCGGGGATATGCTGTAATTGATAAGGGGCAAACAAGTGAAATCTTAAACTAGACGACAATACCAACAAAAAAATATGTGTGTCAGAAAATCCCTTTGAATATTAGGAGCAAAGAACAAAGATTTAAAAAATAAAACATAGTCATTTTCTCCGTATATACGTGGTTTTCCGGGTTTTCCGGGGATATGTTGTAATTTGTAAGGGGCAAACAACTGAAACCTTAAACTAGATGGCAATACGAACAAAAATGTGTAAGTCAGAAATTCCCTGGGAATATTAGGGGCAAAGAATATTAAAAAATTAAAACAAACTTTCTTCTCCGGATTTCCGTGGTTTTCCGTGGTTTCCGGGTAAATGCTGTAATTGATAAGGGGCAAACAACTAAAATCTTAAACTAGACGACAATACCAACAAAAAAATATGTGTGTCAGAAAATCCTACGAGTGGGGGGAGGGTTTGCTATTGGTAGCCCACATACTGACACACATATTGGCCTACATTCTATAGGTCGGCCCTGACACTGAAAGAAACGTAGGATATGGCTACCTGTTCACTCAATTCCACTCCATCCTCTTTTTTCTCTCTCGTAATACCCAGCTTTGTTTCATTTTATCCTCGCGAGAGGCTAGTGGACTGGGTAGGCAAGACCTAGAATGATAAGTGACCTAAATAGTCATTTACTGACACGTCTGATATAGATATTTACAACTTTTAAGCATTGGATATTAAACCTAGCAGGAAAAGAATACATCTAGAAGACTGTAACGAGTTCAATGAAGTCGTAGAATGAAAGTTATATAGTTACTTTTAATCGATCATGCAATAATACGCTTATTATATGATACATTATGATACTGGATTTCATTATAACGCTGTGTTAACTATTGATTAATATCGTACTCGGAACAATCTTCAAGCCTTAAAAGTAACAATTCATATTACACAATAAACTACCTGTATTTAAAATAAAATCAATTCTGTCCATGTAATTTTAGTATTATACTAAATTGAGTTCACTTTTGTGTTTTTAATGTGCGTTGCTTTGAGGTTAAAACGCCAAGAGAAACCCTGAGCTCCCTCCACGCCATTAGCAACCATCAATCGCAAAAAAGAGAACTTACTAACAGATGGTCGCCGGGACAGAAAGAGTAGTTAATTACATTTACACGATAGTCTAAAAAGCTCAAAACTTAGACATTTAATTATGGTCGAACAAAAAGAGTCGCATGCCATTTGCCTATATTGGTAATGAACACACTCTCGATTCACATAAACACATACTGGTCGTAATAAATGCCATTATAGGTTTATTGCAAAATGAGAATATTATAGGAGAGAAATTCCTCCGACACTGGGGCTTGAACCCAGGACCTTTGGCTATTCGCGCCAATGCTCTACCAACTGAGCTAAGCCGGAGTTCAATTCACAGCGCCAGATGGAACCTCTCTCCTATGACTACTTAGTGTGCCTCACAGTACTGCATATGACATAACTTGTCTGTCTGTGAGGTAGACCATTAGGGCAATCAGTCATAGGAGAGAGGTTCCATCTGGCGCTGTGAATTGAACTCCGGCTTAGCTCAGTTGGTAGAGCATTGGCGCGAATAGCCAAAGGTCCTGGGTTCAAGTCCCAGTGTCGGAGGAATTTTTCTCCTATAATATTCTCATGTAATGTCCAACAGAGACAATAATCTGTGGTTCATGAATGCTTGTATATCTATCTTATTGCAAAATGCACTATTTAATGCTAGATGTGAGATGAAACAAGATATAAAAAATTGATGTAATTCATTACTTTTTCTGTCTGATGCATTATCTATCTGTGACAGATTCATGACTGACCTGGGGCATCCATCATTTGAAAATTTTCACGAATGACGTTTGACCAAGTGTAATCATTTTTTCATGATTTTCTCTATCTTTCCTTCATATCTTCTCCTTATATATATATATATATATATATATATATATATATATATATATTTATTTATTTAATTTTATTTATTTATTTCCAACAATCTGTCGGTTTATGTTTTCACTGTACATTTTTTTTTACGAACTCACTGATCTGAGTTACTTGTTATTTATAGGCAATTGTTCAAGCATCGTCCTGAGACTGTATTTTCTTATTGTTTTATCGAATATTTCCGCATGAATTAAATCCCATTGTTTATTGCGTTTTACGTAAATTGTGTTTACTAAGTAGAAGAGAGTAGTTACATTGTTGTTGGGAAACGAAGTGATATGGAAACGAGGTCTTATAAAACATGTGGTTCTGAAGAAGTAAGTTGGTAAAAATGTCCACTTTCTCATTTATGAGTTACTTGTTTCTTCCTTATGATCAAAATAACAATTAAAAGTAATCAAGCCTCGTGTCAGAGACGGTAACACCGTGGTTTTACATATAGGAATATATAGAATAAATTTATCATATGTACGGCCTATCTGTATATTATACATGCATTTATTAAGTGCCAGAATAGTACTTTCTGAGATTATATGGTGAATGGAAAAATGTCTGTCCAGCTGTCTGTCTGTCTATCCGTGTGTCTGTACACGTGATAACTCAAATACGTTTTATCGGATTTTTATGAAACTTGGTATACGCATTTGTAATGTCCGTGGAAAGAAGTCGGTTGATATTGAACGAAATAGGTTAACCGGTACCGGAGTAACGCCCAATTTTGTGCCTATTTTTTGGTAATATATTAGAAAGAATTTATCAAATGCAAGCCAGTTCTCAGGACAACAAATTGTTTTACTGTGTTCATATACACCTTTGGAATTTGCAATACAGATAGGTTTGAAAAATAACACTAACCACTGAACGAGATGGGCGAGATGGTAACGTCTTGGACTCGCATTCGGGAGGTTCCAGGTTCAAATCCCGTGGCCGGACAAATTGTCATGGGTTTTTTCATGGTTTCTCCAAGGAAAATACCGAATTGGGTGTTTACATACCATTAGTCATCCTCACCATTTCGTCTTGTATCACATCCATTTAAATTAATATCAGTTGAAATTTACTAATTTACTCCATAAAAATAGACTATTAATAGAAACCATTGTCATTCAATAGTCCCATGGCCTACCCTACTGTACTGTATAGACACACATCGTGAACTCCTGATATGGCCTCACAGGTAAAAAAGTATAAAAACAGCTGAATTAAAAAAAAAAAAACTACCCACATATTCCTTCATATATGCTAACCAAAATTTAGACCTATGTTCTTCCATAAAGCCCTGCTTAATGACTGGATCTGGAGCTTAACTCAGAAATCGATTTAAAAGAATATTCATAATTGGAATTATCACTGATTAAACGAAAGCACTCTGGAACTTTCTTACATCAGTTTATCTTTTTTTTAACAAAAATGTAGAAATGTAGTAGTGTGATCGAAGCTTTATATTGAAAGTATCCATTTTATTATTTTTCCTTATTATTCGTACTCTTGTCGCGTAAATTTTTAGTATTATTTTGTATTGTTCTTGCTATACTGGTATATGAAACATACGAGTATGTAATTTATCTGTTGTAAATGCATATTTTTATCGATGCTTTTCCAGATTGAAGATTTTGTTTTACTCTATAGAATTTAGTTCATTGTTTTCGCAGTGTCTGAAATATAAATAATATATTAACTTGTACTGTCAAGAGTTATGTAAAAAGCCATAATGACCGATAAATTTTATGTGGGAAAAGTGTTATAGTGTAGGCTAAAGCTCTATGTTGAGCATCTTATACTCTCTATTAAATATTTACAAATGTCTAGAATATTGTTTAGTACAGTATTGTTATACTCAATGTTAGAAGTCTTATACCTATATTTACATCGTATACTTGGATACAGTCTAGGGTAAAATTAATAAATTGATGTATAACGTAAAAGCTAGTTTACGTAAAAGCTATCTACAGAGTGTCTCAAAAAATGTAAAATGTAAAATGAGTATAAAAACATTATTTATGAACATAGAGACAAGTTTAAAGGCTTGAATTACAGAAGAAACATAAAATTAAAGTATCATGTTCGCAAATGTTCAAATTGATGACCATCGTTGGCCATACAAAGCTGATAACGCAAACGTCACGACACAGTTCATTTGGAATTTGGCGACATTGTCTTTCAATTTCCACTTTCAATGCATCAATTGTTCTTGGTTTTGTGCGATAAACTCTGTTCTTGAGGTATCCCCATAAAAAGAAGTCCATTGGCGTGAGGTCTGGGGAACGCGCAGGGTATTCAATGCCACCCCTTCGTCCAATCCATGTGTTTGGATATGCTGCATGGAGGTGAGCTCTTACATCTCGATGGTAGTGTAATCTTTAATCTGTACATTTGTAATTCAAGCCTTTAAACTTGTCTCTATGTTCATTAATAATGTTTTTATACTCATTCAAAGTGTTGGTACATTTTTGAGATACCCTGTATAAAAGTACGTATTAGTACGTCCAAGTGCAAGCAGAGCAGATCCTAGCCGCTGTTTGTTATGTTGGTATCATTTCAACGATACGATTTTAACGGTTGACATGTGAATAGCAGGATAGAACGAGGACTGTAGATGACAAAACTGTTCGAAATGCAAATCTTTCACATCTCATGAACGGCCGATCTCCTTACCCACCATGGAAAAAACATGTTGCCTTAGATTCGTGATGAAGTAGGCTGCGGGTTTGTGCCCAGCCTCGACCATATGAATTTGTGTGTGGTGGGAAAAACAAAAACCATGTAAACAATATAGTAAAGATAACAATATTTTTCAAAATAGACTCCTCTGAATATAAACATATACGTGAGCAATAGGTAATAAAATCAGGTAAACTGATATAACAAAGTGCCAGAATGCTTTTTAATCAGTGAAAATTGCAATTATGATAGCCCCATACAGAAAATAAGTTATTTTTGTAATAGATCTCAGAGTTAAATCCAGATCGAGACATTAAGCAAGGCTTACGGAAGAACTGAGGTCTAAAGTTTGATTCTTAACCTTAATTCATACTGGTATACACTGATAAAATATGTCAACGTTTTACAAAATGCACTGACAATAATATAACGATGTAATAGGCGTACGATTCGCTGGCATGTTTGTTTCAAATTTAAAGCAGCCGTATAGGTTATGAATGAATTAAAGTCAATCTGAAATCAATCTGCCAGGAATTACATTAGGTATATTGCTCCACAGGAGCGAATAAGAAAAATACTCACATTAAAACATAATGCAGATATCGGTAGCCATACATATCGATAGAAGCACAATATTATATCAATATTCAACGGCCAGTTGTGTTTTAAATCTTTTATTTACAACTAGCTTAAAAGGTTCGGCATCGCTCGGGTTTTGTATTTTGTAAATGCGAAAATAACTTATGAAGGACTTTCGATTTTCAAACTCGAGGTCTTTAAGGTCTTTATATAGGTATTTAGAATTTGAAATGGGGAAGAACGACTTATCACACACAAACTATTTCCTCAGAAAACGCTAGATAAGCTACAGCTTATTATAGCTTATAGCAGATCCCCGCGGCTTCGCCCACAATAATTAATAGGAAGATTATAAATTAAGAGCAAAATAATTAAACTATTATATTTACTAACACTTTGCACACGAAACATTCATAGGTCTAAATTAAACGATTGATAGGCCTAATTAATGAAACAACTGTAAATCCGGCTTTGAAGTGAATTCCACGATTAGAAAGCGCAGCATGGGAAAAATAACCTCAGATTCGAGTTCCCTGGCCTAAAAAAAAACCTGCATAATGTTTGTCCATTTAGGGCTATATTCACTATTCTTCTTCCCTCTAGGGTGAAAATTTCATCTGTCTGCGTGCCTTGACATTATAAACAAATGATTCGGCCATGGTGGGCTTACAAAATTTGAACGATCGCGATGCTTTTATTTCCAAGGTATGACGAAAGTAGGCAAAGTCATCTGCAATTGATTTTACAACTGAAAACTGATGTTTCGAAAGCCCAAGAAATGTACGTCTCAATCCCGTTTTCACTCATAACTCGCGAACGAAAGCTAAAATTAAAAATGTAGCATGCCTTTGCGGGAATGTATTCAACAACTTCCCAAAGTTTCATGGTGATCGGATGAATGGCATAGTAATGCATAAAGGACAGACACACATACATTCATTTTTATGTAGGCTATATAGAAGATCTATATAGATTACCCGTCGAGCGTTGCTGCAATCTCAGAAGATTATGAGAATTGAAATCGATTAAACTCACGATGAAAAAATGTGTGTAAATGTATTTGACAGACAGACATATATTCGTTTTTATTTATATAGATGAAGAATGGAATAAGCCTACTGAGGCCATAGTGTCTATATTCATTTGTCCAGACTTATAATTCCGTTACATTTCAGGCAGATTTAATGACCCTACATAAGAGATTTTACTTATGATTACATATAGAAATGTTGTAGCCTGGACCCCGAACTAAGCAACTTCCCCGGAATTTGATGTAAACCATCTTTCATAAGAAGCATATTCCACGTTAAATAAATATTTAATATTACCTTATCATCACCTTATCATTAACTTCTCTGGCGTTTATAATAACATGAGATATTCTTTGCCTTCCAAAGCGATCGCGATGCTATTGTTTCCAAAGTATGACAAAAATAGACAAAGCCTTCTGCAATTGATTTGACAACTGAAATGAATAACTGATGCTTCGAAAGCGTAAGAAATGCACGTTTTCTTGCCGTTTTTCACTCATAACTCGCGAACGAAGGCTAAAATTAAAAATGTAGTGTGACAGAAACCTTCCCGGGAATGTACCCAACAACTTCCCAAAGTTTCATGGCGATCGGATGAATGGTGTAGTAATGCATAAAGGACACACACACACACACACACATACATTCATTTTTATATATATATAGATGACATCGTCTTGAAGAAGTGAATCAATCAAAGCGGGCTAACAATAACAATATAAATAAACGATTGGCAATTTGTTACGTTAAGTTTATTGTGGGTCATGCAATAATATTGTAGGGTCTTATATCCATTACAAAATTAATACTTGCATTAAAATAAATAAACTTTTCGTTCGAGGCTTTGTTGTTATTAACCTTGACAGGTTCACCTTCAAATATTGGGTACTTTCATAAACCAAACACAAAGCTTTCCAGATATAAAGCTGCACCAAGAAGGAAAAGGGGCGTTACCAAGAATTCCTTTAAAATGGCACTTCCAGTTGAAGTTCAGAGTTCAAACTTCAGAATCTTAATCTTAATATGTCAGTGCACAAGAATCAGCAAAAAATGAATGTTGATAATTTCAAACCTGATCGAGGTACTCGTCCCTTAAATTGGAAATGAAAGCATGCTCTTTAATAAGTAATTTGGCCTATTATTTCTATTTACAGAATTGTTTACATTAGGACATTAGTTACGGGAGCTCGACCGCTGATTGGTTGGGCCGCGAGCCAATCAAAATGCTTCGAATTGTCGGAGAACGAAGATTATATTATAATAGATGTGACTGTTAATTAATCTTTATTTCGGTACCGGTCAACCGATTTGGTCAGGTAAGCCTTTTGACCTATTTATATTCTAAATGGTAAGTCTTAAAGTTAATGTTTATCACTAAACCGTTTCATATAAATGTGTGTTAAAACAATTATTGGGTTAACAAAATGTAGGCTAGAGTCATGTAAACCGGACCCCTTCAGTTCTCTAATCCGGACCCCTTCAGTTCTCTAAACCGGACCCCCTTTTTAAATGTTTAAAGTCTGCCTGCATTTGTACACAATTTTATCCTCTTGGAATTCCAAAAGGATAATGGGGAATTTGATCAAAGAAAGTGGAGTACATCTGAAATGAATTTAGCTATTGACGCAGTTTGGAAAAAAAGAGATGGTTTGGAATATCGCCAATAAACAGTTTAATGTTTCGAAAACAACACTTATGAGATTCAAATGTGGTAGAGAGGGGTCCAACTAGGAAGATGTCCATCACCCGTGAGGGGGAGAGTGAACGGAAGGGAAGTCTACCATTGCATTGTATTGCACGGTACATGGGCGTACAGTGAAATTTTGTTCGGGAGGGGTTTAATGTAAAGTCATCTCAGCAGTGAATTATTACTTTTTTAAATTACTAAACAGTTGCATTGTGATAATTAATACACTTTAATAAATTAATATGCAGCTCTGTCTTTGAAACTGTTTTTCTTGAGATTTTTATTCATTTATCGTTTAAACTAATGTCTATAAATAAAAACTTTCTTTTGAAAAATTATCATAATAGCCTACTGTATAGTGCATAGGGCACGTTTTTAAAGTCATCTAAATCCACCGGTGGAAAAGCTCGATTAATGCCGATCACTTCACGATAATTTTGTGATGAGCTCGTGATTACTGTTGGCTTTACAAACAGGTTGATGCATTTCGGAGGGAGGGATTTTTGTTTACTAATAATACATCACTGTTATTAAGCTGAAAAACTATCCACACCACGAGGTTTTGAAATTTGAATCTTAAATAAATTACTATAAATCTTAAATAATGCTTTGATATTTACGAAATTGTAAAATATGTAACAACCGAATCAGAGTTTTTTTTAAATTTCATTCCATGATTTATAATCTTCAAAAGATTACAGATATTTCGGGAGGGGTTTCAACCCCCTGAACCCCCCTTACCGTACGCCCATGGCACGGTAGTCTACCAAGAGCAGGATAGTAAATTTTCGGACGATTCTAAAGGGGAACTTTGGGTCATGTACTTTATGTGCTCGCTGTGGGCTCTTGTGGATCGCGTTGGGGCTGCGATTTTTGTCTCGAAACGATTTAATTTTGATACACCTTCTGTATATTTTTGAATAATTTCTGTACCTTGAAAAAAACTATAACATGTAGTTGTTATGTTACACTTATACTTTGAAATAAATCTAGTTTCTTTTCATTATTTAATACCTTTGTCTAACATTGTCGATTCTTTTTACGTGGGGTCCTATTTCGGCAACTATTATTGAAATCGGTAAAGTTTTAGTGTAAATAAAAAACAAAATAGGGGTCCGGTTTTGGGCACTTTCCTCTAGTATTAAACATCATAAATTAAAAGAGGCTATAATCCCGCTCACAAAAAATAAAAAGTTTATCTATGGTTACAGTCTCGGTATTAGTTGACAAATAGTCGACCGTCACAATTCACCGCAGCTTATTTACTGTCCTTCAATTTGCCAGTCTTTATTTCGAAAAAACTTATAATTTACTGAATTAATTAGTGAATTAAAGTTTGTCTTTTCCTGTATTGGTTTTACTTTATTATGACAGCATAAAACAAACTTCTCTCTTTGTAATGAATTGAAAATTACCGTATTTGAAATTTTCGTCTTATTTTTCGTGTTTTTCTAAGTTATCATTCTCTTTAATGTTGAATTTGCATTCAGTTTAAACTGCTTGCTTTGGATCATCCTTGATAATAATTTGGAACAACTATCGTAATTGTTTCGGCACCTACCAAACATCATGAATAATTAAATTCACAAAGTCAGCACATGAATTCTCCAGTTTGCATTTATTCATGGCTCTGCATCGCGGAGAAGACAGGAGTGATAAAATTGTTTGCAGCAGTTTCCAGTCTGTTGAACGTTGACTGTAAATTCAAAGAGCTATATGATCAATTTGTAAGTTCATGCATTTGAATGATGCTGGCGTGGCTTTCAGAATGAAGTTTGAGATAAGTTTTGGCATTAAAAATTCATAGCATAAATCTCAAAGGAGGAAAATATTACGTTATTTAAGAAGAAAAATAGAATTCTTATAAACACGAGTCTAAAGACTGAATTCGGAATATAATGTCTAGTCTTGGAACGCAATAATTTTTGAGTGTTATGACTTATCAATAAAAACACCGAAGTTTAGAGAAATGCTGGGACTTCCTGTTATTAAGTTAAGAAGTGTTCTGGCGATTTTCTCTTGTTGTAGAAGCTAACAATGAAACTTAAATTCTTAGAGCAAACTAAATTTAAATTTTCGAGGTATGAACGTACTGAAAACAGCTGGTCCTAATTAAATACATTAAGGCCATTTTTATAATAAATCAGACTAATTATTATACCTCTTCCTATTTTTATGCAACATCAAAAAATCTTTCCACAAACATTATTGTTACATCCTAATTTGACCAACTAATTTGCATTTGTTGTGTCAAATATGTTCTGTTTTGTCATTGTTTTGTCCTAAAATTCTCTCTGGCTGGATGAAATCTTAATATTAATAGAGGAGAAAGTGTGATGACTGAGGTAGTTCACTGGTTCCGCCGCTAGGTTGCAGTTACTCTGCTTGAGATTCGCGGGAGCAAGATTACTACGGGTGGTATAGGAAAAATTGCAAACACTCTTAAACAAAATAATACATTAATCTATTTCAAAATGACTCACCTTATCTAAATTGAATTGTTAGATACTTTTGACAATTTTCGGGCTGCTTTACAAGTCTTGGAAGATCTCATCTCCATAAATAAACATGGCCGTGTGTAACAGTAATTTCTCAGATTGCAAGAAGCTTAACCGTAACATTCGTTCCACATCTTTCCAAAAATCGAAGATGTTCACAAGCAATGAACAATTATATAATATAGGTATGAAACAGCTAAGGGATGATTTGATCTAATATTTTGTTGGCTAGAAAATAGGGTAAAGGGTATGTTAGTATAATTTGATGAGAATTTGTTAAAGAATGTACAATTGTATAGAAATAACAACGTATAATTAGGGTAGAAAACAGCTAAGGGATATTTTATAAATTAATATTAATATTACGTTGTATAGAATATTACTGAGTATTAATTTGTATTAATATTGTAATAATAGTAATATTATTTATATTAATATTAATTTTCTCCTGACTGTATGGGGTAAGTTATGTAGGTGAAACACGGTCAAAAGTGTAGATCTGTGTACAAATTATGTGAACAGAGATAATATAAACTAAGGGATGGTTTGTGAGTTGCAGGCCACGGAAAATTTCATAAGCAGCACTACAAAAATAGGACGCGTGATCTTTAAAATTGGCGTCTCAACATCCGATAAAGACGCACATACGCAAAAATTGTTTTGCAATGCATTCTACATATATCACACAATATTTCAAAGCAATTTCCCTGATTTTTTCATAAAAAAAATAAATCCTCTTGCCTTAACTACAGACCGCTATTTGCTCAAACCCTCGACCATTCGCCATTCGCTGTAACTGATGTACGTCTTATGTTGTTAAATTATATTATTAAAAAAAGGAACATGATATTAAACTAATAACACATATGCTATGATAATTATACATAAAAATTACTAACATAAGTGAACAGAAAATATGATAAATAATCCAATAAATGCATAAATAAAAGTAGTGCAGATTTACTAAGTTAGAAAAAAGCTTCATTCACTCCTTTTCCCCAGCGGGTCAATCTTGCAGTATGGGTACAAGTAGTCAGTTAATATATTATTATTATTGAGTCCACGAATAAATGATGTAAACATTTTTACGTTATTGTTGGTATTTTATGGAAAAGATACCTGCTAATACCTCAATACCATTCTGATAGCTTTAGCTTTAGAGTAATTACTATTACTCGTAAACCATTATAGATATATAGGTAGTACTCGATTTATAATAAGATTCAAATATTTCACTAAGCGCTTGATCTCTTTCTGGACACAAAAATAAAATAGAAAAATGTCGCATAGTCAAATTTGCTTCACCCTCGACATTTCACGATCGTCCCACATCATTCAGACAGCTGTAGCCCCCGGATTAATTACCACTCAATTACTCGTAAACCATTCAAGATATAAAGGTGGTACTGAATTTAAAATAAAGTTGAAATATTTCACTAAAACTTTCTCGCTTGAAGTTTTTACGGGACACAAAAATGAAAACAATTGTCGCATAGTCAAATTCCGTTTCACCCTCCATGAATTTTGTGTAATTGGTGATGTTTATATAATGAAATAAAAAGATTTATGTCCGCATTTTTTAAGTCTCTGTTTTAACCATCAGAAGGACTGTTGTGTGCACATTATTTCTGCACAAATTTCACAGAAATAGGACCAAGGGTTAATTAAAGATTGCGAGTTTAATCATAAGATACCAAACTATCATGATGCAGCATTGAGAAGTTGAAACGCAAACGAAGGTGCTGCCAGTGTTTCGGTGGACCGCCGCTCTCCCTATACCCACCATTGTATTAGCGGCCGAGTCATCACACTTTCTCATTCTATTCATTATGATATTACCTTTATTGGGAGAGGGAAACTCAAGAATTTCCCAGACTAGGAGTCGAAGTTCTCTCGTACGTACAATACATTTCTGTTATTGGAGATAGTGGATATGTTAAGATTTACTTAAATCGTATTCAGAACAAAATAATAATGATTACAAATATGAACGTGCACGTCAATAATTACAATTAAATACATTTGTAATATTTACCACGATGTATTACAGCGTCGCTGATTACAGATCCTTTGGCCTGGGTTCGATCCTCGGTAGCTCCTCGGATTTTTCTGAGGTAGGGAGGTCTGGTAGGGGTGCACTTAGCCTCGTAATTCAAATTGAGGAGCTACTTGATAGAGAAGTAGCGGCTCCGGTCATGCAAACCACCATTAACGGCCGTGGGTGTCGGCATGCTGATCACATGCCCCCCAATCCTGCCGACTGCCAATGGTAGATAAGGCAGTGGTCGGGTGGTAGCTTTGTCCCTTCAGGGATGTAGCGCTACGGAGTTTAGTTTAATACAGTATGAACCAAAGATGAAGCCAAGGGACTTAGCGTGCGAAGCGCGCACCCTTTACCAGGCATAGAACGACCGATCGCCGTGAAGCTCCCTCCGCCACTTCTATCTCTCGATGGAAATTGAAGTGAGAGAATGCCCAATGTATAGTAGAATTTAGTATTTAACCCACCTATCTTAACATAGATGTTTAAATTGCTGACTTCTCTGATCTATACGTATTTTACATGCTTCAAACTTTAACTTTTAACGACGATTGGACTTTTATGACTCGCAAGATTCTGCGAGAATCGGAGTCATAAAAGTCATAAGACTTTCTTCAGTTAGAGCTCTTTAGGTCACCCTTTCTCCTTAGTTAAAACTGTCCCATAGCTGAAATTTATCTCCTGAAAAACAATCTGATGAAAACTGCGTTCGAAAATTTTAAGACGTCATCCTGGAAACACTGTGTCTTAAAAATCGCGTAAGTGGGAACAATTTCTAACAACTAATTTAAGAATTTTGAGTGTAATTCTTTTTTCATTTACACATCTTATTATTTGATTCTTCAGCGAGAAATTGAATATTGATTATCCCTGTTTCTTAATACATCGAAATTGAGCAAAATGTTCTATTAGTCACCGTTGTGCGCAGGGGATTTGTGCGCTCCTCTCTTGCAGCGGGCCTAGGTTCGATTCCCGGTAGAAGTTACTTAGTTGGGGGTTTTCCCGGAGGTTTTCCTCACATGTAAGACGAATGTTCAGGTAACTTTAGGCCCGTGTGATCTCTGAATATAATCTGTCCGTCATTATCATCTTCATACCATCCTCGCCGTGAGTGTATGTGCGACTGGTGTTTCTCGTCCATATGTTTGTGTTGTCTCGGAAGTGACCTGGCATTGGACTGATCATCCATTCGGGGAGGCCTTCCATGACCTTAGTCTGGTCAGAAACGTATGTCTGTGATTCAAAAGTAATCCCTTTCGCCATATGTCGCTGTTCTGTCAGGCCCAAGCTTCGTGAACCGCATGTACAACGGAAGAGGTTAAACTAAGAGAAAATAGGAAGAAAAAGGTGCCCAATGAGTGTTGAAATTGTCTTTCTTAGCTGGTGTTACTAAGAAGGTGGTGGAAATTTCTAGTAAAATTAGTCTAGCTTTATTTATTCCATTGGAGACAAGTGAAATCTCTAGTAAAGTAAAGTGTAAAGTGATCCCTATACAGGCCATGGAGGTCCAGAGAGTTCCAGCAGGTTGAGACTACCAGATTTTGGACATTCGGCACGTGAAGGTGGTAAAGTTGTCAGCCTAACGCACCGGCCGCCTTTACCCCCAGGATTGCTCCTGGTACTCATTTTTGTTAGAGGCTGAGTCGACCCCAGGGCCATAGTGCCACCAGAAGGATTAAGCCAATTGAAAAACTCCAACGACCTCATCGGGAATCGCACCTGCGACCTTCCGGCTTGTAGCGCAGCGCCTCAACCACTACGCTACGGCGTACCCCAACTGATATCTCTGCGTATTTAAATTGTTAGCGACGTCATTAGAATCCTTGACGTCTTGTCCAACCTGGTTCTGGATATTTTTAATGTCAAGATGCACATCGCTTTTTTTTCCCTTGCTTTAGGGCTTTACGAAATACTCTTACAAAAACAGTTAGGCCTATTTCTTAAAACGAAGCTTTTTTTTAACTTACTCAGAGAGATTACCTCATCTACATCGTTAGTCATTCACAGAAATCTGTCATCTGTCCGAGTATTGATCATGGAGAAAGGAAATTAGGAAAGAACTTATTTTTAAACACCGCTGACTCACGCCTATCTTCCAGTAAGAAAATCCGTTGCTTTCACGCTTCTTTAATGAGAAAGTAAATAGAAGAGTGTCGCTTTTAACAAAGTATAAACAGTTTAATGCATTTATTCAAGGATTACCGACTGTCCCATAATACTGGCATATTAAGGGCAGGTATTAAAAATAATATCAACTGTAAAAATGTAATTTTCATATCATTTGTAGGCATAGAGACAGATTTCAGAGTGATTTAGAACTATGCAGGCAATACTAAATATATTTATAACCTTATAAAAAAAGTCAAAGGTAATAAAAAGTTATTCCTAATTAATGGACTTAATTTATGCTAGTGACTGAAGTTATACCAGTAAGCTACCTATATTGGTACTTGGGGTAGTATGTTAAGTCTATTTAAGTTTTATTTCTCTTTATTTTAGAAACAAGGTTAGCTTGCTATTTATTTCAGTTTATATTTTATTATTTTGTAAAGGCTTTTTAGTTGTAGTGCCGTATACATAATATTAATTTACTAGCTTAAAAGACCCGGCGTCGCCCGGGTTTTGTATTTTGTAATTGGAAATTAACTTATGAAGGATTTTCAATTTTAAATTCTAGGTCCTTATATAGGCATTTATAATTTGAAATAGGAAGAACGACTTATTACACTCAAACTATTCCCTCAGAAAACGCTTGATATAGTTTTTTATGGCTCCATAGAAGATCTAGAATTTTGCATCCCATCGCTTGTACAGTGCACAGCAAGCCTGGTAGAGGTTTAAATAAGAAGAAACAGAAATTCCTGTAACATAAAATTGTAATATCGAGGCGGGAAATTTCCCACTCTTATGTTACCATAAAGTCGTTTTGGGGATGAAATTAAACAGAAAGCATTATCACTTTCATACTTTTCTCTCCAAAAACCTGCGATATAATATAATAATATACACATTACCATACCTCGTTTTGTTTTCTCTATGTCCAGGGTAGAGAAAGTTATGTGATTCCATTATTTTAGTGGATTTCATTCTGTAATATTTATTTATAACATGAATTATTTTGATAACTTCTCTTATTTGTCAAAAGTGCATTTCAATTGTTTTTTCCAAGCCCATCATATACCATTTGGCAACAATATATTCTGTGATTTGGAATTGATAATTCTATGTAAAAAGGGATTAAGTATTTTCAAAAACATTTAATTTTTGGCATTTAGAATCAGAATTTTTCAAAATCCTTTCTTAGTGAGCACCTACATTATGAAACGAAGGTACTGTCAAAATTCCAAGTCTCTACCTGTTATAGTTAAGGCTGTACGTTGATTCCTGTCATTCAGTCAATCAGTCAGTCAGTCATTCATTCAGTCAGTCAGGACAAAGCCTTTTATATTTATAGAGAAGATATATAGCCTATAATGTATTAAGTTTTGTACAAATAAATACCAGTTATATAAATAAAGTAACAATTGTTATCATTCTAATTATAAACAAGACAAGCTAATAATGCTGTGGCATTATACAATTGACAAAATACATTGATGATAAAAATGAATCCAATAATAAACATAATATTATCTATTTATTCATAGAGTCTTAAATTGTTAGGTTAAAATTCTTTTATGCTATGAATTTCAGTCTTCAAAAGGAAGTAAATTTTTTACAAACTCTATCACTAAGTGAACTCGATGAAATAGATTAGACTTTATTTAAAATTTGTAGAATACATTAAAATTTATTTTCTATTTTCATATATTTTTCGGTGCTGTAATTTCTCTTGTATAACTCAGATATCGTAAATTTAAAACTATTGTCATATTATGCTATAAACTGCAGTAGCAATCTGATTTAAGGCACACATAACTTATATGAAGTGTGTTTATAAGTTAAGCATTTAATAAATCATTATTACCGTATTTTTACTTTTGTGGTAGTCTACTCTCTTGATTGTAAAGCTTATGCTGTTCTAAGTAATCTAGCATGGATATGCTAGGATATGCATTTCGGCATATGATGAGCCTTTTCAGGTCGCATATAGTGAAACATGAGTATAATTCAATGGGCACCTGGTGAAGACTTAAAGTCTCTAAATGGGTGCATATATAAATGGGACATGGACGGATGGATGGATGTCCCTGGATTGAGGATGGACGAATGTATATATTTATTTAAATCCGCCTACAGTTATTTAGCATTTTGAAGATTTACGAAGTTTCATTTTTAAGCTTTTTTCATGTAGACAACATAGGCCTACTAGGCTCTTGATCAGCCAAGTAAATTCTTGCATAAGCAGGAATCAATATGAATCATATAATATTCATACGCAAACATTTCGTTATATTTAAAATTAACTTTATATAAATATTTACACCTTAGAACTTATAAACGGAGGAATGTTGCTCGTAGGAATGTGCACTTTGCAATAGCATTAATTGTGTATTAGTTTCGTCATTAATTTGTAAAACTGTCACCTTGTTTCATAATCTGGCTTAATGCTCTTGATTGTATTTAGGAGCAGTATCACCATGCATTGTCGAATACGTTTTTAGTAGACAGAGTTCAATGGGGAGTTATGAAAAATGAATGCTTACCTTGATGTTCAATTAAGGGAAAAATGTTCTGGTGGTAAAAAATCGAACTCCATCGTAAAAGCAAATATACTGTGGCGACGAGAACGGAATACAACCCCTAAAGAGCAATGAAACAGAAGCCTTCCACAACTTCAAAGAAGCCATTACCAATAACATGCACGAAACATTAAACCTTACAGCCAGGGTAGTTATGACATAAATGCGTTGAAAATACTTATTCCTATGCTTTACAAGAATGCACAGTAGCTTCCGTTTTTAAAGCCATTATTTCCGAGCGGAGCGAGGTCCTGTTTTAACTCGACCGTTCCGCATTTCGTCTGTTTGTCTGTAAATTTGTGAGTTATGCATTCACCACCAAACGTGTTGTTCGATTTTCTTCCAATTTGGCATAATTGTTCAAGATAAAGTTATTTTGTTGGTGATAAACTCCCATATCTAAAGGTATCTTGAAATTATTAAAATTACGTATGTGTAAGGATTTTATTATTTTATTCCGTATCAAGATGGAAATTCCTCCTGGGCTACTTCGAAATAAGGATGTTTACTTTGTGAAAATCCATCGGCCACAGCATGGTTGTATTAACCCGCCACCTAGGGATCCAGAGGCTGTCACGGTACCTCTGCATCACTAGACCGACAGAAAGTTTGAGATGACTTTAAAAATATAGTTTTATATTCAGCCTTCATAAGGTATATAACGCAATTTCAGTTTATGGACGCATGGATAGTGAGCTTAACGCATTGTAATCTAGAACAATTGTGGTCACTGCTTTAAAAGATAGTTCAAGACTAATTCCATATAGTCTACAAATTTTCCTGCTAGGGATGTTACTTCCTCCCTGAATAAATCATAATCCTTTTTTTTTTTTTCACTTTCATACTTGTTTACCTGAATGAAACTCGATCTCCAAGAAATGGAACCTAATGTTTTAATAGTAATATCATTCTTCAATAAGAGAAAAGGGTTTTTATATCCCCTGGAATATGACAAACTAATAGGATGCCGGGAAGTAGGTGGAATTCTTAGTACTACAACTGTAAGGTGTCAGACAAGCTTTCTTCCTCCGGTAACAGGACGGGAGTTACGGTAGGCTGACACGTATACAATATATAGCCTGGATGTGGCAAACGCGGTGAACTCACAGTCAGCCTCTTTATAGCAATACAACTCCATCTTTTCGGTAGGGATCATGATACTCTACAAGATAAGAGTTGGACGGAGCACTTTCGCGTCAGTCATTGAGATGTAACTAGGTTGCGAGTATTTTTATCCCGTCAAGTCTCCCAAAGCGCATGATTGAATTTGGATCAATCACATTTGAATTGAAAATATTTAATACAATCAAATAAAAGACAACTGCAAGGGCACATTACATATTATATCATAATGATGTTACCAAAACGAAAATAATTTAGGTTCTATTAATAATGTTGGATTTTAAAGCTTACTTTTATCTTGTTAAGAAATTGAATGTGTAGGTTCTTTCTTCTCGTTATTACTGATAGTACATCGTTCAGATCCCCGGGTAAGGACTACACTGAGGATGTCTAAACACTATGTAAGAGCTATGGATTTGGAACGTGGAATATTAGGTTCTTGTAAAAGCCTGGGTTGCTTAAATCGGTAACTAGAGAATTAGAAAAAGACAAGTTAGATAAAGTAGCAATACAGGAAATTAGGTCAGAGGGTGAAGGTACAATTCAGACAGATGTGTAAACATCTTCGTATGGGAAAGATAATAACCATCAATTAGGGACCGGGCTCTTCATACATAGGAGAATCAATTCAGCCATTAAGAAAAGAGTTTAATAACGAAAGGCTTTTTTATGTTATTTTAAGAGGACGGTGGTGTGACATCATAGTTATGAATACCCATGCACCAACAGAGGATAAATACGATGATGACAAGGACAGTTTTTATGAAGAAATAGAACGAAATTTGAGCATTTTCCGGCATATCACATGAAAATTGTGCTAGGGGATTTCAATGCGAAAGTAAGAAGGGAGGATATTTTCAAGCCCACGATTGGGAACGAAAGTCTTCACTTGCAGAGCAACGAAAATGCTCATGCATTAGTAAATTTTGCCATCACTAAAAATTTAGTCGTGAAGAATACGAAATTCCCACATAGTGATATTCATAAGTACAAATGGAGCTCGCCAGGTGGAATAACTCACCGTCCACGTGCTAATAGATGCAGGGAGACAGTAAGTTGTAGTATAATTGATGTTTGAACTTTTAGGGGTGTTGACTGCGATTCGGATCATTATATGGCAGTTGTGGTTGTTCGGGAGAAACTTTCATTAAACAAAGGAACTAGGCAAAATTTCGATTTAGAGAGATTCAATCTGAAAAAGCTAGATGATGACCAAATTATGAACGCTTACCTAGTTCAAATTTGAAATAGATTTGCAGTACTAGAAAACACTGCAGAACAAGAAACTAGGGATGATATTAATGTCGATAAATCTGATAAAGCATTTAAGAAAATATTAAAATACCCGGAAAAGAAAAATTAGATCCGTTTGAACTAAAACCAAATAAACCGTCGTTCGATTATGTGTGCGTGAAACTGGCAATGGAAAAAAGCAGGCGAAACTACAATGGTTGCCAAATCCGAATGAAACCAATGTCATAAATCTAAACAATGCTAAATGAGAAACCTCTGGAACCATTAGAACAAAGAAAAGAAACTTTCTCAAAGGCTAAGCAAATGACTTAGATTTAAATAGTGAAGAAAAACATTAGGGAATAAGCGAATTCAGGAAAGGTTTTCAACCTAAAACAAGACATAATTCAGGACAATGATGGCACCATACTCGCGGCTCGGAATAATATTTTAAGTAGATGGAAAAATTTATTTTATCAGTCATTAAATTTATGCCTACATAGATATGCCTAAAGTGTTGTAAGCTAAATATTCACAGCATAGCCGTAGGTTGCTGAACCGTCCCTAACAGAAGTAGCAACAGCTATAGAAAAACTAAAAACCACAAATCTCCAGGCGTTGACCACAGAATTAATTAAGACAGATGGAGATGGATTGAACTTGGAGATCCATAAACTCTTTCTTATGAATTATAAATAGGAAGAATTGCCAAAGGAATGGAAAGGACCAGTTATTATACCTATCCATAAAAAGGGAGATAGAAGCGAATGTAATAACTATCGAGGAATTTCTCTCTTATCAACATCATACAAAATGTTGTTCAATATACTTCTGTTAAGATTAACCGCATATGCGGACGAAATCATTGGATATCACCAATGTGGATATAAGCGAAATAGGTCAACCATTCATGAAATATTTTGTGTAGCGGATCTGGGCGCCATTTCTATGTAGCGGTTCTGGGCGCCATTTCTATGTAGCAGTTCGCTCATATAATTTGAATTTAGGGGAATAAAAATGTTTTATTGGTTCCCCACTGAATTTATATGTTTGTGTACCACGGCAGCATCAGTCGCGAACAACGAGATTTACCTCTTTACATTTCTCGGGGCATATTATAGGGTGTGGTAAGGTTCTATATTACTCTTCATATAATCATAACAGTGTGATATACAGTAGATTTTAAGAATGTTCATTTTAATCCGAATCAAATTAATTAACAAGTGTTCAATATGAATAAACTGTATTGCGAAGCGGAAGAAAGTCAGTCTGGCAAATATAGATAGCTTCACGAATATAGTTACTGTTCTACACTGATATTTGCGATATCACTGGCAAGAGGTATACCCTTGACGGTCGTAATGTACTTACTGCGTTTCACTCACTGAATTTACTGTACAAGTCGTAAATCTGACTTGTATAAGCAACAGTCGTAGGAAATTTGGTGTAAGGTTTTAATACAACCCTCACCTGCACAGAGTTTATAATCAAGACAGTCGAATTGGCGATTTACTGCCAATAAGACTATAAAAAGTTGCAACGAGGAGACAGTACGCGATTATGCGTCCAGTCGGACCCTCAGTCCAGTTGCACAGTGCCGGTAAATGCATTCGTTCCACTACCACCTGACTCACCCCCTTCCAATATTCATGATATTCCTTACAGCTAATCATCTCTTACCTTAGAGCAAAAATCATGTTTTACACTTCTAAAACTAATGGTCATTGGCTCTTACTTCCTCCGCATTTTTCTGCTTCTTGAACCCCTAGCATAGCGTGTGCCTGCAGGCAGTTTCCTGGTAAAGCTCGAGTGTCTTTCCCCAAATCCATATTCTAAGTATTTGCTATTCATTCTTTAATACCTTCTTTCTCTCCCATGGCAGTATAATGGCAGTAAAACTTATGAGAAGACTTGTGCACAAGTTATGAATACTTGACGCCAATATCCCATAGTGTGCCTATAGAAATTGTATGCTAGCTATTGAAAGATTCCCAGTAAACAGTCTGGTTGGGAGTGCTAGTATTATTTTACTCTACTTTCTCTTATTCCCCTTTAGCCCGTAGTACTTGCTTTGATTCTCCCATATTATTTATTTATGTGTTGCTGCTTAATTAAAGTGGTAGCTTTAATTCCATCATAATGCCCAAGTATATTCTGCAATACAAGTGCAAAGTTTGTAAAATTTTGTTACTTTATTTCAGAAAATAGTTCAGCTCCTGGTAACCGTTTGGCAACCTTGTAATCACCTGAGTCAACTACCTGACGCTTTAGTCTGACAGCTCCTCTGACCCATTTCGCCTCTCCCTTTCATGATGAATGAATGAACCTCTTATCTAAACTTAAATCAACAGTTACAATACATACCATGCAATGCATACTTCACCCCCGGAATCTTGAGTTTACTCTAATCCTATTATATTCAACTGTTACCTAACACAAATATTAATGAGATTACACTAAAATTTTATGTTTACAATTTTATTCCTAGCGAATTTAGCTTCACTAAAAAATATATAAAATGCCGGATTTTTTTAGCATAGTCCTTATTGTGATATAATAACTGTCGGATTTATTGACAAGAGTCCTCTAAATACTAACTAACACACCTATGAATTTTCACTAAACTTCTAATATATAAAGCACTGGATTTTTTTTTGCAGTCCCATGATTATACTAAAATAACTCGATATATTTAGGCATCGGATTTTATTGATGCAGTCCCTCGTAATACTAAACACTCACTATAAAATTTTTTATACACAGATTATAATATTTCTGTTACCGGTATCTCATTCGGTCACACCCATACTATAATACATGTTTGATTACTGCACTTAATACACATTTTTACGCTAAGTAATGCAATTCTGATCAACCATACTGTTGTCGCTAATTATTTGTTTACTTTTCTGAACTTACGCTAATGATTTAGTAGTAGATTTCTAGCATACTTTATGAATAGATACTATATCGATAAGAATCCATGCTTCCATAATTATCTCCTCTAGTAGACTGAATTTTTCTTAATAATTTTCTTTCACAAAATGTAAATATTATTATTTCATTTTTTCTTCAAAAATTTTTTTAAAAATGCTGAAGTTACTATGATTCCATTTTACTCTTTTATGAGGTAATCCTCCACTACCAAGCGTTATTTTCTTAGCATCAATGTAATATTTGTAAAACATTTTAAACATTCGTGGTCCTTAAATAATTTTCCCATCCTCTTTTTCTTTATGATTTTTCATGTCTATCGTGATATTTCCATCCCCGTCGTTATTATAATCCTAGTGATCAATTTATCTTTCGCTCCAAACATATTAAATTTGCAATCCCTTTTTACTGACTCACACTTATTCATCAAAGTGTCACTAACTTCATAAACAGCAATAACTTCGTCGATATCGAATCGCGGTCCTTCCGCTGATCCCATAATAATATTAATTGTTGGGCCCTTTTGCCTGCAACATTAATAACTTCCTTCGTTGGGCTACTTTTGCCTACAACGGTAATAATAACAACTTCATTCGTAGGGCTATACTCGCCTACGACATCAATAAAATTCATCTCGGATTGCCTTCATTTTAAATCTTCGGAGCTTTCAATTTTCAATCACTCAAATTATATATGGAAAGGGAACTTCAATAATCCTTCTTTATTTGTTCTTCGATTATTTTCTCAAGTCTACGCTTTTAATTACCTTTCCGTAAAGTATCATAATCATAATATCAATAGAATGGACTAAATTCTTTAATCTACCATATCCTGCAACTTGTAAGGTTACCATTAAAATGTTTATTTCTTTATATTTGTTTTGACGTAACTTCAGCATCTGTTCATGTTATTAATATTTTGTTTACATTGTTTACATTTTGTTTCCTAATTGCTTTATTAAGATTTTATCTACCTTGGTATTTTTCTTATTTAGCACGGCTTACTTATCAATACTGCACCCTCATTAATATGCTTCATTCGTCTCTACTTTCTCTCCATTAGGCCTATTTTCATCAAATTGCATAGCTACGCGATCACCGTCATTTAGGTATTCCCTAGCTTCCGGGTTAAGTGAACTATTTTTGTCTGCCCCGCTCCTGTTATTTCTGTTATTATTACTAGCCTCCGGGTTAAGTGACTTATTTACACTTTGTTCAGTTCCGTTACCCGTGTTGCCATTTACACTATCACGCATATCTTCCCTTTCATTTTTCTCCCCTTGTCTCTGGCCATAGTTGACATTCCTTCTGTCATATTCTAAGAATTTCAGGGGGTTGACCTTAGTATGCTGCGGTGACCCACTTATATCGTAATATTTCTTACGTGAATTTTGCTTCTGTATGTTTCTTAACATCCTCCCTATCATGCAGGCTCCCGTAATAACTGCTAGTATTATCTGATTAATTCTCCCATTATTCCCTACTTCGTAATCTTGAATTGAGAAGCTACCATTGTTAGGCCTGTTAGCGTAACTTTTCTGCATGACATTCCTGTGTATCTGATAATTATTATCTCCAATTTCAACCCGATTTTTATTTCCCAGAATTTTCTTCAACTTAACTGGATCCTGACTTCCTACTTGCAACACAGTATGGTTCTTCAATTTAACCTTGCTTTGCGTATCGTTCGGCCCGGTAATGATACTAGGGATGTATTGATCTCCAATTACTGAGTTATTATTTTGTAACATTTTGTTACTAGTTACATTTACTGTAGGAGGACACGCCCCTTTCTGATCAGTACCGTTCCGTCCGTTCTGAGGTTCATTCTTCCTGGAGTTAATTTTATTGGCTAACCCATTTACTTTTTTGTCACTTATAGTTATCACTTTTTTAGTTAACACGCCTTCAAATTTCTTTACCTTGTCAAGTATTTTACTTTCTAGATTTTCCTTATCAATTTTATTACTTGTCTGAATTTGTACTAATTCTCTTTGTGTATTTTCCTCTATTTCCTCAAATTTCCCTTGGGATTTACCATGAATTTCGTTTAAGTCCTCCGACCATGCCTGAGCTAATTTATTTTCGAGACTTTTGTTTTTCTCGTCTATCTCCTTACTCAACAGTTTATTTTGATTTTCTGCCTTGTCATCTGCAGTTGTAATCATACTAATTAACTTAGTGTCTAACTCCTGCTTTACCTCATTTATGTTCTGATCAAATTCTTTATGATTTTTTTCAAGCCTACCCTCAACATTTTTAATTTTCCCTCCTAATCGGTCATTCATAGTCTTGACCTCTGTCTGAGACTGATCAAATTTTTCCCCTAAGGATTTTGAGCTTTCGTTCATCTCTCCTAGTTCCTGAGTTACTTTATCAGAACTTTCTTTCATCTCTCCTAGTTCCTGAGTTACTTTATCAGAACTTTCTTTTATTTCCCCTTTTGATTTCTCTGAGCTTTCTTTTATTTCACCTGGTTCCCTAGTTACTTTTTCATAATTTTCTTTTATTTCCCCTAGTTCCCTAGTTACTTTTTCATAATTTTCTTTTATCTCCATCAGCATTTGCTGCATCATTAACATCATTTCTCCCTCTTTATTTACATTTTTAAATCCCACATTTTGATTTTCCACACTTTCTACTGGGGTTTGAACTTCAGTCCCTTCTACCTGGCTACTACTGTCCTGGCTACTATTTTCTCCCTCCATGCTAATGTTGTTCTGAAAATTCTCTAATTCACTCCCACTCAACAAGTCCTGCCCTAACTGAATCTCATTTGAACCCATTTTACCTAACACAATTTTCCCGTTACGCAGTTTTGGCATTTCACTCTCCAATACTTATGTTCCCTACACACATTTCACTATCAGACATTTTCATGCACACTGACCCTCTTATAACTAGATTCACAGTACAAGAATTATATATTTAAATATTGCAAAAAAAATTTTTTTTAACAAGATTTTCTTTTTGGACTTATCCGTTTGGGTACTGGTCATCCTTCCGTCCTTCTGGTCTGGTCTGGGGTTGCCATCTGCTTGTTTGTTGTGATGTGACGTGATGAGATGTGATGTAAATGTGATGTCATGCGATGCCCTGCTCCTATTTATTTATCCCTCGTCTTATCGATTTTTGATCGCTGCCCCGCTCCTGTCATCCACGATTACTGTTCTGGTTCCCTCTTAATTGTTTTTATTCTTGTAATGTCTTTTCCCTCGGGTAGGTTTGGATTTTTGAATTTTTTAAATTGTTCTGTGATTTCTATGACACTATTCTTAGTAATTTGCGTAGTGGTTATTGTTTTGACTATATTAATGTTCTTTTCTATTTAGCCACTATTTACTTCGAAGCCCCACGTTCTGGGTTAGCCATGTCTATGTAGCGGATCTGGGCGCCATTTCTATGTAGCAGTTCGCTCATATAATTTGAATTTAGGGGAATAAAAATGTTTTATTGGGTCCCCACTGAATTTATATGTTTGTGTACCACGGCAGCATCAGTCGCGAACAACGAGATTTACCTCTTTACATTTCTCGGGGCATATTATAGGGTGTGGTAAGGTTCTAAATTACTCTTCATATAATCATAACAGTGTGATATACAGTAGATTTTAAGAATGTTTATTTTAATCAGAATCAAATTAATTAACAAGTGTTCAATATGAATAAACTGTATTGCGAAGCGGAAGAAAGTCAGTCTGGCAAATATAGATAGCTTCACGAATATAGTTACTGTTCTACACTGATATTTGCGATATCACTGGCCAGAGGTATACCCTTGACGGTCGTAATGTACTTACTGCGTTTCACTCACTGAATTTACTGTACAAGTCGTAACTCTGACTTGTATAAGCAACAGTCGTAGTAAATTTGGTGTAAGGTTTTAATACAACCCTCACCTGCACAGAGTTTATAATCAAGACAGTCGAATTGGCGATTTACTGCCAATAAGACCATAAAAAGTTGCAACGAGGAGACAGTACGCGATTATGCGTCCAGTCAGACCCTCAGTCCAGTTGCACAGTGCCGGTAAATGCATTCGTTCCACTACCACCTGACTCACCCCCTTCCAATATTCATGATATTCCTTACAGCTAATCATCTCTTACCTTAGAGCAAAAATCATGTTTTACACTTCTAAAACTAATGGTCATTGGCTCTTACTTCCTCCGCATTTTTCTGCTTCTTGAACCCCTAGCATTAGCGTGTGCCTGCAGGCAGTTTCCTGGTAGAGCTCGAGTGTCTTTCCCCAAATCCATATTCTAAGTATTTTCTATTCATTCTTTAATACCTTCTTTCTCTCCCATGGCAGTATAATGGCAGTAAAACTTATGAAAAGACTTGTGCACAAGTTATGAATACTTGACGCCAATATCCCATAGTGTGCCTATAGAAATTGTATGCTAGCTATTGAAAGATTCCCAGTAAACAGTCTGGTTGGGAGTGCTAGTATTATTTTACTCTACTTTCTCTTATTCCCCTTTAGCCCGTAGTACTTGCTTTGATTCTCCCATATTATTTATTTATGTGTTGCTGCTTAATTAAAGTGGTAGCTTTAATTCCATCATTTGTATTCGCCAAATCTCGGAGAAAGAATGGGAATTTAATCAAACTGTTTACCAGATATACTGTACACAGATTAACAAAAATGATTCACTCAGACAAGAAAAATTGCACAATATCCTCATTGAGTTTGGGATACCAAAGAAGTTAGTTAGGCTGATCAAAATGTGTCTAAATTAAACCTATGGCAGAGTCAGAGTAGGGAAATTTATATCAGATAAGTTTGCCATTAAAAGTGGCTTGAAGCAAGGAGATGCATTATCGCCTTTACTTTTTAATTTCGCTTTGGAATATTTCATTAGGAAAATTCAGAAGAAATAGGTGGGCCTAGAATTAAGAGTATGTCCCATTTCAGAAGCTTCGATATTAGCTTATGCAGCTGGTGTTTGTCTGTCGGGCAATGGCATAGGCCTAGGCACAATCATAAGAAATGCAGAAAGTTCTTTCGGTGCCTGCAGGAATGTTGGATTGGAAATTGGTACAGAAAAAACTAAGTAGGCTTATATAATCAAGAAAAGTAAAAATAATGAGTTATAATTCATTCGAATAACCGGTAAAGCGTTCGAACAAGCGGAGAAATTCAAACATCTGGGGGCAATAATTATAGATAATAAAATAATGTTAAGATAGAAGTTAGAATCGACTGAAATCAGGAAATGTTTGTTCTTATGCAATTCAGAAACTCTGATCTTCTCGTCTTTTGTCGAGAAATCTAAAAATAAACATTTATAAGACAATTACCCTGCCGGTTGTGTTACAGGGATGTGAGACTTGATCCCTCACTCTTGGGGAAAAACATAATCTGAGAGTTTCGAAAACAGAGTTCTTAGGAAAATATTTGGGCCTAAGAGAAATGAAGATGAAAACTTCATAATAACGAGTTTTATAACTTGTACTCTTTAGAAAAGTTTTAAGGGAAATGGGATTTGCAAGGGATGGGTGGATGGGAGTTAGCACCGAATAGGGTTGAATGTCGGGCTCATGTAAACGGGAGAAAGAACTTACGGGTTCCATATTCTTTTAGCCTGCTTAGGAATTGTCTGTTGCCATTGAGTAAGTAAGTAATGGTTATTATTAGACTTCCTATTTTAGGTAAAAACCTATTTTAATCCTTAAGTGATATATGGACGAAAACTTGTATTTGCATGTTTCATAAGTGACTTTGCCTAAAACTGATACTTTTATAGGACCTAAAACAGCCTATATTTACATTAGAGCCTAATATTGCCTTTTTGCTTATTTTTCCTCTAAAGTTTAAAATAAGTTATTTTTTGTTATAAATTCTAGCATTTATTTTAAGTTCGTACAAAATTTTTAGCTCGGAATATGCAGTACATGACACATTTGTGACTTGATTAAATAGTAAGGAATGTTTCGTCTTCAGTAGAAAAATTCCTTGGAATTCCCAAGAAAATTTAGTGTTTTTCTCCCGACTCCCACATCCAGAAAAAAAAATAGTTCTCTGAATCACTGAAGGATACATGGGGTTTAATATGCTGGCGTGCGTAGCTTCTGGGTGCAAGGTTTAGGGTTTCACTGTTATGGTATTAATAAAGGCCCTAGTAATAGGTCTATAAAACTCTGTGTACCATATCTGTGTTTTATCATGATTATTGATTAATGGTGACTTCAATAAATATGCATAGCTACTAAAATATTTGGAAGCTGCGTTGTGAGTAGCCTACAGAGGAGTCCCATTAAAGTAAGTAATCAATGATATGGATTATTCAATCGATATGGAGAAGTAATCAATAATAGGCCTATGTAGCCTAAGGGAGAAGACTAACGTAACACATTATGGATCATATAACGTTACGCGTGGAATTAAACAAATGCAAATTTCTTCTGAAAGTAAATGGATAATAGTCTATAGTAGTTCGCACTTGGTGGGGAAATCACCTCTCAAATTTTGTTCAGTTCTTACGTTTGCTTTTTTATTTCTTTCTTTCTTTCTTTTTTTCCCTTTCTTTTTCTTTCTTTATTTTTTTCTTTCTTTCTTTTCTTTCTTTTTTTCAATCTAACGAAGTATGGATATGACATGAAGCATAGCAACGACATTCTCCTACCTTTACTATCACTTAACATGACGAAATTATTCATTTAGCTCGCGAAGTAGAAGTATTTCTTCGTATTTTTGAAACTGGTTCATCTAGTTCAACTTGTCGTTCAGTTCGATTCGAACTACTCGATGGCTAACAACCCAGCAGCTACTGTGTGCAGGATTGTGAAGTTTGAGGATAAAGAAAGTGTTCGGTCACTACGCGTGTCTTGTTATGTTTGTGTTTATGTGTGCAAACATTCTACAGTAACCTACTTACGAGTGAAAAAAATAACTCACTTTATTATGGAAACACATGTTTTCAGTGGGACGTTTCACAGTAAAAACACGAGACAAAAAAGGCCATGTCAGCGTTGTTGTTCTCAACGAGCGAAGAGTAACAACTCTATCCTATAATTTTCACTGCATCACATTTACTAGAAATTGCACGCCGGAGAGTCGCATACAAATTAAGTTTCATTTTTTTTCTTTCTTTCTTTCCCGATGTTAATATTACACAGGTCTATGATTACAAATAAAACAAAAAGTAGCTGCGAAGCAGTTCCGTCTGTACTTTACAGGTTCACTGGAAAGGTTCGATAGAGGTTCTGTTGTTCCCCATTCCCATAACATATTCTGTTGCAGTGGCACTTTCTGACAACCTTATGACAGTTGCATGGTTTACGTTTTGATGAAATACTTTTTTGTTTTAATTGTATTTTTATGCTTATTCATTTAAGTTTCATAATCCGATTAGATTTTTCCCACTTAACCTTTTTAGATTTAGATTTAAATGCCGTTCTACTATATGTGGTAATTTCATTTTAATTCTACATTTGTGTTATAATTATGTGATTGCTCACGAAAAACGATAAGATCCAGAGCAAAACAAAAGAAACCATGACTATTCTCAAGTTTTATTTAAATTTTAAAGTTTATTTACAAGTTCCTGACTCTTTGTATTATTTCCTTTCGTTCTTGTTTCTTTCTTTCCTTTCGTTATTGTAGTTGCATTAATTGTAATATTATTTCGTTATAAATACAATCTAATAATAATAAATAATAATCTCTCTATATATAAAAGGCTTTGTCCTGACTGACTGACTGACTGACTGACAGGAATCAACGTAGAGCCTAAGCTATAACAGGTAGAGACTTGGAATTTTGACAGTACCTTCGTTTCATAATGACAGTACCTTTCACTAAGAAAGGAATTTACAAAATTTTGATTTTAAATGCCAAAAATTAAATGTTTTTGAGAATACTTAATCCCTTTTTACACAGAATTATAAAACCCAAATCACAGAACATATTGTTGCTATTACTATTATTTTAAATGGAACTAAACACAATGTGTACAAAGGGTTGTACATGGGAAGTTATTGACGGGCGACGACGGGTCTTTTAAGCTAGTACAATATAATATTTTAACCTGTAAACGTATAATAAATTAACTATTTTCAACTTCCTTATTTTTGTTTCTTTATATTTTTCTATATATCTCTATTTATTTCTTTAATTTTAATTTCTTTATTTTTCTTTATTGTTGCTATTGGTATCAGATGGCTTTGGAAAAGAAAAAAGAAATGCAAGTTTGACAAATAGGAGAAGGTATCAATTTATAATTCATGTTATAAATAAATATTAAAGAATGTAATCCACGAAAATAATGCAGTCACATAACTTTTCTCTACCCTGGACATAGAGAAAAGAATACGAGGTATGGTAATATGGTATATTATTATATCGCAGGTTTTTGGAGAGAGAAGTATGAAAGTGATATTGCTTTCTGTTTAATTTCATTCCCAAAACAGTTTTATGGTAACATGAGAGTGAGAAATAAAATTTTCCGCCTCGGTATTACAATTTTATGTTACAGGAATTTCTGTTTCTTCTTATTTGAACCCCTATCAGGCTTTCTGTGTACAAGCGATGCGATGCAGAATTCTACATCCTCTATGAGCCGTAAAAAAACTATATCGAGCGTTTTCTGAGGGAATAGTTTTAGTGTAATAAGTCGTTCTTCCTATTTCAGATTATAAATACCTATATAAGGACCTAGAATTTAAAAATAGAAAGTCCTTCATAAGTTCAATTCCAATTACAAAATAAAAAAACCCGGGCGACGACGGGTCTTTTAAGCTAGTACAATATAATATTTTAACCTGTAAACGTATAATAAATTAACTATTTTCAACTACCTTATTTTTGTTTCTTTATATTTTTCTATATATCTCTTTTTGTTTCTTTAATTTTAATTTCTTTATTTTTCTTTCTTTCCATTCTTTGTTCGTTATTTACTTCTAATAATAATTTTTCATAAGTTCTTCATTAGTCCACCGCTGTGGTGTAGGTGATGCGTTCGCTCCTCTCACGCAGCGGGCCCGGGTTTGAATCCTGGTCGGAACAAGTTACTTAGGTGGGTTTTCTCCGGGGTTTTTCCTCACTTATGAGACAAATGTCGGGTAACTTTAGGCCCCTGTGGTCCCCGGATATCATCTGGCCGTCTTTATTATCTTCAACCCATCCTCACCTTGTTCAGAGTAAATATGTGTGTGAATGGTGTGTCTCGTCCTGTGTGTTCAAGTTTTCTCGGAGGTGGTCCCGGCATTGGGCTGAACACTCATCCGGGGCTTCATGTCCATGACTGGTCAAAAAAATATGTATGTGATCCATACATAATCCCTCTCCCTACAGGTCGCGGCCCTTTAAGGACCGGCCGGCGTGGGTCGCGGAAAAATGTCCCTAAAAGGGGGAGGTAAAACTGAGGTAAAGATAGAAAGCTATTTATTAATATTTTTTGTTGTTGGGTGTAGCTTGACCTGCATAATAGTTCTGTGATGAATGTGCATTAAGTTATGTGGGATATACTAATCCTCTAAAGTTGGTACCGTCGCTAGTAATCAAATTCATAAAAATGTGTGAAAGACACATGGTATTAAATGCCACGTATCCAGCGATGGACGTTCATATAAGCTATAGGTCTGCGTTATCAAATATGACAGTGAAACCAGCATATATAAAGAATGGATATGTGTCCTTTGGCTCTCTTTACTGAATACGGGTCGGTTCAATAATTGAATAATGGAAATAATATCGTTTACACATTTTCAGTTTTTGCTGATATTATATCCGCCTTACCACATTTAACATCCACTTTTTGAGTTCTCTGCTGAAAAGAATGGAAAGTGAATAATTTATTACAATCAGTTGTGGTTCGTAACACAAAAGTTCTTGTGTGTAGGCTACGATTTTTTAAAATAACTTTTTAATATCACGATCATCTCTTTGGTCTAGCGGTTAAGTTTATTGATTATGAATTTGGAGATTCGAGTTCGTTACCCGGTACTTCTTCGATTTTTTCTGGGGTAGGTAAGTCTGGAACCGGGTGCACTCAGCCTCTTGAGAAGAAAAGATACACTAAAATAATGTATCATTTCTTCTCATGTCTTGTGTTAAGAAAATACCCACTAACGATCCTCTTGTGGGCATGCTGCCATGTTATATCCAATCTTGCCATCGCCAGGCTTTGATAGGTTACCCAAAATTCGGCGTTAAGCTCTGTCTCTCTGAGAGATGTAGCGTCACAGAGGAACAGCCTACTTAATTTCTTTATAGCCTATTGTAATATACTTACTACCGGTATTCACGAAAATTCTCCTCCTTCTACAAAATTTCTCCTAGTCTTGCGAACAACAGAGCCAAGAGAGTTACTTAAACCGGACATAGTTTAATTTTCGTTTTTGAAAATCCTGCCGAGTGATGCTACTTAGTAGAGTCTAATTTTTTAGGTATAGAAAAATAATAGGATAGATATTGATCATTCTTGCAAAAATCATCTCATGTGGTTTGAGCTGATTCAAATTGAAGGGTGTATATCCAAAGAGATAGGCGTATGTTCCAGTTTTAAAGATTTATTTCAAATAATTCAATTTCCACACACTTTATTAATTATTCATTACTTGTTTCATTAAATAGTCATTAGAAATGCAACTCATGACTTTGAACTCCCCTAGACTTCGTCGCTTGGGAATTTATCGGCGATTTCCAAGTCACTCATGACATTTCCTATGATAATTAGATTATTAGTCTCCATAGAATAGGAAAAGTGCAAGGCAGATCGCCCTTCCTCCGATAGCAATGGCCTCCCTGTCTCTTCTACAAAACAAACAGACTACTTGCCTAGAATATGCCAGACGTCGTGGAATGTGCGATTCATGTAGGCTAATAATGTTTGTACTTAATTTGGACAAAAGTTACCAAATTTATTGTCAAACCGTATATTTTCTCTGCTGATGTGAGAAACTACTAGAACGGTAAAGATAGTACTAAATGTAATATTGCACGGTTGAAGTTTTGGGGACGAAATATTTTTCTGAAAAGAAAGAAATTTTTGACAACAGTAGTATTTGACATTAGAACTATCTTGTTTGCTTCTACCGAAAGAAGAAGCTGTTAAAATCGGTCCAGTTATAGACCTACTACTTACACTCTTCCTACAATTTTATATTTACCATGTGACAATAGACTATCATCATTATTCACATTAAACATTTGATAATGATATTGTCTCTTATCATTTAACTCTTATTTTAATGTCATACACTGCATGTCTTCAAAAAAATGCAATAAAATTAGACTGCAGTTACTATTCCTGATTGCTGATGATTGATGGGTGTCTTCAGTCATATGCGCTAATATTTTGTGACTGGAAGATGCATTTCAGGAAAAAGTGTGCTATTTTCAGTTCCTGATGAAAATGAGACGATATTCCACACATAAAGATTTTACAGTGTAAGATTAGCTATTAACGCCGAAAATACTTTTACTGTTTTTATTACTGAAATCTATTGCATGATTTTAATAAGGTGTATTTTAACTACACAAATTAAAGTTACTGTGCATCAAACAACTACAGACATACGCCTATCACAGTCAACAGTAAAATCTACTTTTATGCAACACCATTATATTATATTTACTGTTTTTATTACTGAAGCTGTTGTATGAGTTTACGAAGGTGTTTTATGCAACAAATTATACACACAGGCCTGTCACAGTGATTAGTGAAAGATATAATTTTGACGAGAATTTTATGAATACATAACTTAATGAATACACAACATTACATAATACAAGAACAAAGATCTGTTAAAATTACAAAATTGTAAAAAGAACACTGGTAATAAAAATTTTTGGTTCTCTTATAAACCATGCGCTATATATATATAAACTCACATACATTCCTGAACCACATGTCCCTGTTGACATTATATGAGATTATTATAGGGGAAAAATTCCTCTGACACTGTGATTTGAACCCAGAACCTTTGGCTATCCGTGCCACAGCCCTACCAACTGAGCTAAGCCAGAGTTCGCTTCATAGCGCCATATGGAACCTCTCTTCTATGACTGAATGCCCTTAATGGTCTACCTCTCTGACAGACAAATTATGCCATGTATAGAACTGTGAGGTACACTAATTAGTGGTTCAGATATGCATTTATATCCATCTTGAATGTAAACTGTACAATAACAATGGAAGCCGGTCACAAAAGTCACTAATTAATGTGCCACACAGTACTGCATATGACTTAACTTGTCTGTCAGTGAGGTAGACTATTAAGGGCAATCAGTCATAGGAGAGAGGTTCCACCTGGCGCTGTGAAGTGAACTTTGGCTTAGCTCAATTGGTAGAGCAGTGACATGGATAGCCAAACGTCCTTGGTTCAAATCCCATTGTCAGAGGAATTTTTCTCTTATAATATTCTCTTATTAAGACAACTTCAAGTGATATGAGGTAATAAGATGGATGCTTATTATAAATTTGCTAATCTATTTAATAATTATATGCAAATATTTTTAACTATATAGCTATTTTTCATGTCAAGTAATCAAGTGTGGAGTATTGTAATTTTATACCACTCAGGTGGCGAAACTTTATCCTTTTAATTAATATCATCTACCGATAAACGCGCTTCTTTTACCTACGACTGTCCAAAAAGATACAGTGTGTTTCACGTACGATTTGGCCAATTATGTGGGTTTCTGCGTCGCTGCGAACACAGCTCTAACTTCCGAGCGATCGAGTGAAACATCTACGCAAATAAAGCCGCTAATGGCGTAATGATTCAGGTTCTCACAGTTACAGTTAAAATTACAATAAAATTAACCATGTACCTCATCACAAGAGATGTTGGAAATGTCCTCCTCTTGCATCCACACAACACTGACTCTTTTTTAGGAAATTTTCTTTTACTCTCATTAGTTCAGCTTCCGAGATAGAGCTAATTCCTTTTGTGATATTGTCTTTAAGTTCTTCTAATGTATGGAGGAGTGACCTATACATTTTATTTTTGAAGTTCAAGTGAAATATCTACGTAACTGAAACCGCTAACTTTGAAAGGAATCAGGTTTTCACAATGAAAATCACAGGTGATTTATCCACACAACGCTGGCACGTGCAATTGCGTTCCCGCGACCTTCGCCTTATTTTTTTTTGTCGACAATAGAGTGTCACTAGCTAGTGTCAAGTGTATATGTGTTCTGTTATAATGCCACGACATAAGTATAGGCCTACAATAGAGCAACGGATTTTATGTACGATTCGTATGTGATTACATCATCTTGCAGGATGTAAGGCGTCTTTTTTTAACAAAATTCCTAGGTGTACGTCCTCCAAGCAGAGAAGCAATACGAAAACCAGTAAGTAACCTTCAGAAAACGGGTTCGATTCTCGATAGGACACGAAGGGTAAAGCGGCTCGTACATAGTGAGAAGAAATTTGAAATAAAGTGTACAGGTCACACCCCCATACATTATCAGAACTTAAAGATAATTTCACAAAAGAAATTAACTCTATCTAGGAAGCTGAACTTATGCGCGTGAAAGAAAATTTCCTCAAAAGGTGCCAGTGTTGTGGGGATGCAAGAAGAGAACATTTCCAACATATCTTGTGATGAGGTACATGGTTATTTTCATTATAATTTTAACTGAAACTGAGAGAACATGAATCATTACTCCGTTAGCTGCTTTATTTGCGTAGATGTTTCACCAGATCGCTCAGGAGTTAGAGCTGTGACCGCCGCGACGCAGAAACCCGCATGATTGGCCAACTCATACGTAAAAATATTGTATATTACTCAATTCACCGGGCATAAGCAATTATATACCAATTACACGTTTATTGTCATAACCACATAACGGTATTACATTAATGTGATTAAATCATGAAGTCTATGACTGAAATAACGTGAGAATGGGAGATAGTAGGACACGTTACAAGATCCTGTCATGCAGTATACAGATGGAAAAACAATCGGGCCAACAGCTTGGACGGATGAAACTATGGGCAGAAAAACATTAAAAATGTTTATTGCTTCGATGTTGAACTTTAACCACTCTACTACATGCGGGGTTGAAGGTTGGATTGGATGCTAGTTCGAGCCCTGGTCGGTGAGATACATTTTTTATAATATAAATATATTTCATCGTATCGATTTCTTGAATGCTGGTGAGGTAGTTACATTATGAACTTCTAACTATAATTATTATTATCATTTTCATAACCATTTCAATGTCGTTATTTGTTTACTTATGTTAGATGGAAACCTAATACGGCAGTTCTTATCGTATCAAGAACGATGGAACCTTCACATTAATCATGATTTTATCAAAATGAGAATATTGACATTTCTTCAGTGAGTGAAGTCTAACAGATATAATGGAAAAGAAGTAGTAGTTCTTATATAAATATTTCTCTGTAGGTTGTCTTGACGGTAAAGCCACTCTTAAGTGAAGTGACAATTTTTTGAAGTTCTGAAACAAATTAAGACGAGAATCATCCCCACACAGTTCAACAGTTTGCGAGATCTTCTTTGAAGAGTGTCTTTCACATTCGTAAATTGTTGAGATCATTTCGATGAAAATGGGGAGACATTGTTTTCAATAGATCTATCGTTAAAAATTCTTTAGCCCTACTTAACCTTCCCCACTCCTTCCAAACTGAAATGACGTGTATTTTAGGCAATTTCAGAAGTACCGTAATCTTAATTATGAGCACTATGAATTTTTGTGGTACCCTAAATATTTACTGGCCTAACGTAGGAAATCTAATATAACTTACAATAAGTTTTCCTATTATAATTTTCGTCCACTTTTGTATTATATATTATTAAATTATTTATTTATTTGTGGCGTACACCAACAAGTGGAGCAATTTAAAAGGCATTTGCTTCCTCTCCCCAAATTTGCGGGTTCGATACCTGCTCAGATCGACGCATCTCTTTTTGCGTAATAGCGAATTCATGTCTATAGATTTACAGATATGTAGAACACCTGCTGTTGTGCAATGTTCCAGCACAACAGTATCTGTTCTAAACATAAGAACCTTAATGGTTGGACTTTATTAATGTTAGAATTAAGTCATCACTATTATTAAGAAAAACAAAATATGCGTTTAAAATTTAAACTAAATCTCAGTCGTGTTCATATACATTGCATAGGACTGTTGGTGAAATTTTACCCTTATGAAAATAATTAATCCTTTCTAAGATTATTCCTACACCCATAAATCTTTTGATGAAGTGGCGTTAAGACCTACAGACGTAGTATTGCCTCAGGGAAGTATATTAGGCCCACTTCTGTATTCCAGTTTCACCCATGACCTGATTACATGAGATTACTTAACTGTAGCACATTGCGATCCTAAATACGCGTAGAAGCGATAAAGGTGAGTAGATGATAGCTATTCTGCAAGAATTGAATTGTGCAAGAAATTGAGGACCGGAATAAAAAATGGATAATTTTTATGAATCCAAAGAAATCATCTACTTGGCCTATAGCTTTCCCCCATTTTAAAAAAGAATACACTCAAATTTTACAACTAAAGAATACACTTTTATCATTAGTGAAATAATGAGGTATCTCGAACTAATTATGTCGGTCTGGGTGGCGCAGTCAGTATCGCGCTAGCTTTCTGTGCCCAAGGTTGCGGATTCAATCCCGGCCCAGGTCAATAACATTTATGTGTGAATAAATGTGACAGGCCCATGTCTGTAGATTTACAGGCAAGTAAAAGAACTCCTGGCATATAGGACAAAATTCCGGCACACCGGCGGCAGTCACAGACTTAAGTTGCAGTTGCATCCCTGTCGTTAAATAACCATCGGACTTATTTTAGACTCTCGATTAAAATGGAAGAAACTTATAGATCACATCCTTCATAAGCTCAAGCATAGATTCCATCAGAAAAAGTTTTTGACAAATGCCTCCTCTCTCACAAATTAAAAAAAAAAGTTTGATACACGTAATGTTATTGACACAACTTTGGATGCATGCCAAAAATTGGGGATCATCGTCAACACTAAAATTAAATCAAGCGCACCATGGCATACCTATCTAAGAAATTAAATATCCTACTACACGCAGATCTCATATTTCTGGAGTCGATAACGTTATCCATTCTCCATACACCCGACAGCCTAATTGACTGATCAACCAAATTCCCGAAAGCCTGAGAATCTGTTCGTGGTGTCAAGAGGAAAAGACACGTATAATATTAACAGAAATATAAATATTTGAGGATCTTCAATAGACGATCTCTCCTTACAAGTATCAAGACATTCATTGTTCTTATAAAAATAATTTAAGTACTATATTGTACAAAAACTTTAATAAACTTGAAAAAGCTATCTTTAACAATTCATCTAATCCTAGATGAATGGTAATAGGTCTAAGTAAATGTTTTTTAAATTGATTTTTAGAAACATTTTATTATGGTTATGGGAGGAAATTACATTTTAAGCATTATTTTGCAATTTTGTTTTCTAAATTATCTTTTTGATAATTCACAATCCTTAAAAACATATACTAAATTTTAGTTGTTATTTATTCTAGAACTTCTGCGAAAATTTCATTTCATTCTGAGCAAAACCGTGGTACCTGGAACTTTATAAGAGATAAAAACTGATTAAATTTATGACATTTTTAATCATATTAATTCTTTTATTTTTGCAGTGTTTTTCTGTTTCACTTAAAAATCTAACCAACCTATATTTTCAGGTGATAATTATTCAAAGGTGATATATTAATGAATATAAATATCATATTTTGGGCGTCCAGTAAGGGAAAAGGTTTATGTATCACATTAAATGGTGTTAATGCAGTGAATTTAAAATACAGAAGTTGTATTTTTTTTTATGGAGCAAACATTAGACCATAATGTGGTAAAATATAAAGTCGTTAATTAACATGGATGTTCAATATAGAGCACTCTATGTTATGGTGCTCATTATAAGACATTATTTATAAATGAATGTAGCTTAACAATGTAAAGCTGTATATTCCTAGTTTACTCATTGTTCAGATGAATTTAAATAATGTTACACAGAATTCTGACACAACTATCACACAAGACTCAATATTATAAAATTGTTATACCCAATATAATCTTAAAGAAGAACATGAGCTGTATTAATTATTTGTTAATGATCTTAATAAATTACCTCCTGAGACTCACTGTGACTAGCTACCAATATTTATTTTTCTTTGTGTTAAATCGTCTCCTGATACCATCCGGATGGACTCCGAAATAACTATAGCCTATTGCATAATTCAGTTTCAGATCCAAGCATTATTACAGTTCTTAGAGTTTAATGATTTTTTAAAATTTATCTTATAATCTTTAAACTAAATTTAATTACTACGTCTATGCAACATCAAGTCTTCTATGTTCTTTAACATCTTTTGTAAAGGAATTTACTGCTATTGCTTGCACATTTAGGCTTGAATTTCATGTACTTATTTTTAATACAAATTTATTAAAAAGGCAACAAAAGAAATCAGATCAAATTGTACGAAGTAAAACTAAGCATTGAGTTTCGAATATAATTACTCGAAGAAATTTTTAGGCATGTAGCATTTTTGCCAACATTTTAGGTGCAAAATTTGAGAGATAATATATGTAAATTGTTACTGTTGTCGACAGGAATAATGTGTAAATGAAATAATTGTATAAATTAGGAAAGTATAGTTTTAGAAAACATATTGCAGAGTAACAGTTTTTAATCCTACTTCTGAAAATAATTATAATATCAGTTAGTGTGAATGCTAAATGTTATGGGGTATTTATTATACGTTTGCCGGAACTTCATATGGACAAAAAAAGGAATTCTTCTTTTAGAAGAAATTTACATGACGTAACGTGACAAGAATGTAACTTTGCCGGGGAATTTTATTGCACGGTGTACGCCAAAGGTCAGGAAGTTCACGATGAGGATAAGAGAAATATAATATGCGGATGTGTTCATTCAAATTTTAAAACATGGAACCTTCACTTGTTGCTTCACATCGTATAAAAACAATCTTGTAAGAGACTTACACGACTTTCTTTTCCAAAAGCATAGACTTTGTTGTTTTCTCACATTGCATTGCGGCATAATGTAAAATGGCCATCTTGAAGGATTGCACATTCTTTCGTGTTTCCTCCTCATGTAAGAATTAGTTGTACTGAAGAGGAACACAAGCGTTAATGTGATTCAGAAAATGCTTACAAGAGGTAAAGTACTCCGGTAGGCTGTGTCGGAGAGTTCGCAGGGTACATGAAATATCTTGCGCGTTTTGCCTAAATGCAGCGCGTGCTTCTATGTTACGATTTGTTTTCAAATTTGCAATATATAGAAACGGCTTCTCTCTTTTTTTAGTTCAAATTTATTTATACTTAACATGTTTTAAATAAGAGGTCATATCACTTATGGTAGGATAAGGTCGCCGTATCCAAATCGTTGTTAACGGTTCTATACAGGATACTGTCGCCTGCATACAGTCGTATATCGGATTTAACCCTGCTGTTCGTTCAGTTTTACTTTTCGAATGTACTGTTCCGATCAATATGACACGACTCATCTTAATGCTGTAGAAAACTTCTACACCCCTACATCTTTTGTATAGTTATTATTTATCGACATTGTTGTGCTATTCAAACACTTTGTTGCTGAAAATAATAATAATAATAATAATAATAATAATAATAATAATAATAATATACAACATTCTATTAAAAATCATTTCTAACTTTTGTTCTTTCTCCTCTTCTTGCTAATTTGAGTTGGACACAAGAAGGTGACATGTGTTTTAGGTAATATGTTTACATCATTTTCCGCACAACAAGTTTGTTTTATTGTCATCGCACGATGGACAGAACTTACAGCATGCAAGTTTGGTTGGTTATCTTGTTGTTAGTAATTCTGACAAACTAGCCACCTCCTTAGGGTCTTGGATGTTCCTGCTTATTCTTCTGTTCTTATGAAATGCATTCTTGATGCAATTGACCATTGAATCAGAACACTCTTTCATATGCTTTACTGACACGATCTTCGAACTCATGGTCTTCGAACTTCATCTGCTGATTATTCTTGCATCGCAGCAACAGCCAGTGGTCTAATCAACCTGAGAAGAAACAGCAAAGCATTCAAACTGCTAAGAACTGCTAATTACAATTTCCTTAAAAAAGCAAGAAACAAATCCATTTTTGGAATTTCACATCGTCTTATTTGGTTGCTGAGACTTGAGAGTAAGTTGGCATGATAAAATAGAGATAAGTACTGTATTTCCATAAAGTGTTAAATATCCGACATTACAGTAGGTAATCATATTTTCGTCGGGTGACCCGAATGTTACCTTCCTAACAATTACAGTTTATGACCAAAGTATTTAAACTATATTTTAAAACCCTTTTTAAACAAGTCTGCTTCTCCGTTTTCAGACAAATTCATCAAGTTTCGTAAACACATCTTGGTATTTAAAAAATTAGAAACGAAATGTATAATTATTTCGGGTGTTATAGACTCGAACAGAACAGCAGGGTTAATGTTCAAGCGAAGGTCCTTTAGGTATACTATCTTAAAAAGTCGGGTCCTTATAGGAAATATTTTATCCAATATGCCATCTTATTCTCTATACCTGGATTTTATAAATTAATATGACTGTATAACATGCCAACCTAAATTTCTTTCGTCTTGTTTCCAGAGTTTGCCAAGAAATTTCCTGTACATTTTCATCTTTGCGCTTACTTCTTACTTTATCAAATTTAGCAGCCATATGTTGAATTCATTCTAAGGAGATTATTTGGTTAAATTTATAAGGATCGAACTAACTCCTCCATAACAGCCTAAATAATAAGAGTTTTCAATATAAATATTTTATTTGAATCTATATATTCTTTTTTTTAGAAACATATGTGTATGCGTCTGTGAAGAACACAGCTGGAGAACTAAAATTCGTCAACGGAATTTTATATAGTTAGTAAAATTTAAACTCCTTATGTGGATTTCAGGAGAACGGAAATTCACTCTAGCACACAAAAAACATGTTTCTTCCTCCACAACCAAGAACTAACATAAGTTGTTTTTGTTTTATCAGCTTGCTTTCTCCCCTTATTAGTGAGAAGGTACTGAAGCCTACTACCAGCAGCGGGGAATTGTGCAAACAAAATTTGGCGGAAAATTCGAAGCGTTACAATTGCCCCCTGCTACAATTGACCCCAGGCTTCCCCTATGGTCTACTACATATTATAACATATCAAACCTTTATTTAAACAACTTTCCCTATAAATTCTCCAAGGGTGCTCCACTTATTTCACACATACATTTAGAGTTTTAAGTCTTGTTTCACGAATAACGCGAATTTGAATGAGGCTAAGACTACAGGATGCCCACGGTTGCATTATAGCTGTGTACACTTTGCTGGACTATAATGAGGGTAGAGGAAGTTATGTGAATGTCTCACAGCAAGTTTTTAAAGAACTTACGCGAGAAGTTATTAAAAATTAACTGTTAATTTAACAATATCGAAAAACCTAATCTCATCATGGTACATAACTCATATCTTGAAGTTAAATAGCCAAAGTTTAGTTAGATAGCCAAAGCTTTTTCTTTGATAGAAGAAACAGCTAGAATGAGCACTCCTAAGCGGCCACTTAGCCTACTATATGTCAGACTTTTAACACTTATTTCCTGATAAAGAATTTCTATTTCTTTAAAGTATATCCAAACAGATTTTTAAAAGTAGGAATATGTTAATAATAATAGAGAGCTGATATCAACATTCGAAATTAAATTTTTTTTTTAGCAGTTAAGTGATTAGTTCATTCAGTTAATTTTTTTTAGTGAATTTCAAATTATTTTATTTTTATTATTACAAATTACAAAATACAAATTAATACAAAATTATTACAAATACAAATATAAATAACATAAACACAATTAGTACAATTTCAAAAGAGTATTATTTGCCCCGCATGAGCATAGCTCGTGTTCGGGGTCAGTTCAGTCATACTAAAATTATATTTTGAACATTATATAAAAAACATACATATTATAGTTTTAGGCAAAAATAAGAATAAAAATAAATAAGATTGCTTATATGAAATAAATACATGAACCAAGATACGAAAAAAAGTGTTTCATTTTCATAAAATTGCCGCAAAAGAAAAATGAACTGTGCTTTTACAAAGTTGGTTGGCAATGACAATATAATGTGCATTTCTAGGTTTTATACTGATCTCTTTTACAGTGCCCTTTGAAGTTTGCAAGCTGTTATCAGGAATCCAGCAGCGTTGTACAGCTACCATTTGATATGTTTGTGGATGCAGTTATTTCAATCACGAACATAATAAATAGGGTGTTTTGGTATAATGATTCCAAACAATAGGTTTTTAAGTATATATTTAACGTCACTTTAGGAAATCAGCTGACATACACTCGTATTATAAAAAGTTTTTAAGAACATATTCTGTTTTTGTAAGAGATATAAAGTTAGCCAATTACCACTTTTAATTGCTTTTAAGGCTCTATAAAATAGTTTGAAATTGTAGTTTATACACGACAACGAAACATTTTCATCCTGAAATTTATGAGACTAAGATTCTCATACGATATACAAACCTATGCAGGATTGCAAAGAAAATAATTAACACAAATGTTTTCGCCCATAGTTTACTTCTTGTACCGAGTTCTGAAATTCTACAAGGAACTTAAATTTTTCTTCCTTTTTTTCCCATCGCTTTATAACAAGTTTAGGACAAACTACTGCATCTCATAGGACACGTCTATGAATTTAAGAATATGAATTAATATGATCAGCTGAATTCATATTTTTTTAACACTGTGTTTAACGGGAGTTGTCAACGCTGCAATAAAGCCAATCGCACACGACTGAACTAGGTTCAATTCTAATAGTCCAGTCAAAAAACTTAAAAAAATGACCCAACCTCTAAAAAAATCCGAAAGTTTTGAAACTTTGCACACTTATTTAATGGTACCTTGGGATGAATATACCAAAAGTCCTCATGAATATGAGGCGAGCTCTAGCGGCAATTAGCGAAAACAGGACCCCTATTTTGGTTTTTCGTTAATATCTCGAGAACCGTTGGTCTGAGGTAAAAGTTGACTATATACGTAATTAAAGCTTATTAAATTTGGAACATAAATGATTATGTACATTTTTCTCGTAGTCCTAATGTTTACCGAGTTATGGGGCGCTAAAGGATAGCGTTTTTTCTAAAACCGTCGAGGAGCGCACGATGGTGCAAATTAAAGTAGGTACCTACCGTACTATTTCACCATTGTCTTTATTTGAGGAGGCAGGAATGCGGAATACCAAGAAATCTACCTTGTACGATGCCTACTCCATTAAAAGAAGAAATAAACCTAGTCTATATTGACAATGTTTTGGTTTGTTTGTTAGTCTATTACACAATTAAATTACACAAGGTTGTGTGGCCCAAAGATTCGCCAACAATCTCAACCATCTGCTAGTGTTATGTAGCCTATGTTCTCAAGCATTATGGTGGCAACGGCTGCACGGTGGTGTTTGATGTTTATTCAGCCACCCGATCCAGTACAAAGAGAGCTGAACAGAACCGAAGGTACAAAACAAAGAGGTCAGTTGACATAAACTTTGGAGAGAAAACAATAGTAACAGTCAAACAGGATGATTTTCTTTCTAACGAAAAGAATAAATGTAAGTTAGACTAATTTCATTCCTCATAACTGCCCTTACCAGCCATGAAGTTGAAACAGAACAAGCATCCAGTGATGCTGACACATTGATCGTCCGAACAGCACTCGTGAAGTCCTTCACTTGTGACGAAGTAGCAATAGTCGGGTGAAGATGTAGATCTTATTATTCTCCTCATGGTCTTAACTCCGACTGAACAAAACATATTATTTGTGAAACCAAGCCATGGAAAAGTAGGAAGGCAAGTATATTGAAACCAGCAATTGCAAACTTTGGGAATGAAGAACAGCATACTTCTTGTGCATGCGTTCAGCTTATGTGATACGACTTCGGCTGCATATCGAATTGGGAAACATTCCTGATTCAAATTGTTCAAGAAGCAAGCTGTACTGCAAGTTATTGCTGATATATTTAACAGCCCAAGTTCATCCCGTGAGGCTGTAGCTGCTGCTGGAAACAAAATATTCCTGGCATTGTACAATGCACCCAGGAAGAAAACCTCTCTTAACATGCACCGCTACAATGCTTTCACCAAATCTGTATCCAATGCTAAACCCGACCTTTCTGCTCTGCCGCCCACAAAAGGAGCAGCAAGACAACACGCATTTCGAGTGTACCATCAAATTCAATTTTGGCTTGGGAATGAACTTCTTCCTGTGCAGTGTGGTTGGAAGTTGGAAAGCGATCGGCTGATCCCTGTAACAACAGAGAATCCAGCAGCACCTGAAGCTGTCCTCAACCTCATTTGTTGCAAATGTACAGGTGGATGTGGGAACAGATGTGCCTGTCGAAAAGTCAGGAATAATGTGTACAAGCATTTGTCACAACTGCCATGGCGAATGCTTGAATGGTGTTACTTCCACCCTCGAAGAAGACTTTGATGACCCTGATGATCCCGATGCCATAAACCTTGAAGAAACAGACCGTTCAGTGCAAAGCACAAACACTGAACATTTGGTACATGAAGATCAAAACACTGTGCTTGCTGGAGGCTTAACCAGAAGTCAGGTGAGATTGCACATTTGTATTTTTTTGTTATTCATTCTCCTTGAAGTAGTATACATAAATCGGTCGTCATGTTCATACGTTGTTTTACCGCTCGCTTACCTACTTTCTTTTACCTACATGTTCTTAATCTGTATAATGGTTCTCTCACATCATCATATCATGCATAGTTACCTCTTCTTACTGTGTTTAGGGCAGCAAGTTCAGAAGCTGACCAAGATGAGCAGATTGCAGGACCTTCTACCAAGAAGCGATCAAGAGTTGATTGATTTTTCTGTACACAGTTTTCCTTGGAATATCCTCAACAATTTTTTTTCCCATGTATTTCATTGTTTAATATACATCATGCCTTCCTTTTTATAGAAAGCTGTGAAATTTATCTCCTAAATCATCCTTGGTATAAAAAAAAATGGTAAACCATTGTCAAATATTATTAGAAATGCCATATTGTACCGCGCTAGCGTGGTTTTTAAAAAAACGCTATCCTTTAGCGCCCTATAACTCGGTAACCATTTGAAATACAAGAAAAATGCATATAATAATTTTTGTTGAAAATTTAATAAGCTTCAATTATGTATATAGCAAACTTTTACCTCCGACCAACGGTTCTCGAGGTATTAACAAAAAACCAAAAAAAGTGCCCTGTTTTCGGTAATTGCCGCTAGAGCTCGCCTCATATTCACGAGGACTTTTGGTATATTCATCCTTAGGTACCTTTAAATAAGTGTGCAAAGTTTCAAAACTTTCGGATTTTTTGTTAGGTTAAACCTTGTTTTGACTGGACTATAATGCAATTAGCCATTAACAAACCGTGTGGCTATGGTGTAGTAATATAGTGACCAGAAGGAGAACGGAGTTCAAACTAAATCGCGCCTTTAAAACAAAAACAAACAAAACAATAAAAACTGAGGTCGCCCTGCGAGCAATTTGAATGGAACACGTTATAATTTTTTTTTTCGTGAACCCTATATGATGCTATTTTTCATGTCTACAAGTTAAGTACAAAACTCGTGAATAATTTTGTGTTTAAAGTGAAATACTGTATAAGCTTATGCCCTTATCGGTAAAATAATAATATTATGATCAGCTTGCACTAGTAATCGCGTTATAAGTATATTATATAACCGATTGATTGATTGATTGATTTGTCCCCTTAAGGGTGGAAGGCGGGTTGGGACGACCCTAAGCACTTCGGCCTTGCGGCCCATTGTGCCAACCTCCGGGAATGGAATGATGTGCAAGCCCAACGGCCCCTCGACAACAGACCCCACCGCGAGCCCCCACGGAACTCCCCTACATCCAACAGATACCTCTACCATGCCACGTGTGCCACTGCCTCGGTACCTCTTACAGAGCCCCCAGGTTGGCAGCACACCAGCCAGCAACTTCAGGACCACAAGCCACGGGGAGGACGGGAGAGGCCCACAGCAGGTGCTGGGGCGAGGGTAAACCGGAAACCGGGAAAGGAAACGGGATGATTATGAGGGGGAGGTTTGAAGATGAAATGGAGAGTGTTGGTGGAATGAGAGGGGGAAACGGGAGGATCCCCGAGAAAAACCCCCAAAGGTCACGGCTTCGTCCACCACGAATGACACGCCCGCCAGGCCCGGGGTTTGAACCCGGGACCGCTAGCATGCCAGGCCCACGCGCTAAGCATGAGCCACCGTGACGGCTTTATATAACCGATAGATGTAAAACATAATTTATATAGTCTTGCTTTTTACTGCCTCGGAAAAATATTTGATTGAGTCTCCGATTGCGAGCCTAACTGGCTGTCTACCTGATTCTAATGTGTGACTCACTACTTGTGTGTCCGGCCGTCTAGGCCTATCTGTTCGGTGACCTAGAGTCATCTAGACTATGTGTTTGACTGGCTGTTTATCTGCTTGTGAGCAGCATAGTCACTGGTACTTCTGTGAACAGTAGACCTCGTGTTAAAAATCTAAAGCCTGCTCTTCGTCTTGAAATGGAACCAAACAATAAAATTGCTTATACATACGTAGTTTTTAATGACATCAGGGAACATTCATACAAAATTGGAAGAAACTTTGGTCGTGACTGCATATTAACACACAAATTTACGGAAAAGCTGACGAAATGCCGAACGGGATTGTAAAATCAGGACCTTTCCTCGCCCGTCCAATAAAGAGATCCAACAAACACAAAATTTTATGGTTGAGTTAGGTATCTGCTGGTCGACATTCTTCATCTTATATAAATTAAATATCGTTTTGCTAAATTATCACGAAAAATTAAACGTATTTTGCCGCACTTTGGAAACTAACTGCAACACTAAGTACAAAGATTACTTAAGCATTGTTCCGTAGAAATTTTCTGAAGAACAGTTTAGTTATAAACTGACCATCTCTTCAACGAACTTAGCCCTTAACCATGGACATGATCATTCTGTTACATTAGCATGGGCTTGAGGTTTGAATGACTGTGAAGAGTTAATGGGCTTGAAACAATGAAATAATTTGCAAAATGTGAATTTTAAACTATTATTTAAGCAAATTTATTCCAAAAGGTCTAATTGCCAAAGCATTATTCCCAACATTTCAGGGCACACATCTGAGTTACTGCTTCACAAGAACAATGAAATGCACAGATTCGAAGATGTGTTAATATTTTTCAAATGAATAGCTAATGTAAGTTATGTTTTAAACACGAAGATGTGATAAGTTGTGTAGATATCCAATAGGATGTTGTAATAATAATAATAATAATAATAATAATAATATTAATAATAATAATAATATTAATAATAATAATAATATTAATAATAATAATAATATTAATAATAATAATAATAATAATAATAATATCAATAATAATAATAATAATAATAATATCAATAATAATAAAAATAATAATATCAATAATATCAGTAATAATCATAAGAAGTATTATTTGCAAAAGGGCTTATGGGAATAATCACTATCTATATCATCACTACGGGGCGGATTTCTATGACATGTCATATTTTCCCCCTTTGCATTATTTCAGGTTTCAGACTAATTTAAACCCGATTCCAAGCATTCTGGTGAAAATGGAACGGCTTTTATTGTGCATATAACTGCATATTTAGGAAATTTTCAACTATAGTAGCATATTTAGTATAAATATGCATATTTAGGTCATATTTGTTGCACAATGTGTGTATATTAAAGAAAATTTGAAGTTTCATATCATATTTTGTAAATTTTGCATTATGAGACTTTTTTAGAATTTACAGATATTTTAAGTAATTAACATTATATTTTAATCAAATGAATTGTAATGAAACTTAAAAAAATATACATATTGTGTAAGTGGTAAAGACATATTTTAAATTTTATTGGTCATATTTTAATGTTTTTTGGGTCATAAATGCATGCATATATCCTATTTTTTAGGTCATAGAAATCCGCCCCGGATCTAGAGGTCGATGGATTTTTCAGGACGTAAAAATCCTCGACACAGAGTCCCACGGGAGGGACTTTAATCTGGGGGGCCCGTGTTGTAAATTTACGGCACGTGAAATAACTCCAAGCCTAAATTAGAGCCTCTCGGCCCTTTCACGTCCAAGTAATACCTTAGTTTCCGGAGAGGGTTTGAGAAACGATGGGCTTCCCACCTGTCTCTCTGCCCTCTCTCGGAAAATAGCGTAACAGACTTCACATAGGCAACAGAAACCTCCCTTTGGAGGCCCTTCGCCCCAACATTGGGGATATAGGATAAGCTTACTAGATATCATCACCATATCATCATTTTCGTCTTCTTTTTCTTCTTCTTGAGCGTCAATAATTAAACATTGTTAATATTAAGTTATAATTTTGATATTTCTGCGGAAGCCTGTCCATCCACTACATTCATCTTTTCGAATCGTCAACATACTATTTATGTCCTAAAATATTTAATACACTCCCTTCTTATATCACATCACGAAAAACAGCTATTTCATTTAAGAAAATTCTGAAATCCTTCCTTTTAGAAAACTGTTTTTGTAATATAAACGTTCTGTATTCTCTGAAAATGAGTATATTTCTTTCTTAAATTTATCATTTCAATGGAATTTTATATTGGCAAGAATAAGTAATTTTTTCACTTATTAATTTTCCATGTAGGCCTACAGAAAAAATGTTACCATAGTGTTAATAAAGTATACCTTTGAAAAATATAGTAGCCTATTAATTGTACAGTGCATATTTTGTATTTAAAGAATACTATAATTTAGTAAAATTAAATACATTAAATTTAAGAAATGTGTATAAGTTACATATATATACTGTACATATACCGTATATAAATGTATATATGGCATCCCGTAATAGAGTGATCTACTGTATGCCAGAAATAACGGAATCGAGATTTTGAAATTTGTATTTGGCTTTCTAATGAGAAAAATTTTTTATCTTAACACTTGATATAGGCCTATTTCTTCTTATCTGAATTTACACATTTCAAAGTGGTTACAAAAATTAACTTCAGATCACAGTGCCAACCCTTTGTCACCTTATTATGCCCTTTTATATCTGCGAAGAAACAGAACATAACGTTACATTGTATTTACCTGTTGTACGTAGGCTATATGTTACCAAGTCAATTTTTTTCTAATGCTATTTATTGGTACTACTAAATAAATAAACTAAACTCCATGGCGCTACATCACTTAAGAGACTAGGCCTGCCAGCCTAAGGCTGCACTATTTACCATTGCTTGATGGCAGGATTGGGGACATGTGGTCATCATGCCGACACCCACGGCCGTTACTGAAGGCTTACTGAACCAGAGCCATTCCTTCTTTATCAGTAGCTCCTCAGTTTGAATAACGAGGCTGAGTGCACCCCGTTCCAATCCTCCCTACCTCAGGAAAATCCAATGAGGTACCGGGGATGGAACGCGGGCCTGCAGATCCGTAGCCAGCGTCGCCACCTATAAATTTTACAGTCATGTTGTCTGCATGTATGCGTCCATCTGTTCGTCTGTACGTCAGATTTTCAGCCCCTTTTATCTCGTTATATACCTCAATAATTTGCCTAAATGGCTGTCATTATGTAGTTGTTTGCGAAAAAGGCTTTTAGCGTTTCATTAATTTCGAAATCTTACCCTCTAGTTCAGAATCTGATTCATTCCCCTCGGGCACACGTCTACTTGTCTTCATATTTCCTCTAGCTGTAAAAAGACTTCTCTTAGATATTCCAAATGCAACGTAAAATGCCTTACTAAATACTCTAATTTGCTGTCCATGAAAATTATTTACATTACTTATAAATAAAACTTGTCCTCTACTTGAAGTTACATTCGCCCTTTTCTTTACGTAAATGCCACTACATCCTTGCCTATTTAACAGAACAAACAAAGATGCTTTTGCCCATTATAATCACCAATCTTAAAAAACTCACGGAAATTGTCTATTTTCTCAGTGTCCAATGATAAGTGGTAGTTACACCACTTCATACTGGCTACCACAGCTCTCTCACTGCAATTACACCCGACATCTTACTGCTTTACCACAATCACATCATTTGTTATTTCGCTAATGTATTCTAATCCTAAATTCCTACACACCTTTGCTATTTCTTTTCCACTTAGACTCATTTTTCAATTTTTTCGCAGCTGATAGCAACAAGTTCTCCTTCACCATCCACCATGATAGTATAAACTGACAAGTATCTACAATCAGACGAGGCTATCTGGCTTACCGCGCATAACTTATCACGTTATTATTGCTTCCGAGCTGGCATAGCCTACTCTCTCACTGGAGAAACGCCATTCCCTTAATTTATGAAAATTATCTTTCAAGAATAGACAGAGAAGGAACCCATACAGACCTTATAATATTAATATTAGGTTTACAATTACACGAGTATATGTACTACATAGAGATGACAAAAACTGAAATTTGAAAATTTTTGACAAAGATCACTCTCTCACTGTATGCCATATATATATATAATATTAAGCACTCCACTGTGTAAGCAAATTAAGTATATGCATAAGAATTAATTTTAAGATATCGTGAATTTGTTAAGCTAGCCTATATTTAGACTGCGTTAATGCCAATCATTTCAGTGCATCCGAAAAACCCTTCTCCTCCACCGCCATTTCCACCAAGCCGGAGCAGCAGAGTTGCGTGACGTCATGTCGGAGCGCGGCCGTGTGGTTGGTTAAAGTGTGGCGATGCCTTCAGAGCGCCTCAGTGCTGGCGGAGCGGGCGAACGTTCTGCAACACGGCGTGCCGCATTCACCCGCTTATACTCGCCACCCGACATCGCGCGCTATTCCGCTTGCATGGATTGTTGCGTGCTCCCTTGGCTGCGACATTGATTGTCGTGCCTCCCGTCATTACAACTTTACAATCTGATTGGTCGCCTGCAGTCATTTCTTAGGTCACGGAACAACACCAGCTTTGACTTCTCTAATTATGATAATTTTCAGCTTGAAAATAAATTATTTGTATATGAACTGTGTACAATTATCACAAGATTTACCGTATACGCTAGTCAAAATAGGATCGTTTTGAATTATGAGTACCATTGCGCCTGTACCGAGCGGTACAAAATGGTTTGCGCGTCATAAAGAAGTAGCCTACTCTTAAATCGATATTAATTAATACTTCAGAGCCGTGTGTTATTCTGGATTTATAAATAACCCTGTGTCGATCGGAAAACAGTGAAGTGCAATGACTACCGAAAAACTTATTTGCTACCTAACTACGAAAACAGCAAGTTCTCTGTTGTCTTTACAAAATGGCGGAAGCCTCAACAATGCTTCATGGGATGAGCGAGAGTGTTATTTTTAATTCAAGGCAAAACATAAAGAGCACACAATATACTCAGTGACTTGGAAATCGTGTTTATGCATTCAATGGGGGAACGGAAGCAATACAATTATAACATGAGCCACATTGAAAGGAGAATTAAGGTAATCAGTTACTGAACTACAGACTATGAGGACAAAGTGGTGGTGGAATCAATTAATTGCTAATACAATGGTCCATTGTATTGTCCATTTCATAGCCATTCGCCAGCGCTAAATGACTAGGGAATGAAACGAAAACAAATACAGAGTTAATTAACACCAAAGATGTTATTTTCAGCGCAAACAGACTTTCAACGCCAGGGATTAGAGGAAACGAATCGGGTAATCAATTGTATGAATGGCCATATTTTGCCGTTGGATTTAAAACACAATATGATAACTAAAGTTCTAATGTGCTGGTATTTTTCTAAAATTATGCTAAGTTTGCAAATAGCGACTGTCACTTGTTTTCCTTCCCTCTGTAGGAATTCAAATGAGAGGTAATATTTTATTTCGATTTCCCCTAAATGTTATTTACTTTGTGCAAAAATTATGCTACCTGCTAACTTTTCGTTGTTGCGAAAACCCTCTGTGTAGTCTTAACTCTTCCTGTAATTACCAGTAAACCTAAGTGGAAAAGTAAGTTTGGCATTCCCAAATAAACCAGAGGATAATCAACCTAAGTTGCTAACAAATAAATCTCCGGAATATCCCGTTGAAAATAAATCTATAATAGCTCTTTATGCTTATGTGAATATGCTATCGTTAGTTAATTAGGTACGTCAAATGAATTTCACTGACTCAACTGGTACCTCACGAAATAGTTCAACAGCGGAAATTGTTGAATAGTTAACTCGTAATTCTGTGGCTGTTTTAATATAGCATATAATGGCACTGAATGGTACTAAACTATAGTTACATCATTCTTATTAATGGAGAAGATTTAAAATTTATATTTACTTCTAATCAAAAGAACTGACGCATTCATTAGTTGATTGGAAGCTATTTGTACCGTGATTAACTACAATTATCACTTAGCCGTTGATATGGGAGTGAGTTCTGATAACTTTGAGTGACATTATCTTCTGGAATAACGAGATATCGATAAGAGAAGCTCTTCTTCAACTGCGCGAGCACAGGAATTTGTGTGTAAGGAAAGGATTTGTTCGAGTGAACGTTAGTTTGGTGCAGTTTAAGAACATGAAATTGAATGTCAACGTTTATAAATCCCTTCTGAGTGAAACAAATTAGCAACGCAGCAGGAAAGCCGGGAACTTCAACAGAGGGCCGAGAGAGGAGAGATAGAAACGGGGACTCATCCCATCCCATAGAGCAAGCAACACGCTTCATCCTATGTTAACATGTAACGAATACTGTTTCTCTTCCACTGCAGGAGACATAGGAAACAGACTGGAAATTCCACTTAACTTGCACTTACATGGGGACGTTAAAAGTCATCTTGATGGTTAAAGTGAGTTGCAATTTAGTTACCAAAGTATCATCGTTGAGGAATAATACTCACAAAACAGACTTTTAAAGAAATAATAAAAATAATATAAGCAATTGATTAATAAGCTAAAACAATCCACTATTTCTGACTACCACCACCGAAATCGTATGGAGGGCAGCAACTTCACAATAACGACCACAACAACTACTTTATTCTCTGGACTACAGCCACCTTTGTCCTCTTCGACTTCCATCTCAGATTCTTCTCTACCGTCGTCATTGTCTCTGACTCCATCTCCCAGTTCTTTGGAGCCCTCAACTTCATGGTTTCCGGGCCCAGATTCTCAATACAGCCCAGTAGAAGCAGTGATAATCGCACTGATTTTGCTATGTGTAATCATCGGAACTGTGGTTGGCAACATCTTGGTGTGTGTTGCAGTCTGCCTAGTTCGCAAATTGAGGCGACCTTGCAACTATCTGTTAGTGTCCCTTGCAGTTTCGGATTTGTGTGTAGCGATCCTTGTAATGCCGATGGCTCTGTTGTACGAAATTCTCGGACGTTGGAGTTTCGGACCAGTGGTATGTGACCTATGGGTTTCCTTCGATGTACTGTCTTGCACAGCATCTATTCTGAATTTGTGTATGATAAGTGTAGATAGATATTATGCAATTACTAAGCCTCTTGAGTATGGGGTAAAACGGACTCCCAGGCGAATGATAGGTTGTGTTTCGTTGGTGTGGCTCGGAGCTGCATGCATCAGCTTACCTCCTTTACTCATCCTAGGGAACGAACATGGTGAATCTGAGGGTGGTACTTCTCAGCAGTGCATCGTTTGTCAGAATTTCGGTTACCAGATTTATGCAACTCTAGGATCTTTCTACATCCCGCTAAGCGTCATGATTGTCGTATACTATAAGATCTTCAGAGCAGCTCGTAGGATCGTTCTGGAAGAAAGAAGAGCCCAGTCTCATCTGGAGACCCACAGCTATCTTGAGATTAGTGTGAAGAATGGTGGAGGACCTCCGGAGACAAGAGTAGCGAGTACTACTTCATCTCCTGCGGCAGCTGCTTCCGCTCGAGTACAGCACCATCGTACCAGCACCACCAGCACCAACACTACAGTGAGTACCCCTTTATACACATTTCATTACCTTAAAGCATTAAACATAATAATATTCCATCGAAGTAGTTTCAAGAAGGAATCTAGCTAAAGAATTTCTGTAGCAATGTGAATATTTATATCTTAATTACACACAGCGATATTTAGGCATGTTGTAGAAAAAACTTCTAATATCAAAAGTTGAAAAGTTTGAAAATATTTTGAGAAAATTAATTCCATAAACTTTATCACTTTACTAATAAGCTATAGTGATTTTTCTTATCAACATCTCTATATAATGTTGTGAGGAATAATTTTTGTCGTTTGGTATGTTTTATTTTACTGCAACTTTAAATTTTATGTAATCTTATTGGAGCATGAATTTTATGATTATTTCAGTTTAATTTAGTCGAAAAATATAATTTTTATCTAAACAAACTACAATAGTAAAAATTGTTTTAAATATCTCTTTTTGACAACCTATTTGTTGAAATCTTTAGAATGTATGGAGAAAAAGCTTAAAATTGTGTTCATCTTCGGTAGGGGAACTTGGACTAATCTGGACTTAAATATTTTTGCTGTATTCCATCCCAGGAATATGCAGTTGAAATGTGGACGGTTATGTTAATCTCACTCCATTTACATCAGGGCCGAAATTGTACATTTTGTCTTGGAAATAAAGACAATAGTTTGTGGGAGGTGTCTGTTATTATTTAAATTCCAATTAGTGGATCTACGCATAATAACATGAATTATTACAGTAGCCAGATTTCGTGATACAATTGCTGAACCAACCGTTGTACTACTTATGTGCACTGTTTTGAGACTCAGGATAATTTGATTTCATCTTCTGTTTAATGAATTTTAAGAAATTAAAAACGCCCAGGTTATTGATTTTATTTCCGCTACTATACTTAACTTCAAAGAGATACCGGGAATAGAATCGGACCGACACTCAGCAACGCTATTAACTGAACCATGCAGGTGCTACAGACTATTTATATTTTTTACAAACGCAAAGTTAAAATATTGAGATTAGGCCTCATTATAATTAATTTAAGATTAAACAAGTTTGAAAAGGGTAGCACATTGCTGTCTGATAATTAACTTTGTAGGTTATGTTTTTGATTATCATAGCTAATTCTAACTCTAATATTTTTAAGTAATATATTATACCCGAATTTTTTTAATATCATAGTAGCCTACTACTATTAAAGTGAATTTCCTATATAATATTTAGTTAATGTAGCATTTCTGCGTGAATAAAAGACGATCACAAGCATTATTTGTCCAAATATTTTATAAGATAGTTCCTGCATATCATAGGTTATTCGTAAAATGTTGTTTCATGTATTTATGTAGGGCTAACTCACTTTCTTTACACAATAAATCTTGAAATATCATTAAAACCTCTTAATTGTAGCAGAAATTTGTATAAGATTAGGTTTTCTTAATCGTAAGATATATTTAATCAAATTTATGCAGGTATTTTTTTTTTCATTCATGACATGGGGTTATTGATGAATACTTAGGCGTAAGGGGATTGCGTTCATCGTTTGATTGGCTTCCCAAATACCATACTTCGAGTTAAATTCTGTATAGCCTGATTACTCTTTCATCTAGGCCTATATCTCGTTTGATATGCCACATAAAGTAAAGTCAGCGATTTTGCTGTTTATACCCTCCTGCCGTTGCGGCCAATTTGTGTTTCAATGCGTACAAAAAGAAAGTCTGTAAACAGCTGAGCGATAACCGAGATGCTGTGTAAGTTACTGAAATTAATGCCTTAGATTGGTTGTTTCAAATTCATTTTTACACGTTACTGGTCCAAATAGGAAGGGCGAACTTTGAGTGAAATAGAATTGTTCACTGAGACATTTCAGTTTTTAAATTGCTTATTTTCGTAGGTAGGCCCTACCGTACAGATATTTAGCGATCTAGTTTTATTAAATTGGGGTACGCCGAAGCATAGTGGTTGAGGCGCTGCGCTACAAACAGGAAGTTCGCGGGTTCGATTTCCGATGAGGTCGTTTTAGTTTTCAATTGACCTAAACCTTCTGGTGGCACTATGGCCCTGGGGTCGACTCAGCCTCTAACAAAAATGAGTACCAGGAGCAATCCTGGGGGTAAAGGCAGCCGGTGCGTAAGGCTGACAACCTTACCACCTTCACGTGCCGAACGTCCAAAATCTGGGAGCCTAACTTCCTGGAAGCCTCTGGGCCTCCATGGCCTTTATAGGGATCACAGTTTTTTGTTGTTGTTAAATTGAAGGTTATGGTACTGAATTAACATTTCGTATACAGTATTTCCATTACTTAACCCACCATGCGATTTCCTAAAATTGAGACCAGATTCTTGAGTAGCCAGGTTGAGTAGTATAAAATATAAATAAATAACTGAGTCTTTTTTCTAGACAAAATTTTCCAATTTACAATAATTGCAACCTTTATAGTGTAGAATTTGTAAACATCTTCCATTTAGTTCTTGAAAATATCTTTATAATAACTGGAAAATTACAGAAATTATGTCATACATCAAGAAACTTACATAAAGGCTCCAAGGTAGGGATTAGCCGGAAATTACGTAGGCTAAGAATAAAATACACGCTTGAATCTTTATTAATTATGTTCAACATATTATTTGTTATACCCATAAGGAGTCAAATAATTCCCTACATTCTTAAAAGTCTTAAAATTATAATCTCACAATGTACGGTACCAATTGAATCTTTACTGCTTCTTCTGGCACCGTCTGCTTCTTCTGGCACCGTAGATCCTATAAATAAAGTAGGCTATTGTTTTCAACCCTGAAATTCGATGTCGAGTTCTCAGCAGTAATACATGTTTTGACGTCTTCTGAATACAAAAATACAGTTTTCGGAAAAAAAATGTCTGTGTATGTGTCTGTGGGTCTGGGAACAGCAGAGCTCAAAGAAGAAAAATAATATAAAAACAACATTTTGTATTTGGTTGAAATATTCTCTGGAGATGTGAGATGACGATTTACATACTGTGGTCTTTCTTTCACATTAATTACGCCTATTGCTTTGCATTAAGAAAATGTAATTTTTTGCGATCTTCTCGGAATCAGCTCTTGTGATTTTGTTTAAATTTTGTAACTTTTACTTCAAACATAATTGGAGCGTTTACTTTTATAAGGGTCTAAATGCCACAGCCATGATTGTGTAGAAAACAAGACATAGAGCCACAGAAAGACGTGCCGGAGATAGACCCAGCGCTATATCTTGGAATTTATTGCCACTAACATGGCTTTCCTTGGACCTTGGACTCTTCTGAAATGCACTGATCTGAGTACATAGATCCATTTAAAATTATCAGCTGAAAAATCGTGATTTCGGCGCTTAGACCCTTATAAAAGAAAACGCTTCAATTTTTGAAAAGTTATCTGAAGGGTAGTTATAAGGCAGTCATCTTTTGTACACTCAACTGCGTGGTGAACAGTACATCTTACAGTTAGCACTCCCTTGCGGCCTCTTTTTCTGTAGCCTACATCAGAATGTGAAATGATAAAGTTGTACTGCCCACTTAGGGTAAAGAAAGGTATGTGAGTATAACACAATGTTTTTACGTGGGGCAAGTCGAAAATAATTTATTGGGGTTACTTATACTACAGAAGTCATTGCTTACTCATGGCAATTGAATCCAAGCATTACTTCTAACAGTTAGAAACGACTTGTGTAAAATGATATTACCAACCCAGAGCTGATAATCCATGTGCTACGTATAGTGTACAAAATGGTGTCGAAGCAGATTTTCTCTGAGTTGTTCTTTTCGTATTTGGGTCCTCCCTCGCTCGTCACCTAATTTGGCCATTGGATTCATAATAATGAAATTAAATGTTGATTGTGAAAGGAACTTAACCATTGAGAAACGTTACTTTTGTCGTTTGTCATAAGTTTGAACCCTAGGCCTACATCATTTATTTAAAGCAAAAGCTACTTCGGCATATATGAACTAAAAGATTCTAGAATAATTATATTTTATTATCTTTTAAACATAAAATTTGAACATTCACGTTACAAGACTTGAAAAAATTGACCAGAAAGTATAAGGCAGCGTTCACACTGAGGCGATAAGCGATAAGCGATTTATCGGATGGACTTTGTTGCGGCGATATATTGCTAGGAAGGTTCACACAGCGAGCGATAAATCGGCGCGACCTGGACGATAAAAATTCCCTTTAGGCAGTCCTACAGGCTGAGGTAGATTTCGATGTGCTAAATATCGCCTTATATGAGAGCTATCGAGAAACCAGTTACTGATTTGTAGAGTACTCATCAAGCGCTTTTCAACGTGCTTTCAAAAATTTCGAACTTCCATCCCCCAACCAACCACCCCAACTCGTACCACCAAAACTCCCGAATCGTTGGTGTCACTGTGAACTCCATAGGGAGTTCTCTAATTTATTCAAACAAAGTTTCCCTATATACTTCATAGGAGCCGAGATATACATATTTCAAAATTTCTACCCCTCCCCGACCCTCCCCTGGGGCCAAATTTGGTCATTAACGAACTTGTCCGAACTATTGGGCCTAGAAATAACATAATAAAATTTGGTTCAAATATCTTCAAAATTATGGCTGCTAGCGTGTAAAGATATATATATATATATATATATATATATATATATCACTTTTTTTTTTTTTTATTGAACGGGTGGTGGTTTCGTACTTGGAGGCATGAAACGTAAAGATATGAAAGAATTTTTCGAAAGTCATGACATGGTATCGATTTCAATAGGTAGATTTTTCTTCGAAATCTACCTAAAATGTGGTGGGAACACAATCTTCACTACAAAAGTTACAATATCGTAAGCAACAAATCGCTCAGGCGACCAGCATGCTGCACTTCGAGCGATATAGCACTTGCGATATGTTGCGCTATCGCGTGAGTGTGAACCTTTTTTATCGCCTCCCTTTAGATTTCAAGTATCTGTCCATGCGTGTCGCGTATCGTATATCGCTCGCGATATATCGCTTATCGCTTATCGCCTGAGTGTGAACCCTGCCTAAGACTTTCATAATTAATTCACATTTGTCTACATTGCAGCTAACCATTGCGAGCCGATATTTTGTTAATCTTGAATAATAATACATTAATATGGAAGGCATCTGCAAGACTTTATTAATATTATATTATGTTATGTTGATATGATATTGAATAATTAGCTTAAGATAAAGTAAATTACCTTTCTTCCAAGAGTATATAGGCTAATTATTCCCCGAAAGTGAACCGAGTAAATTTAATAGAAACTTGAACAAAACCATATCATATTTCCTCTTCATTTGTGATTGTAAAATACGCCTATTATTAATAATAAATGTCATAATGTAAAAAATACGTGGCTTATCTATTACGCTTTGGTATGTAGGCCTAACTTAGTACACTTAAGCTGTCAGAAAGACGGATACCGCGGATAGTAGCCTATGTAATGGAACAAAAGAATCATCCATAACGTTATAATACATATGCATTATACAATATTCTTACTTCACCTCGTTTAAAAATTATCGTATTTCATTTTCGAAACTATTTCTTAGATTTTCTAAAAAAAAAAAAAGAAATCTACTATTATAATGTGTACATTAATGCAATATGCATTACAGTTGTAAAAACTTTGTTATTAAGAGGTAATTTAATACAGAAACCAAACAGGTCCTGGAACAATTAATTGAGGGACACAATATTCATGTTACAAGATTGCCTGAAATAATCTAGATTTTATTTATCTGACTTCTTATGTTGAGATAAGCTTAAGACGTAATATTTTTAAAGATAGTTATCGCTTATGTGTGCAATGAAATACAGCTCTGTGCAATCATGTTGTTGTTATTACAGTCATATTTTACTCCTTGGGGTAATTCTGGGCAAGGATATAGTAACTGTAGATAATTTAGTTTTACAAAACCTATTTGAATTTGAATTAAACCTATACGTAACTCAGGCGGATTAGTTAGTCGTTACTTTTCTTCCTGTGGGACCTTCTGAGTGCGACACTGGCCAGGCTATGTCATTTGTTTCAATAAGCCTTTCACTGTGTTATCTTTTTCCATTTCAGACCTCACTATAGCCTAATGTGGATTTATCCAAGCCAGCAGGGATATATGAACCTGTGGTTCAAATTTATTTACGGCAAAACAAGGACTCACACTCATTTAAGGACATTGAAAAGACTCATAATACTTATACCAGAGAAGTAAATGGTGCCAACTACGTTTCGCAAGTAAGGTATTATTGTTAGTATCCGTTTTTTAATTAATAGGTCTATAATATCTCCGCTTTAGATAGATTTGGGTACGATAAAAATGCCGAATCATAGTCATCATATTAATTTTTCTTATAACATCACACATAAACTTAACTGAATGTACAATTGATCAGCTCATTCTTTTCGATTTTTCAGGTAAATAAAAGACATCATAAAAGACAATGAAAATTCCACAAGGCTTTTACTATGTTTATTTAGGGAAACTTTGGAGTTTTAGGTAGCCTATTACAGAATCTAAATACTTACAATTATGTGTTATGAAATTTGCTCGAAAAAATATGCTACACCTATTTATCCATTTAGATTAGATTGCAAAAGGAATACTGACATCAGAACAGAACTGAATATATTTAACATGAACGACAGAGTGAAACAACAGAAGAGAAACTGGTACGACCATATAACAAGAATGGATGAAGCACGACTTCCAAAAATAATGCTCAACTATAAACCTAAAGGACGCAGAGATGTAGGACGTCCAAAAACAAGATGGACAGATGATATTCCCTGAAGACGGAACAGGTCTGAAGACCTAAACCGGAAAGACGATGATGATGATGATTAGCCAACACTTCTAAAATGGAATTTGATGTCGTAGTTTTTTCTTACTTTGAGTTAACAAACAAAATAATACCATTACTAAACTTCTGTAAAACTTTTTTTGAGAAAATGTGCGTTTCTGTCTCGATAACTGTAAATTTTGTACTGAACTGTATGTGTTAGGTCTCTCTGAAACTTTATTACACTAATTTTTCATGGTCTTTTCCGCAATCATAATAATCGTCTTCATACTTAATAGTAGGCTAGTTATTATAAAACAAAGAAGTAAGAAATTCGGTCACAGAGTGAAATGTTCTCTGTTTCAGCCATGGATATAATATATAATTTTTAAAGATATTTACAGGTAAATTACGGATACATAAAGGCAGTCTGTTGAATAAATTAATTCCATTATAAAAACAAGTGTAGTAAGTACTAGTAATAGTTGTTACAAGTGTATTAATATTTGTTACTGATAAGAACATTGACAATTTAAATATTCAATCTGACATTTTTAATAAGAAGCTAAATTGTGGTTTCATGCTAATGAATTGTTCTTAAACGAAACTAAGACTCAGAAAAGAACCCTTTCTACAGATCATTAGCATAGAATAATGCCGAACTATATATATACATACAATAATATAATATATACAAAGGAGTTCGGCATTATTCTATGCTATGATATTATCTATTCTATGATATTATCATATAGCGCAACGCCCGGCCCGCGAGCCGGATGTGGCCCGTCCCGCGGAACATTTTAAAATCGCGCTCGAAAAAGTAAATATTTTCGGTTCTCGCCAACAAGAGAGTGAGAGGGGGGAAACAAAAGCCTGAACTACGAGGGTGTTCCTTCCGGTCAGCGCTAGAAAAATGCTGCAATAGGCCTAAATCAAAGTATCGAACCAGACTTACAGATGACAATTTTGAAAACATTCTGCGCTTGTATATTAATGGGATTGATACCAACAATGATTATCTTGTTTCTCAAGTTCAAGCTCAAGCTTCTCATTAATGTCTGCCGATTGTAAGAAAATACCTAATCAGTTCGATATTGTTCTCATTCATGTAACTTTAGCATTATACTTTATAAATACAAAAAACCGTATCATGATTATTTTTTCACAACACTTATTATCTACGGCCCGCGACTTCATAAATGTCGTGAAGTTTAGCCCGCATCTTTCCAAAGGTTGCCCATACCTTGTATATATATCCTCCAGTCTAACTACGCCAACTAGCCTACGTTTGAGCGAGTATAAAGAAGTTGAATGAGAGTTCTGCCTATGACATGAATTATAACAATACATTTTTCATTTTTTTAATCGAATTTAAAGTATGGTATTATATTATAGGGAAATTACAGACAAATAAATTTCATCCTTAAACAACAGATATAGGTCTTTGTATTCAGCTTCATATTAAATCCAATGTAAAGGAAAGTACGAAATCTTTGTTCATAGAATATAGAATAATGACCGTGATTAATCTGTACATAATAGAATTAGTAATTCCATATTAGAAAATATGTAGAATCCTACAAAAATAGAAGCAACACTCACGATCACAATACGACCCTCTTGATGTTCCGAATGTTTATGTTTTTGGACTCATGCTATAGTAATAAGGGCCCGGATTTTTAGGGTTTTATAAATCCTGTTTTATTTTTTATTTCATTTTTAAGGGGGTACATACAGCTTTCGATGAAATTCATTGTGAATATATGAATTTCATTATATTTTTATCAGCAATAAATTGCTCTACAGTCTTGCAATCTGACATACTCTTTAGTGACTATTTCTACAATTGCATACTATTTTCAAAATTAATCAAACTGTTACAGTTACGGGTATTATCGTTTCAAAATGGCTGCCACGTTTCATGCACAGAACAGCCGTTTCCCCGATAACTTCCACAAATATAGATATTTCTGAGTGATTATTTTTCTGTGTGTTTGTTAAGACCATGTGAACAACATAATCTAGGATCTTTGAAATATCTTCAGTGTAAGTATTTTTTAAGTCAATTTTTTTAAATTTTATTTTTCATTAAATTATATATATTTTTAAAAAAATACTTATACTGAAGAAAATCCGGGCCCTAATAATAAGTTACCGAAGGAATTAAGAGAGCTGCAAATAACTGTTTTAAAATGAAATTAGAAACTTATGCTTCATAACAAATTGATTTGTTAATCATAATCTTAACTCTGTGAATTTTTAATAATTTACATTTTAATTACATTCTAAACTTATTATTTACTTGGCCTATTACACGTTTGGAGTGTTTGATATTTAATGTAAAAATGTAATGTACATGTGATGTTAATATAATACCACAGTTATGCACTTTTTCCACTTTAAAACAAATATATGGATTCTTACTTTTGTTTCTTAATGCAGTAACGAAAATGAGAACAAAAACTGAAACAGATGAAAAGCTTTGGGGGATCGTGTCTCTTCATTATTATCTATTTCATTTCGTTTGGATAGGCCTAACTATTAATATCTTTCCTCCCATTGCATATTGCTTTACTGTATATGCAAAGATTTAGAAGTACATGAATGATAAAATTATTAAAAGATTTCGCACTTCGCTCCATTTGACGAGTGCCAGGAAAGCAAGACAATTTAGCTAAGTAATTCAGTATACAGTGATACAGTCGTGAACGAAGTTCTTAAAAATTTATATCTAATTATACAGCAAAGTAAAAAGGAAAGGTCAAGAGTTTAAAAAGTTTTATATCGTACCCAGAATGAAGGGGTACTTATAACTGCGCATATTCTAACAGCTTATTCCTAGAAATAAACGAATAATTTAAATCATTTTTGTACCTACTGAAAAAAATTTATCCCTAAACTTTAACCCAGTATTATTCGACAAGTATTATCTGTCTGTTATAATTTTTCTCACATCAGCAGAGGAAAGAATAAGGAATCAGTTTTGGCTATGCGTTTTTTCAACAGGGTCTGCGGCTGTTTTCGCTCAAGGGATAAATACAGAAGTTATTTTGTGGATCTCATAAATCCGTGACATAAGGGATTGCCACATTATAGTAGTCTACAACACTATAAATATTTAAATAAGTTATTTGAATTCTTTAAAAAAATTTCAGTTAGCCAATTAATCAATTAAATTTAGGCCTACGTTACTTTTGCTATGTTAAATAAAAGTTCCATTTTTAGTTCATGATTTTAATTATTTCATAGGTTTCCCTTTCAAACATCACAATATTTCCTATTTGAAATACAGTACCATAGTAGGCCATTCGTTATGGCACCTCTGCCCTGTTCCGTGCCTTAACAGAAATGTATTATTGATTTCCTATACACTTGCTGACTTTTCTGTACGACATGGTCCCTGCAAAGTTTCCATCCATTAGAACAACAGAGTAATTACATTGGCCCATGTTATCTTTTGAAATTGTGTTTTCAGTTTGTAGAAGTAAAACAAAAGAACGAAGAACTACTAACATTATCAGTGTCAGTTTTGTTGACTGGATTAAGATGATTAGTTAAAGCCGTTAAAAATAATAGGCCTACTGGTCTCTAAGTCCACTTATAGGGCACTAATTGGTTAGTATTCAATAAACCGTATTCAGAAAGGCAAATTTTATATACTGCTAAGCGCTTAGATTTTAGCAATCAGAAGTTCCTCCTATGGAACTTAGCTAATATTCAATATTACTTAGGGATATAAAAATGAATCCAACAAATTAGTCGGATAGGGTCTTCATCTCACAATATGGAGCCCGATATGGTCTACCCTTCCGATAATTTTTGTGCAAAAAGTTCAAATAGAAGTTTGAGCTCTTAGTATAATCACTCATGTACAAAATTTAAACAAAATCGTCAGATCCATATCTGTATCTGTATCTGTATCTGGTACCCTATGATCCCCAGGTGGGGCGAAGGGGCCTCCAATGGAGGTTTCATTACCTATACTAATTTTGATATGCTTATTTTCCGAGAGAGGGTAGAGGGACAGGTGGTAAGCCCATCGCCTCGCAACCCCCCTCTGGAAACTAAGTATTTCTTGGACGTGAAAGGGCCGAGAAATTTTGTCCAGAGGCTCTAATATAGGTTTGGAGTTCTTTTACGTGCCGTAAATCTACGACACGGGACCCCCAGCTTAAAGTCCCTCCGTGCCCAGGATTTTTACGTCCTGAAAAATCCATCGACCGCGGCCGGGTTTTGTCCCGCGCCCTGCGGATCTAGAGGCGGGAACGTTACCTCTAGACCACCGCGGCCGACTCAGATCCATATGGGAGAAAATAATAAAAGAAAAACGATCTCAATAGCATGAAAATGTCACCTAATGAGTTTTACTTCTAAATTGATTCTTTAACTAAAAATCAGTTCAAGATTTTAGATGTTTACCGTGTGATGAGCTCTAGTTGGTTCACTTGCTAGAGCATTAGCATTCTAAGCTGAAGAATTTTCTTCTAACCATTCACAGTTACACAAGTACATTACTTAGAAAACATAAACAAGACAATACTGTGAATTAATATATAGGGAACATAGGCTTAAATAGTGAGCAGACGAGAAATTATAAATAATTATCTTATGTAAGGAAACTTAGAAAATTATCTTTTATTAATCTATATGCCTTACTGCAATGCGATCTAAATATTTAAATGTGATAGAAAGTTTAAAATAATTATTCCCAAAGAATAAGCAATCGAATTGTTAGGATTCAAAAGAGTGTTAGAATGTTCAAAAAAATTACGTTAAGGTTGATTAAATACATCTAAGTCAAATGACTATTATTTCGTGTCATTAATGAATGCCTCACATCAAAGTCATTGAGATTATTTATTAATTGCCATGAGATAACGATGGTTTATTGGTTTATAGTCCAGTGGTTCGCAAAGTGGGGTCCGCGGACCCCCGATGGTGTTTCAGGGGGTCCGCAGGCTGTTTAAGAAGAAATAGGATATCCCGTAATTTTTTCAAATTACATATCTTCTATAAGTTGAAGATAGTGTTAAAACCTAAAACATTCCTGACTTTAATAGTGGTTATGTTATACTTGAAGTTGAAAGTGACTTAATATTGAAATTATCAGACATTAAACCTAACATCGAAGAGCTAATTGATCAAAAGCAGCTTCACTTTTCTCATTAAGGAGTAAACTCTGTCTGTTACCATTGCTATTGTTATTTTGTCTATTGAATTTCACACATTTGAATCAAAGTATTTATTTAGTTTTTTTATTTCAAAATCCAGAGGGGGTCCGCGAAATTTTATTTTTTTTCAAGGGGTCCGCGGACTGAAAAGTTTGGGAACCACTGGTTTATACTAATAACACTTTCCTCATTGAAACTATTAGGCCTAATACTCTATAAAATGTAAATGGTTATAACTTAATTAGCACAATTGAAATTAAATTGTGATCTGAATGATACAGCAACCTACTTGGAAGGCAAGCAGTGTCTTTTATTTACATACAGTTTAAAGTGATTTGCAAATTATAAACATTAGCTGTCATCTACTTGTAAACATATCAGGGGTGCCCACAGGGGGGTGTTAAGATGCAGAGTGCGTCATTGAAATTTCGGGGGGGGGGGGAAATTGTTGCAAAATCAACATTTTTTGTGTTAAAAATAAAAAACGGTCAAGTTTTATAACTCAAAAGGCAATAAAAATCTCTTCAAATTTTTAGAAGCGAATAAAATATTTAATGTACTGTTCAACTAGTAGGCCTTACAGTTGTATCACCACCGAACGCATCTGCTTGTAACTAAGTGCCGACGAAATCGAGTTGTATGTGCGAGTGCGAGCTCACCATTGCATTGTTGGCCCGTCTCGTCGTCATCCCGCCTGCATTGTTGTTTACTTATCTTTCTTAATAGTTAACTGTTAAGGAGTTAAGACCTTCAGTTCTTCTTAAATTTGTCTAAGAATCGGTATGTAATGATTTATCAGTTATTTATATTATATCATGTAAAAGCAGCTTCATTAAGCACACATCTTCAATTTTATTGAAACTAGTAGCTGCCCGCGCCTATGCGTGCGTTTATTAATTCAATTACTAGGTGTTTTTTTTAAATAATTTCTTCAACAGAAAAATAATTATGCAATTATATTTAATAACACTGACATTGTTTTTTGCATAAATTGCATGAGTTACGTAATTTAATTTTTAATTATATTGTTAGAATTAGTAATCAAATAAATAAAACGACTAAAACGAATCTGGTGCTGCCATATGGGCATACGGAATCGAAATTAAACTATTAAAACAAACCACAGATTTATGAACCCTTACCCTTACACGCAAATCATGTATAAACGTTAAAACTGTTGATAATTAAAAAAGCTAAAAATCCGGGGTCGAGGTGCCTTTCACGATTAAAATTGCGATCCGGGAAATAAACGACCTCAGATTAGAATTCCCTATCCCCAAATCATTGAATGTTTTCCCTTTTAGATTTGCATTCATTATCTCTCTTCCGTTCATTTATGTAAAAAAGATTGGATCTCTGCGTGCTGTTATGTTAGTTGCCGAAGGTATCGAGGACTTTTTTGATCGCGTAGTTTACATTGAGCGAGTTCTTTACACGGGCATTGAGGTGATAGCATTTTGGCGATTTTGTGGAGGCACTGAAGGATATGCTCATGGTTGTGAGAAACTGTGTTGTAATGAAAGCTGGCAAGGCGATAGATTGTTGTCAGGAACAGAAACTAGAAAATGTTATGCTATTCTCTATCCCATTTAAGAACGATCCTGTTCAAAACAAAGAGGCGTGTCTGTCATAGCCCGCACGTGAGAATGCACGTGTTCACAGTGTTTAATGTTAGTTTGTTTATTTTCAGTACAACTCACAGGCAGGGTCGTCGTGAAGAATGAATCCTTTGTTTTGTTTGCTAATTGATATACTATAATGATGACGATGCCAGTGAGAGTTTGTTATTTCACGTGTAAATGTTGATATTATTGTTGCATGAACTTACGAACACTCATTAGCCACACCCTGCTGATGGCGCATGCTTATGACATTAACCAATCACGTTTTGTCACATGATGCGAATTTTCCGCGAACTCTCTGTGAGTTCTCCTCCCCTTTGTTTTGACTAGGATCAAACTAGAATGGGATCAATAATAGTACAAGAGGGGCATAGCTAAGTGCGCACAGCGGTCAGGAAAATGATTATGATGGCCATCCAGTGACCCTGAATTGCACACACGGTCTATGTGGGGGCTACTTTAGCTACGCAGTAACAGATACAATATTTTAATTTTTATATGCACTTAAACATTTTCAAGTTGGCTCGTATAGTAGAATTTTTCATTGCATACCCTGGCGGTTTTTTGAGGAATAAACCATTAAGTCGGTGTTTCTTTATGTTAATTGATCTGACAAAGTTGATCTTGGTTTCCGCTTTCCAAAACAATAGCAACGTTGCAATATTCTCTCATTGTTATCACTGACCTCAGTTCTTCCCTCGATCAGTTCACATGTGTTATTGTTTACTATTTACTAGATCTTGCAACCTCGCTTTTGACTCCACGCGGAGAAGACAAATAACTGTCACAAAACATTTTTAGAATTTGATTGACTGAGGTAACTAGCTGCTTGATGCGGTGACAATAAAAAGAATGGGTTGAGCTGTCGGCAAAATTCTCCTCCCAACAAAGGAAGCCGCCTGGGTATTGAATAAATAACTATACTAAACAGTCCTATGAATAAATAAAAGCATGAGGTCTATTTAGTCCGAACAAGATCGCATCAGGGCTTTCAAAAATAAAATATGAACGAGGTTTATTAAGCAGATTGGATTGTTAAAATAGTTACGTGTCACCACGCTAAAAATTAATGTACGTTTTGACAGGTGCTATTCTCAGCAATACTAATATTATTTTCTTGGTAAGTTTTACTTTCAACAGTGTTAATTTAAAACCTGTGCTTAATTAAAGAGTTCCCAGAAATGTAACCCGTGCGCATTTCGAGTGTTCCCAAATACGTTTCGTATGCGCAATTAAAGCATTTTGAAACGTAACCGCTGACCGTGTGCGCATTTAATGTGACCCGGTATAAGGGGCTTTTGGAGAGAATAAAACAAAGAGAACGGCAGTCTGTCATATTGTTATTGATTTGTGTTTTGTGGCCTTCACTTTTGGAAATATCGGTAGCGGCACCAGAATTTTGTTGTGCAGGTGAGCCAGAAGAATATAAAGGTAGGCCGTGAGAGTATGTAGGCCTACTTGTAATCAAATTTGTCTCTAAACTGATAAATATTTGCAGTCAATTTTTTATCCTAACGTATTTTAAATAGCCTCTTTTGCATTACAGTATGGTCAGATAAGCAATTTAAAAATCTTTACAAGAACTCAGGTCACTGGGATTCTCAGATAAAATTTCTTCCCACTCCTTCAAATTTCTTAGTGTAAAGAGTTACTGGAATTCGACACAACGCCAGCGCTAGCCTTTTCTTGTTCCAAAATACCAGATAGCTTTATTGATTCAACTTTTGAAAAGTACTCAATCACATAATATGTTTTAAAATAAAGAAATTACTTCATTAAAGTTCATTTTCAGTTTTTTAAAATATTACTTTCTAATCTTTCATAATCAGTTTTGTATAAAGCCTAAGCCAACATTTTTTGAGTGGGCCAGCAATTGTTTGGATGCCCACCTAGGCGCCGCCGCAGGGAGACGCCCAATATGCCCTCAGATCCGGTGGAATAATATATATTTGGACGCACGTAATGTGTGAATGTCCTATTTCATCTTGATTGGTGGTGGATTCGTGGGATGAAATAGCATTCAAGGGGATGAGGTGGGAAAAAGTTAGTGTATTTTCCATTCATTTCCCATTCATCCTGTTATGATGGAAACATGAATTTCATGTGCCCATTGCCGGTAATCTAAACTACCTGCGTCTTTTGCCTATATTGCAGCCCAAACAGCAAACCCTCTAATTTTTTATGCATTTATTATTGCAGATATGGAAAAATATCATATTTACTAGTTGAATTTTACCATTTCATTCTTACCTGTAAATTGATTCTTTTTTATTTTCTAACATTCACTTACTATTTAATTCATCCAGGACCTAAGTATGGTGTGACTAGTTGCGCCTGTTCAAAGTAATCAATGTAACAAAATCCATCAACATCCAAATAGTCATTGCATCAAATGTTGTTACTTTTGCTACTTAAAGGTAATTTTGAACAGCTGTTATTCATTACCGTAAATATCTTAAATGTCATTACAGTACTTTAGTTTTAATTTTATTAGGCTTAACCTATTCGTTATCGTGGGAAAATAATACGTAATACACGTCTTACGTTAAGTGCATTGGAGACTTGAAAATGTAAAAAGACTCGTCTTCAGCTCATTTTTCAAACTCTTCCTCGATTCACCAATGATGCACTCATCGCAATAATATACTATTTAAGCAGACATTTTTAATCGTTTATTGTGTGAAATTATGTGAAGTGCGAAGCTTGACGGCCACAAATGTATGTAAGAGTTAACGTCTCTTTAATGGTAACTTAATATAGACCTACAATATAAAAATTTGTTATGTTGTAAAATCATCTTATTTTTTAGATATTGCGTTTTTATCACTCGAGGTTTCATCTTTCCTGATAGTTGAAAGTTCGGATATATTCGTTATTGAGGCAAGCCTATAAGGCTAATTTGCGAGAGATTATTCTATTAAGGAAGTTAGGGAATCTCATTCGGAAAGGCCTTCCATGTCCTTGTCTGGTCGAAAAAGTACGTAAGTGTGCATAAAAACTCCCTCCTCCAACAGTTACGGTCCTGCCTGGCCCGGGCGACGTGGGATGCGTAAATATACCTACCAAGGGGCAGACTAAACTCAGGGATTAATTCACTTGATTAATTTAATTTATTTCTTATTACAGCCGAAATATTTTTACCGAGATATATAAGTATATTTATATGCTTAGGTATATAACTATATATATGTGTGTTTTTTACATAGCAAGTTTTCTTGCAACTCTCACGACGAAATTTTCATGTACTGTAAGTTATATGTATGTATGTGTATATATACAATAATATTACAAAGCACTTTAAGCGACATTACAGAATAACTTCCTACAAAGACGCTGAATGCATTAAGGATAGCCAATATTTTGCATTATATTTTATGGTTTGAATCGTGTTATTTTTATTTTATTATTCCCCAGAATATTAAAGCAAATATAATTTTACTATCACATAAAACAGCATAACTCCAGATCTTGCACGAATACATATATTGCTTTTTAATGTATACATAAATATACTTGAAAACATAGAATGTAGGTTCTTTACCCTCTGTGTTTTCCTTACTATATTTGTATTTGTAGGTTCGACCGGCAAATCACTTAATATTGCTGAACTTTGCCAGAAAATAAATATATAGTATTTAAGTGTTCAGCAACGCGAGTATATAAAAGAACTTACATTTTATTACGATAGACCTACTTTTACTTGAATCACAATTGCTGATAGCTTTACTTATTTCTTTAAAACCTTCAGTAGAGTTCTGTTCAAAGTTTCCTGTACTTTTATATTTTGCAGTCATATATAGGCTACTGTAGTCTGTAATTCTTGAATAATGGGATGATGGAAGAAGCATCTAATAATGTTTGCGATTTTTTACGTTTAGCAAAGTTATTCCTTACAAAACACTCTTCAAACTTTCATTTATTTTACTCTCATTTTTCTTTAAATATATATTTTATGGGGTAAATTAAGGAATATTAGGAAAATATATTTTCTCACATAAATAATATTTGATATTTGCCCGGAAGATAAAGGTAATTAATTTTATTATATTCTCAATACTTAATTTTTCTTCTCTTTTAGCCATAGTTAGTATATACCTAGGTAAATGTTTTTAAATTCTAAAAGTTGCTAAAATAGAAAAGTCATTTGCTCTTCTTTGTTATAAGCCCTGATGACAGTGTTAATGTTTTTAAGTAACAGTAAAATTTATTACTGTTATTATTATTATTATTATAATTAATATTTTTGCTGCTGTAATTCCTGTTTGGAGGTTATTTCCGCGTACGTTATTAATCGATGTCAGATGGGCTTAGCTGGAAATCGATAGTTACAATAACAACATTTTTTTAAATTAACGGCAGTACTCTAAAGCATGTTATTAAAATATTATTACGTCACATGTAATAAGCGTATAGTATTTCGGCAGAACAAAATTTGAAATTAAACATTAATTATAATTTCAAATAGGTGCTGGGAAAGCCTCACATCGAATATAGGCCTTTACATGAATTAAAAACACTAAATTAAAATACAGGTTCTTGTTGATAAAAGTACGTCAATGCATCCGAACTAATCAAGTAGTATAATAAGATTAGACACAGTAGGCTACTTTGGCTACTTTGGCTACTTTGCTTGGAAGAGAGCTCTGTTGTGTAAAGGGTGGAGCATGTGCATGTTAACTGACACCCAGACAGACGTCAAGTGTATTAGTGTCCCTAGAGTAGGGAAACATATCACACAAACGTAATTTCGGGCCTGCCTCATAAAGGTGTGGGGAATGGAACAGAATGGAATACATGCAGACTCATAATGTATGTAGGCTATAGAGTTGCCAGTTCAAAAAACTAACCGATACGTCGGGACAATGGGTTTCAGCAGTAAGAAATGTGAAACTTACATAACTTCCCCTGTCCAAATAAAGTTTGCCTCTTAGTATGATATGTAAGACATTCACTTTATAAAAATTGGTTGTAAAAATTAAGAGAATGTCGTTACCACATCGTATCGCATCCCCGAAGGGTACACAACCCAAATAAAATCTTATCAATGCACTCACGTAACTTTCTTTACGTACTTTAAGCATGGCCAATACATCTTTCTCATTTCACATTCTGTTATAGAATAAGAGGCCATATTGCAAAGAGCGCGTTTTCAGCTGTTTAAACCTGATGCACAGCTTTATTGTTCAGCTGGCAAAATTGAGTTTCTACGAATAGTGGGTGGATTATAACTACTCTTCAGAGATCGTTTTCTGAAAAATTTTCAAATAAGTTTTAACTCTTTGTATAAGCACCCCAAGAACAAAATTTAAAGATCATCAATGCAGCTGTTTTAGAGAAAATCGCGAAAAACTAAATTTTCTTCAGGTAAATTCCCCTTAAAAATAAGAGAATGTCGTCGCCAATCTTCTTATCGCAACCTCAGAAGGTACCTGATCCAAATGCAGAATTTTGTTTTCATACGATTTTCCATTCTAGTGCTAGGCTGTTCACAGATACACACACACTAACACGGACATGCTTCTGAAAGTAGTTTCTTACAATGACACACATAGCGAAGTGTTTTCATGGTAGGCTAATAATTATTCAATACACGTTTAATTGTGTGATTATTCTCTAAATAGTCACAATAAATAGGCCAATGACTCGCGGTCCGGATTCTCTAAATATAAAGTCACGAGCAACTTCAATGTACGAGGGCGAATCAAATGAAAACCGCAATTAATTTTTTCCACTATTTTACTGCAGGAAGAATGCTTGATTGTACAATATTTTTCCACATAGTCCTCTCCCAGTTCAATGCACTTAACCATCTGATAGGAAGTGCTTCGATACCGCGTGAGAAAAATTATTTTGGTTGACATTGTAGCCACACGTGCCCTGCCGATTGGATGGTCTTCATCAGACTTGAGCTTACAGCACCAAGGTGCCCCTTTAATGGACCAAAGATGTGGAAGTCTGATGGTGCCAAAGCAAAGGGGATTGCTGAATTCAGGTGTTTTGCTTCAACAAGATGACGCCCGTCCTAATTCTGCTCAAGCAGCCATGAAAACCATCGATGACATTCGCTTCAAGTGCCTCCCATATCCGCCATACTCATCAGATTTGTCACCATCAGATTTCCACATCTTCCATTAAAGGAGCACCTTGGAAGGCAGAAGTTCAAGTCTGATGAAGACGTCCAATAGGTGGTGCACGAGTGGCTACTGCGTCAACCAAAATAATTTTTCTCACGCGTTATTAAAGCACTTCCTACCCGGTGGCGCAAGTGCATTGAACTGGGAGGGAACTATGTGGAAAAATAATGTACAAGCAAGCATTCTTTCTGCAGTAAAATAGTGGGCAAAAATTAATTGCTGTTTTAATTTGATTCTCCCTCGTATGTGACCGGATCATTCGGTAAACACGTTTTCGCGTAACAGTTGCAAACAGCTGTCAGGGTGTAAAGTGTATCTTTTTCGATTTCAACGCCATCTATTGGTTTCTTTCTTGTACTACATTATTCGATCACAATTTACATAAAGACAGCATTGCTAACCAAAGTATTTTCAATTTGAAAAGATGTAGGCTATGCATTTTTTGAAACCCAGCCATAAGTCGAAAAATAAATTGAGCGTTTTCTTTGTTACTTTTTGTTTTAAAAAAATTAAATACTGGCAATTGAAACACTTGCTATGCTGTAGTAATGTAATTGGAGATTCTGTTTTTGTGTGGCAAACTTTGAGCTGCACATTACAGCATTGTGAAACTGATGTTTAAAACATGCAAAAGTTCCTTCATGACTTTTTAAAATCATAAATAGATTTTTTCGTCAAAATACATCGATGTTTTGAGGTTGATATTATTGTAACATCGATGGTTACCGCCGATTTTAACATCGTGAATGTCGATGTTTTAACTATCGATGCTCATCCCTAAATCCTACACTTTTTTTATACTTTAGGCTAAAACGAATCGATCTGGATGTTTACTCTGAGACCGAATACAAAAATTGTAACTATTCTATTCTATTCCTCGGAGGGTCCTATTCAATTGAAACTTTCATGCCCTGTTACGAAAATACTTCATCTAAGAGCACTAAGCATAAAATACGCAGTAGCAGATTTATAGTTGAAAACGAGAATATATTTTCTTAACTTCAGCTAAAAGATATTATTTGGAATGAGTTCCCGAAAAAATGTTTTTTGTTGTGGTTGTAGTAATTGATAGCAAGTCGTTAGTCAATGTAATTTAGCGTTATATAATATCAAGTAGCAAAAGAACTCACTTAGTTGTCGCTTTCATTGCAAGAGTAACTTTATTGTTGTACAGGAATCCTATGGAATACTACTGACGATACTATGGAATACTGGGCCTATACAACTGTGAACAGTCCTGGACATAGCAAGAAGGTGTCAGGAAGGACCCTCCGCCGGGTCTGGACGGTATTACTCCGAACTTACTGTTTGATTGTAAAATCATTCCTTCTTTTACATTTTATCATATTTTTTCAGTTACATACAATAAGCATTTTAAACGCAGACGACTTTTTATAGTTCCAGATAATATTTTGAAAAACAGGAAATAAATTCATTTTACAACTATTAATAAGTAGCCTACTCTTAGTCCAATATAAAATGTCATAAACTCATAAGGGTATTAAAACATTTTATTTAAGATTACTAAATGAGATGAACATTTTTTGTGAAATGAAAAAGGGTTACACAATTACTGGTATGTTTATTATATACTTAGCTTAAGTAATACTGGGCCTATTTAAAACTGTGTATTCATAGTGCCAACTATTAGCTCTTTCAAAATTTTTACCTAGGTCTTGTCTAAGATACTCTTATACAAAATGTTCGACAGTATTATAATACCTATGTGATGTAACGTAACAGTATTTTAATGACATCCATTACAATACAGATTTCATTACAACACTGCTTGTGGTTTCGACTAATATCGAACATGGAAAAATTTTGAAGCCTTGAGAGCAGCAAATCAAACTGTACAATGATAAACCTCTGTTTAAAATAAAATCAACTCTGTTCGTGTAAATTTTGATATTGTACTAAATTGAGCCCATTTCGTGTTTTATTAAAGTCCGTTGGTTTGAGGTTAAAACGCCAAGAGAAACTTCGAGTTCCCCGTACGCCATCAGCTGCCATTTATAGCAAAAGATGAGAACGACGAGTACTTACTAGAAGCTGATTGCCGAGGTCAACAGTCTCTGTTTGTTTGATGAATCTAAAAATTCGAATTAAACATTTAGTTACGGTTGAAAGAAAACAGTCCTTTGCAACTTGCCTATAATGGTAATTAAGACACTCGTTTGAAAATTACGAAGCTAGCTTTGCTCGTTTCATAAACATATTCCTGCCTTAATAAATACCATTATAGGCTCGTTAGGCTACATAATGTGCTATTCCACGAAAGGGAAATATAGGCCTGAGTGGAAATACGTCAAAAATACGGAAAATAATTACAAACTTTAGCTATAGTTCTCTATGCTATATACTGCTCATAAGCTATACCAACATTATGAAACTAATATCATTTAAATCTTGTTAGCCATCGAAAAAAAAAAAGATCACACGTGCACAAGCAGTCGCCCATACCAAGATATACCTTGTAACTTAACCTAGCCTTCCACATAGCAATCTGATGGTAGTAAAAGAGAAAACGCCTACCTACCTGATAGGTTAGCCCAGTGCAGTGGTCTTCAACCCGCGTCCCGGGGGACGCATACAGCACGTGCCCGCCTTGGTTTGATTTTTGGCGGGCAGCAAACAAATATTAATTTTTACTTTTAGTTAAATTTGCTAATTTAGGGACAAGAAATAGTGCCAGGTCTCACATTATATTCAAGAATGCTACTATGCTATGTGAAATGAATATCACCAAGAATTTAAAACTCTAATTGGTAACAACAAATTAATCGTTTTCATTATTCATTAACATTGCAAAGTTGAAGACAAAATATAAAACACACATAACAATAAAAACATCAATAAATCAATGTCAATGCGGCCCGCTAGTCTTTCACCAAAAAGAAAATGGCCCTTTAGTTAAAAATAGTTGAATAGTTGGGTTAACTTAAAAATACACATCAGAAACTTATCTACCGCTCATGGTTCACCTGATACATCTGATTGGCTACCTTAGTAAGTTATAGCACTAATAAATACCGTGCATATAATTATTCCATCTCCAAACTTACATGAAAATTAGTAAGACTTAGGCTACATTTCAGTTTTCTTCAAATTAAAATTAAAATGGAAACTAATTATGTAGGCTACTGAAGAAATCGTGTGTCGCATTATAGGGGAATGAAGTCATACAGTTTACAGTTACTGTAAAAGGATAGTCAATAATTGTCTACTAACATTCATTATTATCATTTTTACATATGTGACTGACTGACTGACTGACTCTGTCCTATATCCCCAGTGTCGGGGAGAAGGGTATAATTGGAGGTTTCTGATAACTATGTGAATTTTGTTACACTTATTTTCCGAGAGAGGGCAGAGGGACAGAAGGTAAGCCCTTCGCTTCACAACCCCCCAGGAAACTAAGGTATTACGTCAAAGGCTGGGAGATTTTGTCCACAGGCTCTAATTTAGGCTTGGAGTTTTTTAACGTGCCGTAAATCTACGACATGGGCCCCCCCCCCCCAGCTTAAAGTCCCTTTTACGTCCGGAAAAATCCATCGACCGCGGCTGGGTTTGATCCCGCGACCTACGGATTTAGAGGCGGGCACGCTACCCCTAGACCATCGCGGCCGACTTTTTACATATATAATTGCATTAAATAGGACAGAAAAGAACTTAATAGTTGATAGGTTATAAATAATGTATTGACTTTTGATGCTTGATTAATACATTGGTATAGCCTAATGTGAGATTTATAGAGTCCTTTTAATAGTAAATGTCGTACAAACTGCATTATTACTGGAAGAACGGAGGGCTTTACAACATGAAAGAACCATAGATTATACAGCCATGTATAAAATTAACAGACTAATGCAGTTATGTTGCTGAAATTAAAAACTAACTTAATCATCCAGAAATTCGTACTTGCTAAGAGAGAAAGGGAAATGCTGAAAATAGTGAATTATGTCTGTTTGAGTTCAACGAATACAGAGATTTCCACAAAATTAGACCTACCTATGAATGGTTTGGCATTTAACTCATGAAGTATTATACTTCAAATATTTGTCTATAAGGAGAGCTTTATAGGCTACTTACAGACTTCTATTGTACTGTACTGAATGTAATAAGATCAATGTGCGTGGGTGTTGTGCATGTGTACGCATGATTGTGCTTTGCTACTTAGAACTGGTAACTTATGCCGGTTAGCCGAAAATTGACACACATGCTTTTTTTACATGCCTGTGAAACTAGGAACACGGGACTATTTTATTTACTCACATCAATTCCACCTGGCCGGAATCGAACATGGTAAGTTGGAAACAAAAAGTCAATATCATTACTGACCAAACATCAATATTAATGTATCCTCCATGTGAGATATAGTTATCCGTTACTCCCTGTCTCATTACCGTTGGCAGCTCTCTTTAGAGGCCTTAGATTTTGAACAGGAAGTTTGCTAAAGCCTGAAGATTGAGCGCAGTGGGGATGAGAAAGTTGTGGCTTTCCTAAGTCGAAGGATAAGGATAAAGAAGAAATAAATAATATAAAGAATTAATTACTGAATTAATATCGGATGTTCATAATGTCCATGTAAAACACGGTTTCATCCCTACTGAGAGATCATCTCCTGAATGATTATCGAATATGGGACTTTGATAATTTATTCCTCCTTGCCAACTCATTCTGTATGTCCACTTCAATGCGTCCGCAGCATCGGGACCTCCGTGGAGAGGTTTAATTGCTGAAAATGTACTTAATTACAATTATTTTCATTAGAGTGCGGCCCATCGAGTCGAAAGCACTCAAGGAGAAAATTAAGACAGACCTATTCTGCGAGTGAAAGCTAGTTTACTACTCCGCTCTGCTTTGGTAATAGCCGTCATTGTTCAACGTTGTATGGTTGTTGTGTATAGACTAAGATCAAGTCGTAAAAATGAGTTGACTATTTATCTTTGGTGTGTTTATATGTTTGCTATTGGTTCTCCGTCACCGTCGCCGAAGTTTGCATACAAAAAATGGATTCATCCAATTTTGAGTAACAAACAAGAAACGTGAAGGCATGTTTGCTGTAATGCATTACAAACTTAGGGAATATCCAATTAAAGATTTTGAGTTCTACCGGATGTCGGAGGGTTCCTTTGATTATCTTCTATCTGCGTCTGAAGAAAAGGAACACCAAGATGAGGGAAATGAAGAAGTAGAAAAAAAATTTATGTTACAAGTTTATTTCAGATAGGAGTGCAAATGGCACAGTTATACGAGGGTCATTCAATAATTAAAGAGATAAATCGGTCTGGGGAAAAGACGGTTGGTAGTACAAGTTCGATACATTTAGGATTTTAAGTTGTCATCACTGGGATGAGTTCTAATCAGCTGATGGATCAATATTGATCTGTTTATAACCTCAAAATGAAATTTATCGATGTCGGGTCTTCTTGAAAATTCCACATTGGTTAACATCGTTCTGTGATTCGTTTTTTTATTTCTGAAAGTGAAAAACCAGCTAATATATACTCTAGAATGACTAAAGTGTATGGTGAAAGTTGTATGGACCGTGGACATTTTTACAAGTGGGTAGAACACTTCAAAAGTGGTCGAGAATCAGTGACTGACGAACACCGTTCTGGCCGGCCTGTTGAAGTTGCAACTTCCTCACTTGAAACTCGAATTGTTTGGTCCACTGAAGGAGGCATTACGTGGGAAGAGGTTCCAGGATAACGAGAATGTCAAGAAATTTGTGGGAAATTGGCTGCGACACCAAGACAAAGAGTTCTTTGCAGCCGGTATAAAAAAGCTAGTAACAAGTGCATAAATGTTGATGGGGATTATGTTGAAAAGTAGGAAAAGTATTGTTTTGTAAAAATATACTGTTTTTCTCCAGGTCAGTTTGTCTCTTTAATTATTGAATGACCCTCGTACAATGTAATACAACTGCGTTCCTTGCGAGATGTTACCACCGCTGCCAGCGGACTACTAAGGCGAGTGGAGTCAGGTCGTTGCGACAATAGCGCCAGAATGAAACATGTCCTTTTCACCCGGCGATAGAAATTTTCACTGCCGCCGTAATTCTGTTAGCAGCAGTAAATACTCCCCATATAGCCACCTAGACTTGTTTGCGTGTGTTCCATTTTCAGGCAGTAGAATGCAGCTCGTAGAAGCCGTCGAATACAGCTAGTGGAGTCGCAGCCTAAGTGTTGCATAACGTAATGAATAGCTGATCTATGTATTGGTATACAAAAGGGCCTATGACATGTGTAGCTAAATAAATTCAAACGTTGGATGCTTACAATATGCCTATCAGTGTGGAACTGCTAACCCGTCCAACAAAAAAATAAACTATAAAATAGTCTTGAATAAGTCTGTTTGGGACTAGGAAGTGACACAATAGGTTGTAACTTCCTTTTACGTAAGTATTTTGCAACATTTGTATACATTTCGCTTTAATAGCATGCATAGTCCGTCATTTTCTATCAAATGCTTTGTTAATGTTTAGAAATGCACTTGTTTCCTGTCTGAAAAAAAAGTTTCATTTCTACCAAATGAATTACACTAAATAAGATTCTCATAAATAAAGCCCTATCATGTTTAGGCAAATACATTCTAGCAAACCCCCGTCCCACTTCTATATTTAATTTACCTACAACATTAATAGAAATACGTAATAATTTTCAGAACAATTTCAAACACAATTTCACTTCAAGTAATATAGCTGAAAATTCTTGGCAAATTGTACGAAGACCATAGCGTGTAAAGGAAATACCTCTCGTTGTTCATGGAAAGTAGGAAAATGTATATAATCGGAATCTGATCTAAAATAGTGAAATACGAGTACGTTCCTTTTTTTTTCTATCATTGTACGCTCAGATCCTATTGAATAATCTCCTCAAGAAACTAATGTACCCTAAGCGTTTTCAATAGTGGTTGTACGTATGATGGCTATATATGTATGTAACTTATATATATATATATACATATATATATATATATATATATATATATATATATATATATATATATATATACATATATATATATATATATACATATATATATATATATACATATATATATATATATATATATATATATATATATATACATATATATATATATATATACATACATATACATATATACATATATATATATATACATACATATACATATATATACATACATATACCTATAAATACATACATACATACATACATACATACATACATACATTTAAGCATTGCTGCGGATCCGCAGGTCTGGGTTCGATCCCCGGTACCCACTCAGCCTAGTGACACCAACTGAGGCGCTATTTGGAGATGAAGAGGCGGTGGGTGTAGGCATTCTGACCCCGTGCCTCCAATCCTACCATGCGTAAATGAGGTTGCAGTTGGATGGTAAATATAACAATTTTGTGAATGACTTATTCATCATAGATTTGTAGTAATTTAAGTTTCAGTATATTCGTGAGCAAAGCATAGTCTTGCTCTCTCTCCCCCACTCTCTCTCCCCCACTTTCTCTCCCCCACTCTCCCCACTCTCTCTCACCCTCTCTCCCCACTCTCTCTCACCCACTCTCTCTCCCCCCCCTCTCTCTCTCTCTCTCTCTCTCTTCATGTAGGCCTACGAGTATTATTTGCTACCTACAAAATTGGTTCTAATATTATTCCTTGTTGTTCCAATTTATAGGAGGATTTGGTATTGCTAATAATTATCCTCAACGTTTCCTAGTAATGATAATTTACACTAATAATACTTATTTACCGGAAGATAAAATGTAAAATTGCAGGAAATATGAATTCTATCGCCGCCCGAAAAAGCAAAGCTTATCCTATGGGGCACTTCAGTACAATACATCAGATTACACTAAAATATTAACATATTACAGTAATACAGTATGTTATAATTACAACAGAAAAAGTGTGTGTTAATAGACTACTGTATACAATACAGAACATATAATTACAATAGTAAAATGAATGGGTTGAAATATAGTCTATTTCACAATACAAAACATGTTATTACGGTCATAAATCATCATAATATTACAGATAATGTGAAGGATATGATTATGAGAGATAGCTTAAAGCAATTATATCGAATGATGATCAATTTTATCATGGATTCACAAATAAAGCCTATGTACCACGATTTAATTTGTCGGTTCAAACAGTTGTGTTTAATATTTCTACCCAGCTGTGTACACGGGAGTGTATTTTGGATCATTACAGCATCAGCTGTTCACCCGAAACGAAAATCGATCGCTACCACAATCTAGGTGGTGTTCGATAAGCACACACCGGCTACATTTTCTGCCGAATACTTTCAGATAATTTTTTACATAATATCCAGAGCAATTAAACGTTTATGCAGGTTGTAATAATGGTTACAGATAGTACCGTTTTAAATTCAAAGTCTGCTCTAGGGGCGTTAATCTTCTAGACTCTTAATACTTCATTTTATCTTCTTGGTTAATGTTCGCTGGCATCGCAATATGCAATACAATTTGGAGGGAAATATTGGATGAAATTGTATACATTGGCAGTTGTCGATATCACAGATACAATTTGAAGATTTGTAGAACTTTGGAGCAAAAATTGTATCATGTGACATAGGCTTTGTAGGATTTCTTGATTACATATTATGAATATTTTGATGCCATATAACATGGATGACAAGGAGATTCTGGATTGAGTGGATATTGTAGTCAAGGTTTTCCACTTTACACTAGTTACCAAGATATACAGACAAATGTTTAACAACAGCTGAATAACAAATTTATTTTAGTATCAGACAGCTGGATGTAAGTTGTATCAGATAATCAGTAATAAAGTATGTTCTTTTAAATAATTTGCTATTTTTATTTTCTGTATTGTGCCAAAGTTCAAAAGCTAAGAAATGGTTATGACTTGCTGTTTTGTAATTTGATCAGCGAATATCGTATCAGTTATTCAATAGCTTGTAGAATAATTAACTATTTACAGAAACATACATATTAACAAACACGCATCACTAGCCGAAATCCAAATCAAGGAGAAATTGCCCGTAGCACAAATTTATGAAGTTAATGAATGAATGCAAAGTTGCTTATATGGAAATACAAATAATGCTGTTCCCTTTGGAACTTAATCAATCTTTACCACTTACTAAGCTCTACATGCTTTAGTAATTAAACAAGGAGGACCGGCAGATTGCCCAAAATCCTCAAAAAGTGACTAACACACGTACTACAAAAATTAATTTCAAATATGAGAGCTCATTCTTTGAGCTTAGAAAAAATCCTGGCCACAGCCTGGCTGAAAACAGTTCCTTAACTTTTAAGTGGCGGTTGCGTTCTCATTTTGGACTGTGTCTGAAATGTCTCAGATTTCTGTTCATCGCAATAGACTGTAGTGTAGATGTGTGCCTGAGATGATACAGTAGGCCTCGGTGAATGCTGGTTATGCTCTTGCTTGCATAACTACGGTGGTAACCTGGATTAGCTTGCTGACACCTCCAATCGTGCATGGCTCGTTGGCTTCGAGTAGGCGGCCCTTACTGTCGCCTAGGCGGCCTGTAGCTATAGGCCTACAAATGAGTAATGTTTTCGCTGCGGAGTCTGAATGCTTAGTGAACAAACAAAACAAAACAAAACAAAAAAAAAACAAACAAAAAAAAAATCATATGTTTGTTCATACAAAATTACATGAAAATATGTTAAGACATTCTTGAGTTGTAGTAGTAAGAATTTGCTGGAAACATATACTTTCTTCAATTGCAATACCATTGTTTTCTTAGGCTGATATAGGCACACCTTTACCAGTAATACTAGAATGCACAATGTAAATACGTGTTCTTTAACAAATAATGGTCCGCCGGCGTGGTCTTGTGGTTAGCGTCGCTGACTATAGATCGGTCGGCCCGGGTTCGATCCCCGGTACCTCGTCGGATTTTTCTTATGCAGGGATGTCTGGTAGGGGTTCACTCAGCTTCGTGATTCAAATTGAGGAGCTACTTGATAGAGAAGTAGCGGCTCCGGTCATGAAACCACCATTAACGGCCGTGAGTGTCGGCATGCTGACCACATGCCACCCAATCCTGCCATCTGCCTATGGTAGATGACGCAGCGGTCGGGTCTTAGGCCAAGTCCCACCAGGGATGTAGCGCCACGGAGTTTAGTTTAGTTTAACAAAGAATGAGTTTTACATAGTGTGCAATATTATTTCGGTGTACCGGTATCCAACATTGGTAAAGTGTCTTAAAATATTTGTTTTACCCTGGTAAATATAATACTAGCATATCGATACTTATCGAAATATCAGAGTATCTGAATACCTGCCGAGGTTAAATATACCATGGCAGGGGATGTTCAGAAATTAAAGTCAAGCAATACTGGTCTAAAATCACAATTAAGATTTTACATACTGGGGGCCCAACCCAGAAAAAAAGAAAGAAAAGGAAAAAACTAATATTCTCTCTAGGAAGGGGGAAAATTTTACTAATGGGCATCTTAAACTCAGAAATGAAAACATGAGATACTAAATATGACCGGAGAAAGACAATATTTTGCGAAATAAATAGGCTACTTGTTCTTATCCCGTTTTAAAATATTGATCAAATATTATCGTGAGTGAACATTTTGAAAATATTATTTTGTAATTAGACTACTCTAGCAGGATATGTTTTTTAAATTTGAGTAATCCTACTTCATGTAAGCCTAAGGAAAGAGCCGAAGATCCAATATTTCAGAAATTACCATATTGTTATATCAACATAATTTGTTAATTTCTTTATTAAATTTGATTCTAAGGGCGAACTTTGTATAATGATTCTTTATAGTGAATATTAATTTAATGTTCAAGGACACATAAGTTATTTAGATTTAGAATGGTGAACAACGTCGAGATTAGAGTGCCGTGCAGCCCAGCAAGTATAGTTTACCTATAGCATACATTTTAGGATCACCATGTGTCAATATGAGAGCGATAAATTGCCGTATGTATATTATACCTTAACCATAATGAATTGAGGAGAAAGTGTGATGACTGAGGTAGTTCACTGGTTCCGCCGCTAGGTAGAAGTTACTCTGCTTGAGATTCTCGGGAGCAAGATTACTACGGGCAGTATACGAAAAATTGCAAACACTCTTAAACAAAATAATACATTAATTTACTACAAAATTACTCACCTTTTCTAAAATGAATTGTTATACTTTTGACAATTTTCGGGCTGCTTTACAGGTCTTGGAAGATCTCATCTCCATAAATAAACATGGCCGTGTGTAACAGTAATTTCTCAGATTGCAAGAAGCTTGACCGTAACATTTCGTTCCACATCTTTCCAAAAATCGGAGATGTTCACAAGTAATTAACAATTATATAATATAGGTATGAAATACCTAAGGGATGATTTGATCTAATATTTTGTTGCCTAGAAAAATAGGGTAGAGGGTATGTTAGTATAATTTGATGAGAATTTGTTAAAGAATGTACATTTGTATAGAAATAACAACGTATAATTAGGGTAGAAAACAGCTAAGGGATATTTTATAAATTAATATTAATATTACATTGTATAGAATATTACTGAGTATTAATTTGTATTAATATTGTATTAATAGTAATATTATTTATATGAATATTAATTTTCTCCTGGCTGTATGGGGTAAGTTATGTAGGTGAAACACGGTCAAAAGTGTAGATCTGTGTACAAATTATGTGAACAGAGATAATATAAACTAAGGGATGGTTTGTGAATTGCAGGGCACGGAAAATTTCATAAGCAGCACTACAAAAATAGGGCGCGTGATCTTTAAAATTGGCGTCTCAACATCCGATAAAGACGCACATACGCAAAAATTGTTTTGCAATGCATTCTACATATTTCACACAATATTTCAAAGCATTTTCCCTGAATTTTTCATAAAAAAATTAAATCCACTTGCCTTAACTACAGCCCGCTATTTGCTCAAACCCTAGACCATTCGCCGTTCGCTGTAACTGATGTACGTCTTATGTTGTTAATTTATATTATTAAAAAAAGGAACAAGATATTAAACTAATAAGACATTTGCTATGATAATTATACATAAAAATTACTAACATAAGTGAACAGAAAATATGATAAATAATCCAATAAATGCATAAATAAAAGTAGTGCAGATTTACTAAGTTAGAAAAAAGCTTCATTCACTCCTTTTCCCCAGCGGGTCAATCTTGCAGTATGGGTACAAGTAGTCAGTTAATATACCTATAGTATTATTATTGAGTCCACGAATAAATTATGTAAACATTTTTACGTTATTGCTGGTATTTTATGGAAAAGATACCTACTAATACCTCAATACCATTCTGATAGCTTTAGCTTTAGAGTAATTACTATTACTCGTTAACCATTATAGATATATAGGTGGTACTCGATTTATAATAAGATCCAAATATTTCACTAAACCTTACCCGCTTGATCTCTTTCTCGACACAAAAATAAAATAATAAATGTCACATAGTCAAATTTGCTTCACCCTCAACATTTCACGATCGTCCCACATCATTCAGACAGCTGTAGCGCCCGGAATAATTACCACTCAATTACTCGTAAACCATTCAAGATATAAAGGTGGTACTGAATTTAAAATAAAGTTGAAATATTTCACTAAAACTTTCTCGCTTGAAGTTTTTACGGGACACAAAAATGAAAAAAATTGTCGCATAGTCAAATTCCGTTTCACCCTCCATGAATTTTTGTAATTGGTGATGTTTATATAATGAAATAAAAACATTTATGTCCGCATTTTTTAAGTCTCTGTTTTAACCATCAGAAGGACTGTGTTGTGCAGATTATTTCTGCACAAATTTCACAGAAATAGGACCAAGGGTTAATTAAAGATTGCGAGTTTAATCATAAGATGCCAAACTATCATGATGCAGCATTGAGAAGTTGAAACGCAAACGAAGGTGCTGCCAGTGTTTCGGTGGACCGCCGCTCTCCCTAAACCCACCATTGTATTAGCGGCCGAGTCTTCAGACTTTCTCATTCTATTCATTATGCCTTATAGTCCAGGCAACGAATGAAAAATAGAAAAAAAAATCGTGTAGTTTTGAAATTTTGCAGAATTGTCGGAAGGAGTATTCTGAACAACATACTAAAAGTCCCCGAAGGTGGGGGGTGAGCGGGGGGCAGGGGGGCCCGCAGAAGGTCCCAGTTTTAGGTTTTTCGCTTATATCTAAACAATGGTGCAACGTAGAGGAAAAATTGATATATATATATATATATATAAAATTAAAGCTGATAAAATTTCCTACAAGTTTGATTCAGCACATTTCTTCCTATTTCCAGTAGTTTTCGAGATATCCGCCAACGAATAGGCCTATAAGAAATTTTCGAAAAAAGCTCTTTCGCCTCGCGCTTTTCGACACACTTTGTCTTCTAGCGCTTCAGCCCTTAGGTATACAACAATGTTCTCATGAAAGAAGTTGTAGGGAAATAAATTCACATTAAAGTGAGTAGTCATTTGTTATTTTGTCTTCAAATGTTCAAAAGTTATAACAATTTAAGTTACGATCAAATTTCGAGATTTCGAAAGAGAACCGTACATCGCACTTTCTCTTTATTTAGGGGTTATATGTTTGTATATTAACTGTATATTGTGTATTTACATCATGAAACAAGTGGAGAATATCACACAACCATAAACGTTGAATTTATTAAAAATCCGATCACGGTACAAGCACAGGACATGTAATGGAAAATACATTTTATTCCAGGCAAGAAAGGAAAAATATGGACCAAAAAAATCATGTAGTTTTGAAATTTGGCAGAGATGTGGGGGAAAGTGTCCTAAACAACATAGTAAAAGTCCCATGGATAGGGAGTGAGCGGGGGGTGGGGGGCACTTTTGAATGTCATTTCTCGCAGTTTTCCCTAAACACACAAAAGCTATGAGTTCTAGCAAAAAACAGTTTATGCACAAAATTAAACTACATAAAAGTTCTTATAAAATTGATCTGAATGATATTTTTGTGTATTTAATAGTTCACTGAGCCCCTTAAAGCCCAAGTGGTGTAACTCCAATTTTGGATTTTTTTAGTTATGGTCGGCATCCTATTCAGAAAGTGTTCTTCTATTAATAGCGCAAATTGTGTAAGTCATAACTTGCATAGCAACCCTGTAGGTAGGAGCACAATTTTATGCTGTCCATAAAGCCATGTACTTGGTGACAGACAAAACCTTCAATATCTTAGAACAGCAGTAATGTGAGTTATACCACTTGGGCTTTAAGAGCCTCAAATACAAGGATATGAGGTAGGACATAGTTCTGGAAATTCTGTTTTACATACACCTATATATTATTTTTTTAACGAAAATGAAAGCAGATGATAATTAAATTATTTTGATGCCAAGCAAGCAAACTAGTTCTTAGAAAAATACACTTACTAATGGTGACGTTACACATAAATCTCAGATGGTAAGGAATTAGATATATTTATTAGATATTGTAAGAATAGTAGGCCTACCTATTACTTTAAATAAATGTTTAGGCCTACTTGTCTATGTGGCTTCTGAGAATATTTGCACAACATATTTTGTCACTGTGCAACTCGGTGTGGTGGAAGATATGGATGCAGAAAAGCTGGTATTAATTGCTCATCCGTTTGTGGAACCTGTCATGGTACGTGCACCAACAAGTATACCATTAGAAGGAGAAGAAAAGTTTAAAATTGATTATGTCCAAGCAAAATAAGTTGTTCAGGCACTCTTTAATTAATGTTGTATATGTGTATAAATACTGAATGTTCGGTAGATAGAACAATATAACCCTAACTTATACGATGTACTAGGATTCCAGTATTGGAGACTGAAGAAAATAGACAACTAAACATTTATTGAAAGTACTATGTAGGCCTACTAGGTCTTATAATTACTAACTATAGGCCTATCTAACTCTTCACAATTTTTCCAAATGATAGGCCTGGTTTATGTTTCTTATAACGTACACTCAAACCATGAGATTTTTGTAAGCTTTATAATAATAATAATAATAATAATAATAATAATGAGTTTTGTTTTTGATGTTTACCTTTAGTACGAATATTATTCTAAGAACTAGTTTACTTGCTTGGCAACATGCTAATTTATTTTATCATCTGCTTTCATTATCGTCAAAAAATATAATAGTATATAGGTGCATGTAAAACAGAATTTCTAGAACTATGTCATAATTCATATCCATCTATTTCCTGAACTATTAAATACACAAAAGTATCATTCAGATCAATTTTATAAGAAATTTTATGTAGTTTAATTTTGTGCATAAACTGTTTTTTGCTAGAACCCATATTTAGCCTATTTATTTATTTTATTTACCCAAACTGTTACAATCCCTGAGCAACATGCTCATATTGGGACAGAAAAGATTAGAATTCAATGGCGACAACAAATTACCATATTCAATATAAAACATAGACACAAACAAATTGAAACAGAATAATACATAGCATAGTCTCACACAAAGAAAGTGGTACAAAACAAAAGTATAACCTATCTTGAAACAGACCAAAAAACATAGCTCATTAGCAATTCTCAATCTCAAACTTCTTCCACAGTATTTCTTTCACCTCTCTCTTATATCTATGAATATTTGTGATTAGCTTAATATTGTCCGGAAGTTGATTATAGAGCTTAACACAATGTTTTATGATATTCTTGGTTCCATGCCGGGCAGTATTAGATGTGGATGTGTGAATGTCAAGTGGGCGTCTTAAGTTGTAATTATGTATATCAGTACAGTGTTTTAGAGAAATATTACTATGAAACCTGTGATTGATAACCTTATATATGTGAACTAGACTAGAATAAGATATTTCAAGGCGTAGGGGTAAAATTTTCAGAGAATGATACATTGCATTTTGATTGTACATATATGGAAGACAAAATAAAGTACGCAAAGATCTATTTTGTAATACTTCTAATCTTTTTAGTAAGGTGTCAGTAGATGAAGACCAGATAATATTCATGTAAGAGAGGTTGGAATGAATGAGAGCATAATAAAGGCTTTTGCAGAGATTTGTAGGTAAACCTAAGTGTCTCAACCTATTAAATATTGAAATTATAGGGGTTAGTTTGTTATATAAATTATTAACATGTGCAGACCAGGTGAGACAAGAATCAAGAATCAAACCTACATATTTATACGATTTAACAAATTCAACTACATTTGATCCTATAGTGATATTATAAGGTATGATAGGAATACGAAAAAGAGAGTGAAAGAGCATTGCTTTAGTTTTCCCAGCATTTAAAGTAAGTCTATTAAGGTACAGCCACGTTACAAGTTTATTTACATCCTGTTGCATAGCAGTGATAATTTCGTGTTCAGTATTACCTTTATAAAGAAGCGCTGTATCATCAGCATACAGCTTAAGGATGCCATTCAGTTCCAAACAACTAACATCATTAATATATGTCACAAATAATAATGGACCAAGAACTGACCCCTGAGGAACTCCTATGGTTACATTGGCAACGTTGCTGATAACATTGTTAATCTTAGTGTATTGTTTTCTATTGGTTAAGTAACTTTTGAACCAGGCTTGGCAAAGACCTCTCACACCAACCATTTCTAACTTATAGAGCAGAGCTGAGTGATCAACAGTATCAAAAGCTTTCTGCAGGTCGATAAACAGAGCTCCACCTAGACAGCCTGTATCAAGAGCATTTTGAAGGTAGTAGACAGTGTCAGTAGCAATGCTGAGCGTTGAAGAGTTTTCAATAAATCCATACTGGGATTTGGAAAAAAAATTTAGTTTTAGTAAAGTATTGCATTAGTCTCCTTTTAACAACAGTTTCCAGAATTTTTGAGAATACTGGCAGGATGGAGATGGGGCGATAGTTAGTGGGGTGATTTTTTGTACCATGTTTATAAATAGGGACCACTTTTGCAATTTTTACCCAATCAGGGACTACTCCACTTTCCAATGATAGATTTATAAGATCAGTAACAGGTTTTATTAAGTATACAGCAAAAGTCAATGCATAGCTTTTGTGTGTTTAGGGAAAACTGCGAGAAATGGCATTCAAAAGTGCCCCCTACCCTCCGCTCAACCCATATCCATGAGGACATTTACTATGTTGTTTAGGACACTTCCCCCCACATCTCTGCCAAATTTCAAAACTACACGATTTTTTTTGTCCTTGTTTTTCCTTTCTTGCCTGGAATATAATGTATTTTCCATTACATGTCCTGTGCTTGTACCGCTATCGGATTTTTAATAAATTCAACTTTAATGGTTGTGTCATATTTCTCCACTTGTTTCATGATGTAAATACACAATGTACAGTTTATATACAAAGATATAATCCCTAAATATAGAGAAAGTGCGATGTACGGTTTTCTTTCGAAATCTCGAAATTTGACCGAAACTTAAATTGTTATAACTTTTGAACATTTGAAGACAAAATAACAAATGACAACTCATTTTAAAGTGAATTTATTTTCCTACAGCTTCCTTCATGATAACATTGCTGTATACCTAAGGGCTGAAGAGCTAGAAGACAAAGTGAGTCAAAAAGCGCGAGGCGAAAGAGCTTTTTACGAAAATTTGTTATTTTCGTTGGCGGATATCTCGAAAACTATTGAAAGTAGGAAGAAATGTGTGCAATCAAACTTGTAGGAAATTTTATCAGCTTTAATTTTGTTTATAACAATGTTTCCTCTACGATGCACCATTGTTTAGATATAAGCGAAAAACCTAAAACTGGGACCATCTGCGGGCCCCCCTGCTCCCCGCTCACCCCCCACCTTCGGGGACTTTTAGTATGTTATTCAGGAGACTCCCTCCGACATCTCTGCAAAATTTCAAAACTACACGATTTTTTTTTCCATTCGGTGTTTTTCGACGTTTATTGACTGGACATACCACATGGAAAGTTAAAGAAGCTCTCAAACCTTTCATCCTTTCATAAGATACCATTTTATTCAAAGTGGTTACATAAATATTTTATTATAATTTATGTAATGGTAGGGATTTTTGGGTGTGTAAATTTGCATTGTGCTTTCCTTCAGAAACGAAGTAAAATATTAAATTTACATTAGTCTCTGTCTCGGTCAAAATGATCGCACGTGCTCTTAAAATGTTCTGTTTTTCTCCAGTAGGCAGTGAGTAGGCTCTGGATGACTTTGTACATAACTTGTTCTCACAAGATTGTAAAATATTTTTACGAATATAATTTCGGGGATGATAGAAAAACCTTGTCTTTATCAATTCTCTAATCTCCAACCCGAAAAATAATTTTCAACTTTAAGAAATCAGGCGTAGGCTTATAATTATGCTAGTTTACGTGAAAGCGGTATTAAATTTAAGAACACATTTTTTAGGTTATATGCATCCCAAATGTCAGATGATATTTTGATATTTGAATAATGCAGTAGTTAAAAAATTGTATCTGATGTTTGAGCCCCATTTACGGTCGAATTATTAGGTATTAAAGCTTTGAGGAAATGTATATCAAGGCGACAGCTAAAATGATCAAATTATTCCTTTATAATTTCTTCGAAAATGCTCCATTTCATTAATTTAATTACAAAGTAATGGGTAAGAAAATCCGGCGGTTATGTAAAGGTTCATTGGCTACAAACCGGGAGGTCCTGGGTTCGATTCCCGATGAGGTCGTTGGGATTTTTCCATTGGCCAAATCCTTCTGGTGGCACTATGGCCCTGTGGTCGACTCAGTCTCGAACAGAAATGAGTACCAGGAGTATTTCCTGTGGGTAAAAAGCGGCCGGTGCGTATGACTGACAACCATACCACCTTCCTGTGTACCTATGACTCAGTCTGAGAACCCCAACCTTCCGGAAACGCTACGGGTTGTCAAGGTTCATACAGAGATCACTTTACCTTTTTTTACCTTGTAGTAAAGGTTGCTTCGCAAGAACTTGACTCAGCCATATAGCTGCAGTGTAGAGGTCAGATGGGGTGATGTAAATAACAAGGTGTAACTACTAATAGAGGTATCTGTGTTCGTGACTAGAGTCATTATATTTGTCAATGTGCTGATGAAATAAGGAGCAAGCTCGGATCTGATATAAGCTATCTAATCCGGTATGAAGGTTGCATAGAAGCTAATGGTAGATATGTGCAACATTTTTTTTTATATCATGTACTTTATTATAGCACATAATTTTTATTTCAAACTAAGAGCAAGTACAATTAGTTTTCATCTCTCCGGGACATTAACTTTAAATGTGGACACTTCCTCGCTTACTTTTCAAGCATTTAAAATTATTATATGTTAACCTCGGAACCTTACTTTGCCAAGTGCAAGAAAGTTAGTTTCCATTTCTCACAAGGTTATTCGTTGAAATGTCAACATGTAAATATACATTTGATTCACTAATTATGTACACAGTGTTTATAATATCGATGGCTTAGTGCACACAAGTGTTAAGGACAATTTAGGGATTAAATGTGTTTCGTGTAAATTTGGGAGCTCCTAAGGCCTATTTTCACTTACACAAAGGGTGAAAAGTGAAAAACAGATGTTTAACACCTTTTCTGCTAGGGGTAAAGTGTGGTAAGTACCTTTCCTGGGTGCACATTCACGATAGATATATATTGAAATGTATTTAATGAAAATTATCTAATTGTACTTAACACATAATGTGCACTGAGCCATCGATATATTGATTTTTGGTTAGGGCCTACTTATATTAGAAAAATTTGGTATTTAGATATTAATTTAGAAACAGTCGTAATTAGTTCCCTCTAAGGGAAATGATGGCTAGATTTTGATGGATTTTCTTAAAAAAGTATTTTTTTAAATAATTCATTTTGATATCCCAATCCTTTTTTTAACTCAAAATTATCTGCCAATATTTTATAACTGTCAACATCTTAGATGTAGCTAGGAAAATAAGTGAAAGAAGAATCCACCTGTACATGACCTGCAAAATTAAAAAGAATAGAAATGTAGGCAAATTGTCAGAACAGCTAAAGTGATTACTGGTAAGTGAACCTAAGAAAATACAGTAAGAATTAACACGATACAGTGGGGTAGGATTTTAGAACACCAGAGGCCAGCAGTAAAATTGTGAGTTGGAAATAACACTTAGAAATAGAAATACCTAAAACGTTTCCTTACATTTTGCATTAATGAAAGTATACTGTATTATTTTATAAAATTATCTTTTGAATAACCTAACTCTGAAACTTTATGATATACAGAGATACAATGATTAGCATACATTTATCATTCGGTTTTGTTCATTTGGGAGTTTATTTATTTAATACAGTGTGAATTATTTAACGGTTTGAATCAATAATTTGTCCAAGATTGTGCAGAATTTTAAAACTAATTTAATTCTGACTGATTTTGGGAGTAAAAAAAAAAATATTCTAGGAACATAAAAATATGAGTTTACAATTGATGGGTTGATACTTTTTCTTAGTTTACAACAAATGTTAATAATTGTTATTAATAATTTTAAGGTTGATTACTAAGAACGATCATAGTCCTTGTTTGAAATGCAGTGATTCTGTAATTTAAGACAGCATACAAGTGTCGTGGCACCACGATAATATTTAAACGTTAAATTAGCGGCTTGATAGACAAAATGTTTAAATTCTGATGAGTTTACCCTCTCAAAGCTGAATGTAGCAATTTACACACGCCTACTACTATAAGCATTCAACTAAAATCATCAGTGAATTATAAGCTTGAAATCAATACAAAACATTCGGTGAAAAAGCTATAGTCTTCATACGATAACCGTAAGATTTGAATAAAATTCTTACATTTTAACACAAATCACTACTTTGTTAATTTAATATTTCTGTTCTGCTTGATATCAATTTCTTATGGTGACGAATTTATGTGTCAGTAGCAATGAAAAGAATAAGAAAATGTGACTATGATCTTGTTTTAGCCGTCACCCTTCAATTATTAGAATATTGTGGACATTGAGTACACATTAAGTAGAAGTTGTCAAAATTTCACAATTCTCAATTTAAAAATGCGAAAATTAGGAAACTGAAAAGCAAATAGCCCCTGTAAATTCTCATAGTCCGTATTGTTTCCCTTCATTCGTAAAGAATGCCTGTAACAAATTTCACCGTCAAAATTATCTTCATCAGGAACGTCACAAGTAGCAATTCAGCCGTAATTGTACAATTTCACTGAAAAATCTTCAAAAGTTGCCGAAATACACTCATTACGTTTCATAGTATCACTCCGCGGTTGTAAACGAAATGTTTCTGCGTTGAAACGAATACGATTTTATTTTTCAAAAACACTCTATTTTTGATTAACTATTATACCCTTTTCACGCTTTAAATTTGCTCCTTAATACAGCATAAGACCAATATTTTAGATGTGTAAATTGGCCTATTAAGTTTAGAAGGATATGCTATATGTCAGGTCAGGTTGAAAAAATATATATAGTACTATTCTTTTACTGGTAATTAAGTTTTGTCTGTATACTACAAGTGAATCTTGTGTATGGGAGAAAATTAGAAGTAATACGGTACCTGTTAATTTGGAAGTTAACTTATTTATGAAAGAAGATGAGATATGATATTCTTTGCCGTAAAATCTCGTTTCGAATAAGATAGTTATATAGAGCGGAAGATTGGAAGCGCGAATAATTTAAATTCATGTCTGAATTGAAGTGAAATAAAAAAACTCATTAACATACATCTATGTGATGCAAGATTTATCTTCCAGCTTCCTTGTTGGCGCTATCTCTGTTAAGCCGAACTTATTCAATCCTTAAAATTTAATTTAAATCACAAGTACCATTATGTATTTTTACATTAAAGCGCTAAAGAATATGCCCTAATATTATTTGTAAGGCTATAGGGGCTTATTGATAGGACTCCGTCAGTGCTCGGGCTTGCAGTAATCAGGGAACTGAGTTCGAATGTTAGTGAAACTCGAGCCTTTTTCGTGACGGATGAAGTCTGGATTTTATATAGTTTTTCTCTGGATTTTCCCACTTCGATATTTCTACTTCACAACAGTCTTCAGTCCCGTACCATGCATTCTTATCTTCCTTCTTTATTGTCCTATTAAAAATCCTCTGGTATATAACGACAAGTGTATCTTCATCATATTCTTCATTCTCATCCTCCTCATTCATCATTTCGTATGTAGTGAATTGATTTTAGTTTTTATTGTGAGAATTACAGGGTTTAGATTAGTTTCTTTGTGTGAATAATACCCGCGAAATGTAATTTTACGGTTCAGCATAATAGAAAATACCCTGTAAACTATATTATGTCTTACTTGAGGAACAAAAAGTTATTAAAAATGATCTGCCGTCTATCGAGGTTAACTACAAAGATCCAGAATTTAAAAGACAACTTTTAAGTTAGGCCTGTATTTTTTAAGACGATAAAAAGCAAATATTTCATAGTATAAATTAAACTATACTATATTATGCAGATTCCATTCTAATATGAATTGAATCTTTAAAAATGTTCACGAAAATTGGTTGAGTTTCTTATATCCGAAGGCCCAAATTTCTTAATACGAGTATATTGCAAGTTAATTTTGTCTAAGTGCTATGTGCACTAAAAATAGCCCTTAAGGAGTTATTTTATGAGGAACATTACATTTTATACTAAGAAAGGGTACACAGGATTCTTCCGCATAACTCATTTTGCGTACCGTTTTGGATTATTACGAGCAAGATTTTGAAAAACAAAAATCAATTTACTCCAGAATGATACCATCTATGAAACTGTACTATCAGTAGATAATTTTTCCGGTACAATTAAATAATACTAGCCAAGTTCAATGAAAAGCGAAGATCGTAGTTCCTTTATTGTAGAAATCCTTCTTACATCTCTATAGTGCTTTTTTATTTTCTTATTAACATTGTTTACTGGTATTCAAAATAAAGAAACGAAAATATAAATTATATGAAACTATATTTGCACTCTTGTACTAGAAGGTGATCTAACTTATCAACAAGTTAATAGTTGGGTAATTGGCTAGGTGAAGAAGAGTGACAGGATGAAAACAATTTACCTAAGCATGTTGTAATCCGAGAAATCACCCATTATTACCACTTCAAATTGTTTGATTACATAACATGTAGATGCAACATGATTATCTCATATAGTGACTGAAAATTATAGGTTTACGTATGAATGCAGATTCGAGAAAGTGTTTCAGATAAATTAATTCGTAGCTAATTGGATATTATGATAATTCTCTTTCTCGAATTTTATAACTTTTCTTTATCGTAGTTTTACCTCTCCCATTTAGGATTTTAAGCCACCCAATCCGCCCGGGCGAATTATATAACTATGTTTAAATAAATAAACAGAAAAGCTAATAATAATGAATCGGTACTATAAATAATAATGTTGCTCTATCCTCTGTGTCACTTATTTCAGAGGCTTTTTTTAACGTTTTTAGTTTCTCTACCCTTTTACAATGGGTGGAGGTATTTCGATCAAGACTTTCGATGTTTTCGCAGAAATATTATTCTTACCCCAAGTAAATACACTTATAAATAATATTCTACCATCGCTGAATTATTATTATTGTTATTATTGTGGGGTACGCCGTAGCGTAGCGGTTGAGGCGCTGCGCTACCAACCGGAAGGTCGCGGGTTCGATTCCCGATGAGGTCGTTGGAGTTTTCAATTAGCCTAATCCTTCTGGTGCACTATGGCCCTGGGGTCGACTCTGCCTCTAATTGAAATGAGTACCAGGAGGAATCCTGGGGGTAAAGGCGGCCGGTGCGTAAGGCTGACAACCTTACCACCTTCATGTTCCGAATGTCAAAAATCTTGGTTCCTCAACCTCCTGGACCCCTCTGGGCCTGCATGGCCTGTATATGGACAACTTTACCTTTGTATTATTATTGTAAGCTTACAAATCGATAAGTTGAGGCTACGTCATTGAATTTAAAACAGTTACCTGGTTTCGTGTATTGATGTAGCCTACTTTATTTATTTGATATAATAATATCGCTTATTCATTAGCCGTATAGTTACTCTTTTACGTTTTAGACTCGTTAATTAATTTTCTTTCTTTCTTTATCGTAGTTTCACATCTTCCTTTTTTAGGATTTAAGCAACCCAAGCAGCCCGGGTCTTACAGCGTCGCGACCTGTCGGGATCACATACATACTTTTTTGACCAGGCAAGGAAGTGGAGGGCCTCCCCGGATGAGTGATCAGCCCAATGCCGGGGCCACACGAACACATAGGACGAGACACACCATTCACACAACACACTCACTGCAAATAAGGCGAGGATGGGATGAAGATGATAATGACGGCCAAGATGATATCTGGGATGCACAAGGGCCTAAAGTTACCCGACATTTGTCTCAAAGTTGAGGAAAAATCCCAGAAAAAACCCCACCTAGGTAACTTGTCCCGACCAGGAATCGAACCCGGGCCAGCTGCGTGAGAGGATTGAACGCATCCCCTGAGCCACAGCGGTGGACCTCGTTAATTACTACAGATTTATATTTACAATATTAGCCTAATTGTAGAACCTATCTTCTTTGTATTTATAAAAATTATGTTTATTTTCATTTTACTTCTGCAACATGTAATTGTACAATTGTAATGAAATCTGTATTGTATCCGTGGTCGAATGGAAGAAAAAGCCTGAAGGCCTTAACTCACTAAGGTGTCGAACTTACCTTAGGAAGATCGTGTTCAGTAGAGTCAGAACTTGTTTATTTTTATATCGTAACATGGGACCGCAAACCTGGGTTCTTATCCTCTACCACAGACATGGGCAAACCCCTATCCATTGACACGCAACCCGCAAACTTTTGTCAACTTACACATAGTTCGAAAAGAACGGGTAGATGGAGACAGAAGCATACAATAAGTGCAGTGGCGGTTGCTCATTCTTAGGGAAACACTAATTTCACTTTATAATGTACACTACAAGAAACAAATAATACAAACAATTTTGTATTTTTAATTATTCTTTTACGTGTGCAATTATTTCATTATACAAAGGCTTAGAATGTGTCATAACGCCTTTCCAATCGGAACTGTGTCGCGACCCGTCACTGCTTGCAAAGACAGTAGGACTCATGCATGGGAATAATCCACAACGTACACCGAATGTCCGCAATGCCATCTTGTGTGTTATGCGGGAAGTTCAAGAACCACAAGTGGTTCGCGAACCAGTAAATGCCCATGTATGCTCTACCACTACGCTACGGCGTACCCCAACACGGTATTACAGAGATACAAAAATAAATACAGACTGCAGGTGAATCTCGATTATCAGAGCTAATTGGCCAGGCTTTCTCGTATAAAGAAAACTCTGGTAATGAGGACAGTTTTCACACAATTGACAAATAGATCTACAAAGAAATTTGAACGCTAATCAAATGTATATTATGACGTATAAATTACCGATATTAAATCTTTTTCTCATGAACCAAAATAATACTTTATTTAACAATCGTGGATACTGCACTATATCTCATAGATATGAATTCAATCTAAATGCAAAACTGAAGCAAGTGTAAGGCAAACTGCAATTTTAAAATTAAATTATATAATGATTTTAATTAAATAAATCCTGCAGTGAAACAGCTAAGCCGACAAGATTTAAAAAAATTTGCTCGAACTGATTGAAATTACTAGCCTAATTAAAATCGTATAATTGACTTTTAAAGGCCTATTTTAAATTAACAATATTTATAAATTATCTAGTAGGCTATGTATTTTTTGTAATTTATATTTAAACTCTAAGTCGTCATGTATGTAATATATTTTGTTGTATTTCGTTGATAACAGTTAACCTTTTCTATGATATGTTTTATTAGCTTTATTTATATCTCGTTAGGCACCTTTGGTAACATTTGAACATTTTGGAACTTAACTGCATCCGATTCCGAGCATCCGAGCATCCGAGCATACGAGCATTTTGTTATTTCGAGTGTATGTAGTTTCTGAAGGACCTGAAAGACCTGAAATATTTTGTGAAACCTGAAATAATTATATTTTCTATTTTGTAAAGAAAAATGAAAAGAACCCATTCAAATATGTACTAATTAGCCTACCTATATTGTTGCTATCTGCACTTTGGGAGGCAAGGAACTTCCCTTTCCCAACATTTAGAAGTACGGGACTCCCCTTCCCCAATATTTATGACCTTGATGCCATAAGTACTGACTTCATATGCAAGAAAGAACTTGGGTGGAGTGTATTGGACGGTAAGAATTAAGGTACACATAGTTAGAATATTCATTTATTAATTTATTTGCATATTTATTTTTACGTGTTCGTATAAAAAGCTATATTATGCTTCTAGCAATCCTAAAATTTAGGATGGCTCTTTGGGTTATCAGTTCTGTGAATATTATTAAATTTGGCTGTTAACCCGTGAAACCACACTAAATAATCGGCGTCGTGAATGCTTTAAGTCTTAAATCCTATATTTTTATTCTTGCTTCCAAGGATATATTCAAGTCGGAGCTTATAATCTGCACATGAAGTTAATCCTAAGGGCTTAATAGGCATAGTTTAATTTACAGTGGAATTAAAGTACTCTATAAAAATGTCGAATTCTAACATTTTTGCACGTTCCTTGAAAAATCTGTTCATATCAGTATTTCATTAAAAAAGATAAAATATATTCACTTAAATAAGAGTGTAAACTTTTAACATTCTTAAAATATGTGTTTTTCATATATATATTTCAAAGCCAAGCAAAAATTACATAAACGTTAAGTTAAGGTTATAATAACAAGTAAGTCAAGTAAATCCTTAAGTAAACAAGATAAGCTTATTTTATTATCATTATGTAGGTGGTTCCTAAATATTTGTATGGAGCCCCTAAGTAATAATGTCATTTCAAATTACAGTTCTTTGGGCAGAGAGAAAAGTTTTCAAAAATGTGAAAAGAACATTGTTATCTTACCCCTACTGCCAATCATTAAACCCATGACTTCTACATTTTTTTTAGATATTTTGTTTTTAAATACTCGATTGTTCTTTTCGTATTTCTGTCTCTTTTCATTGTCAGTTTCATAGCGAACTGTGGGGTATATTATAAAGTTATTTATTTTATTTACTTGTTTATTAACCTTGTAATTTATTGTAGTGTAGTCTTGTTCACATTTTTCTTTTTCAAAGAAAGGCTTAGTTTGTTTTGAATCACAATAATTTGCTGTTAACGCATGCGGTGGATGTCTTCAGGAAAACGAGCTATATAAATTTGGGTAGTGTGTAGCCTCACATCCAACTGGTTGTCCCGACCGTCGGACCCGGCAAGTTGGACAGTGAGTGCCCCGTTTTAATTTGTACGGAAACTGCCAGCTTCATTGAACAACGGCAAAGGGAATGTGAATTCCTAATTACTTAATCTGCTAATGTAAAAGTATAACTATATGTGTAATATTTATAAGTAAAGCTCTGTTTATATAAGTACTTTTTTCTGAAAAAAGTATTCACTTGTGACGAACATAGTGTTTCAATTTTTGTTTCTACGGAAGAAATAAGCTGTTAAAGTCTGCACAGCATTACTTCTATTCTGTATAATTATGCTACTCTGTAAAAATTAGTATGCCCTAATTATTAAAGTAATTGTAATTGAAATCTGCAAGCAGGCACTTTAGAATGATTATATTATCGACACTGTAATACTTTTAATATGAAAGAATAAAACTCAGGCATGATCATCCTACCGGGAAACGGAAAAGTTTTCATATCAGCACAGTAGCTGCTATTTCCATGCCATGTAACGATTCATTTCAGAGAAACTAGAGGGAAAAAGAAAACTCCCTCGCTACAATCAACGAACCAAATGAAAACTCGGAAGCATCCACATATTTAATTAAAATGAACGTTCCCTCTTCTCTCTGTGTTCTGAAACCCACAATTATAAAGTGTAACCCCTTTTTTCACTTGCAAACCCACGAGAAATGATAAATCATGACAATTAAAAGATAGTTCATATGCAGACATGTAACATACAAAAGGTTAACTATGCGGTCATGAGTTGAAATGATATACTGCTACAGATATAGCATGGATCCCATCATGGCACACGTACCGTGCAGATCTAGAAATCCTCGGTTTGCCGAGGAAATAATTACTGTCCTACAGCTCTTTCCTCTTTATTTTCAGAAATACCCATATACTGAATGTTTTAAGCCCTAAATTACGCGATTTCAATTATATACACAACTGACTAAATTAAAGGAACATCTTAAATGTGTAACAGTGACATCCTGGTCACAAAATCACTACATTAGTGTGTCTCACAATACTTTATATGACGTAAATGTCTTTGAGTGAGGTAGGCCAAAAACGGTAATCAGTAGGGACCGGATTTTTAGGTTTTTAAAAACACTGTTTTAGGTTTTCCATTAGGTAAAATACTTCTTTTTAGGTTTTTCGTCTCCAAAATATTGTTTTCGAATAGAATAATTGGTTTAATGAATTTGAATGTGCTACATAGGATTCAATACATAATACTTGTAAAGTTTAACTTAACAAAACTGACGTAATTAGTGTATACTTGCTTTAGGACAATATTACACAATTGAAGAAAGAAAGCATAAACAATCAAAAGAAGCAGTGAAAATAAGATCGCCTCACATTTCCTGGTTACAGCACAGTATAAGTATTAATACAGTAAAGAAACTGTGTGTTAAAAGTCCTATGACAACATGTTGGCTGGACGACACTAGCACTCCATGCCGAGATTAAGTAAAACTACATTCTCATCATATCAAATGACTTGGGAAAATGCATAAACACATCGCAAAATATGTTATGTTACAAGAGAAAAATACAGAATATTTTTATTTAATGCAAATCTAATTTTAAATTTAAGAAATAACAAAACAGATACTGTATTATATTCTAGTTAAGAAGAGGTAAACAATACCTAAATAGGCTACTGTTAAGGACTGTATCTAGGCCTAGTACTTTACCTTTAAAATCATTGCCCTTTAATATAATTTATAATTCAAATTATGATATTAAATAGCCTACGTATTAATTACGTAAATTATATTATAGGTCTGTCACGTTGTTCATCCTGCCCGTCATTGTTGACGGTGTATTTTGATACTTTGCCTTACATGGCAATATACGACTTCAATTTATGGTAGGTCTATGTAGCGTCAAATACTGCAGGATGGACTCCGTTAAACAAAACAAAAAATTCTGGAGCATTTGGAATTGAAGACACCGTCGGTACAGCAGTTTTAATTAACGAGTTTTTATAGGAATTCATAAACTGTCTGTTTTCGGCGTGTGTCAAGCATTGACGGTAATTTTCACTCAAATATTTTACATATTTTGTTACTAGGTTTTCTTGTCGACCATTACTTACCTATTTTATACACCAGAAATCATTACAACAGAATAAAATATAAAAATATTACATTACAGTAAGTTGAAACATAACCACGCCAGAATCACGAGTAAGCCAGTAGGCCTACAATAAATATTACTTATTTTCGTTCTTACCTTTCTGGATGTTTCAAGAAAGTGAAGAAATGCAATTCAGGATTTTGTCTTTTATTATTACTGAAATTTACAGCAAAATAATGCATTTTCGAATATCGCGTGTTCTAATAAATACAACACTCCTATTTATTTACATACTTCCCGGAGTAGTTTCTGTAGTCTTACTTTATGGCCGCTACGATCGCTAGTAAATGCGCGCGCATGCTCGTCTGGCAGAAAAACGGAATGAGTTTCTGTACTGTATTAATACGTATACTGAGGTATAGACTATCACTAAATATCTTTTAAGATTCTCAACTGTGAAGTTCTTCCTGTTATCTCTTAGTTAATAGTTAATACTGTATCTAGACACTACCCTTCTCAGGATTCGAATCCGATACTTCTAGTTTAGTGAGTAAAATACTTTATGGTTGGATGTGGTTAATGTGAAACTGATTATTTCCCTCTCTTCGGTTGTTACGCATGCTAACCGCACAACTGATCAACTAGGGACGAAAACTTCCCCCTTTTCTAGAAAGGTAAATAATACTTAACTTACGTGTTCCTGGCAGCCTTGACAAAATATTACTTTGCCATCTGTAGTGAAATTCAGGTCGTCGCCAATCCACTGCCGTAATAAACTCGATTTCATTTGTTTCGGCATAATTAACATGTCTTCTTAAAACTCACAGTGTTACCATTAAGTATGAATAACAGGGCATAAATAAAGCAGTAATAAAGGCAAACAAGGGCTTTAAAACACAGAAATCTATATCCTTGTTCATACACGGCAACAAAGGTTGTTCGTACGAATATTTTAAAAGGAATACGCCGGTACTCTTACACTTCCTCTCCAGATACTGTCCATCCTAGACGACAATGGGTTGAACGAAACGGTATTAATGTCAACCCGACAAAAATTATTATCTCTCCGCAAAATATCGATTTCTCAACTGACAAACAAAAAGGACAAAAAAAAGTAGCTTAAATTAGATATTTTAGGTTTTATATCCCGTTTAGGTGTATTTAGGTTTTTATACTCCATTTAGGTATTTTTAGGTGCCATAGAATTAATGTGGGTGAATCCTATGGACATGATTCGAAAAAGTGTATGAGAGCTTTTTGTTTTGGAAGTAAGGAAAAAAATAGGTAAAAACCTAAGAATGCGGTCCCTAGTAATCAGCAATAGGAGAGATATTCCATCTGGCGCTGTGAATCGGACTCTGACGAGCTCAGTTGGTAGAGCATCGGCACGTAAAACTTTAAGTCGTGTGTCGAATCTCCGTGTTAAAAGAATTTTTCTTCTGTTCAACAGAAATAATATTCTGTTGTTTCTTGGACACATACGAAAGTATAATTTGTCTTCTTGTTTAAAAAAATCAGTTTTCGGTTTTAAACATTACAGATATCTAGGAAACGACTGGTAAAATTTTCTTATTTTTCTCTGTTTGTGTCAACGTAAGTTATGTTTGTCCACGATAAAAATAGACAAAGTTCAACCTGTTTATATTATGGAAACCTTGGGTACTTGGTGTAAGTTAGCTCTCTCTTACTGAATGTGCTTCGCATTATGTTCAGTTTCGATACGAGGATGAATAATAAGAGTCCTCAAATGAAAAAAGAGAAATGTCTATTATAATATTTTCATTTATTTTAAATAATAAAAAAATACTTCAAATAATTTTTTCAAAAACTTGCTCTTGGAAGTCCTGGGGGAAGATTTCCATACGTATCACATAATTGCTCATGGAAGCATTCTCAGCACAAAACTGTCATTTATATATTACGTTGAGAATTTTCCCTGGTGGTTATGGCTTTAGAGGGTATGATAGATTTCTTTTTAAATTAAAGTATGTCTCATGGCGTACTAAAACACATTTAAACAAACATAATTTTTAATTTTTTTAATTATGTGGAAGTCTTATCATGATATAAAGATAATTAGAAGACTAGATAGACCTCATCCTTTGGCTCCTCCAGATCCGTATGTACCGGATCCGGTAAAAGCTGCTTCTACAGCTTCGAAAGGCGTGAAATATTAATTCAAGGCTGCAACACCCTCTGAACGTTTTAATAGTGATAATGGAGATAACTTAATCTCTTACAGCACTTAGGTATTCCCCAACAATGTCCTCACGAACACAAAGTTAAAAAAAATGTACATATGAGGAAAATGTTACGTGATGTAAGACTAGTCTGTATAGGCCAGGGGCCGGGAGCTCACGGCGAGGGAGATTCGTCATAACATCTCATTTCACATTCCGTTCATGTGCACAAGACGAAGTCAGTTCCGTACAGTCACAAGCTGCATCAGTGGCTTAGCAATATAATTTGAAGATTTAAAGTATTATTTTAGTAAAGAAAATGCAATTGGTAACATTTAATGATATTAGAATAATAATCCTTTGCTCCTTTGGGGTAACTTATGTAACTCTTTCTGTAATAAGTTAAAAGAGTAAATAAAATAAATAAAATAAAAAAAATAAAAAATAATAAAATATACCTTGAGATTGAAGGAAATTTTCACTGGGTTTTGGCACGATTAGTAGATCTTTGGCACCTCTTGTTTTCCAGTAGTCTGGTTCTAAAGTAGTGTTCACCAAACGTAAAGTTAAAACTTAATGGTAATCACTTATGTTGCATCGTGTGTTTTATTAAGTGCCAGTATGGTACCGTACTTTATGAGATTGTGTGGGGGACGAAAAAATGTCTGTCCGTCTGTCTGTCTGTTTGTCAGTGTGTCTGGACGCGCCATAACTCAAATATGCCTTTTCGGATTTTCATGAAACTTGGAAAACACATTTATAATTTCCATGGAAAGAACCCTATTGATATTGAACCAAATCGGTTCACCGGTACCGGAGTAATGCCCAATTTAGTGCATATTTTAATAGATTATATTAGAAAGGTGCCATAACTCAAATACGCTGAATCGGATTTCCATTAAACTTGGTATACGCATTTATGACATCCATGAGAAGTACCCTATTGAATTTGAACCTAATCTGTTGACCGGTACCGGAGTAAAACCCAATTTAGTGTCTATCTTAAAGGCGCAATAACTCAAATACGCGTTATCGGATTTTATGAAACTTCGTATACGCATTTATAATGTCCATGGGAAGACTTCTATTCATATTCGACCAAATCTGTTGGCCAGTACCAGAATAATGCCCAATTTAGTGCCTTTTATGTTAATTTATAAAAGGTCGCGATAACTCAAATATGCTTTATTGGATTTTTCTGAAACTTTGCATACACATTTATAGTGTACATGGTAAGACGTCTACTGATATTGGACCAAATCGGTAGACCGGTACCGGAGTAAAACCCAATTTAGTGTCTATTTTAAAGACGCGGTAACTCAAATACGCTTTACCGGATTTTTATGAAACTTGGTTTACACATTTATAATGTCCATGGGAAGACGTCTATTGATATTGGTTAAAATCGATTGACCTGTTTCGGAGTAATGCTCAATTTAGTGCCTATTTTATGGTAATATACGTATTCGAAAGAATTTATGAAATGCACATCAGTTATAATGACAACATAGCCTATTGTTTTACTGTGATCTTATAAGGCTTTGGCAATTAAAATACAGTTAGCTATGACAAATAACACTATTGCTTTACATGCGCTTATCCAACTAGACCGTTAAACTGACCCAGGTGGCCGAGATGGTAACGTCTTGGCCTCACATTCTGTGTTCCATGATTCAAATCCCGAAACCGGCCAATTTGACTTTTTTTTGTATTCTGCATATCATAATTGCAATCATAACTGATTAAACAAAAACATACTGGCACTTTGTTACATCAGTTTACCTGATTTAATTTTAATTTTATTCGTCTTGGAAAATAACTGTTTAATGGAATTGAACAGCTTTCAATGTACATGACATATTTCATATTTGCAGACACTGCACATAGATTCGCTCGATCATACAATTTTTTATTTGTTCACAAATGTCCTTTCTACATCGCATAATGTCACAGGTGCATGTGAAAATCACTACAACTCTTCTTCAAAAAATTCCTCTCCTGTTACAGCTTTTTCACCATCACCAGACAACATTTTTCTGATTTGAAAGATTGTTTTGTAGCCATGATTTATATTTAATACCTGACTAAGCTTATCGAATTCAATTTTAGAAAACGGCGAGTTTCTGAATACAGTGCATTTGAAATTTGATCTCTCAGAGAAAGTGAATACTATAAAGAGTTATTTCGAACCTCCACTACGTTATAACTTCAATTAATTTATAGAAGTGGCTATGACCAAACTATATCTTTTTCTCAATGCCATCTTCAGGGGAAAAGAATTCCTGAGCTATCATAATGCTAGCTGCATCTTTCGCATTTAAGGAATCTACCACTGTTTTCACTTTACTGGAATGTTCCGTGTAGTATGATACAGCCTGTAACTACGTACCCCAGCGAGATAAAACTGGCTCAGGGGATAATATGTGTGTGTATGTATGTGTATGTATGTGTATGTATGTGTGTGTGTGTGTGTGTATGTATGTGTATATATATGTATATATATATATATATATATATATTGATTGGTTGCAGAGACTTTATTATGTACCAGTATTTATTAACTATCTAAAGGGGAAAATATAATTTGATACCACATTAAAAGAATAAACATGTACTTTATCATTTAAAAATTAAAATATGCATTTTCCCCGCATTTATATGCATTAAAAATATTGGTCAAATTGTCTGGAAAAGTGTTACTTACAAAATATATCATTTACGCATACTTTTAAATATATAAAAAAGAACATGCATTTTGCAAATAAATCCGGTCTCTAATTATTACATGGCATTAAAATCATAACAATTATAAATGTCAATATGAACGGTTCCTTAACAAGAAATTAATATAAATTTTCTGCATTTAACAAATGATTATTTTAGTACGCGGAGAATGCAACCGGAAAGGCGAAGTTGTGAAATGTTCAAGAGTCAATCATAACAAATGGGAATTAAGAAAACAGATCCAGTAATCACTTGGTCTTGTACACATCTACTTCTTTATTTAGTTGGGTGGTGTATAAGCATTTAAACTTTTCTGCTCGCTCGCTCGCTCGCTTGATTTGTGATATATTGATAATAGTTATAAAATCTGTTTTTAAAAATAGATCTGGAAGTAAGTTTTTGCTGCTTGGGTTTTAGTAGTTTATTTTAAACTAATTATTTATTTTTTGTTTAATTTAACCCTGTTTCTGAAATCCGCAGAAGAAGGATATACATTCGTCCGTTGTTCAAATAAATACCTAAGTACCTTTTATAGTTGATGGCAGTACAGACTTTTTCAATTTAAATGTTTGTGTAATTTGTTTTTTCACTATTCCTGCGGCTATAGTCATGTCCAATGACATAAGCAACAATTAACAAGTTCTAACAATTCCGCTTTTCACATTATCTTTACTCGAAGGTTTTATTGTAAAAGTAAAAAACGGCAAGAGTAAATTACAATGTTCCCTTGAACTTACACGATAACAAACAGAAAGATAACAAGTGTACAAGAGTAAGGCTGTTATCAGTGCTGTAATAACTATCATTTCCAAGTAATGCGTAACTGTGAAGCTTGTTCCACAGATATTCTCTGTTGCAGATAATTAAGCAATTGCAATCCATCATGCGTCTTTTTTTTATTGCAAGGACAAAAATAGAGATAATAAACAGTGCAGCTGGCATTGATATTAATCACTCATGACAACTGTGTATAATGAAATAATGTATGTTAGTATATTTCCAAGAGGAATGAGGCACCGAACAATACCTTCATAACGACTGTTTCATTCATACGTCTCGTATTTGATATTGACCAATAACGTCTGAGAGTGCCTTGGATATCGGCCAATCACGCTCGTTTACCTTTCATTTACTTGCAAGAAAGGGATTTTATCGGATAAAACGTCAGCTCGTTACTGAATACGTCACGGTATCTGTATGTGATAATACAATTCGTCACCTAGGCCTGTATGTGTTGCCCAAAATCCTGCATGGTCTAGTGGTAAGCGTTGTTTACTACGGATCCGCAGGTCTGGGTTCAATCCGCGTGGGGTGGGAGTCGGCATGCTGATCACATGCCCTCAATCCTGCCATCAGCATATGACAGGTGACGCAGCGGTCACGGTCAGCAGGCCTAGTCCCTGAAATGGATGTAACACCATGGAGTTTAGTTTAGATCTGTGTTGCGCATTAACGAAATAGTCTATCACATTTTTTTTACACTTATTTAGAAATTGAAACTACAATCAACCCTCGATATAATGCCACCATCCGTTCCCTAACATTTAGTGGCACTAAGTGAGGGTGGTAATAAAACGAAATTTATTTTTTAAAATAAAAATGGCATAATACAGTGCTATACTGTATTATGTAAGAAAAATCAATAAAAGGCAAATAGAGAACTTTAGCACAAAATAAAATACTGCACAGTAACTCAATTCATTACAGCATAGCTTATGTCTAGTGCTATAGTACACAAAGGGGTTGAAAATAATGTGTGTCCATGTAAGTGATTAACTGTACCGGTAACTGAGTAACTGCAGTGCAGTGTTTAACAGCTGAATGGACACTGCAGTAAAAGAAGTGAAAGTTTTGAATGTCTCATTGTATGAAGGGCTTTTTCTACCTGCTCCACCCTCACGCAGGCTGTCTGTCCGACTTCTTAACATAGCTTCCTCATTCCACCGCACTACATTTACAGTTAGTGGCAGGGGAACATTCACTTCTTGGAAATACAGTACAGTATGTCTCTCAAGTAATCTTCCCAAAATTAACGACAATAAATAATTATGAAAAAAATTCTGCAATTGAAAAAATCCCTGTAAGCTACATTTAGGAAAAATCTTGACTTATATTCACTGGCACTAAATCAATTGGCATAGTAACGAGGTTTCTTATGTATTTTAAATGGGGGGATGATCCGTTCGCTTGGGTTTATTGGCACAGTGCGGGGGTGGCACTGTAAAGAGGGGCATTATATGGAGGGTTAACTGTATTTAAATCCGCGTTGATTAAAACACAATTTTGATTCGCAGCAAGCCAGTTCACGTTTTTTAGACCTGTTTTAATTTTGTTTATCTTAATTTTGAAGTTAACTATTTTCTAATTCTCTCTGAAGCTATTGGTAGAGATTCGCTGTATTAAATAACATTCGATTGCTCATTATTTCATATTTCGGGATCTGTAAACTGACACAATATTCACTTGGTTTTAAACAGAACAAAGGAAGAAAGTACTTATTGTTTACATAATTTGTTACATTTTATTCATGAAAATGTCTTAATAAATCCCGCCCGACATTAACAGTTGTATCAGATAAATTCGTAATCTCTCGTAGGATTACCTAGGAAAATCTCCGTATCAACGAAGTTGTGTCCAATCCGTTAAATTTAAGAAGATACAAATTTGAAAATATTGTCCATTTAAAAATTATGATAAGCATATTGTACATCTTAGTGGAACCACTCCCATTAGTTAACTATACTCGCGCACGGAGCACTGGGGTTTCCCCCAGGATGAATTTAGTTACGCTTATTTTACCAGGAGGGCAGCGTGACTGGTAATAAGCCCATCGAGTCTACAGCCATGTAGGAGGAAACCAGAGCATCAGTGGGGCTGAAAGAGCCGGATATTTTGTGCTGTCGCTCTAATTTTGACTGCTTAGACCACGAGAAAAGTATGTAGCAAGGTTCCAAATTTCGTTAGGTGCAGCAGTAGCACTATCGCGCAAAATTTCCTGTTCTACAGATTACTTTAAAATCTGCTATAGGTCTACCATTTTCCATGGCTATCGCAAGCAGGCTTTTATTATTTACAGTTATGGTTTTCCTTTTCCTTAGTTTTACCTCTACCTTATAGGAATGTTTAAGCGGCTCAAGCCACCCGGACCTTACAGGGCCGCGACCAGTTATACTCGTAATTCTTACGTAAACGAATGATAAAATTATTGAAGTAGTACCTCTGTGAAGAGAAAATTTCGCGTAAAGAAACTATGTTCTGTTTTAGATCTTGAAGCTGAATAAAAAAATAAAAATCATTAAACTTAATGTCACATTAACGAATTCAAGGAACATTCATACTGGAAGTAACTGGAAGAAAATCGAGCAACGCATTTCGTCATGACTGCTCAACCAAAATGTTTTCAGGAAAAAAGACGAAATGCCGGTAAACCATTAGAGTTACGCTTTAAAGTGTACTGAAACAAAGTTTTTAAGACCATTTTACATTCAATAGGGGAAGTAGACTTCAAATTTTCGTAGCATGAACCGTTTGGCTAGAATCGTTGAAAGAAGCTGAACTTGAAAAGGAACCGTTACACTGGACACATATACTTACAAATGCATTGTTTTTAACATCTTCAAGGAACATTCGTGCCTAATTGGAAGAAAATTGAACCACGCGTTTGATCGCAACTACGTAGGGCCTAACACATAAATTTACAAACTGAAGAATTTCGAAGACTGCAGTAAAACACACAATATATACATTAATGAATAAACCTTTTAAATTTTCCATACAATTATATGGATTTAATAGCTCCGTGATAAGCTAAACGCGGCATTTCTATCTCTCTATAAATCTATGCAGGGCCTTAGAATTTATTTAGGTTGAGGTTGAGGGTTCATGATTTTCACACAAACGTTTTTAAACGCTATGTACTGCCCCCACAATATAGCACCTGGTACTATTTTAGAAGCTCAATCGATCCCACGCCCATTATACTACCAGAATAACTAGGCTATTTATGAAAATTCCGATGACCTCATTGAAGATGAACCTATCACTTTTCCGTCTATAGAGCACTAATATGTCAACCGACTGTATATTCCATAGGTCGATGTTGTAAAGGTAAAGCGATCCCTGTATGGACCATGGAGACCCGAATGGTTTCCAGTAGGTTAAGGCTCCCAGATTGTGATATACGGGACATGAAGGTGACAAAGCTTGTCAGCCCTACGTAAAGGCCGTTATTTTACCCCAGGAATACTTCTGGTACTCATATCTGTTAGAGGCTGAGTCGACCGCAGGGCCATAGTGCCACCAGAAGGATTAGGCCTATTGAGAAATCTCAACGACCTCATCGGGAATCGCACATGCGACCTTCCGGTTTGTAGTCAGTGCCTTAACTACTACACCATGTAGGCCGATGTTGTTCTTTGCATAGATTACAGTATTCAGAAGATTCTGCTATATTTCCAATTCTTTACACACGTGGAATCTTACTTGTTTGTATCGTAAACAGGAACGGAATCATTGAGGAAGGAATAAATGGCAGAATTCTCTTTGAAAGAATAATATTTTTATGGTATGGTATGGTGAAAGATCAAAGATGATGATAGTGTAGCCTACAAACCGGATAAGAAGGATGGGTTGACCAAGTAGTAGATCAGGTAAACACATTAAATGCAAAACCAACAGGATGTAAAAGAAAAAATGAATAGAAGATGTCACTGAACATACTATAAGGAACTGAATTGACCAGCTGGGGAGGCGGATGAAAGGAAAAAACCTTTTTGAGACGTCCACTCTGTAAGTAGTCTGTTATTTGGATACAAATCACATTATATCTCCATTTGGTTTTAATTTTGAAATCTCTTAGGCCTATATGTGAGAAATGTTTCTGTTACCACTCATTATTCCTATATTTATTCAATTATGCTCGCATGCAAGCTCCACGTTTACAGAGTTCATCTCAAAACTTGTCTTGTACAACTCAGTAAGAGTATGTTGGAAGTCGGCTTGAGTGATGCAGATTTCAGAACATGTAAAAGAACTCGGGGCAAAAGTGCAGCGCACCGGCGACGGTTATTAGCTTAAGTTACAGTATATCCCGTGTTCAATAATCATAAAACCAGCCAAGATTTTGTTGAATCTTGAAACTATAAGTAGTAGTAGTAACAGAAATTGTTTTATTTTACGCAGCGAGTACAATACAAAGGCCGTTCATTTTATAATAATAATAATAATAATAATAATAATAATAATAATAAAAATAATAATAATCCACCTATGAGTGCATCACCCCGAATTCAAAATACGAAAAACCATCGTCCAGCTAATCTGGAGCTATCATCGAATACACGTAAAAAATTATATGGATTCAAAATTGACATTTAATTTCTCGCACATATTTAGGCCTATTTTTGAACTATGTATTTGACTCCTACATATTTGTCCCTATAATTTGACTTGTATTACTAAAATGTTAAGGTATTTTTCATGAAAACTTCAAAAACTTTCATTTTCAAAACATTTGTTATTTTGCTAAAGATATACGATTTCTTGATTTCTAATTTTGTGCAGTAAAACAGCTACGTTTGTTTAAAAAAAAAAAAGAAACAAAAGAATAGTTAGGGGTAGTAGATTTTTCTTGGCATTCTCAAGTGTTGGAAGTTCTGCTAAAAGAATTTCTTTATAAATGTAAAGTAATCGAGATAGAATAATTTAAAGAACTATGACTTTCAAGTCATAATATCAGAAAACAAGAACATACGGATAACGGATATTGTTTTGTTTATGAACTCGTAGTAGAAAGAAAGCTACGTTTTATAATTGTTGTAAAATGTAAATATTCCCAAGTCGGAAGGTAATAATTATCTTTCCTCCACCTGAAAGCCCATTAACATGTATGAGTTAGAAAATATGTTCAACGTACTTTCCAATATTTTTTAAAAGTCGGTTAAATAGGCCTATATCCTAAATAGTGGCATTACAATTCATGAGAAATAAATCCATTTTCTCTTAGTTTTGAGTTCAAAACTGTAATATGTTGTTTTGCAAAAACTGTAATTACATCGAAATCATGGCTTATAGTGCACCATAGGTTTTTTTTGTAGCATTCATCAGTCCTTTAATAATGTTCATGACTCCTGTGTCTTTTGTCTATCTCATTTTTCATATATCGGTGCTCGAATGGTTATAATCCTGACGTATTGTCAATAGCATTGTAACATGAATATAAAATTGGCTTTTCATAAATGTCAAACCTTTCGTGTGTTATTCCATACTGTTTCTATATTGTAGGATATGTTTTGCGTATGTTCCTTAGTTCTGTTGATATTCTGTTTCTGTAAAATCGAGTTTAATATTAAATTTATTGAATTTACTTGGTATAGAAAAATTAATATATAAACTAAAGAATATTACAGGAGAAAAAATCCTCTGACAATTGTCTGTGATTCGTGAATGCATAATATCCATAACATATAAAGTAGCCTACAAAATAATAGTAATGAATATTTAAACTAAACAAAATTCCTTGGCGCTACATACCTTGTGGGAAAAGTCCTACCATCCGAACCCGGTGTCAACTACCATAAGCAGATTAAGGCCGTTCTGGGTGGCTTTCGTGGGTAGAGCCCACAGATATAGAGGAAATATCTGTGGTAGAGACGCTACTTCTGTAAGTAATCCCCACAGTAGTTGGTGTCGCGAGGATGAGTGCACTCAGTTTCAGACCTCCTTACCTCAGATCCATACCCTGCAACACTAACCATTAGACCTCGCAGGCGATACGAGCATTTAAACTAATACAATATAATAAGTGATGTACTCCTGTTACTCAACTTATGTAGATTTTTAGGCAGTAGTGAGCAGTAACTTGTAAGAAAAATGTGAATTTTTAAAATAAAAGGTAAAGGTGAGGTGGAAACTCGTAGGGTTTCCGGGTGGTTGAGGCACCCAGATTGAGACATCGGCCCAGGAAGTTGGTAAGGTTGTCAGCCATACGCATCGGCCGCCTTTTATCCCCAGGAATACTCCTGGTACTCATTTATATTAGAGGTTGAGTTGACTCCAGCGCCATAGTGTCACCAGAAGGATTAGGCCGAAGAAAAAATCCCACCAATCTCGTCAGGAATCGAATCTACGACCTTCCGGTTTGTACCGCAGTGCCTCAACATCTACGTCACGGCGTACCCCGATTTATTGATATAAGTTTAATATATTTGATTTGAATTTTAAACACTGATAATATAAATTCCTTCAATGCCGTAGACAAACAATTTAAGTAGTGGTAGGCCTATCTCTTTTATTAAGACCAAAAGAAGGCGATGTAATTTTTCATTTTTTCATGGAAGTTACATGCTTCAAACCATGATTTAATTTTAAAACATTGAAATCAATCAATTCATTCGTTTTTTCCCCTTACATTTGAACATTTCGATGAGAAGTTAATTCAGTTGGGATCAAAGTGATTGTTCTAATTTCTGTAGTTACCCTATTAAAAACTTAAAATTTTATATTGTTTAAAAATTAGGGTTGATGCTGTGATTCACATTCTAGAGTCCTAAAAGAGGGATGGGTCTGCATAATATCATGATAACTAAACCATTATCTAACTTGAACTAGAAGTCCTGCAAATTTACTTCCATTCTTTGACAAATACCACGATGTCACATAATATATGTTTTACTTTACAAAATTGATTTTAACCCCTTGGTTTTGACAGCTCGTCCCCGCCTACCAGGGATAAAATGGAAACAAGTAATAAAACAATGACCGATGTAGCATCCCTTGTGAGGCACTCGTAATATGTACAATGTAATCTTCCTGCCGTAGGTGCTGACCTCTTAAGCCTCTTAATCCATCCTCCGTAATCAATTTAATATTAGAAGCTGAGTCGTCTATGGACCCACGTTTCTACCAGACAGAATAAGACAACTTAATAATTGAAAATAATGTTTTGACTATCGAACTCACATTAACATTTTCTCCCCGTACCATGGATATTATAGGTACGCTAGAGGAAGTATTGTGTTCGACTCCCAAATTCGAAGTAGAGATATCTGAAAACTAAAAAACATTAGAGCTAATGCAATGAATAGAATGTGTCCACTATGCTATAAGACAAAAGTTGGTAAGCACATACTGCTTGAATGCAGGAGCACAGAACACTGGAGAAAGACTTTTATTGGTTAAGTGGTTAAACATGAATAACACAGTAAGTCTTATGAAAATTAGCAATACAATAAGTGTGAAATTATTACAAAATATGGTCAAAGTGCTGTATTTAATAAAATATAAGTGGTAGGCGAAAGTTGAAGAAATAGATATATGAAAAGTTGATAAATAAACAAGTTATAATTAAAGAACCTATTCATTTCTATTTGCAGTTTGTGTTGAATGTTTTGCTCTTCTTCATATATTATTTACTCTACGAAAATGCAAAAATTGTAACTGGGAGTCATTAACTTACATGTACAAGATTGAGAAATAAGCACCTATATTTTACATATTAGAAGCTAAGTCATCTTTGGGCCCACGTTTCTACCAGACGAAATAAGACAATTGAGAAAATGCAAATAATGTTTTGGCAATCGAACTGACATTAATATTTTCTCCCCGTACCATAGGTACCATAGGTACTGTAGGTAGAGAAAGTATTTTGTCCGACTGCCAAATTGGAAGTTGAGTTTTTTTCATAAATACAAATTTTGAGGTTTCCTGAATCCAAAACAACTATTTTCATAAACATGTCATTGTGTATGTCTGTGAACAGCCTAGCTCAAGAACGAAAAATCGTATTTTTTTACATTAGGATTAGATATCTTCTGGGGATGTGATACAAAGTTTGACAATGACTTTCTATTACTTTTAATGCTACTTTATATTAGAAAATTTCATTTTTCCCGATTTTCTCGAAAACGGCTCTAACGATTTTGTTTAAATTTCCTGCACGAACTACATAATATGAATCATATATTATAATGTAATATGAGCTAAATCCTTTATTGGGTAGAGGAAGTAATATTTCACAATTTTTTTTTGGTATAGGAAAGTGCTAAGTGAGCTAGATAATCCAGGGATGAAGTCAAGGAATTAGGCTATACTTTGAACTGTTATTCTTTGACACGACTTCTTTCCTCTGCTATTTCTAAAACTGAGAAATTGGTGAGCTCATAGACTAAGTCTAGATTTAAACTTCTTCCAACTGGAAATAATGATGATGCATTTCAGTAGTCAAGATTTTCTTGATGGACACGTGGCAAAAAAAGCAGATTCATTGTAGTTGACCTCGTGCTGGACCTGACGTGAAGGATTTAGTTTTAGATGATGGCATAAAAGCTTCATTGCTGTGCTAACACTACTCACAAAGTGTGGAAACCACATTGGCTTATGTAGTAGTCAGTTTAAGCCTGGATTAATAAATTATATCCACTTTTGAGGTGTCGTGGACAATTTATGACATTGCTCATAATTTTAGAAAGTATGAATATTCCGTAAGTGACATAAACTTTATAGTCACCTAGAGTTACTGGCGGTATGAAAGTACGAGTACAAAAAAACTAATAAGTCAAGTAAAGTAAAGGTTTGATAAAAATTCCATAAAGATATGAAGTAAGAAAATCTCATCCCTATAATCTGTATTTGTTACGATGGTGCAAGTCACATTTTTTAAAAATCCATTTATTTAAAATATATGTCCTCACATCAAATTTCATTCATTTGTCTTAAAATGTCTTTAAGAATCCTAATAGGCCAACGAATAATTAAACTCGTCTTTAAAATTTAACAATTTATGTTAAGAGGGTGGTTGTCCTCGACTTATATTCTTTTAACAAAAGTATTATTGGTCGAAGTTGAAGCAGCCAATCCTATAACATAAAATTTCAATACTTGATGGCAACAATACTATAAGGAAAATCCTGTTGAAACTTTAGAAAATAAGAATCGAGATAAGAAGGTGTGCTTTTGGAATTTGTAATTTTTACAATTTTGTGTACGACATCTCATCAGTGGGCTAAATAATACATTCATCCTTCATCACAATTCCCAAATCAGTATTCAGCTCTCAAATAATACAGTGGCATAACCCGAAGAGAAACTGCATTGAAAGTGGAAGAATTCTCCATTGAACATAGTTCAGATACATTTATGAAGAAAATATTAAATTAACATTCCGAGGTTGTGAACATAAAAAGACTTATAATTTTCTCAAATAAAGGATATTAAAATTGACTGCTCAATGTCTTTTCCTTCAAGGTTATAAAATTCTGTGAGTGATCATTTTCTTAGGAAAAAAGATGGTATTATTCAAATTACATTAATAATTATTGTTTGAAATTTCATTCAGTAATTTTTTATATATTTCATCTCCTCTTTATTAATAAAACATTTCAAGCAAATTATTTTTAAAAATGGCAGAAGTCCTAAGATAAATTGAGGCTCTATTTGTTACCACATTAATGTAACGCTTTTATAATATAAAATCATACGCCAAAACAATTTTTTAAACAGAAAAAAAGTACCAACGTGCATATTATTGCTGAAAAATTCTTTTTTGTTTCTTCTGAAAAATTGTGATTTTTCGGACTAATGACCTAATGACCTGTAGCATATACTTTTAGTGAAAAATAGTTTCGATTATTGTTTGTTTTAGTAATCAATTAGCACAACTTAAAGAACGCGCGTGAAAACTAAGAGTGCAAAAGGAGAACTCATAATTAAATTAACAGCCACAAAAAGGCAAAGATTTCCAAAATAGCGTAACAGACGATAAGTCGCTGGTAGATGTAGCAAAATTTTAATGTTAAACAACCCATGGTAATTAATTCTTACAAGATAAGGTACTACTACAATTATACTGACCAGGCGGATTTTCATATTTTAATATAGCATATCAGCACTTCTTCATATGAGGGTAAGGCATTAAGTATCCGCACTGTTTTTTTTTTAATTTATTGCAACAACAATACAAAACTTTCATTACCTCATTTTTCAACATAGTTTCCTTGCTTCTCAATGCACCTGATGCATCGTTGCACAAACTAAGATTTTTGTTTCCGGCTGAGTAGCAAGCCACATATGCACCGCTTTCTTCAGTTCTTGGTCTTTAAGTGGGCCATAAAGATGGAAATCTGATGGGGCGGGATCGGGACTGTATGCAGGATGCTCTAACACCTCAAAACCAAGTTTCGCAATAGTGGATGTGGATGGGCGTTCTGTCCTTTCCTTGTCCTTCACAACTGTCCGGTCATTTTTTAACTTTTAATCCATTCATACACGCTTTGCCGTGGTAAAACGTTGCCTCCATATTGTGTCTTTGATGGATTTCGGCTCCTAGTACATCTTCAGACGACAAAAAACGGGTCACTGCATGCTGTTCTTCTTTGGTGCAAACGCTGAGAGGTGCAGCCATGTTTAGTGTGCAACAGCGCAACACCCAGTGAACCATAACGATCAAACATTCCACAAGCGGAGAAAAATTAACAACATGTCGACTTGCGCGAGCACAAAGCAGTACAGCCAACCTACAAATGATTAAACAAAAATTGCGGATGCTTTTGACTTACAGTCGTACCTTTGTTCATGTAGGCCATAGCAGATATGTGGCTAATATATTAGATGTAATTTAAATTAAATTTTTACTCCTTCATGTTCACCTACAAGTTGATCAAAATATAACCAACATGGTATTTCTAAAAATATGTTGACGAGGTGAAAATACTTTTTTTTTTTAATGTAAGCAGGTTGTTTACAGATCATTTCATATTGTAGCGTAAACAAATTTTGTAGAAGTTGTAGGCCTACACATGTGATAAGTTGATTTAGAGCAGCGATAACTACCTGTCTGACTTATAATTTAATGGACTGGCTTTAATTATTACGAATATCTTACGTTCAATGGCCTGCAAACTGCATATAACGTTTATGCCATAACATTGAAACTCGAACACGCACATTAGAGTTGTTCCTATACTCAAACAATGTGTCTGAGGAACTTCGACCATCCCTATAATTTAAATGTAATATAAACCGGGGCTCTTTTGACATATATTTAGAGATTTTTAAGACATGTCTTTTATCATTTAAGTAAAATTGTTTTATTCTTGGTTGATTGTAAGACTTTTTTTGTCTAGAAACCGTCTGTAAAAAGATTCCCAGAACTTTAAGGCATAGACTTGGAGGTTAATTTTCCTCATATTTTATAGATATGTCGATGACATACTTTTCGTTGTAGGCTAATTAGAAAATAGCTTTTTCTATGGGATACTTTGACACAAATTGAGTTTTTGTGATAAAATCTACTACATTTTTATAGCTATTATTTTATTTAACAAAATAATAACCTGTATCATTAGTAACTTATTTTTATAAAAACCTCTTTGATTAAAAAAAGGATTAATTACATAATTATATTTTTACTTTGATCCTTAAATAGTTTTTCTCTAATAATTTAATATTATTTCACATGATCTCACAATAAATTACTTACATTAATCTATTCTTGACCAAAGCACGTAATTTGACAAACATTTTAATACGTCAATACAGTCATAATTTCTGTCAAATTAGCTCCCAGTTTACGGTAGTTTATAATCATTCTATATAAGGTAGAAGGAAATAATTAATATGCACTTATAATGAGAATTACCTTCCGAATTAATTGAACGGGTGGGTTGCAATGTTTAAGGTAAGTGTATAACGTAACTTATCTAATACTGATTGAGCATCCTACTCTAATTATTGTGTTAATATCTGCAACGAAGTTAAGGAGTTTGTGTTCTGCATAGTTAAGTCTATGCAGAACACAAACTCCTTAGTTTTGGTTAAGTTTCACCTCCATAATACAGTATAACCCCAATTATCCGAATCCAACTAACCAGATTTATAATTATCCGGATCGCTTTGAGGCCGTTATCAAGTGGTTTTATGCAGCAGCAGGCATTGGGTAAATCTTCTTCGAGGCCGATTATTAGCGAAAAAGTAAAACTTTTAGCTGATAAATTCGAATAAAACAAATGACTGACTGACATATGTTCAAAATGTGAAACTTTATGTAGGTACAGTACTATACAATTTAGTTTTTTTTTTTTAGATATTATCTTTTTCAATGATATATCCAATTATCCGGATATTTGATTACCCGGATCGTGTCCAGTCCCAATTAATCCGGATAATTCGAGTGTATTGTAATAATATACTAAGGTATAAATGTTTAGTGGAGAATGTCCTAATAATATTTCGTGTAATAAGTCTGACGAAAGAGAATCGCGTGAGTTTTTCCCTGAATTCGAAGTTTCTCTTAAAACCTTAATGTTGTAAAACTTTTGTTAAATTGAAATTATGACTTCATCAAGACAATCTCTTCCACAGACTAATTCACTTGAAGTACGGTTTAACCAATATTAGCAAGGCAAATATCCGCAGTTTATAATTAGTTCTTAAGGAGTTTATATACTCTCAAGGCCCCATAATAAATGAATTCCCCGGCAAATCTGTTCAGCTCTTCTAGGAACTAGGATGTCGTGTTAAAGTCAAGTCTCATTATGTGTCATTCATTATACGAGGAAGTTACCAATTTACATCAAAGTACTTCTTTTAATTGCAAGGAAGATTGTCGCTGCATCCATGTGTTCACTGAGCGGATTAATTGTAAGTTATCTTTGTAAGAGTATCAATTAAATGTCATGCGTGAGGAACCAAAATTACAGGGGATTCCTTGCGGAATAAAACACTGTGTAGGTACTCGATCTTTGTACTTATTTAAAGCAAATATTCCGATTTGTCCTCTACAAGATGTTTTAAAATCAGGGTCTAATAGTCCTAGAGAACTTATTTAACCCTATACGTTCTTCAGAGGCCTACATAATTTATTTATTTTTAATAAATTCTTGGAATAAAGTTATAGTATTTATTTTTAGAAATGGAGATGGCTTTAAAGTGTTTTCAACAATATAAAAAAAGGTACTAAACTTGCTATGGGGTATGTCGTACGGCATTTCATTGACGCACCACGCTACTAACCAGGTCACGGTTTCGATCCCCGATTAGATCGCTGATATTGGCCTATCCTTCTGGTGGCACTATGGCTTTGGGTAGACTCAGCATTCAACATATATGGGTACCAAGAGTAGGCCTAATACTGGGGTAAAGTCGACCGATGCGTAAAGCCACCTTCACGTTCCGCATGTCTAAAAATCCGGGAGCCTTACCCTCCTGGAATTCTAAGGCTCTCCACGGCCTATATAGGGATACATTTTCTTTTTATTGGACTTCGAAATAAATGTTGGGCTGGATAAGCTTGGGAACAGAAACTCAGAGCGTACCGTGAGCTCCAATTATGCAGACTTTGTGTAAGTTAAACAAAAGAAAAGAAAACACCCAAAGGAAAAGCACAAGAAAAACAATTAAATTTACTTTATTTTATCAGTTTAATATTATAAAGACAGTGGCGTACCAAGGCGGAGGTGGGTGGGGCATTCCGCCCTAGAGCCCGCTTTGAACATAGGCCCCAAAATTGTATTTATTTACATTTACCAGACCAGTGACGAGACTTGGTTTGATTGAACAGACAATTTTCTATTAAACAACATCATACATATTTAAACAATTAATTAAATAAAAACATTAGAAAAAACCACATTGGAATTCCGTAGGCCTGCCGTAATAAAATAATATAAGTCCCGACGAGCAAGAGAAGAGAGGACAGTCTTGTTTATGAAGCTTAGCCTTGATAACTCTGATGCAAAACAAGTCTATTTTCGTCATGTAATAGTAACATTTTTTATTTCAACTGTATTTAAACTCCTTTTTGCTATGAGGCCATATTAGGAGTTCGGGATCTGTGTCTATAGGCCTACAGTAGGGTAGGTCATGGAACTATTGACTGCCAACTATCTTCTATTGCTGGTGTATTTTATAGACTCAATTTCAACTGTTATTGACTTAAATGGATATGATACAGGATGAAATGGTGAGGATGATTCATGGTTTGTAAATATCTAATTCGGCATTTGCGTTTACGACTGGGAAAACCATGAAAAAGCTCATGAAAATAGGCCGACCAAAGGATTTGAACCAGGGACCTCCTGATTGCGAGTCCAAGACATTACCACATCGGCTACTTCACTCGGTAAAAATAACATTTGTAAAGGCGAAATCTCGAAAGAAGGATTTATTTACTGTTTAGTTTATCATTAATTTACTTTTAAAGTCTTTACTGTTTGAGTTTTCTTTGATTTGTACATAAAACAATATAGTGAAATCACAAGTATTTAGATGCCTTTTCAATACTATGGCTAAAGGAATTGCATACTAACGTGGTTTTCTCCAACTGCAAGTCATTACTGGTACTGGTATTCTAAGCAAAATTATGATAAAAACTGAAAGTAATAAACATTTTAATAAAGTGTTTAATAAACATGCTAATCCCAAATGAAAAAAGTAATCCATTATTAATAGTTTATTCAGGGTTCACGAAATATAATTAATTTGGCAGCTTACTATCATGTAATTTTGTTGATTGTAATTGTGTTGTACAAATTGTGAATTGAGAATATTAATAAGTAAATTAGTTAATTAATTAATTTGATTCTATCTAACAACGTAGCCTCGGTGCAGTGGTTGACCTCTATAAGCTAGGAGTGCAACGATTCAATGCTCGCTGAGCTCATCTGGATATTTTGTGGCTTAATCCTTATCAGGCCTTATCAGGCCTTATCAGGCAAGAAGAAGCTATTCTGGAGAACGTTAGTAGTCTATAGTTGTCAATTTAATAGAATCACAAGCTGGATCACTAACCTTCAACGAAACGTAAAGCACAGAAGCTCCTATATAGGGTTTTAAAGTAAGAATAGAATCGTATTAGACTTCATAGGTTTCATGTAGGCTACAGCTTCCTAGAAAGTAGGTAAGAATAATTTATTATAGGAATTATATATCTGAATTTACTGTAGGCTTTTGAGGTGCAGACGTGAGAACCCGGAATTATGAAAATATGAGGAATGTTCACAGTATTTAAGACTTAATTACTGTTGTTTGAAAAAAATTATATTGCGACACGATTCAAGAAAGTAGGCTATGTAAAAAGACTCAAGAACATTTCAACACAATTTACAGACAGAATAATTCAAGCATAAAAAATTATTATTAAAGAATCAGGTTTTTTTATCGCGAATTAAAACTTTCTGCAATTGATAATTGCTGTGCATCTATTCCTTACAGTATAAATATATAAACTAAACTCAAATTGACATTCATTCTTGTGTCCAACTTAGCGTTGTGTATTAAATAGTTGAATAAAAACACTTTCCTTAACGCACTTTATTTACCTTGGTAAACTTCTGGACGGCCGTTTCGCAGGTGGTGTTCCTGCATCATCAGCAGAGTGTCAACTCTGGCACTCTGCTGATGATGCAGGAATAGGCTTACCTATTACTTTAAATAAATCTTTACTTGTCTATCTGGCTCTTCTGAATGCCTTATTTTGCCGCTGTGTGCAACTGGGTGTTGTGGAAGGTATGGTTATCGAAAAGCCAGCATTAAATGCTGAAGCCTGAAGGTTAAAAACATTCAAATGTTTTCGAACACAGCTTACTTTAATCTGAGCACCTACCGCCATTATTATAATTATTATAATTAATTACAATATTTGTAAGCTGCATCTTGATCAAAAAACAATCTGAGTTTGAAGTCTTCCGTTCAAGAATGTATTTTCTTTTAGCTGCCGAATGGGACAAAAGTGTAGCCGTACATCCCTCCCTTGTTCGTAGCTTCTTTTTGTAGTTGAGATTTTTTCCCATCTGACCTGACGATACCACAAGTGACTTGTTGCACGAAGGTAAGGTGAGGTTTTCCCTGGATGGGCGGGTGAACTCTTTTCAGTCCGTTAACCACGCGAGTTTTGTTATTTCAACAGCAAAATAAAAAGCTCACGAACAATTTGTTTCACTGTTTTATTGTATTTTGAATTCTTCTGTATGTAATAGTATTGAGAATGTAATTTAGGTATTTGGCGTGCTCTCGTTTCCTCATACTATTCTATCCTTATTGTGTAGGTCTGTAGTGGGTTCTAGAACGTAAATCACATCAATTCTCTATGTAAAAATTATAAAATATGAATGTAGAATATCACACAGAAGCTATTTACAATTTTTGTAGGCTAAACTAAACCGTGCATATTCAAAGCATATCTCTATGTAAAAATTATAAAATATGAATGTAGAATATCACACAGAAGCTATGTACAATTTTTGTAGGCTAAACTAAACCGTGCATATTCAAAGCATTACCATTCCCTATTTAAATTGATCAAGAAGAAAACATGTATATCACTTCCCAATATCATTACAGCTATAGAGTCCATATAAGAATTGTTAAAAATTTCCCCAACTTTAAGTGATGTCGTATGAAATGTAGGAGCTTTTAAGTGACCGTGTCTAATAATGCATATGAAAGAACACCGACCGATGATACATACGTCCGTAGCAATATTCAATGAAAAGTTGTAAAAATGAATCTTGAACCAGGGAATTGTACATTCCCGGGATTATAGGATTGAGTGAAATGACAATAATTGCTGTGACAAACTCATATTCCGTCAGGTAATTGTAACGGTACTTTTACTCACTTTTTTCCACATTCTCAACAGTAAATTTTTGAATTTCAACATGAGGTATTTTGTTTTTAACTCTGTTATGTTATTGTAATTTATTTTTCGTATCTTTATTCATGTATTTATTTCATATAAGCAATCTTATTTATTTTTATTCTTTTTTGCCTAAAACTATAATATGTATGTTTTTTTTATATAATGTTCAAAATATAATTTTAGTATGACTGAACTGACCCCGAACACGAGCTATGCTCATGCGGGGCAAATTTGAAATTGTAATAATTGTGTTTATATTATTTATATTTGTATTCGTAATAATTTGTATTTTGCATTTTTTAATAATTTGTATTTTGTAATTTGTAATAATAATAAAAAAATTAATTTACTTACAAAAAAAAGTAAAGCCTATTTATAGAAAAAAATTATAAATTGCTCACAGTGCATTTTTGCAAACTATAGAACACCGACTTTTCAAAATGTCCTGCTTCTGAAAAGGCACGTTTCTAAATTGAATTTTTACCTAACAGATTGCGTGGATTACTTTCAGAATCCATTAGCCTATACAACATATTTTGAGAAAAAAAAAGAAGTTGATCACATGAATTTAACAATATTTAAAGCTTCTATGTTCTCCAATTGGGTACGCCGTAGCGTAGTGGTTAAGGCGCTGCGCTACAAACCGCAAGGTCGCGGGTTCGATTCCCGATGAGGTCGTTGGAGTTTTTCAATTGGCCTAATCCTTCTGGTGGCACTATGGCCCTGGGGTCGACTTACCCTCTAACATAAATGAGTACCAGGAGAAATCCTGGGTGTAAAGGCGGCCGGTGCGTAAGGCTGACAACCTTACCACCTTCACGTGCCGAATGTCCAAAATCTGGGAGCCTCAACCTCCTGGAACCCTCAGGGCCTCCATGGCCTGTATAGGGATCACTTTACCTTTACTTTAATGTTCTCCAATTGAATAAGCTGAAATAGTTTTCTTTTCTATTGTGTCTTTTTCATGTTCCTTTGTGTAACTATTTAACCGTTCTGTTGAAATTATTTATATATGCCTAGGCTATGTATTAACTATAACAATTATACCATACTTTAGGATAAAATAGGGTACTACAATAACAATAATAGGCCTAATAATATTATTATTTTAATTATAATATCAGTTGGTATGGGTTGGCTGTTGTGGAATTGGGTGCAAAAAATGTTAACAGTGTTGGGCTTTTTTCTCCTGTCAACTGGTTTCACAAGTTTTATTATAAATACGGATGTGCAGAGACTCAAAATCAAAAGTGTAAGCATCTAATCGCATTGATTTGCTCTAATTATAACTACCAGTTTATTACACTATTCATATAATCTGGTACATATAACAATGACATTTTTTCCTACTTTCATCTTCCAAAAAAAAAAAAAAGTGGATTTAATCGTGATGGAATAAGGCGCAAAAGTATTAAATACGAGAGTTTAAATAATTTCCCGTCAGAATTGATACAGTACTGTGATATTCTGCTTCATCTCATATTTGTTCTCATATTTTATTGAGGTATTTGTTTTTCTCGAAGTAGATACTGAATTCTTGCGCAGGAACATCACGTTTCACATCACTTAATATCATTCATTTAATACTACAACAGAGCGAAATCACTCCTATTACTGTAGCAGTATACCTATCACAGTTGGGTAATAATAAAATAACATTTTATTGTAGGGTTCGATTCCCGGCCGGGTCGGGGATTTTTCAGGACTGTGTGTTGTGTCTCCTCATTCCCATCCCGCGAAAGGCACTGGCAAACCTACGGGGTATCATCCTTGCCGAGTAGTCCCGTTATGTGGTCGGCTCCGTTCCGGGACCTTAGACCTTCCTCCGGGCACAATCACCCATCACCATGATCATCATAATTATTTAAAATCCGTGCTAAGCTTCCCCCTTTTTGACAAAAGTCAGGAAAACTGGAATTACATAATTTTACAGAATTTACTGGAAAAGACGATGCTTGTATATTATTCACTGAGCATGTAGGTTATACACTCGTAGCTTTAGCATAGCCATACAGGGAGCACAGAGAATCCATAGTCAAGGTCTAAAAAGTCTGTCAGCACATACATTAATAGGCTTACTGGCAAATAAGTAAGACGGTTAAAAAAATATATATAGACCTACTCGCATGTAGTTTTACATGAGGATTCAACAAATGCACAAACGACGCTCACAGAGATGTTGTCAATTCAATTCTTTAAACATATTTTTCACTTGAATTATTTCGCAATTAATCTTTTCACATTCTAAATGTATATAAAGCTAAAATTAACAAATAATTAATTCTGCTTTTGGATTTATTTGATGTTTGAAGTATTTAACACTAAATTCAGCTACAATAAAACTGGAGAGATGTGTTGTCAACAAATCTCTTGATTACAGTAATAATTGCTTATATTATTATCTGTCCTAGTTTGATTAATTGAATAAAGAAAGGGCTTTAGTCCATTCTAGCTAAGTTTTGAAAATGAAGAAAAATTTTCTTGAGTCCTTACGATGATAGTAAAAGTATAAATGTGGTTATCATGAAGTACCGGATGCCCATTAAGATTGGGGATTGGGGATGCCCATTAAGATTGGGGATTGGGGATGCCAATTAAGATTGAAGATGGTAAATTCAATGTTAACTCAATTGTTTAAAAGATCTAACTGATGCCCTTTCTTTATGAAGCGATTCAATTGTGAGCTATTCATTTTGGACAGAACATGAGAAGGGACCGTATTTTTTGTTTCAGCAATAACCGGAAAATTTTACAAACAGCCTTCCTTAGCTTTAGCGTCATAGATGTTTAAAATCATCATTATTAGGCACAAAATGCATTTTATTATTTTATTATTATTATATAATATTATATAATATTATTATATTATTATAATATTATATTATATAATATTATTATATAATATTATATAATAATTAAACGTACAGACCAAGGCTAATGCCGCACTTGATATAATCCATAAGTGGGGAGAAGCAAACAAGTTGAATTTCAACCCAAACAAAACCAAATCACTGATGGTCACGAGACGGTTGAAAGTGGAACCAGTCAATTTAGAAATGAACGGGGTAAGGATAGGTAACGTGGATCAATTAAACTATTTAGGAGTTATATTGGACAATAAATTGACGTTTCGTCACCATTTTGAGTACATGGCAAAGAAGGCAAGTGTTCTGCTTACGAAGCTGTCGTTTGCTACAAGACCTACTTGGGGTCTAAATCAAGATATCATGAAAGTAATATATCACGGAGCATTGGTACCATTGGCTCTTTATGGTGCTGTAGCATTTGTAGAAGCACTCACTAAGAAATGGGCCAAAAAGAAACTTCTCCAAATTCAACGAGGATACATGCTTAGAATAATAAAAGGATACAGAACTATTTCAACTGAAGCTGCGTTAATTGTAGCAGGAATTGAACCCCTGTACTTAACAGCAATAGGAAAGGTTAGCATAAGTAACATAAAAAAAGATAGGGAAGTTCCTGAATACCTTTCAGAGTTTCATCCAGAAAAACCAATTAATAAAATAATGACGGGCCATCCTGCCCTGTATTCTAATCATTTGCGAGGAACAGAAGAAATTTGCTCTCATCAGTATGATATATATACAGACGGCTCCCGTTCCCTAGACACTTCAACTAATACTCCAAAAGTAGGAAGTGCGTTTGTAGTTTATACAACCTCTGATGAAATCTTTACGAAACAACTGAAGTTATCGTCCCAGTGTTCGATTTTTCAAGCAGAGTTAATAGCTATAAGAGAAGCTATTAAGTGGTGTAACAACAAAGGTAATAACATATGCATACACAGTGATTCTAAATCAGCAATATGTGCCATAGATGACAAACACAATGTACACCCGATCGCTCATGAAATCCGCAGATTTTTAAGAGAGTTTCCTGGTCACATATGCATATCTTGGGTTCGTGGACATTCTGGGGATGAAGGGAATGAGAGAGCGGATGAATTAGCCAAACTGGCTGCAGATTCAAACCTTATTCCTTGTTACACCCTCTGCCCTATCTCGCATATAAAAAATGTAGTAAAGGCCCACATCATTGAAGAATGGAACGCCCAGTGGCAGAACAGCGAGAACGGAGCTGTAACAAGAAATTTATTTTTCCCATCTGTGCACGACAGATTGAAATGTAAGCAACTGGTACCAAGTTATGTTACGACGCAGTTTTATACAGGACATGGGAAATTCCAACAGTATCTTCACCGATTCCACATAGGTAACAATGCTGTCTGTAGATGTGGAGAAAGTGAACAATCAGTTAACCACATATTATTCTCCTGTCCGATCCACACATTAGAAAGATTTGCACTCATCTCTTACCTGAACCAACTGAACATTCAGTACACTATCCCCCTTCATAACATACTCTTTAATAAAGCAGGATACAAATTTTTCACATCTTTTGTTAATAGTATATATTCAAAAATATGACTTACATTCACTGCTTTCACTTTTATATTATTGTTATGCTTGTTATCTCCCACCCTATTTTCTTTCACACCACTTCTGTTTTAATGTATAGACTAATAATTTATGTTAATCATTATTATTGAATTTCTTTGAAGACAGTGCTCAGATTAAGACTGTATACGTATATTGTAAACCTGTAAGTGTATCATATCTCTAACCCTAATATACCTTCGGGTGAAATAGGGTTTATTTCAATTTGGATATTCAATAAATAAATAAATATTATTATTATTAGTATTGTCTCTGTTAGCCCTGGTAGGTTCTTACGAGAAACTAACTAACTCCGTGGCACTAACATCCCAGAAGGGTCAAGGCCTACCACCCGACAGCTGCATCATCTACCATAGGCAGACGGCAGGATTGGGGGGGCATGTGGTCAGCATGCCGACACCCCGTCCGTTAATGGTGGTTTCCATGACCGGTCTTACGAGAAACATCGTAAGCTTAAAGATCCAAGGTCTACTAATAACTATTGCTCGGGAAACACGTTTAAAGGAATTAATTTATCATGGATAAACGAGTGTTTATTTGTGGTCTGTAAGAGTAAAATCGTAGTATCAACTTGTTTCGATGTTGTGTAATTAATTACTGGAACAAATTTTCATAAAGTTTGTGCGTACGGATACAGAGGAGGTACATGTCAGCTGTATGCCCCAGGTACAACGAGCTATAAATTTGTTGTTGACAACAAAGTTAAAAGGCTTTTGTGTTTATAAAATAATATGAATGGCTCTACAGAGTACAAGTATATAATAATAATAGAAACATGTAAAAATTACACCACTAGCATATGAATAACATCGGCTAAAATAAACAAAACAGCGACATTTTAATTTTCTCCATGAACTAAAATACTGTATTTCCAGTGATCTGTTTTTCTTTCTCTTTCAGGTAAGTTTTGCTATTGCAAAGACTTAAGTTCTGTGCCTTGGTGCCATCTGCTATGCTTCTAATGAATGTAAGTTATAAAGTAGTTACTTGTAAGAAATATATTTATTTTGATTAGTTTGCTGACAATGGACGTAATTTATAATACTGCATTTTTAGGAAACTTGTTGTATTATGCTCTGTAATGCTCTGTATTATAAATTTGTGATTTCCCCAACTTCTGTCTAACGATTTCAAATGGAGATATTTAAAAATAACATATTTTACTAGTTCTCTGTGATGGATTGTAACATTCAAGAACAAAGTAAGTATGTTCGGTATTCAAGCTCGATGAACTCATAAGAAAGTGGAGAGAACTAAGTTTTACCTTGCACAATGAAGAGAATTAAGTTTTAGCTCGCTCAAATTTATATTACATTAGTCTTAATTCTGTATATCTCGTATGGGAGAGAACCATACATTACTTTTGGGACGGGTATCCAATAAGGAAGATAAGATCGAAGACCTCGATTAAGACAAGTAAACAATATTAAGACTTGGTGTTTGGAGATGTGAATGAGAGTAACAAGAATTTGTGGGCACAAAACATGGCGAAAATTATTTTCTTTTTGCCTCTCAGGTATTTTATTTATGAAGTTACCACAGTTATTTATTGAAAATCTCATGGGAGTATGGGGCTTTAGATGTATGGTCTCTCTTTACCCTACTGTCCCATTGGCGCAAATAACAGCAATATTTAGTGTTAACAGTCTACATCCCTAGAAAAAGTACCAGAATTTTGAGATTACCACAGATTTTCCATCTGTGACTCAAATAGCCAGTATACTTCAGAAGTAAGTTAGTCTCATGTTCTTCTAGGTTTTCTTTAATTGGACGGAATAGGCCATTGGTATGGTTTCCGTTATGTAAGAGAACAGTTTTGAGACTACTTTTTCAATAATCTGAAAATAGGCGCCATTCTTCTGTTTTATCAATCATTCTCAATTCTGTAAGCAATTCTATGCCAATATACCAAACTCTGGCATTGATTAAAAAACTGGATAGATCAAGCTATCGTTTACGGAATGATACATTGGTGTTTGGTTGTAGCAGGTAGCCGCGAAAACATAATTCATGGAGTCATGGGCAGATAAAATTGAGTTTCCAGATTTGGTTTAGGTGATAGTAAAAAAGATGGTTTAACTATCGTAGGGAACTGAACTACATAGAAATCACGTGTTTTTGTTCTGCAGCAAATTTCATTGTCGCACTGTGTTATCAACGATGGCGGGGCGATCGATATCACAATGAATATAACTCGAGGTCCGGATTCTCTTAAGATAAATTCACGTACCTCATATCTTTCGTCATATTATCTATGAAATAGTCTATTGTTATAATGACTTAACAGACTCTTTCAAAGACATATACATTAACAATTTTTGGCAACTTCTGTCAACATTTTATTAGACGTACATAGCCTTTTCTTCATTGTATCATTTTACACAATATCCTTTGTTTACAGCGATCCTGACGGGCTTGTATGAAGTTATTTTGTCAACAAAGCTGCATCAAAGGAAACCGCGAAAATGTTTATTGAAATAGAAGTTCATCATGCTATGGAATAAAGAAGAGTGTGAGGTATTTAGCAGACATTCTTCTTTTGTCTGTGTCTCTCATGCCTCGCTGGCGCGTTGAGCATTCTGTGCTTAATTCGATTACGGGAGTAATTTTGCTATTTTGTTTAAATAGGCTACACTTAAAATTGTCCATGCTCGAAAGCCTAAGATAGGATTATTCATTCCTATGATTAAATCAGAAGCTTGAACTCTTTTTCTCAAACGAAAACGATAACCGGCAAGACGACAAAAAGTAGTGTCCACATGCCACTTAAGGGCCAGATTTTTAAGTTATAACAGCTTAAATTGCACGATGGTCATGTGTTTGGTATCAACAAAGTCGGTCGCATCTCTCTGTTAATTAATTCCGCGCATATTAATCGATATGTATATTAGAAAACCTTAGTAAAAAGAATAAATATTAGCTCTTCCGTCTATGTAAACTTTTGAATGTTTCAGAATGACTTCTGCACCATCTGTTTCTGTGTTACAAGATGGACACGATGTGAGGCCTGCTTTTCCGTGACAATGAACTGATTTTCCCCCAACCGCGTCAATTACTACCCAATGTCTTTTGACCTATCTGGGGTCTGTTTAGATAGAGCCGTCGCAGAGCGGCCCGAATTCTAAAAGATGCTGAATTAAATATTTTACATTAAACCATTGAAATAGTTTAGTGCAAAATGTTTAAATTAAATGTTAATTCGTTAACGATTTATGTCACCGCAAACTTTTCTTGACGCGCGCAAGACTAATATTTTCTCGAATCTTGTTAAGAATTTCACAATGACTAACAATGAAAGTATTTATTTTTCACTCTTCAGAACACACACAACCACCAATTAGTTCTCACAACTGAAGGTTATTTTGATTTTCTGTTCGCAAAACATCCGTAGCATAGCATACATAACCTGTCTCTCAGCAGCCCCCTATCTCGCGCTAGTAGTATCCTCAGAGCGAGCACAAGATAGGCCTAGCTGTTCTCTCCCTTGTCATTCAGAAATTAGAAGTGTTCTGTCGATGAGTCCTTTAAGGATATTTTATGTTCCAGACTTCGTTCTGATACTTGCATAATGTCCATGCTGTACATAATACATACAATTTTCTATAATGAAAGATATTTCAAAGTTGACTTAAAGAAGTGAGGAGTTCAGAAGGAATTATGCCACATTTGCAGTATTATATCTGAAAAACATAGACGCAATTTACAAAGAAGAAATTAAGTTAATGTGTGCTGATAGAAATACTTTACTTGGAAAGTTGGTTGGTGTTTCAAATGTAAAGTTCCAAAATCGAATTTTGTCCGCCTTTTTCGAACTCGAACCACTGTGTGTCGACCTTGTTCAAGTCACGTTCGCCCACTTTTAAACACAACATTTAAGAAAAAAGTTACTTTGAAGACCGAACTATGTTGATTCGACAATTAAATCTTCTTCAGAAGCTGGTTCAAGCTCATTCCAAACACATTCCCAAACTGTCAACTTAACACTTTGCACATTCTCATGAATTGCAACACATTGGATTTGCAGACAGATTTGAGGCTTTCACTTTTAATGACAATTTGAATTTATCAGGGACCATTCCTCGCAAGCCAATGGGGGAAAAGCCAAATAAATAAATAATTAAATAAAACATAATTATATAAAACAATTAAATAAAACATAATTATATAAAACAGAAAGAGCCACTAACGGGTCAGGTTAAGCAGAGGATATACCTGAGTATGACCAAACTCTTACACTGAAACATAATCATATCTCAGTGGTCCTAGATTGTTTGAATTTCTGCGAATTTCTTCTAGAATAAATCCATGAGCCACCGTTCGTCAACAGGTGTCAAAAGTTCATTTTCAGAATGGTTCATTCTATTTCATCTTTAAAAGGACGTCAGATTTTGCTGTGACCAGTTAGAGTTTAACTTTCAAGAACCTAAAAAATCCTGGCCCTAACAGATGATAAGTTTTCTGTCGCTTGGAATGGACGAGGTCTCACTTCCAGTACATAAATCTCTTGTATGATTAAATTTATCAGGTCAACTTATGTGGCAATTGCCGTGTGTACAGTATTTTAAAATTAGCATCCAGATATAGCAAGTGTATCGGGTATTCAGAAGCACATTAATGACTATAATAAAGAAATTATATAGGAAATGTAAATTGTGTTATATACATTAATCATAGGTAAAGTTGGGTTTATTTGAAAGCACCGATAAATTCAAGAGGAACTTAGTAGCAATGAAGAATGAAACTCTGTAATAGGAAATATAAATTATACATTTATCGTAGTATAGAGATTAGCTGAGAGGTGCTGAATTGTTCAATCCTATAATTTGTAGCCAAAATGACATCTTGAAACTAACTGTTAAAATCGGTGCAAAACAAAAAACAAAAAACAAAGCTTTCATTCTGCTTCACATGATAGACAAAATACGAAAACATATTTTCAAAATTTAGATCAAAACCTAGTCCTTTTGGTGCATCATTTCCGTACGTTAATGACTCAGATGAAAAGAATGATGTTTGAATGAAATAGGTTGTCTACTCAAAATCAATTTCACAAGCGAGCTTTATCTTTTAAATTCTTAATAATTACTTGACGAATACCATGCCAAGAAGCATATTAGGAAACACAATTTCCAATTGTTGAGGTTAATTAGATGTTGCTGTCGCTAGTTCTTGTTTGTTTTGTATTTTCAGCAGAGATATGGATACCGCCGCGGGTAGTAGTGTGGTGAAGATCTAGCAGTTAGGCTATAATGAAAATAGAATAGAAGCGCTCTGTATGTGTGTGCATTATGTTCTGCTAGGAAAGCTCATGTTCAGACAGTCATATCACGGAAATGTCTGTATTATTTTTCACGTGTCCTTCAGGACCCCTATTCAGATTAACACACACGTCATTATGTAGGAAAATTAACAACTTGCTATTAGTTTGCTATTGTAGAATGCAAATACTAGAGCCTGTGGTTTTACGTGCTTCCCGAGAAATGATCTCAACAATGTGTGTAAAGAAATTTTCATGTTATGACTACCTATTTTTCTAGAACAGTCACTTAACACCATTTTACCCATTCCCCTTAGACCTGCCAATCAGCAAACTTCAACTCAGTTATAATTTCCTCAGTTCCAGGAAAAATTTTCCCCAATCCTGCTACAGTACAAAGAAGCCGTTCATCGTACGAACCGGACAGCAATGCAGAATGAATTCCACTTGTGTAGTAATTAGTACTATCCACAATAAATATATCAGAAATCTCAAAGAAAAGAATTAGGATTACGCAAAAAGGCTACACCATATACCAAACCTATACACAATTAGTATATATTTTAGATTAGGAACTGTGCTATTGTATTCTTTTGTAGAAAAAAGGTGGAACGGGGAGAAGTTGTCTTAACGCGGAAACAGCTTTAAAATACTTTGCTTCGTACTTCACCACTCTGTACTATGGCAGGTAAATCGTATAGTCCTACAAGTTAGAAAGAAAAATGCACGGAACGAAGATTGATTGCTGCAGAAAGCGCAGCAAGCAGCAGCAAGTTTCTTTCTAACTTGTAAGATTATACCAAGGCTATTGATTGGGGTTCTCACAGCTGCAAGTAGAAACATAAGTCTGCCGGGCAACCCCAGCAACACTTTGAAAATGATTAAATGAAGGAACCCTTATAATAGAGCCATAAGGAAATCATGAAACACTCTAATCTCATGTAGTCAGATTGTGAGGTTGCTGGGCTTGTTTCTTGTATTTAAGATTGTGTTAATGCACCATGATTCCCCTGCGTGGTTTAACATTGTTGACTATGGATCCGCAGGTCTGGGTTCGATCTCCGGTAACTCCTCGGATTTTTCTGATGCACAAAGTCTCGTGACACAAATTGAGGGGCTAGTTGATAAAGGAATAGCGGCACCGTTTCAGTTAACCATCCTTAACGGCCGTGGTAGTCTTCGTACTGACCACAAGCTGCTAACCCTGCCATCTGATTATGGTAGATGACACAGCGGTCGGTTTGCAGGCCTTGTCCCTAAGGAATGAAGTTTAGTTTAGTTTTTAATACGTTATATCCATAAACGTATCATTCCCAGTGAAAATTCTCAGGTTTTCAGAAGATCCTTCCTGTTTACGGACTTTCTTTTGACTATTGTTTCGATAGACGTTAAAGAAGCAATACGAATATAAAAATACTGTCTTTCAAGAGATCTAGTTGAAGTCCTACTGTAAACACGAGATAATAAAATGTTGTTATGATTATTTTCGTTGTATTACTAAACGTTTTGGTTGGAGATCAAATGTACTAATAATTTTTTGGAGTCCATCTTATTTTACGTTTTGAAGATGAGACCTGAACTCTAGATTCATTGCTCTTTAAATGTGGATGGCTTGGTGTGCGCAAGATCAGCGATGTTTGTTTGCCTTCTTTCTTATTCTCGTCTTATGGCGTGCTGGATTTCGTTAAATCTGTTCTCTCTTATCAAGGTATCGATATCGAGAGCTGTCATACGTAAGAGGCTTTTGAGAGGTGGGCCGACTTCACTGCTTGCGTAGAAATCACAGCTTCTCCTGAAATTCAAAACAGTGGGACACTATTAATATTTCCAATATTTCCATCTCTTCTCACTTCTTCATCTGATGCAGGTGAAGTCAGATTGCTAGTAATAAGGGAAAAGGAATCAGGAGCATGGCTTAGGCCTAATACAATTCCTTCTCCCAACATTGGAACCGTAATGGACAGCATGTCATTTAGAATCGCTATTGCTCTACGTCTTGGTTCTAAATTCTGTATACAACATAAATGCTTATGAGGTGCGATTGTGGACGTCCATGCCATCACGGCTTAACTTATGTTGTCCCAAAAACACAAAGGCAGGTTCTCACGACACTTCGTGATGAATGTTTTAGAACCTGTCAGAATTAGTCTATCGGATGGCAAGAGACCCAATGGCCTAACTTTAGTACATTGATCAAAATGCATATCTCTGTTAAGGGACTCAACATGCGTTGACACCCTAGCTCTTTCACATTTATGTAATACCAACAAACTTATTGGATCAGCTGCAACACCAGCGGTTACTACAAGTATAAAGATCTAATAGACATCTATTTTTTGTCGCTTTCTCATTAAAACCACGGGAATTTGGAGTTCAGATACCAAAGTCTTAATATCTGAAATAGGAAGGAAGTGATAGTCTCTTAATGGTGATTCCTGGTAGACCGAATTCCTAAGACAAAGAATTAGCATTCCTCTCCAACGAGGTAATGTTGCTAGTGTTATGAGCACTTTTCCGGAGGCGACAGACTTTGACGAGGTCTTATATTTTCGTGAGATTGATTGTATTATAGTCTCTTATAATACTCTTTTGTTGTTAAATAATTATTGTTACAGAGAATGTTTTGTCTTATTTATACATGACTTAATAAATTTCATATTTGCCGCAGAGGAAGGAATATTTTTAGTATTTATTTATCTCCTTATTCCCTCTGATATTAAAATAAACATACAACTCACTGTGATGTTGATATTCATGTATAGAACACTAAAAAGATCATTAAAAATATATGTACAGATTAAAATTTTTTTATCATAAATTACACAGGTCTATGTAGTAAAAGTACTAAAATGTGCATAAAATGGATTTCCCTACTGCCGGGAGTCTTTACACCATGTATAAAACGGTGATGTCAAAATCTTCAGTGTTGTAGAGTGTTCTTTCTTGATTATTTGGTAAAATTTCTTGTAGAATCGGATGTCCAGTGTGTTGTAGGTTGTTTAAAAATGAATATGCATTTCGGCGCAAAAGTTACGCCATCCTCAGTTCCTTATGTTGTGGAGCCGGATCTTGACTATGAAGTAACTCTACTTACTGGCGTAACTTTTGCGCCGAAATGCATATTCATTTTTAAACAACCTACAACACACTGGACATCCGATTCTACAAGAAATTTTACCAAATAATCAAGAAAGAACACTCTACAACACTGAAGATTTTGACATCACCGTTTTATACATGGTGTAAAGACTCCCGGCAGTAGGGAAATCCATTTTATGCACATTTTAGTACTTTTACTACATAGACCTGTGTAATTTGTGATAAAAAAATTTTAATTTGTACATCTATTTTTAATGATCTTTTTAGTGTTCTATACATTAATATCAACATCACAGTGTGTTGTATGTTTATTTTAATATCAGAGGGAATAAGGAGATAAATAAATACTACTCAAAATTATTTATACATGTTCATATAGGCTAACGTAATAAAAGTACAGGACTACCTTAATAAGATATAATGTACTAATTTTGGCTGAATATCATTTTAGGGATTTAATTTTAGGAATGGTTTATTTAATATCCCTATAATATAAAGTCACATGGGGTCGCCCCATGGCGTATTGGTTAGACCGCTCGTCTTCCACCGATGGGACCCAGGATCAAATTTCAGTGGATCCATGTGGAATTTGTGGTGGACAAAAAGAGGTCGGAACAGGTTTTCTCGGGATGCTCCTGTTTCCCCTGCCATATATCATTTCACCGGTGCTCCATTCTTCATAATATGACCATTGGTTGCAATAAATGAATTATAAAGCCACATGGCTAACTGACTCACTGACATTAATGTTTACCAACTTCCAGATGGGCTAGAAACTTGAAATTTAGCATTAGCCTATAACCATGTCGAACTTGGCGATTCTAGCTGCCCTACAAGTATGGAAAAACTGAACGTTTAGCCTAACGTCATTCACATCTACCACAGTCTAAATCACTCGTTCACTGACAATGTTTACCCACTTCCCCATGAGATAGAGACCTGAAATTTGGCAAACCTATAGTTTTTAGTCTGTAATCGACGAGACAATTCCAAAAAAGTTCCATTAATTTTTTTTTTACCCCTACATTATCTTAAAGTCGTTCTGCACTTTTTTAGGTTTATTATGGTTAAGCAGTAATATAGCCTACGGCAGTCTAAATGCACAGACTCCGATACGGTGTCAATTAATAATAAAAAATCTTTTCCCGAGAACCTCACTGAGGGTTTGGGGGCCGAGACTCTAACGAGCGAAGCGAGTCTATTGTATAAAGTGCGATGTCCAGGCCCTCGAAGCATTTTGATTGGCTCTAGAGGACAATCAATCAGCGGCCAAGCCGCCACTAACATTAGTATTCGTAACTGAGGCAAGCTCATATGTATCAGTTTCTGCCAGTAGAAATAATAGACGAAATTACTTACTAAAGAGCCTGCTTTCATTTCGAGAAGTTCTATCCAGTTAGTATTTTACATAAACCTTATTATTTGCTCACTTGACAGCATGTAAGCATTAATTAATACTTACTATAACGGACATAACATATGGTGTTAGAATAATAACGCATGGCTCATTCAACCTAAAGATAAGGTATCAAATTATTGTCGATCGCTTTGATATTGTAGCCCGCTCTATTTTATATGTTTCTTTATAACGATGTCAGTGTTAATAAATATAAATGAAAGATTTTAAAAAAGATCCAGCCGTTGAATAACTAAACGCAGCTGCTGTTGATACAGTATAATGTAGTGCTTTCTATAGAAAAGTACGGCTACCGATATCTCCATTATAATGTAATGTGAGTATTTTGCATAGGTAATCCCACGAGAGATTACGATTTCCGAGAACAAAGTTGGAGCAAATTTATCTTATGAAACTCGTAATTTCGTGTAGGAGTTATTGAGACTGTTCCATGAATACAACTTAACACTTTTGTAAATAATAATAATTTTCTTATTTTGCTGTCAATATTTTGCCTGCTGTGAGATCATGGCATACAAAATGAATGAACAGTCCATGCATTGATTTGTGCGTTAATATCAGTACGCTATAAAATCACACGAACTGGCTTGCACTGAACCGAAATTGTGTTTTTAATCAATACACATTTACGTTATTTCAATTTCTAAACAAGTTATGTTCTATAAAATAATGTGTTTTTATTGTATTCTCTTGCAGCATGTGACTTATTAATCACCGCATGTTGATGCCTTACTTGTGCAGTAACGAGCTGACGTTTTATTTTATAAAATTGGATTATTGAGGCCCAAGGAAGCATATTATAAGATAAACGATCGTGATTGGTCTATATCCAATATCAACATCAAACACACGGCTTACGAATGGAATATTCAGCTTAAACGCTTCTCACTTATGTAAAAGTAATAGGTCTAATGTATTTCCTGACAGATTGATTTTAGACTGAACTAAATTCATTCATGTCGTATACCTAAGGTTGCTTTAAACATGCTTACATCTTTAATATTATTGTCAGGCCATTGCGCTAACATTTGTACTAATTACAGTCCAAAAGCAAGTTAGATAAATAATAATTATTCCTATTATAGCTACATGAAAATAACTTTTACACAAGTTTATAAATGTATTTAAAATAAAATGCTTTATGCCAACAAAATGGAATACCGTCAGTGTTACAGTTTTGTGTCTGAGTAGGTGCAACACATCCCACATTGGAAAATCGTTATGAAGAAAGAATCATACTTACATTATGAAAGTAGCTGAATTTCAGCTAACACGATTATTGCTAGTTATAAATACGGTGTTTTTGTTTTGTTTTGTTCATTTTATTTATCTGTAAACAGCTATCGTCTGTTGTCGTTCTTCATTTGACTATCATTATACTCCCGTTCAATGTAGAATAGTCAATAAGGTACTCAAATTCACGGGTTCGATCGCGACTCACATGCGACAGTCTCATGAATGTAGACTTTCAGGCACGTAAAAGAAACCACTGCACACGTGAAAAAATTCCAGCACACAGGAGTAAGTACAAAATCTTTGTTGAATTACCGTAACAATGAAGTATAGAGCATCTCAAGATGGTGCAGAAAATAAGTTCACTTAATAGAGCGATTGTTCACTTCTCTGTAAGAGATGATGATGCTATAAGAGATGTCTCTGATTATTTACAAGTGAATAATGGTATCTTCTTATCGATAGAATTCACGATAACTTATCGATGCCTTTCTCCGACCCTAAACCTACTTCATGAACTCTTCACTAGAATTATTGGTATTATTAATCTTCTTAATTATTTGGTTAAGGTACTTTCTTGCATTCTTAAATTTGTGGATTTCGTATAGGTAGGAATACGAAATGCGGAATGCGGCTCAGGGACTGAGCCCTTAGGCCGCATGGGTGCGCACCCCCTAGGAGACGGAATGATGTGCATGCCGTAAGGCCCCCCCCAGTCAACAGATTCCACCCCTTGCCCCCACGGAGCTCCCCTATATCCAACAAGGACCATGCACCATTCCACGTGCACCGCATCCCAGGGTCCTAACTACACAAGAGCCCCATAAGCGCAGCACGCCCTTACGTGCGTCACATCTCTAATTAAGAGCTCCAGAGGCACGGTACACGACCAGCACACAAGCAACAGGGCAGGCTCATAGTAGAGTCTGCAGCAGGAGCTGGCCCAAAAACCAGTAAAGGGAAACGGGAAGTTAATGAGGGGGATAATGAGTGGAGGGTGTTGGTATAATGAACGAAAGGCGGAAACTGGAGGATCCCCGAGAAAAAAACCACCGTCAGCTTCGTCCAACACGAATGAGAAGCCCGCCTGCCTCGGATTTAAATTCAGTAAATTGAAGAAGTAATGGACTATTATTTCCGATTCAACAAAATGAATCTTTAAAGGGTATCAGATCCGTTACATAATATAAACTAAGAAAGAATTTTTAAAAAGTAATTATTTTATATTACGAGTAAACCTTAAAATAACAATGAAATATACATTTGTCTTACATTCGGGTTAGGCTATAAGTTGAGGTTATGTTTTACAGCTAACATAGTAATTGTTTTGCGACGTTTAGCTATGGAAGCAGGCTATGGATTATCTTCATCGTTTTTATCACTTATTGCCAACGCAATTAGGAAATAATAGACCTGAAGTTTATATGGAATGAGTTTCTTATGTTTCTTATGTTTTTGAAAACCATCAGATATAATGTTTCGTTTGTCACACTACAGGCCACAGGGCTGTGGAAAATTCAAACAATATTCCACAACTGTAGTTAGGGGTAAACAATATTAACCTCTAAAATTAATATTCACGAAAAGTTTGTGTTGTGACATTTACAGTATTTGCACGATTTAGTTTGTATTGTAGCCTACTACATATCGGAAATTACCCAATGAAGGAGATTCCTTCGATGTCACTTCCTGAGTAGTTATTGGAATAGCAATACAATAAGAATCGTCAGACTTCACAAAATATTCGAGCGCTGAGAAAGTAAGCAGTTGTGATAACAAACAGCATTCCCCTCTTCCTTCTCTCCCTCACTCCAGTAAATTATGTCAATAATGTACCGAGCATCTCGATAAATATTTACTTTAATGTTCCCATTGTTCTGATACTTCATACTTTATTCTTCAATCAGGAAGTGTGCAGTGTGTGGCGAAGGAATTGGTACTGTAGTAATATAAAAAGCTTGGTCTTCAGGGTTGATGAAGTATTCAGTTGGCTGACGACCCGAGCGACGTTCATTTCAATCTCTACGACAGGAAAACATCAGATCTCTTCTGTTTTAATTTTAACTGACTTCCTGTACTGAAGGATTGCCGTTAAGACAAAATATAATTTCATATCATATAGAAAGTTTGAATCGGAATTAACCTTTAACCATGGAAGTGACTATTCTGTTACATTAACATGGACGTGAGGTCTGAGTGAATGCTCAGAGTTGAGGGAGTTCAGACATTTTAATTGTAATTATTATTAAAGCAAATTAATTCCTAAATATTAATTAACAAAACATTATTCGTACACCATCATTTTATGGAAGGTTTTCTGGGCACACGTCTGAGACACTGCACCACAAATCCAATGAAATCTACTGTTTCGAAAGATATGTTAATATTTATGAAGTGAATAGCTCAGTGGCGACTCCTGGTTTTTTAGTTGTGTAGGATGGTGTGGAGAGAGCGAATTAACCCATTCACTGCTATTGACGTACATAATAATAATAAATAATAATAATAATAATAATAATAATAGTTTATTTAACCTGGAGAAGTTAAGACCGTAAGGTCTTTTCTTCCACTTCACCAGGGACTAAAAGTATGCGTCGCCGTAAAAAATACATAAAGGCTGAGATGTAAATTTAATACAATAATGCTTTATCCTAAAATATGAAAAGATTTAACCACGTATGAAAACTGTCGTTTACGGAAATGAGCTATTCCGCTATAATTTTCATAGTTGATATCAAACTTGATATTACTCCAGGAATACTTATATTGAAATATAAACAGCACTGTAAAGTTTAATAATAGCTAGGCCTATAATGTATACCAAGAAATGAAATAAATAAATATTAATAAAAATATGATCACTCCCCTCTTAGAAAACAAGCTGTCGAACGTGAGGAACACAAAACACATGTGAGGAAGGACTGTAAGACGTCCTCAACTTCGTCCATATGAAACTGGCTTCTCACTACCTTTTCTCTTCCCACCTCCCCCTTCACATGCCCAAGAGCTTTAACAACGGCATGGACTACGTAACATCAACAGTGAGTGAGTGAGGACATCCTCGCAAATACCAACCTGCTCAAAAAGGAACCACTAACTTCCTTCCCGAGTGCTCTACAATAACGCTGTTTTGTCATTTTATTGTTTTAATTTTGACAATGAATGCTAGTAAACATTTATGTTGATCAATTATGAAGTGTAGGATGATCCTCACATCCTATATGGAATAATCGCCACTGGAATAGCTAATATAGGCCTACATAAAAGCTTATTTAGTATCGTCATTCACATCACTCCAAACCAGATATTAATCACAGTTCACCATAATAAGTGATTGCATATTATTGCAGGAGCATAACTTACAACATAGGCCTACCTTATAATGAGATATATGCCATTCTCTTATAACATTCACTGCATAATTTCACCGAAATAATTCATCATAACTGTCATCACATGTTCTTAAAACTCTCGGCCAGCAGTTTTTATGTTCCCGGCCGTTCACTCATTGTTTTTCGCAAATCAGTAAACCGAAGAAAAAAACATGTAACTTTGTGTATGAGGTCTCACAGACCACCCTAAAATAATTTGTTCTAGCACTGGTCCACTAACACTGATTGATGACACATTTGGGGTGATAAAGGGTCTGGAAAAGGGAAGGTAGTGTAAATAATCTGTGAAATCTATATCCAGACAGTTTATGTTTTTATTGCGGTCACAGCGACGTCTATGGTGAAGGGTTAAATACGAAATGCTTCAAAATTAGTAATATGTGATTTTGAAATTTAACAAAAATTTATTCTGGATATTATAAAATTATTTTTATATAATGAGCGAACCTATAAGTATTTCTGCAAATTTTAAATGCTATTTTTCTCAGAAAATTTGACGGAAAGTGAGGCAACATGAAAACATATTTAATTACTTTATAGTTAATTAAGTGTACCGTTGATTGTCTTCTATAATGTACGATATTATAAAAATGGTGGAATTCCAATACTGTCTGTAATATTGAAAAGGTTAGGAATTTGAATAGAGTTTTTCGTTATAGTACATTAAGAATTGGTCATAGCACAGACAGTATGAGTCCAGAGGAAGGAAATCTCTTACAGAAGCAGTGGGATTCTATGAGGTAAAGGAATGAATTCACAGTAAACATTCGATAAAAGTCGAAAGTTCTAATGGTTCCGAGGTTTCCTGCAGCGGTATCGAACCATCTTCCCCACCATGAAATAGAAAACGGATACAATGAATGTATCCTGTTAGCTACCATGCAATGTACATTTCAGTTTACAGAACAGAAATGTTAGAAGTCTAATTTTATTATCAATTCACCCGAGAGTTATACAAGGTAAATCATTCAAGCCAAAATTTTTATTAATTGAAAGTAAATTTCTCGAGACATTTACCAACTAGACGATAGTCATTTCAATAACAACTAGCTTGGGGGGCCCGTCACAGAATTCAGGGTTTCTAGATTTAATGCCAATTTATGAAAAATAAAATCTAACTTAGGCATCTGCTAATTCACGCTCTTAACTTATTTCAATTTTTAACTGCCAGATTCTTCCAACATAGAAAGTTGTCTGCTGTTGCAGTAAACTTTCCCACATAATTTAAATATTTTCACATTTATTTTACGTTAATTATTTTTTAGTACACGCTCTCTAAAACAGCTCCTTGTCGAACTGGTAACACACCCAAAAATTGCATTTTAACGACCTGGGCCGTTAAAATTATTTGTAAAACTGCATTTAAAATTCAGTTTTATCGGCCTAGGACGCTAAAATTGTCAAGGCAATCTATAATCAAAATACAGATGGGTTTTTTAGTCACGCTGACTTTAACATGGATTTAAGAATATACTCGTATCTAATCATAAAAGAAAATTAAGCCAACATGTTTGTTTGTGATAATCAGAAACTTTGCCAGGGTTTTTAGAAAAACACGGTAGCTTACTGCATCATATAAAAACAAATATAAGTCAACGAATTTTCACTTCTTCGTTCACAATATAAATATTGCTTACCATGGATGAATCAGCATTTAAATGCAATAATACATTCCTTCTCATAGTCTACTACTGCCGATATTTTGCTGGCAGCAGCTCCATTTCAATGTTTCTGGCTTGAATTGAAATTTCCTCGGGATTATCACTCATTTTCACAAGGTTTTCATAAATACTAGACAGTATGCTATATTGTTTACAAACAAGAGACTCATATATTATATGGATCAATACCATATTTCGTATTCTTTATTGTTCTGTGATTCAGGCGGCAGTGAGAATATGACATCAATAAATGACTGACTATAGCCTACCTTTTGTTATAATTAATTATGCGGTATTTTTATTTAATTTCATATACTTGAGAGAGCTTTTTATATAAAAAAAAAATTGTATGCTTCACGTAACTTACTCAAAAGATTTAGCGGACTCATCCAGTATTTCTAGATTCGTTCTCTAAAGCGTTATTTTGCGTACTTTATACATAAATAGTTCTCTCAGGTAGGAGTAAAAGTTTACGTTACGCATCTCGGAGCGTTCCCCCATAAAAATCATCATTGTTTATAATACTTTTTACTGAATAAACTCTCCTTGTAATACGGCCTCTTTTCTATCTCAGAATGTGAGGTGAGAAAGAGGTAGCCTACATGCTTAGGGTAAAGAAAGTTACCTGAATGCATTACATAAGATTTTATTTATTTTATGTATTCTTCGGGAATGCGATTCGAAACATGGTAACGACTTTCTCTTAATTTTTATAACAGCTTTACATGAAGACAATTTAATTTTTGCTGATTTTCTCGCAAAGGCTCCAACGATTTTGTTTAAATTTGTACATGAAATCCGTAATACGCATAATATTATATAATGGTAATAAATTACACAAAAAACAAAAAATTCTGCTTGGCTACAGGAAGTTATGTGTGGCATATCAGATTTTTTCAACTAAATTAATCCATTTTATTGGAAAACTTCAATGATAATTAATTTCTTAACTAGCTTTTCTGATGTCATATTGTATCTAAACATTAGAATTATTCAATAATGAAAATAAAGTGGTGTAAAGCTTAATGAAAAGAAATTATTATGAAATTTCTTGTAACTTACTATTTAGGAAAAATGTTTCTTTTATATTTTACGAAAAATATTTCTTTTCACACAACTATTTTCCGATGACTTACTGTATTTCTTATTTCTATGCGTCTACATCATGAACAACTTGCATTGTAAATGTGCAGCTACATATTTCCAAATCATCGTTCGTTCAAGAACAACTCATAGTTTCGGTAGCCTTATACTTTTTTCGATAACTCGTATCGGAAAATATATCGATAAACATATTTTTATCTTAGAGTATAAGCAAGTAGATGTTTCTTAGTTACTGTAAAGTCACTGTCATTTTCTTTGCTTTAAAATTGTCTTCTTTTTATAATTAAAGTAGCAACTTCTTGTTAGTCTATATAGGCCTAATAAAGAGTAATCACAGTATTATCTATAAATACAACCCGTAAGCAATGTTTAACACAAACAAAAAGCTAAACACTAAATTTTCTAAACGACGAATTTAAAAAAGTTTGGATGAGAGACGTCAGACATTTTAATAACAATTGCTTACACCCACTCTAGTGCATTAATGAAATGAAATTTCTTCTCCTTTGTTTCTTCTACGTGATGATATTACTTACAAAGGAAGCTTATACCTTAAGCAAATGTACTAGAGAGCTTTTATAAATTAGAACCAGAAGCAAAGAGTCTTAAAAACTCCCCCGGAACAAATCCACAACTGGAAGGTCACAAACCGGGAAAATCCAACTCTAGTGCAACGGCAATCCTTGTGACCATGAGACCAGTTATGTGAGTGGCTTCACCTTTCTGTTATTTAGAACTGTATATGCACTGTTTTCTGACTTCAAATTTGCTTAACCAGCGAGTTGGACATGGCAGTAACGTCGCAGTCACTCGTTCAGAAGCTCCCGGGTTCAAACTTCATGGACGACCAATTTGATTTGTTTTTTTTTCAGACTTTCCTCAGTCGCAAGGGTATAAACGGATTCGACAGGCCTACTTACCTACCATGACTCATCCAAGTTATATAATTTAATATACTAACTAAAATTGAGTACCGTATTAAAACCACAGTAGCCATAACAAACAACAGTAGAAACAGATGGTCATCAACGATCCACTGGTAGAAACAGAGATCCTAAATACGGATGCAACAAATTCAGTTAAAACTCTCCAAAAATAGGAATGGAAACATGTTTTCCAATTATTGCTTTAAAAATAAAAACTGTTATTTTATTTACATGGTCGCTTACTTTTCGGGAAGAGCATAATCTGAAACAGACTGCCTACGAAAATATTTGGACCTAAGAGAGATGAAAATGGGGACTGGAGAATACTCCATAATGACGAGCTTCATAACTCTTCACCGAATATAGTAAGGGTTATTTAATCACGGAGGATGAAATGGGCTGGACATGTTGCGCTCATGGGGGAGTAAAGAAACATCTAAAAATATTGACTGGAAGACCCGAAGGCAAGATACCTCTTGGAAGACTTTGACGAAGGTGGGAGGAGAACATTAAGATAGATTTAAGGAAAGTAGGATTTGCGAGTGATGTGTGGATGGAGTTAGCACAGAATAGGGTTGAATGGCGGGCTCAGGCAAGCGCGACAATGAACCTCCGGGTTCAATAAAATTGATAATATTCCTTTAGATTGCTTAGGAATTATCTATTGCCATTGAGTAAGTAAGTAAACTATCCTGGTAAAGTTTGTGGTATCCCCTTTGGCTTGGCGGAAATGTATCCTCATGATGATAATGATGATTGATGATGAAGAAGATTTTGATATGAATGCTAGATGGTCCTTAAACCTAAATCATTAATAACTACCAGAACATGTCGGCCAGGGGTTCCTATCTATGAAAGATCAAAATTCCACTTAGCGTACCAGAAACTCGGACCACTAAATAGCCTACGAGATCTGTCAAGCATGCAAAACTGTTCTGACAAGTTTTTCTGTGTTACTTTGCGTTTTAAAAAGCGACGTAAATGCTATTCTGGTTCAGTAGCTGAAAGTTAATGACTAAAGCGAAAATGTCTTTCTTTAAAATAATTTTTTAACATGAGTATTTTAGTTTTGTGTTAGCTATTAAGAGAATAACTAATTTTTGAAAATGCGCAAGAATTGTAAATTGTTCTCTCTTGAACGTAAGAGTACCCTGAAACTTGTTATGGGCAGCATCTCGAACTTTATGAGATCTGTCCTAGTTTGTATACACATAGCCTATATGGACTGCATTCTTTCAGCAATTCAGTGACTCCTAACAGTGGAAAAACTAGCTTTGAAGTTCAGACTTTTGTATATGCTTGCATTTAAGAGAATTGAAGCATGAGGCAATTTATTCATGTTGTGTTCTAATTCCTCGCTAATAGTCGATATACTTCTTATTTTACCCCAATACAGAATTTTAATGTATTTGAGAATAGAATAGTGTTAATATTCTTCCTTTCTCTCTACGTGTGTGGGTTTACAATTGTTCAGAGCATAAAGCCTTTTGAAATTGCACGTCGCTGTTCTTTCATTTCGCCTCAGTGTTACAGACTGTAAGTCTACCGTTACAAATATGATATTACTGTGTGATATTTTATAAACTGCTTTCAAAGAGAATGTCTTGGAAATGGTATTGCTTTGAAAGGCTGTAGGTGGAATTTCAAAAGGACCTTTGGCATACCTCTTGTGTGTGTATTTGTGACGATTTTTGTTCAATTTACAATGTACCTTCTATATGCTTTCAAAATATGAAGGAACATGTGTTAGTGAAAACTTTTATAGAATGTGAAGTTTACATGCAATATAAGTAATGCATTTTGTATGTTGTTTAGTAGAACTGAGCAAAAGAATCGTGGGAATAGATTGTGCAGTAAGTTTAATAGAATGTTGCTGCACAATATATAATTTTATTTCGGATTTGCACCAAGTTCAAGAGATGAAGTGATTAGGCTATTAATGAATCCACTGGTGATGATGGCTGAATAGTCCGAAGGCTCTAGGAGTCCGGGGACGGAACCTTGGGGAAGAACCACTGCTTCGTAAAACTCCATTGTCTTCAGCTGGGTGGAGATAAAGCGAATGAAGGGACAACACAACACGCAGTCCTTATTCAGGAAGGAAATTTCCCCCAACTTGGCCGGGAATCGAATCCGGTCCGCCGCAATTCATGGCGACTTACCCACGGTGGCAATAAATTGTATTGTTTAGCATAGTTATAACTGTTAACGCCTAATGAGTATGTGAACGGAGTGATTTTAGAGCTCTCATAGAGGCTTGCTAATGTCTTCTGACGTTTCTATCTAGTTATAGGCAATCACTCAGCATAAGGACTTCCCAACTATATTAATATTATTAATAACTTATTAATTCTTGAATAATTTAAACTAGAGCAGAGCAGACCTCGTGTCCATAAAAGGATCTAAGATCTGCTTTTCATCTTGAAGCGGAATAAAAAAAATAGAAATCCTTACACATACCTCCCTATTTCAAGGAACAATTATGCCAAATTTGAACAAAATAGAAAAAAGTGTTTAGTCGTGACTGAAAAAATTGAACAGACAGACGAAACGCCAGTAACCCACTAGAGTTAAGTAAAAAAAAAGTAGAAGAAATGCTTACACTCGAGGATGGACGTAGTCTTCAAATTATTTAAGCATGAACCGTTGGTAGAGTCGTGGAAAGAAGCTGGACAGTACTAATAAAAAGCGGCCTTCAATTTAAAAGGGAATCGAACAACAAAAATCCTTACGTATCGGCCTACGTCGCTTTTAATGACTTCATGAAACTTTTTGACAAATTGGACTGCTTAACACTCACACATGATTTGCCGAACGGTCAAGCTAAGACAGGAACTCGTTTCGCTTGGTCAGTAACGTTATTGATGGCTGATTGCAAGCTTTCACGTGAACATGCGGTTCCAAAACCGTCAAAATAGACCAAAGCGGTCGAGTATAGCATAATATTTTTATATTTTATTAATTTTTTTATATTTTAAGTAACTTCAACTCATGCTTACAAGGAGTGACTGTAAACTGTGAGTGGCTTCGATTCCAGACTCATTGAAGGACATCTACCGAAACTTTTGACATAGCCCACTCACTTTTCGGATTCACTTGAACATCTGCATAAGTGACTACATGGAAAACGTAAAACATAAGGTGAACTAGATAGATGACTAAATAGCCTGATGTGATATCAGAAGGCACGGTCCAAATATTTCTTAGCAATCAAGTCCTTAGCAGCTAGTGATCGAAAGAGCTTGATTTGTATACTAAAACATAGCATCCTTGATAATAATTAGTCTATATTGATCAATGGAGTCAGCTGCAATAATTCAATCCAACATGTCCAGAACTTGTAATGTGTAGTCACTAGTATGTAGTTAATGGCTTCAATTTTGGGACACTGATAAAACTAATTGTGTGCCCTGCAATGTGCATAAGACGTACCACTTCAATTCATAAAGGAATTGTAAAATTTTCAGTCAAATATTTCATTGTTATGTTACAGAATGCTTCGTCATACAAGTACACGATAATACTTGCGTTTATTGGGAGGTTCACATTTTCTTTCCACTGAAACTGAAGGAATTTCCCTAAGTTCGATCATGAAAGTACGTTCTACTTTGTGTTTGCAACATTTGCACATAATTCTTACATCCCTGGATCCATTCCACGTACATGACTTCTTTAGATTTTTCCTTTATTTCTTCTGGAAGTTTACAGTTTCACATTCTTGATTCTCCATATGCAGTTTAAACGTTTCTTGTATGGAAGGCCGCCATTTGTTGTTTATTCGAGCACCCTGTGGCATGCTTTACCTGTAAATCTAAGTATGTCTCTGTTACCAAAACTAACTCCATAAGATATCTTGTGCTGAATTGTTTCAGATATTCTACAGATGATTCTTAGCCTACAATAATTTCAAATAATTTCTTGTAACGATCATTTGGTCTTGATTCGCAACCATACCTTATTGGACTTCTGAAAAATTAACATTGTCCCGCCAAGATCTTATTGTTTTATTAACTTATTTTAATAATTTTACTACTGAAGTTCAATAATTGTGAATTGTTTCTTAAAACCGTGATTAGGTATATTGCTTTGCTCTTGATTCACATCCATAAAACTTCTGAAGAAGAAATACTATTCCACCAAGAGATTATTATTATTATTATTATTATTATTATTATTATTATTATTATTATTTTATTTTACTTATTCCTGATATATCTTGCAGTAGCTCCAAGTAATGTCTTATAACAATGATTTAGTCTTGATTCAAAACTATAAACCTTCCGTTTTCTGAAAAAAGAAAGGTTGCCTCGCCAAGAATGTATAAATTATTATTATTATTATTATTCATTTTCTCGCACTGAATAAATATACTCATGTAGGTATAAATAATATTCCTGCTTATAAGGATACGTCTTAATAGTGTTGTTTCTTAGCCTATTTAAAGAACACTGCATGAAATTCCTTCATCTGTTTGGAAAATCACATCATAGAAGACTTTGTATGAGAGCTAGAAGTTCTGTTTTCTTCAGTTGGATTTGACGCTTCTCGAGCTGTTCGATCTTCTTATGTTTAGTAGTAAACATTTCCTTTCACAGAATTTTCCTTCTCTCTATCTGTGTTACACATCTATACCTCCACGTCCTCTATGGATATAGCCTACTGGATAACGTTCACACTGTTCTATGTAGCGCGTGAATAAGAAGTTTTACGGATTTATAAGAAGCTGAATATCAGGTCCATTCTGAGATACTAGAGCTTGGAGTTCCTTTGGAAATTATTTTTTCTCAACAGTAATACCCTATATATATATATATATGTATATGTGTGTGTGTGTATGCTCTTCCTACTTTCGTAGCCTATATTATTTTGATTTTAGGTATAATTTTGCCCTGACATTCATCCTATCGCCTGTATTAGACCTAATATGCCGCTACATTCAAGATTTAGATTTATAATATTTTATTAAAAAATGACTCAATTGTAGGCCTACCTGAATTGAAGAGTGTTTATAGTGCATATTTCATGGAACATTTTTATGATTATCGATAAGTTAGTAAGTTACAATTAAGTCCGGTAATATTCATTTAACTAGGATTATCAGCCATTGAACTTTATAGGCTGGGACGTTTACGTTGTTAACATAAATCTTAAATACTGCATTGTATAATATGCCATTTTATTATTGTCTTTCCTCTCTGCTCTTTTGTTGTTAGTTCTCGTATGCAAATGTTCCTAGTAAAAATAGGTAGGCCTACTAAATTCTGTTAGTCGAAGTGAAATTATATTATAAAGGTCACACTGTAGGTAGCAAGTTTGCTATTTAGAATGGCGTGTGTCACAGTCCTGTATAATAAATAATGTGTCGCAGGTTGCATGATCTCGCATGACCGAATTAATTCATTGAATCCTGACATGCACCATTAGCTCCATGCCGTATCCCGTATGCATATGGAGCAACGCATCAATACGTTTTAATTTGTTATACTTGGACTTTCGTATATATAGGCCTGCTGGCTCATTAACCGTGGTCTTCGTTTCATAGGAATATTTATGATGTCATGTGTAAGCATGTATGTAGTCTATTTTATAATAGCGTACACTTTCATAATTGATCAATTATTTTGCACTATGTGGGATTAAAATATTAGTTAAGTAAACAGGTTAAACGAATAATTAAAACAGCACAGAACTGTGGTTATAATAACGTTACATTACATTCTGCATCCGTTGATATTATAGAATAGTTATTTATGTAAACGGCATTATGTAGGACTACGTGTTTATGCCAAGAGGGCATGATGGTTTGTTAGCCACTCGAGGAATATGGACATTCATTTTTTGGAAGGAGATTTACTTCTTTTATCATGTTTATTATCAACATTACAAAATCTTACTTATGTACGTTCTTTGAAAGCCCCCAGATGAGAATAGCTCGTGTTTAGGAGCTGCAATTATATCTCTTAATAAGAGAGAACAGAGAAAATGACTTATAATAAACAAAAATTTAAATGACTAGTACATAATGCGATAAGCCTTTATTAGTATTTATTTAGACACGAGTAAGTTGTTTTTCAAACGAGCATAGCGAGTTTCATAATTATCATACGCATATTCTAAATTACCATTATAGGCAAATTGCATAGGCCTAGACTGTTTTTCTTCGAACATAAATTATATATCTAAATTTTGAGTTTATAGATTCATGGAAAAGACGACCTCAGCGATCAGCTGTTCTCGTCTTTTGCGGCATACTGTATGGCAGGTGATGGAGTGCAAAAACTCAAAGCTTTTCCTGACATTTAACCTGAAAGTAACACATCCTGAAATACACAAAACGAACTAAATTTAATAAAATATTAAAATTAACAAGAACAGAATGAATTTTGTATTATGTAGGATTAACCAAGATACCTGCTATATCAAGGCTAGGCTATTGTAACGTCAGATTAACGCGGCCTAGATTGGTAAAATAAGGTTAATGTAGTTTTGGGGGATGTAGTGTAAAGTACTGATTGTCATTCAGTGAAATAAATAGGCTTCTTGAGCCACAATGCATGTTTACAATGTTTACAGTTATTGTGTCGTGAATCCATGAAAATACTTCCGAGACTACTAATGTTTTAAGTACAATTTTTTTTAACAAGTTGCCTGACGAAATAAAAAGAATATTAACATTGATACTTTTAGAAGAAAACTCAAAGGTTTAGTGTTGAATAGGAATTATTATACTGTTCAGGAATATTTGAAGAAGAGTTTTATGTTAATAACCGTGTTGTGAAACACTGATTTTTTACATTGCATATGATTGTATTTTTAAACACTTTATTTTTCTATTATAGTTTTATATATTGTAGGAGCATATTGAATTGCTTAAAAATGTGAAAATTATACAGGAAACAGTAAACATTACTCTTTTCAATGCTACTGACGTATAAAGACGTCACATTAAAAATTGAACAAAAGCAGATCTAATATTATATAGCCAATTATGAGATCAGTAGAATAGTGCTTATATACAAGTTAGGATTTGTCATTTATGGAAACGAGCTATTCCACTGAAAATTTCTTCGTTAATTTTAAACTTATAACCCAATAAAGAATTTACTTGATGTTTACTTGTATTAATATAGGCTATATAAATTCAGCCCTGAAAGGGTTAAACAATGGAAGTGACATATCTCCAAGGTTGGAACCACATTTTTTTTCAAAATATGACTCTAATTTGTTGTTTTCAGAGGACCAGGACATTATATTATAGTTCAAAACTAGGGTAGATCTGATAAAAAAATGTCTGGATATTTTCATGACTTATGCGAGTGGGAATTCCTTGTAATTCTTCGTTTATGTTGGCACTAGGGCTGTACCGATTACTCGATTAATCGACTCGATTAATCGATTAAACATTTAATCGTCGATCAATTACATTTTCCGATTAATCGGTTTAGTCGAATTCTGAAAAACTTTTTTCAAATGACCAAATTTCTTTCTCTCGCTTCTCCGGCCTTGGCACATCATGTGTCATTCAGCTTATTGTGTAAAACAATTCCCGTTAATCAGAAACCTGAAGGGTATTTTAATCAACAAACTCGTGTGTCTCAAGTCTTGGCTGAAAAAGTAACCGGAAATTTAAGTTTTGTACATATTTTTTCACTAGTTAAGTAATGGTATTCATTAAATCAGGATTTCTTCTGATTATCTGTAGTGTAGTAGTTATTAAACGTGTAAAACAATATTAAATGTACACTTTGGTTTCGTTTAAAATACCGACCTGTTTGTCGATTAATCAGTCAATTAATCGGTCGATTAATCGATTAAAGTCAAGCGTTAACTCGATTAGAAATTTTAATCGATTTTCAGCCCTAGTTGGCACTGATGGAAATTAACAGTAAGATGCATACAGTACTGATTTTTTTCCCTTTTTTACATAACACCCGCTAAAGACCTACAACCTAGAAAAGAATCTTGACAGTTTTCGATACTCACGCGACTGTAGTGGGAGGGGCAGGCAGCAGCAGACAGGTGGTCCGCTAAACCGGGTTACGCTAATCCTCTTCCCTTTCCGACAGTGAATCCAATTCTACTACTACTTCTTCTTCTTCAATATAAGGGCCTAGGCAAGAATTAAGCCATGAATCCAGTGTGATATATAATTATGTATATAGAACGTCGTGTTAGGTTATGATTGTCTTTCATTCCGTAAGACCTCAGCTAACGCCTTATAGCCAGTGTAATATAAAGGAATTATTATTATCTATAGAATATTCTCTAAGATTTCATACCACCATAATGACTTTGCATCCTAAAAAATGTCTGGTATTGTCCAATTATTCATTCCATGGCTAGGCGCCTTCCTTTTGTTAGGGGAAAATTTAGCCCACTGCTCAACCCATGCTCTTTATTTTTATCACAATAATCAGCTAGTTACCTCAGTCAATCAAAATCTAGGAATGTCCTGTGACGGCTGTGACAGGTACTCCTCTACACCGCGTGGAGCAAAACGCGGGGTTGCAACATCTAGTTACAGTAAACAATAACACGTGTAAACTGATTAAGCTAGGGAAGAACTGAGGTCAGTTATAACAATGAGAGAATATTGCAACGTTGCTTGTGTTTTGGAAAGAGGAAACCAAGACAGAATTGATCAGGTCAATTGACACAAAGGTTCACCGACTTAATGGTTTATTCCTTTGAAACCGCCTGGGTAGGTAATGAAAAACTCATCTATAACTCGTGTACGACCATCTCGGGCTCAGACACGCACGTGCTCAGATGACCCGATTTGTCTGCAGTCTTACATCCAGTGTAATTTATATTAGTTATAATTCAGAATTACTTCAAGTAGATTTTATATCACGTGTACGACCGTCTAGGGCTCGTACACGCGCGTGGTCAGGTGATCCGATTTGTCTTAGTCTGGTAGTTATGAATCCGTAACAAATGCACGTCTTGAATTAGTAGTTAAAATCACTTTTTAAAATAGTATTTAGGACCTGCATTGTCTCAAACTTGGCTATTTACTCGTAATATAGGTATATTGTGTTGTAGCTAAAATTTTTCCACCACCGCAAACGACCCGACCACTCAGCCTGCCGGAAGTTTAATGCTTCAAAGGTAACATAATATGTTTCTTGGGAGTCGACCCGAACAGCGAGGGTTCCCGAAGCACTAATGATCCCCACCACTAGCACCATGCGCGGCAAACACAGCATAGTTCCGCGCAGGTTCTTTTCTAAATTGTACACCTATAGATCTGGTTAGTGGGTATTATGTTGAAGAATATTAAAAAACAACATTTAGGTGGCATTTGAATCTTAGTACTCTTTATTATGAAAAAATATAGCCTAATGGAAAATGACATGTATTATTTATTTCATTTTGAACTAGAAGTACTTAGGGTTTTTATAGCCTTTGATATTAATCACTGAAACCTAGTCTGAACCACAATAAGTATTTTAGTTAGTTCATTAATTCATTGCTATTTTAATTATTTTATACATTTATGCAAATCAATTATTGCTACTATCTGCATATATTTATTAAGTTCCAGTAAGCCTATGGTACTTTATGAGATTGTGTGCGGGACGGGAACATATCTATCCGTCTGTCCGTCCGTATGTCTGTGCGCGCGATAACTCAAATACGCTTTATCGGATTTTCATAAAACTTGGTATATGAACTTATAATGTCCATGGAAAGAAGCCTATTGACGCTGGACCAAATCGGTTGACCGGTACCGGAGTAAAGCCCAATTTAATGCCTATTTTATGGTAAAGAATTTATCAAATGCAAATGAGTTATCATGACAATATATTGTTTTACAGTGTTCATGCACGACTTTGGACGTTGCAGTACAATTAGCTTTGACAAATAACACTACTCCTTCAAATACGGTTATGAAACTAAACGTTAAACAGCAAGGTGACAGAGATGATAATGCTTTGGACTCGCATTCTGGACGTCCCTGGTTTAAGTCGCGATACCGGCCAATTTAACATGTTTATTTTTATTTTTTGTATTTTATGTAAGTTTGCGATTGTCAAGATATCACAAAGCTGTATAGATCTGCTGAGGCTGGACGATTTTAATCTCATTCTCTTTTTTTAACTAGTCCTTTGTTCTTCCGCAAGCTCAACTCTGAAAGCAATTAAAAAAAAAACTTATTTTCTGCATATCATAATTTCATTTATAACTGATTAAACAAAAGAATTCTGGCACTATGTTACATCAGTTTACTTGATTTTTTTCTCTTAATTATGTACCGGTATGCATTATTCACATTGACTGAAACATCTAGGTCCATATTTCGCTCTCTTACTTACGTGTAACTGAGCTTTGTTAGATTTTTTGTGTTTTTCTTGTTCAGAAATAATTGATGTTCGCTCTTCTCCATTCCATTAAAAAAAGGCGCGCTGCTGGAAAATTTAAGTGTGGTTTGCGTAGAACTTAACGTTCATTTGTTTTGTAAATAGAAAACCTACGATAGCTTGTGCATTATTCACAGGACAGTGTACAAACTGAAAACCGTGCTTCGTACATGGTTCGTGAAACCTTGCTTTACTCCAGTGTAAACTTAGCGTACAATAAAGCTCTCTCTATATATAAACGTGGTATTTGCTGTTTTGTGAATGTTTTCATTAAAGGATTGCAGTAATTAGAGAGTATGTAATTAGAGAGTATGCAACTTGCAAAAATGGAGACACGGTTTTAATCCATTACTAAACTTATAGTAAAAATAGTTATGATTTTTTTACTTCTTCTGTAGAATATTATAGCTTGTTTGTTATATTCTCGTTTGTAATTGTACGGACTTCTGCATTCCGACAGAACTAGTCGTTTAAAACTACACTAAAATTGTTAATACATTGCAATAGGATAAGTAAAATGGATACACTTGATACCAGCAGCTCAACAATATTTTATTTTATGCCCAGGTTTTTAGACATTGTCATTTTCAGGGCGTCTTCTTAAAGTGGTGAAGATTATTAATAATTTAAAATGAATAAGACACTGTCTTATATTCTTGTCAATGTGATAAAATAATGGAAATGATTTGAAGGTAAAAGAAAACTGGAAGGTATAGTGCTAGTGTTTTAGTAAAAAAAAATTAAACATTTTAATTATTTTAACACATTGACACGAATATAAGACAATGTCACTAATTTTCAGTTATTAATAATCTTCACCATTTTATTTTAAGAAGTCGCCGTGAAAATGACAGAAACTGTGGAAAGGCCAGGGCATAAAATAAAGGTTATTGAGCTGATGGTATAATTTATCCATTTTATTTGTTGATCGAGCTCAACGATACCACAATGTCTTTTAACATTACAATGAAGTCATTTTAGATAATACGCTGAGATCGAATTCATTCTGAACTGTGATAATGTGATAGAATGTAGCGTTAAGGCCTTGGAGTACCTTGCATAAACTAGTTTAGTCTCAGTTCGACTTATACTGGACTCTGAATGTGAATAAATTCTTGTACTTCGTCGACATTACTCCTTATCTTCAAGAATATAGTTTGTACTTCATAGAAGGTATCTTCTATCTCCACCTTGTTAAATTTGTCAATTTCAATCAAATGTAAATAGTTATCAACTAATTATCCTTATTTTTTTGTTAGAAATGAAAAATCTTATCATTATCTTAGATAACATAATAACAGATTACTGATACCTATGATTACGAAATAACTCCTGAACTAGAAGAAGTTACGTTATGTGCATTTCCTGATGACCTAGTTATTATCAGCAACTCCCTGACCTCAGCCCATGACCTAGTAATGATGGTAATATCCTTGCTACAAAATGTAGGACTACAAATAAATTGTCAGAAATCTGGAGTTATTAATGTAAAGAATGAGGCACTCTTCAAAGAAGACTTATATCTGCTTGAATATATGTCTGTTGAGGCAATTGGCTCGGAGGACACTAATAAATATTTAGGTGCCACTTTTCAAGAAGTAAAATTTAGTCCAGAAAGAGTTATAGTGTCTCTTAGAAATTATCTTGAAAATCTGATCTCCACACCTGTGTTACGACCTGATCAAAACTGAATACTGTCAATCTTTACATTTGGCCCAAACTAATTTATCCTATACAGATGACTCCTTTGCACCAGTTGTCTTCTACATTTTTGGAAGACATTGACAAGATCATTAAAAGTTCTGCTAAAGAGATGCTCTTTTTGCCTGCAGGCACACCAAACAGAATCATTTACACCAATAAAAAATATAGAGGGCTTGATTTAATCCGTACCTCCTTGGAACCTGTCCTCCAACATTGCAATATTTGCATATCATTCATGAGAGCAGACAACTCACATGTGAATGCCCTCAGGAATTTGGATGATGAATTTAAGACATCGTGTGATATGCTTAGCCTCTCTGTTCCAGTTGAAGTAAAGAAGAATACGTTTGAAAATTTCGAGACTGCTTGCGGCAAAAAGAATATGAAAGCTAGCCAAAATTATCTGGAAGAGGCAAAGGGGCTGAACTTGATAGCGAAGTCACTAAAACTAACACCTGGGTATTAAACAAAAGAGGCCAGCCAACATCCGAAAGGATAACCAGTCTTAAAATGAACTGCAGTGTAGCAGCAATGCGTTCCATTCCCAGTCGGTCCCTTGACGGAGTCCGGTGCAGATACTGCCCGGAGATTGAAACCCTTGCACACTCTTGGGACGATGTGACCGTGGAATGCTGCTTAGAAATTTTCGGCACCATATTGTACGTTCCATGCTGGCTACTGAATTAAAGAAAAGGGGATGGACAGTAGAAAAAGAAGTTTATTGTGTAGCCACCAACGGTTCAACAAGGCAGGCTGATATTCTGGCATTTAAAACAGATGGATATGGAATAATTGTTGACCCTACCATCAGCTTAGAGCAAGGTTGTCATGAGGCATTAGAAGTCCACACAGAGAAAATTAACATCTACCAGCCTACTGAAGAATATTTTAAAATCAAATATCATCAGCTGGATCTTAAAGTGTATGAACTTCTGATTGGTGCCCGTGGAGCTGTCCCGAAGTTTTTTGAGGATTTCAGGAAGGAATTAGTTCTACCAGCTTCCTTGAGGGACAACATTGTACTATCGGCCCTTCACAAATCATGTCAAATCCTCCACAACCATGCTTTTCATTCATGGACTACGTACTTTTTGGACTTTTGTTCTTTTTTAACTTATCACTTTTTGTTATTATTATTATTTTGTGAGTATACTGAGGCCACTAGGCTATTTCCAATGGGAGGCAGTTTGTTTGTTTGTTTTGGTACAAGGAAATTAATATATGTCAAATCCTGCTAATATAGTAAGTAAATAACTGAAAAGTGTCAATGTTCTGGTATGAATAGTTTCAGAGAAAAAGTACAATAAAAAATAAAAGTTACAGGATAAATTACTTTAAAGTCCTACGTTCCTGTTTGTTGATCCACTCACCACAGAGCTTGAATTATTTAACCTAAATTCAGTTAAATTCTATAATTAGATAATTACATACAACACAGAAATATGCTTATAATACAAGATATAGTATTGTATAAGTAGAGTATAGATATTTAAATAGTCCATCACATAAGCTGTCATTTAGGACCTTTAAATAGACTAATGGTTGAAAATACATTTATATTTCTGTAAAACACGCTTCAAACTATGAAAATAAGCAATAATACAAAATTTGGTATTTTTATATATTTCAAGGTACCGGTACCTTCTCCTTTTAATATAATATAACCAGGGTGGCAGTATTGTTTTAAATTAATTCAATAATGAATTCTGACTCAAATCATATTTCTATAGTAACTTCTAAAAAGCCTGTATTGCAGACACTGCCTTCTAGACTGTATCACTCGTGTTTACTCGTGTATACACTGCCTGTCCAATACGGCTAATTTTGCGTACTCGGCGACATTACAGATAGCAGCACCATTCACACCCAGATTGCTTCTTGTTTTTTGCTACGACATTGTTGATTATGTAGTGCTGTCACCGCCGTCTCGTAATATAGTAAAATTCTCTTGGGAAATATACCCTAAAAATGTTCTCAAAGCATAAATTGAATGTTTAAACTTGTATTATTCTAGGTACCGGTACTTAATTACTATGAATAAAATTTACTATCAATACGTCTAATTAATTTATATTTATTTTAATTATTGCTCCAAAATTCCATTTCAAGGTAAGTGTCATATACTGGAATAATATTATGTTCTAAACAAATAACACAAGTATCTGTGTCTGTTTAATGCTTATTTTGACGCAGCAAACGCATAGAAGCAATGTACGGTAATGTATAGGGCACTGCCTTCTAGACACTATTACTCGTGTATTCTCGAGACGGGGGTTGTATAGGTGGCGGTTATTGCTGCAATCTGGGTGTGAATTGTGTCGCCTCTACTGGAGAAATTATGCAATTGAGCAATACTCTAAACTCCATGTTAAAATAAAGCATAGGACAGGCAGTGTAATTCTCGAGACGGCGGTGATTGCAGAACGGGTACCTCAGTTCGTGGATGGTTTCGTTTTCACCTACTTCCTTATTTTAGATTTTGACCAATCTCTGCATGTTTATAGGCGAAGTCATCTTCTTTTCAAAATGTTTTGGAGCGGCGCCCTCTCCCCACACAGCTCCTTAAATGGGTACCAATCGGATTTTACACATCAAATTTAAAACTTAAAAAATCACCATTTTGATAAGTAAGTGCGACTTAAATTTGATGCAATAAGGATTCATAAGCTATAGAGTATATGTCCGTAAGGGAGAGATCGCGTTTAGTTTGTCTCAAAGAGGCTGTGGTGGGAGAACCATGCATTATCCAACAATCTCACTAGGCCTAGGCTGTCAGAATGTTAGTAAGCACTTTTCTATAAGTCTTCATTGTTTCACTTCACTTCAATTCACGCATAAAGCGAGAAAATTTAAGACTACAACTATAATTCAATCATAGAACAGATATTCTTATGGAATTTAGGGACTCATTTGAAAATTTTAAAGATAGCTGTTAGTATATACATAAGTTAATATCTTAAACAAGTCATTTACGAGAGGGGACCCAAAAAAAGTATTTTCGTTATAAAATATTTATTTATTACTTTCTGTTACAAAATTCCTTCAGTCACGTTCAAAGAACTCTCCATTAAATGCGATGCACTTGTCAAGTCTTTTTCCCACTGTTTGAAGCACCTCTGGAACTCTTCAACTGTGATATCATCCAATGCCCTTTGCGGAGCTGTTTTTATCGTGTTATGGGAACAGAAAAAGTTGCTCGGGCTAAGCCTGGAGAATAGGGAGGGGAACGACAGATCACCACTGAGAGGCCAAATAGCGGTTCACAGATAAGGCCGTGTGTCGGGAGCGTTGTCGTGATGAAGGCACCAGTCGCCTGACCGCCAAAGTTCCGGGCGTTTCCTCGCACATCCTCTAGCAAACGTCTTAAAACTCAAATAAAAGTGCTGGTTAAGAGTCTGGCCAGGGGGAACAAACTCCCGGTGCACAATTCTACGAACATCAAAAAAGACAATGATCATCGTCTTCACATTCGACCTCACTTGTCTTGCTTCTTTTAATCTGGGGGAGTTGGAAGTCTTCCACTGGCTTGACGCTTGCTTGGTTTCTGGGTCATACGAGTAACACCAACTCTCATCATCTGTAATGACTTTGATAAAAAAGTTTGGATCACTTTCAATCTCGTTTTTCAAGTCCTGGCTCAAATGCAATCGAATGTTTTTTTGATGCTCTCTGAGAATGGAAGGAACAAATTTAGCGGCAACACGTCTCATTAGCAAATCCTCAGTCAATATTCGCTGGCACGAGCTCCAACTCACTCCTGTCCCTTCTGAAATTTCGTCGATCGTGAAACGACGATCCTCGTTGATTTTTTGGAGGATTTTCTCAACGTTTCCATCGTTTGAGATGTTGAAGGGCGCCCAGAACGAGCATGGTCTTCAACACTCATCTCACCACGTCTAAAGCGCCCACATCACTCAAAAACTTGTGTGCGGCTCATGGCATCCTCCTTGAAAGCCTGTTGAAGCATTTGGTAAGCTTCTGTTGCCGATTTTTCGAGCAGGAAACAAAATTTCAAACACACTCTTTGTTCTTTTAAATCTGCCATAACGACTTCGCTGGCGGAACACGAGAACAGTAAGAGAAAAACAACACTACGATCAAACGTTCACATACAAACTGACGCCGTCTGGGCAGTTGTTTCGTGAAGGTCTCTATTAATCCCATGTAGCGGAAAAGCTCTCTACTGTGTCCACTGACGCGAATGGCAGCACGTTCTCAATCCGGTTTTTTGGGTCCCCCCTCGAATATTACGTTACAATGATATTATAATAAGACATATTTTAGATTAGTTTGTGTAATTAATTTATTATAATTGAGCATAGGTGGAAGAAGTTATATTAACGCAGACACACATTAGCTCAATTGGAAAATGAAAATAATTAAAATATGTAATCCTTGTTCAGGGTAGAGAAGTTCATGTGAGAGTTCCATAAAACATTCGGTTCCATGAGCCATGGGTTTTCCTTCCCTATTGTTGGCGCGCCAGCTGAAGTGGGATTTCCGTCCACCTTGTTTTTCCCCGTGGGTTTTCCGTCCAGAGCCTCTTGGTCACCGAAAATTACACTGTTGGATTTTTACATGACTGCAATTAAAGCTATGAAAACAGTGTTCCCCGAAACATCCCTTTCCGGTTGCAATTTTTTACTTGAACCAAAGTCTGTGCAAGAAAATACAACTAGGAAAAATTGTGAAATACACGGATAAAGAAGAAGTTAGATTGTTTTACCGTATGTGTGCTGCAATGGATGATCTTCCACTCAGCAGCCTTGATGAAGAGTGAATGGTAATAATGGAGGAAATGCTGAGTGAAGGAAAATGCATGAAATTCGTAGGCTATATGGTCAATCAGTGGATGGAAAAATCCTAGTATACCAATTGAAATATGTAACTTAATGTATTCAACCAGCGGCATTGGATCACGAACGCTGTCGAAGATTGGCATAGGATTCTAAACTCCTCAATAAATAAATAAATTTAAAAAAACCGTACTTTTACTTTCTGATAAATAAGCTGAAGGAGAGAGCAGTGCTATATTTTAAGTTAAAACGATTCCATTGGTCTGCCTCTTAAAAACGCATATAGATCTTGACAAATGATTAAAAGGATTTACAAAAATATATAATGACTCGGGGGATTTAAAAATATTTAAGATTTCTGACTTACTTTACAACAAATTGGAATAAGAATTTAACATTCATGAAAAATGACAGAAGTGGAGTAAGTTTACAGAAGGACGATAGTATTAAAACACTTACCGGTACTGTAGATAAAAAAAAATGAAACATGTCTATGCACCATTACATACCCATGTACCTTGCCTGGATAAAATATGAAGGGTTGTTCTTATAATATTTATACGCGATTTATAGAAATTGAACTGAAAAGTCTGAAAAATCAGGGCTAAAATTTTTGTGGTCGGAAATCCCAAGTTGACGGCACTGGTAGAAAAACCCACGATCGAAAAGTCCACGACACCAAAGATTCTTTTTAAAATTTATTTGAAATATTACAGCATGCTGTTCTGTTTGTGCAGCCAGTTATTATGTTCCTAACATTTATCCTATTGTAAATATACAAGTGTATACTGACCTTGGCATTCCTTTTGAAGTGTGATTATGTTTTTCCTCGCTCTTGCAAAGTAAAAACATTAAAATAACAGCAGTAATTATTGTTTGTATTTCGATCATAAAAGTTGATGGATTAACTTAACAATTCGTATGAATGTTGCAAAGACTCTTTTCAGTGACCACAGGTTTTTTATAATGTTTATTCATAGCCTTCCAAGGATGCCTGTCTTGCGCAGTATATAACGAAATACTGTATCCTGAATAACAATTTCCATTTGGTCGTTCCATAGCAAATTCGAGCGTTCGTTTGGTCTGCGTTATTGTAGGCCTCACTCTAATTTTGTTGAAAATAAATTTAATATCGATAATATTTCTACTCAGAACATGGCGAAGTCATTATTCTAGATTCGGAAATAGGAAGGAGCCATTTCGATATAAAACAATGTGAACATTCGTATATAGACCTATATATTTTTGTGAAATATTAAAATTCACATGGAAACGTATTGGAATCAATTTTTTGAAGGGCTTATGTCATCTGAAATAAAGTTTTGGGAAAACTAAAAAAAACAGTTTAAAATCGGATTTATATGAATTAAACAAGATCTGGTGGTTCTATCTTATTAGCCAAGAATAAATTTACGCTATACAAACAATTTGTGAAATTATAATAGATATAAAGATTTTTATTTAATTTTTAAGTTCTGTAATCTTGTGATCTTTAAAAAAATACAACATTTGTCTTCAAATATTGGTATAAAAATATATTTAAAATAAATTTTTCGAATGAAGCTTCAGGAGCTCTTTACTGAGTTGCCACAAGTTTGTTTTTAAACGGGCGGAAGTCGGTGAGATCCGCCCTTTTAAAAACAAACTACTACTTTGATGCTCAGTACACTTTCAACCAGAAGCATAAGATTCGCCCTTTTAAAACTGGTAGCCCTGTGTGAGGAGTATCTGAAACGATTAAAAAGGAAAATGGCCGAATAGATGAGTTACGTCCTTTAAAAAAATCACAATATACTCAGATTTAAACGACAGAAGTATATCTCTAAAAATTCATATCTCAGATGTGGAAGTAACCTATAGAAATGATTTCTATATTTTGACAATTTATTACTGTAATACTTGCTAACGTAAAAGATTATGTCAATATTTATAATAATGTATTGTATGAAATATTAACGATACTATGAGTAATGTATGACTTTTTGATGGAAACAATTTTTAAGCTAAAATTTTAATTGCATAATTTGTATTGCATATGCAACCAAAGTAAACTGTAGAAATAACACCTATTTTGTATTCGAAAGAGAACCCCAGGTAATTGGCTGGAAACTTTTTTCCATATGGTTCAAGTCAGAAAATCCCTCACGTAATATGTAACTCATTATGTTGGAGTGTTTCCACTAAGTGGCGCAGGGATGTTTTACATGCAAAAGGAGAACTGTGTGAAATAAACCACCTGACCTGACGTTAAACCAATTTATTCTGATGTTCACAACATAACGTATTGCAACCTTCGTTCATTTTTGACACCAAAGAAAGCTTTGAATAAATAAATAATTGGTTTGAGAACTAGCGCAAATCCAGAATTTGAATTATTTCGAAATTCACAACAAATTGAAATTTAAGAATAGTTCACTGAATACGGTATTTTTGACTAATATATTTATTTTAATTACATTTTTACTTCCTCTGCCCGTACCATAGGTAATATGGGTATATCTATAGTTTCGACCCGAAATTCGAAGTTGAGTTTTTAATATAAATAGGCCTACACATTTTGAGACCCCCTAAGTGCAAAAATGTTATTTTCAGAAACATGTCTGTGTGTCTGTGAACAGCCTAGCTCCAGAAAGACAAATCATATTAAAATATTTCTTTTATCCTATTTATTTATACAATAAAGCATATTACATGAAACAGTCAGCCTGTATAAAATGAATAAGAAACTTTAAAAGTAAAGCAGTTCCTCTAAAGAACAAGAATTGTGAATTGTCCCCATAATGCTTGCAGCATTGCCACGTTGTATAGCTATACCTATACGCTGCCGAAGATAATCTGTGGCGCGAGGATCGTGCGTAATGCTCTTTTATCTTGGTTATGCACCTTCTGGGGATGTGGCACGAAGATTGACGACGACATTCTATTATTTTAATGCCAATTTACTTGAAGAAAATATCTTTATTTGTAATTTTTTTTACCGGTTCCGAATATTTTGTTTAAATTTTGTGCATGAGATGCTTATACTTTTGTTTCAGACATTTTCTCTCAAAAATTATCTGAAGGTTAGTTATAAGGCACCCAGTTTGTAGAAACTCAGTCTGGTGAACAATAAAGCTTTGCATCAGGTTGAAACGACAGAATACGCGCTCTTCAATTCGGCCTCTTATTCTAAGTTATGAGAACGTGAAATGAGAGAGATATATTGCCCATGCTTACAGTAATGAAAGTTACTTGAGTGCACTAATAAGATTTTGTTTGAGTTGTGTATCCTTCGGGGATGTGATACGTTTTAGTATCGACATTCTTGTAATTTTGAAGAGAAGAGAATGTCTAACATAATGTATTGTGCTAAGAGACAGAACATTTATTTCGGCAGAGGAAATTATGTGGTTCACATCAGAGTTTTTACACAACACATATCTAGAGAATTGTAATTTTCCTGAAACCCTATAAAATGTAAGGTGGCGCTTTGAATTCAGTGTCAGGAATAATAAGAATTTAGATTTTTAGGAAAACGAATTCTAAAATAAAATAATTGCTCTCAGCTTATTATATGAACGCTTTACTATTTTGAAGATAAGTTTGTGAGGTTACCTCTTGTTCTTTCCGAGTGCTATAATTTAGGGATACCAGAGCATTTGTGGAAGCAGGGCTAGCGTTCTCTTCACCTATGGAACTTCCTTTCGTTTTAATTCCTACTGAGATTTTTTTTCTTTCAAAGAAAATGACAAACAAAATTAAAAATCGTTCTGAAGAAGTGCATATCTATAGCCTATATCTTAAAGGAACCGATTACGTTAGTCTGTAGGCAATATGCTCAAGAAATAACGCCTAGTATATGCATATATTTAAGATGTCTACTAATTATACTAATAAGGTTAGGAATATTACTTATAAAAAATGGGTCATGCGATAATAACTAACATTATTTATTTATGTATTTCTATACCTTAATTTCAACTCTCCCTTTTAGGGACTTTTAAGCGAGTCAGGCCACCCGGGCATTATAGGGTCGCGACCTGTGAGGAGAGGGATTATCTATGGATCATATACATACTTTTTTGATCAGACAAGGACATGGTCTCCCCGGATGAATGATCAGCCCAATGCCGGGGCCACCTCCAAGACAACACGAACACATAGAATGAGACACACCATTCGCATGCACATTAACTCTGAACAAGACGAGGATAGGGTGAAGATGATAATGACGGCCAGATGACATCTGGGACCACATGGGCCTTAAGTTCTCACAGGTAAAGAAAACCCCCGGAAAAAACTCCTAGGTAATTTGTCTCGACCAGGATTCGAACCCGGGCGTGAGAGGAACGAACGCATCCCGTGCGCCGCAGCGATGGAAACTAACTTTACTATTAAATTACATATACATATGGAACAAAATATTCACCTAATGTTAAGTTATTTTATGGACTTTTTGCTAACAACACCTGGGTGCCGCATTTCTGTATGTCGCTGGCTTTCTGTTCCCAAGGTTGCGGGTTTATAAATGTGACATGCCCATGTCAGTAGATTTACAGGCATGTAAAATAACTGCCGGACAAAATTACGGCACACAGGTGACGGACCTAAGTTACAATACACCCCCATTATTAAATAAGCATAAAATCGAATAATATCAGCGTAAAAAGTCTTCCAGATGAAGTTCAGGAAATATGCAGTTTAATGTAAACATTATTTCAAGAAAAAAAGAAAACGTTATCAGTAATACGTTTGAAAGACTGACAAATCTGCTTACATAAGCAACATAAGATTCATATCAATAATGTGTGTAAAAAAAAAACACAAACTTGAGACAGGTATTAAGGAGTACATTTTATCTAGCCTATACATCATGACATGTCTTAAACAACTTACCTGATTTCATACCATAAAAGCTTTAATGCCGCTTCGCATTTTATTGCTTGTCAAGTTGACATGTTATGATGTGAACCATAGTAACATCTCACGTTTATGCTTCAGCTAATATTGTACCCAAACAAGATGTCACAACTTCCCTTGTTTTATTATTTTTTGGTAATTGTTGTAGTGCTGCGTCTTCTGTACAGCCCACTCGTGGTCGTGTCAATTCCAACTTTCCAGGCGAGTTTAACACTGAGAAGATTGAAATAGATAACAATTATTATAACTATTATAATCACTATTAGTGATTATACTCACTAGTAGGTGAGTCCTTATTTCTCCTATGACATTTGTATTTAAGCGAAGCATGTAGGAGTCCCATAGTGGTTCGGATTCCATGAAAAGCGGCATTACCGACATAATAACTTCAGTCGTTGTAAGCCCGCAGTTTTTGCCTTTAGGTGCAGTACTAGCTACAGCTGGGCCCAGACATTTGGCATTCGTGCTTAGGGTCGTTCTCAACCCGCCTTCCCCCCCTTCGTGGGGTTTCATACATACATATATACTAGCCACAGCAATAGAGAAAATAGGTTAAACTTAAATATACCGCATGGTAACATCAATGTAACTAATTAGCATTTTTACTACATTATATTTTTAAATTTAATTTAATTAATTTATTTAGCCTGGTAGAGTTAAAGTCATTAGGTATTTTCTCTCCCTCTACCAGGATTCCAAAAACTACAATTATTACAATAAGAAAAACACCAATTACAATTTCCTGTGACAGTGTCTTTTCATCCGTCGTGCTATATAGATGGAAACTCGAATTTCCTGCACCCAGTGCTGGTAACCTAACACACCTGCATCATTTCCATTCTTTGCAGCCAAAATGCATCATTATATCAATGCCTCTAACTTTTGGTATATTTATTATTGCGGACATGGAATAATCATGTTTGCTGGTTGAACTTGACTATACCTTTTTATGTCTTAATATTGACTTAGATAAGATTTAGTTCCTCCAAAAACAAGTAATGTTCTATTAGTTGAGCTTAAACTGAAGAAATCGATGTATCGATCGCTAATAACATTAAATATAGTATTTTTTAAGGTTATTCTCTTGCAATTTAAGGCCATATTGAAAAGTGTATATAATATTTTTTACTATTCACCTTCTATTCTTTTTCAGATTTCTTCTCGATTCTTCAATGATGCACTTAGCACTCTTGTATCGCAAAATACTTATATTTTATTGTGTGCCAAATCATCGTGTAAACATAATATAAAAAGATTAGGCCTACTCTTGTATATTGTGAAGCAATACTACATTCTTATAATACATTGGTATATTCTGGTAGAGGGTACAAGATGGAAATAAATTACTGTATAACTTACTGTTATACTACAAACTTGTACGGAAATGAATTTATTTAATCATGGAGGCTAATAAGCTTAATCCATGAAGGTTACCCCTTCCTGAGCGGAAAACGGATATTTCCGCGAATGTCCAACTGTGCATAATGTTATATTCATTCTGATATAGAGCCATCTGTCATATCCTGAGCCTACTAAAATAATTAGGCTTGTTCACGAGGATATATCTAGACACTCCCTGGTAAACTACTTTTAAAAATTGTGGTAAATATGAAACCAAGGAATAAGACTTGTCACCCGTGGATATATCCGTTTTTTGCTCGCAAAGTGTTAACGATAATGATGATGATATTCATTAACATTGTAGCGAGTAAAACGTTGACTTTCTGTTTTCACGTTAGCAAGCTGGATTCCGACACATGTGTATCCCATTTTGTGTATGCATAACTGCGCAGTCCCATCTCTGTAGATTTAGAGGTATTTCAAATAATTCCTCCGGGACTAAATGTAGGCCTCCGACGACGGCAGGACACAATCAAAATAGCCGAAACAAACGAGTGTTGTAATACTGCTATTTAATTAGAATATAATCCATTTATATTGGCCTCTTATCCATCTGTAAACATGATACGTAGGATTCACACACAAATGGGCGAATTGAATAATAGTGGGGTATTTAATACTAGGTTTTTTCTTTTGTACTCGCGTTTCATGTATCAATCTCTACTTCAGTGCAATTTCAGTGTGTCAATTTCTCCTTTGTATTGTTCAACTACAGCCCTTGTTCCGAGATTACATACGTGCCTTTCATCAACTTCGTTCTCTTCATTTAATTTCATTCTCTCATCCATTATTATCGTCTGAGTCGTGTGTCTCTATTTGCTTTAATTATAGCTTGCAAAGGACTGAGGGCTATCTCCTCTGAAAATAAGTACCAGCATCGTAGCACTCTACTGCACGTGTATTGTGTAATATATTTTCAAGAGTAGATTCCCCTTTGAAGTGTTTATTACGTAATAGTCTCATAACACAGCCGCTACTAACGCAAGGGATGAATATTCAATCTCGTATTATGTAAATCTTCATTCAACCCTTTACCATGTCCGCCAAAATGCAATTTTCTTCAATCTGAGTTTTTTATGGTGGCAATTACTACTGTATTGTCTTTAGTAAAATCTTATTTTATCTATTTCATATTAAATTTTGGGATTGTAGTATGAATAAGGGTATTTACTGTCTTATCCGGAGAAATTTTAGAATCTAAAGAAACGTTCTTTTCCATAATCTTAAAGTGGAAAGATGAATCGCTGCAGAATAAACCAAATGAAGTGATCAGGACCAAATGTTATCAGGGAACAATTCGACCACCCTACCTACAGTCCGGATTTGGCCCCAAGCGATTTTCATCTGAAGAAATTCCGTGGTGGAAAACAATTCAATGACAATGATGTTGTGAAAGAAGAAGTGCATACTTGGCTTTCATCACAGGCGGCCTGAATAACGACGGTAACGATGTGGATAAGTAGTGTAAGGTGTAAGGTAATTAATGATAATAAAGTATTTGGAGATAAACTATGTTTTTTTTTAAATATCCGTACTTACTTTAAAAACATGCCTCATATAATGAACAATCACTATACTAAATGCATGCTTAGAATTCCAAGTGACGATTTCCTAGAGCCTAGGATATGTATGTAATTGTAATGTGATAAAAATCCATAGCTCTGTGCCGGAACTACATTTTTTTTTTACTTCACCCTTATCTCTGTTATCCTGTGGGATGATACGCTAGAGACAAATTTCCTGATTGCTGCTGTCAGTGGAGGTGGGAAAATCGGCCGGAGGCCGAAGATAGCGCTGTCAGCTTCCATCAGCTATTCCGGTGTCAAGAAAAGTCCCCGGCCTGCTTCTCTGTGACAGTGGAAAGTACATTGATTCTTAAGTTATTCTTAGCGAATTTTGTATCCTGTACATTACACTTGCCAATCTTTTAGTAGATGTATCAATGATACATTATTCTTTACGAATGTGTAGTGTTTGGCCGTTTCCATAGGTAGTGCCAATAAACTGTCATATTATGTTGTATTCTCAGCAAGTTGATACAAAGTGCATCCACTCGGAGACTAAGCTGCTTACCAACTGTGGAAATGCGAAGAGTCTAAGACGAAATCCATTTCAAACTTCTTATCTGATTTCAGATAACTAGAGAACATTTCTACGAAGAGAGTTCTAAGAGACGGAACAGACCTACACAATAATACCGTAGTTTTCTTTACGATATTTGTTGTTTTCAACTTTAACGGTTGTTTGAGAATGTATGCTGAAAGGGCTGGCTACTATTTATTAATAGATCTCGTTCGAGGGATCTTGCAATGCGAATATCGTGTGCTTTCCTGAATAGGCTATCTGATAATTCATGCGAATGGGTCATGCAACAGTCTATGGATGCTGTGGAGTATTTTGTATTCAGCTGTTGTGAAATAGGCTACATAAACAGAAAGGTCTTAATAGCAAGAAGGGTCACATATACTCGTATGTACATTATTTCTTTACGAGTTTGTCCAAGTCATCTATCCCTATTCCAATGGTTATATGATTTAACAATCGAAAAATAAACGTTGCTTGAGACTTCTCTTTTGTAAGCAAAATATACAAAATGTATAATGTAAATTCTTTGCATGCGCGATTAGGCTGTCCATCCTTTATCTATGCACAAGTAGAAACATAAATAGCCAATTAAAACTAACAAACACACAAACAATACTAACACATCAACAAAACCCGCAAGAAAAGTCACGTTTTAATGCCAGCTGTTATGTGTATTAAAAACAAGTTGTTACAAATAGACCTATAAATACTACCTAAGCCTATACCTTTATCTTAATCTTGTCTGGGTCAGCTCCAAATTCCCAATTCCTATACAAGAACTTTCATAAATGAAACACAATAGATATATGGACTAAGTTAAGAACGTTTTGTCAAAAACTGTTGCTTATAAGTGTCTTACTTAAGCGTTTCGTTCTTCTACAGCCCTGTTGACCGCCTGCGAGGTTAGCGACGCTGGCTATGAATCCGCAGAACTGGGTTCTATCCCCAGTACCTCGGATTTTTCTGAGGTAGGGAGGTCTGGAACGGGCTGCACTCAGCCTTGTGATTTAAGCTGAGGAGATACTTGATAGAGACGTAGCGGCTCCTGTCACGGAGTCATTAAAGGCCGTGGGTGTTGCGATGCTGATCATATGTCCCCCAGTCCTGCCACCATACCTATGGTAGATGATGCAGCGGTCGGATGGTAGGCCTAGTCCTTTCAGAGATTCAGAGCCACGAAGTTTAGTTTTTATAGGCCTACTGATGCCTAGACGTGTCTTAATTATAAATTAAGAAGAAGCATTTCGCTACATAGATGTGCCATCTTACATTCTTGATTGCATATGTGCCTATCACGGAAGTGATGGAAAGAGGACTATCTTCGTCAATTGTCATACAAACTGAAGATGGATGGAAAATGCAGCCTATGAATGAATTACGACAAGTCTGAGCTTCAATAAAGAAGGAAACCTAAAGATTCATAAATGTGCTTTTAAAATAGATGTTGCAGAATCTGTTGCACAAATTGTCTCACATATACGAGTTAAGATATGAATTAAGTTATTGAGGTTTTTGGGTTGACGCAAGAAACCGTTGTTGCAACCTCCTGGAACTCGAAGGGTCTGAACGGCCTGTAGGGTTGGTTGGTATATGGTTATTTAACGACGGGGATGTTCTGCAACTTAGGCCTGTGACCGTCGCCGGTGTGCCGGAATTTTGTCTGCATTAGTTCTTTTACATGCCTGTAAATCTACAGACATACTCCTGTCACATTTATGCACTCATAAATGCTATCAATCTCGGCCTGAATCGATCCCGCAACCTTGGGAAGAGAAAGCTAGCGTGATATCGACTGCGCCACCCAGACCGACAACATGTATAAGGAACACATTACTCTACTTTAACTATTATTTGTTACATAAAGATCCATAGCACCAGATTAAATTATAAATAATATGGAAAATGAGTTATGGACACACAAGAAGAACTGATTCTGAAATCTTAGCTTTGAATAAACTCGCTTATCGATAATAGATTGGAAGGAGTTCATAGATCGCTATAGCCTAATTGCGTGAAATTACTAGGTGGTTATTATGAAAGATTGTGAAAGATTTGGGCCTCTATTTTCATAAACGTTGCCAAAGGTGTATAGCTGTAGTGTGAATCTGTTCGTATATTTGCGATTTTTACAAATGGTTATATTTGTTTTGTCCAATTTGAAGGTTACCTATAGTGAAGGGCATTCATTTTCTCGTTTTGTACCTCGATATTCTTTCCTCAAGGAGTAGATCAAAGGGGAGGGTGCCAGCTAGTACTTGGAGGGCTTCGCTTGAAGCCGTGGCATATGCCTTAGTGGTGCGGATTAGTGAGATTTCGTATGTGGTGAGAATTGAAATGGGGTGCCCATGCATTTGCGGCATAGGAGATTACGGCTTCGAATATTGCATTCAGGGATGTAGCGCAATGGAGTTTAGTTTAGTTAGTCATGTAATAGAGGGAAAATCAATGGAATAAGAAATATATTTGTCTCCTTTCCTTTCCTTTCCTTTCCTTTCCTTTCCTCTGTACCTGTCTGAGGGCCGAATCTGGCCCACGTGCTATACTTTGCTCATCAATGGAATTGGACCATTCGTATATATTTAACTATTTTTAGCAGTTGGGTAGTAAGAATAACTATCTTTAAAGGGTAACTATTTGTAGAGTGGGTTCCATTTCTAACGTTCCACGATATGGGTTACACCACTATAGGAAATTATTTTTCAGGCAATTGTTATTAACTATTTAATATATTTCAAATATACATTTTCATACTCCAAAATGAGTATAAGTATGTAAGATAGCATCTAGAAGTATTAGTAAGTGGGACCATATGAAGGCATTTCAGATAGAGAACTATGTTTTTGAGAGAGTGAATAGGTTCAAATATTTGGGGTAAGTTATACTGATAACAATTTAATTACGGAAGAGATAAAGGAAAGGATAAGATAAGGTAAAAGATGCTACGGTGCATTCCTCCCTTTAATGAAGTCAAAGGATCTCTCCATAAATGCAAAGAAGAACATATATAGGACAGTATATAGAACAGTAACGTATGGATTAGAGAATTGGTGTATGGTAAAAAATGATGAAAGAATGATCTTAATTTGGGAATGGAAATTACTATGAAGAATTTGTGGGCCAAAATTTGAAAATGGTGACTGGTATAGTAGAAGAAATGAGGAACTGTACGACCTATATAAGGAACCTCAAATTATTGGAGAGATCAAGAGGTGGGTAGGCCACATTGAGAGGAATAATGAGAATATGTTATTATCAAGAATTTATAGGGGTCATCCTGGAGGTAAAAGATGCTGTGGAAGACCAAGGAAAAAATGGATTGAAGATGTGACAGAGAATTTAGAAGAAATGGGAGTTCGAATGTGGAGGAGGAGAGCGCAGAACAGAGGAGAATGGGCTTCGACTGTCAAACAGGCTCTGGTCCTCAATGGACCGTAACGCCAAGATGGATGGATGGGTTAGAATTAAAAATACTCAATCTTAATAGTAACATTTATTTTAAACTATCAAATAAGAATAATTTTAAAAATTGAAACAAACTGAGAACAATAGAACTGTGTTCAAAGTCGATATTCATTACTCCCTTACACAGTAGAGAAAGTATCAAAATCTAGTTATAACGAACAATGGATTTAGTAAATTTTATTGATTTGCCATTTAAAAGAGATTGGTTTAAAATGTTGAAATAAAATAATAAATATACAAAATAAGGGACGATAACGTGACCACCTTTAAGCTAAGCAAAATTTTCATAGACATATAGGCTACATAAAATAATACAGTAGAACTCGTCTTGTCTCATCCTTTTCTCCTTATAAGCCTACATTTAAGACTACTACGATCCTTTCCTTCTCTGCTGTATTGGACTTAGTTTTACTGAAACCCTACCGGCTGAAACCCTGACAGTTTATTTGAAAAAATTAATGAATTCCGAATTACCGTGCAAAGATCTGTGGCCTGTGAGATTCTGAGTTAAGCTAATAATGCACTTTGAATACAAATTCATCCAGCATCCACACAGAACCTTTTCTTTGTAAGAATAACATTGATTGTATTTAGATGCCGGAGGACAGAAGTTGAGGAACCTTGTCAAGATCCGTGCACGTGAACTTTGTCTGGGGGGCAAATGCAGACCTTCACCGCTGCTTCCTTCACTAATTAATAATGCTTGTAAGAAGTATTGACCTCTTACTTTGGCTCGTTCACGTATTTTGCGGTAGATTTGTCGAGAAACTTATTAAAATTATTCGAACTATCCTTAAGGTACGTAAACTGCTCCCTATCTTAGAGGTCATGTGGGCCTCAGGGGTTCCTGGATGTTATCGATATATTCATTTCTGTAAATCAATCATGGAGAATGAAATCAAGGCAAATAAATATCGGGTGTGATTCATCACATAACTTTTCCTAAACTGGGCATGGAGAATATAATTTTCTCACTTCACATTATGGTGTAGAATAAGAGGTCGCATTGTAGGGAATGCGTGAATTCGTGCCAACGAAGAGTAGCGAGTATGCTATATCAGAAGTCTGTAAAAAAAATTCTATCCACAAATACGTTATTTATCGCTGTAGGCTTTGTATTAGTTGATAAATAGGGACCTTTTTGTAAGCCCTAAGAATATAAAAATAGGTAAAATAGATAGAACATTTTCATTCCTATGTGCGCAGTAAATGATTAGCCTATGTCCTAGGTATTTGGGGAAGAAAGTGTAAATGTGATATTGATTTTCTTTTGAGTTTAGCCCCGAAATCGTACGCTACATGAAAGTGGAAAATACAATATACCGTATAGACAGTAAAATGTTATGTTACCGGAATTTCTGTTTTTTTTTTTTTTTTTTTAAATTTCAATCTTACCAGGCATAGTGTGAAGAAGCAATGGGTTGCAAAATTCTAAGTCCTGTATGAGCGAAATAAAGTTATATCTAGCATTTTATGAGAAAATAATTCTGTTTTGAGTGTGATAGGTCGTTCATCTTCCCTTGAAACTCTAGATACCTATATAATGACATGAATTTTAAAAATCGAAAGTCCTCCATAAGTAAATTTCGAATAACTCGTACAAATTACAAAATTCGGGCGACGCCAGGCTTTTTAAGCTAGTACAGTCGGTCAAATAAAAAACGTCGGGCGGTATTTGATTAAGTATCACGAACGAGCATATGCGCATGTACAGGAAGACTTAAGGTTAGGTTCACACACGCCTCTTGTCTATCCATGTATTTTCTTGATTATTTAGTCAGTTTTGTTCCAAAACAAACATGTATAGAAGGCTGTGGCTATATGCCTCAAATCCGCCATATTCTTGGTTGCAAATTTTTATAATATTAATAATTAATAGATTCGCGAGGAATATGTTTATTCAAGGAGCATTTTTTTAAGATTTTATTTTATAATACCGGTACTTCTAGTGCAAAATCAATAACTTACGCTCAACTTCTGCAACCAATCCTAGCATCGAAATACGCGTCCGGCCAGATCAACGTTTGCTATGAAAACTTCCGGTCGCATTATAGTCAAGTTCCCTCCTCTGAGCTGCTCTTTCATAAATATGGAACCTTCTCGCTGCTTCAGAGACCGAAAAATGCAGGTCAATTACAGCCCTAACTACACTTTCTCTCACGTTAGCATTTGCATGTGGCGATGGCACAAAGCAAAATGAATTATGACAATGCATTAAGTTGAATATCGTGTGTTGCGCTTTCCGCGATTTTCATTTTTTCCCTCCTTGTTCATATTTTCCCTCCTGCCGCATGGCCTCATATGTTCCGAAAATGACCTGTATTTTGTGTTTTTTATAGGAAACTTGTGAACTAATGCGTCAAAACTTTAATTTTAACAGCATACGAGTCCCGACGTTTTTTATTTGACCGACTGTACCTGCATAAAGTTGGAAAAACACCTTCATCGAAATACCCATACTCAGAAGACAACCAAACAGCTATAGGGCTACACCTACTACTGCACTGCAAACTACAAGACAAAAATAGGCCACATTGTAAGATGAACTCCAACATAGATCCGCGAAAAGTGATCGCATCTCCACAAACAATGAAGTTTATATGTGAAATCTACAAGACACTACCTTAAAACCTAAAATGTTTATTTTGCTTAATTACTTGTAATACTCTCCCAGACACTATGTTTTATACCATACAATGTAAATACTACGTAGGCCTATATTTGGACTAATTAGTCTATCCTGCATACGCCCTCAGGGTAGAAGGCAGGTTTTAAATAAAGATCTAACTAAAAAAAAACAGCTTTTAAAGGAGCCTTTGAAAATTACTAGTTTACATTTTGCCTTCCACTCACTAAGAATAGAACTTAATAAATTTCATTTTTTCTTTCTTGGAGGGTTGAAGTATTAAGGAAATTGGTGATTAATGTTTCGCCTTATACCAACAAATAATGATAGAACCAAAAAGCCGCAGTTAGCCTCAAATATTTATTATTGAAATTATATATGTTTGAGTTGTGATTTATGCTAAAAAATACACATGCTAAAAACGAATACACATATTTATACAGTCAATTAAAATACTATTTACATTATCACAATAATTATTTACAAATTCATTAAAATCTATTTGTATTTAAAAACATACACTTAAAGAATAAAGAATATCAAACAATTATACAAATTGCACTAAATAACGGCTACAATAAATATACAATTGACAATCTCATTAAGAAACAAAAAAGAAAAATGCAAAACAAAGAAAACCTAGACAGCCAACTTATCCCAGATAAGAAATATAATAAACATTACAACAAAGCAACTGTTAGCTATATAGACCCCAATATTTACAAAATTACCAAAATTCTTAAACAGGAAAATTTCAATATTTCATATAGGACAAACAATAGCATAAAAAAGCATCTATATGATAATAAAAACGATCAAAAATATATCTATAACGATAATGGTGTATATAAGTTGAACTGTAATGACTGTAAAATGGTATATATAGGACAAACTGGCAGGAAATTTAGGACTAGATACAAAGAACATATGCTAGATTTGAATAATAATGGACAAAAGTCAGCCTTTGCTAAGCATTTATACTCATGTAATCATAGAAGAAACAACATAGAAAACACAATGACCGTTTTACATAACCAGAACAAAGGCATCAGGTTAAATACATTAGAAGCCTTAGAAATATACAGGAATAAACATAACATTCTAAATGAGAACACAGTAGACTTTAACCCGCTTTTTGAACTAATACCATCCCTACCATATATACAACGCACAACGGATGATATTGGCAGTACACAGTACAACAGCAGCAGGTGAAGACATACAGTCTCTTTAGACTACAAGGTAAATTTTATCTTTAATAACTTTGATCATATGCCGCCTTAAATTAATATATGGCTCTTTACATACTACATTTACTTAACTTCCTTTTTATAACTTTATATTATTATTTTATTTCCGTAGCGACTGAAGATGGTGTAAACATGCACCGAAATGCATCTCGCAATATAAAATGATAAAACCCAAGAAGCAGCAAGCCGAATTTTTCTAATCATCGATTCATATATGAACTCTCTACAATTTTAGACTCAGAAGAGCAACAATTTTTATTGTATATCATCGATTCATATATGAACTCTTTACAATTTTAGACTCAGAAGAGCAACAATTTTATTGTATATAATCAACTGGTTTTTTATGTCAACATTGACTACTGCAATTAGCAGCTAAATAGATATTGTTACATTTTATAATAATCTGCTGTCAACAGATTAACATTTTATGACTACATACTACTTTTAATTGCAGCGCATTTTAAGTGTATGTTTTTAAATACAAATAGATTTTAATGAATTTGTAAATAATTATTGTGATAATGTAAATAGTATTTTAATTGACTGTGTAAATATGTGTATTCGTTTTTAGCATGTGTATTTTTTAGCATAAATCACAACTCAAACATATTATATAATTTCAATAATAAATACTTGAGGCTAACTGCGGCTTTTTGGTTCTATCATTATTTGAGGGTATAAGGCGAAATATTAATCACCAATTTCCTTAAGAATAGAACTCTTCTGTGTTTCGATGGTCATTGATATTGTTGAAACTACAAGACCCTATTTCAGTTGATCTTATATTGCCTTCAGTTTCGTTCCACGTACTCTTTATTGAAGTACTCTCCTTAAAAATGAGATCTAACGCTGTTAACTTGTAAACTAATAATTGCCTTCCAAAACAGCCTGCAGATCAAAACTTATCACAGTTTTCTTTCCATTACTGTCTTTACATTCTATTACTTTTTCCTTCTTCAGTTCACGAGCTCTTTCTTTTTCTTTAAGAGTCTATAGTGTTCTTCTTTCTCTGGTTCCTTTGTTGTCTAGATTTAATCTTTCATGGCGACCACATTTGCCATACTGGTCTCTTTTTGGGTATATTGAACTATAAGTCGCATTAGGAATAAAAGTATTTTTATGCCTGGCTTTTCGTTTCCCTCTCTCTTAAATTTTCCTCATTAAATTTTTCCAGGTGAAGATTGTACAGGTTTGTAAATTTAATTTTCCTTTTTTCTTTTTACTTTTCTGTTCTTTCTTTATTATTATTATTTTTTAGGTTTTGATTTAATTATATTTTCTTTATGTATTTTGTAATTTGTATTTTGTAATGTAAATGGCTGAACTGTGCCCGAGCACGAGCGCTTGCTCATTCGGGTGGTCTTGTTTTGTTTTGTATAAATATTTTGTATAAATATTTTGTATAAATATAAGTGCAATTTGTTAGTAGATTTTGTACAACAGATTGTGATTCTACTTAGGTACTAATAAAATATTCTGAGGAGCGTGTTGTTCTATCTAAGTGGGGGTTTTCTGTTTGGGTATCTTTTTATCCCTACTATTTGCTAGTACAACACCAGAATCATTCATTAAGCCAGGAAAGCAATTTTCAAATCAACAAATAATTAATATACTGAATGATAGACAAAATCTCTCAAGAACCGCTTTAAGCATTAGCTGACTAAACTAATTTATCACAGGTGGAATGATAAAATGCGTAATAAATGTAAGCTTTGTCTACCCTAAATCTGACATCGGTGTTTTATTCTCTAAAAAGGTATTTCCTATCCTTATGTGATAGAAAGGTCGCCAATTTAAAATAGGGTCATAATCCGCATTATTAACAAACCAATTCAATTTAATTTTTTTCGTTGCACTATGTCCTAGAACTCTTTCTTAGAGGATATAAATCATGGCAGCCTATGCTTCCTACTTGACGCCGCGAGGACAGACTGATTGAAAGATGACCTTGGGCATGTATATAATAACTGGTATTTTTAAAACACCAGACACCGTTAATTGACACTCTTGAATATACATTCTCCTTCAGAACACTCAACCATATACTTTACAGAATAAATATACAATAAGAAGGTAACTGAATGTTTTGAGTAATCAGGGCTATTCATGCTACACGAGCATGGAGCGCGATGTATAAATTGAACTGTTTTACACTATACGAAAAACGTTTTTTGGTACGGTTGAGAATATTTTGAGATTACATCACATAAACATCTACCTCTGAAACTATCCACTTTCTAATGCTGAAGATCTGAGAAACGCCAGACATCACAAAATAAGAAAAGCTATCGCTTAGGCTTTAAGGAATGACAGAAATTTTGGATTAACCGTTTTGGTTAAAAATGCTACATTTGTAAATGCAAATGAAATCCAGCATACCCTTATGGCCTGTTGGCACAAGCAAAGGTGTTTCTGACATAGGACTTATATATTTCAAGTATATACGCTTTAAACTGCCAGTGCATGCAAATTTTAATAGCTTGTTTTCCAGTTTCAATTATTCAATTAAAATGTTGTTATTTCCAGTTTATTATTCAGTCATATTCAAAATTTATCTTCTCCCTAAAAATTGAGAAAGGCCTACTGAACTGAAATTTGTTCATAATCTACTTCACAATGTGTGAAAGAAAATCAATGATAAAATTGTTTGTATAGGCTTCAGTCATTTCATCTTTTCGTATTACCTTCTTTTTCGTATGCAAAATATTTTTAAAGGATAAAGTATAAACAAGTATAAACAAGATTTTAAAATTTATCAGTCATTTTTCAAAACAAGCATCAAAGAATGTTACATGAAAAATTTAGTTACAGATTTTAATATTTGAGAGAGGGTATTTCAACATTTGTTAAAAATTCAGCTAAATTAATTAACAAACTGGGACATTAAACTGAAATTTGAAACTGCAAGTTCTGTTCAGGTTGTAGAAAAATATAAGTTATCACAAATAGTTTATGAAATCACTCTCAACGCTTCGGTGATCCTTAAGGCTTAACAGCTTCATGACATTTGAAGAAATTCAGAGAGAGTGGTGTAAGTAAATATGATGTGATTACCTATAAAACTGCGAAAATAGGGTACATTATTGACAATACGGTAAGGTTTGAAACTAACGTCCTTGCTATAAAAGGAACACCTATCAGCATTCTGCTCCTTGTTATCAATATAATAATAATCTGAAAAAAGTTGAACTTATTGGTCCAATGATTGGTGAAAAAGGCATTTGGTGAAATTCTGCAGTGACTTGGTTATAGACGGTCTTTCTTAGCAATGAAGTACTTAGTTTATATTCTAAGGAAACATGTATATAAATAATGATGCCAGTTCCAAGTTTACTAGTCTTGGTTACTAATTTTTTATTTATTCTATTTTATTTATTGTGTGAAACACAAGATAGATACATCAAATGATCACTCATATGAGCAGGTAATCGTGTTCGGGTTCAGTTCAGTTTTTATATAACACAATACACAATTAAATACAAATACAGTAGGCCTACATAAAATAAAATATAACTCTTAACTTAAAACCCAGTACCTAGAATAACAGTAATAAAAATAAATTATTTTATTTGATATACGTTATACGTTGATCAGCCTCCATTTGAAGGAACTTCATGAAAATAAGATATATCAGTTATACTTTTTCATTTTTACTTTTACTTTTTACTTTTTACTTTTTATTTATTAAACTATTAGGCTTACCTATTAAATGAATATGATGGATTCATTTGTTCATGTCCACTTCGCGCAGGAGTAGCCTATAGGGAGTCCTTATTAGACGTTGAATTAACTTACTCTTACTTTTCTGCAAAGGACAGAGTGGCAGGTGGTAAGCCCTTCGCCTCGACGACTACTAGAGGAAACCAAAGGATTACTTAGACGTGAATGGACCGGAGGATTTGGTCCAGAGATTCTAATTTAGGATTGGTTTTCTTTAACCTGCCGTAAATCTACGACACGGAACTCACGATATAAATAGCCCTCCTGAAGGACTTCACATCAAGGATTTTTAAATCTTGAAAAATCCATCAACCTCGGCTGGGTACGAACCCCCTATTTTAGGATATAAGCTACGCTATTTGAATATGCCCTTATGAAACTGTAGAGTTTAGTAGTATTCAAATTAATTTACAAAGCTAAAGGAATATGGTGCAAAAGTACAGATTAGCCTATTATTCTCTCTATTCGTGTCACAATTAACGTAGATAGAGGAAGTAGGGTATTGTGTTCAGCCATGACAATATTAGATGTCGGATATTTAGCATTCGTGTTAGTTTTCAAGTCTCTTGAGTCCAAGAATTCCTATATCGGGAAAGTTTGTTTTGTACGTGTCAGTGTGTGTCTGTGAACAGCATAACTCGAATACAAAAATAACATCAATATTAGGAAATAATTTTATGTGGGATAGCAGCGTTTTCTCTTTCCTTTGCTAGTACGGTACTCTACATGAACAACTTTTTTTTTGCGATTTTCCCGAAAACGGGTCTCGTGATTTCGTTTGAATTTTGTACACTGACCATGAGTACTATAACCTAGATATTTTTAAAAGATCTTAAAAATTCTCGAGTTACCATCGTTAGCCCATGTCATTCCTGCCAACAATACACCTATGCGCGAGGCTAAAACAACTTCAGTAAGTTACAGAATCCGAGTGCGGACTCTTACACTATAAGCTATCATACTGTGAATTGATAAAATCGTATTATGCATACTTGGGCAAAGAAAGATATTATGTGTATATCACATCACATTTAAATAATATATTACAATAACGTTTACAAGAGGTTGACTTGCTTAAAAATGCGCCATGGTATTTTATAGGTTTTCGACTAAAAACGTGCCTTAGAGTAACACCATAAAGCCTATCGTCCTCATTATAAATACTGTAATTTTATTAATTTCAATGTTGTAGCGTATAAATTCTAAATTTATTAACAATTCAACTTCACTTCTTGGCTGAATAATTTATCACATTGTTATTTATGCGTAAAGCTGATTAATCGTATAAGGAGGGAGGATTTTAATGGCTTCTCTTAATTAACTAATGCTCCGAACATGGAATCAAAGTGTAGAATAAGGCAGAAGATCTTAATTTATGTGTCTATGTACGCGTCTAACATAAGCATAAACGTGTCGCCTTTCTTGGAGATTACTTACGAGACACCTAAGCTGAAGAACAATAATTTATTGAAGTTCCTTCACTCTCCATGATTGTAGGAAATTTTATATTAAATCTCGAGGGAAAGAAATGCTGTTATAATAAGAATCAGAAAGTGAATAAAAATATAGGATGGCGAGCCCGGAAGAGTTGACTTCAATGACTTATGTAGGGACCTGCGTTTTTAGCTTAATTGTGTTGAATGTCCATGTTTCCTGTTATATTGTAAAAATTTAGCGTTATTTTTTAATAGAAGGCATTTTTAAAGGATGCCTGTGTCATAAATACAGTTTTTAAGGTCACGTGACATTTTACGTATTTTTAATTTTTAAAAGTACTTAAAAAGATATGTTCCTGATTAAAATTCTTGCATATAAAACAGTTATCGAAGGAAAATACTGCTCTGTTATTGCAGAATAAATTAAAATGCCTTTTGTCATGCCAAGTAAGTTAACTGAAATTGGTAGACTATAGAGTATTATCAAATAAAAATACAGTGCGTGTTCTAAGTCACTAATTCTAATGTTTTAGGTGCACATTGCACAAGTTTGCTACATGTATATTTTCCTGTCCCACGATATCGTTTCGTGCATTTGCAATATTGACACATTGCAGTATTTTAATCGTACGCAAATAATCCGTCGGTTTTCAACTCCAAGGCCTGTGCAATACAATTATTACTTGCACAACTTTGCTCTTTCATTACCAAGGGATCGAAAACACATTTCGAGTAACAAGTAAGTATGGCTATATCCGGTGCATATCGAGTCAGGCGGGCGTGTCATTGGTGGTGGACGAAGCCGTGACTTTGGGGTTTTTTTCTCGGTGATCCTCCCGTTTCCCCCTCTCATTCCACCAAAACTCTCCACTTCACATTCAAACTCCCCTCATTATCATCCCGTTTCCTTTCCCGGCTTTCGGGCCATCTCCCGCTGCAGCGTCCGCTGCAGGCCTCTCCCGTGGCTTGTGGTTATGTGGTTGTTGGTGGTATGCTGCACACCTGGGGGCTTTCTGATGTGCCGCGACCCGTAAGGTACCGGGGGCGTGGCGCACGCAAATGCCTGAGGGATCCTGGGGGCGTGGTGCACGTGGTATGGTTTCTGGTTCTAGCTGGATGTTGGGGAGTTCCGTGGGGGCTCACGGTGGAATTTGCTTCGGGGGGGGGGGGCCTTTGAGCATGCCAATCATCCCATTACCAGGGGTTGGCACAAAGGGCCCGCATATGTGGCCTACATGTATAGAGTCGTTCCCACCACCTCTCCCCCTACGTGGGGTTCCATACATTACAATTTCCGGTACATAGAGGGAATCTCCCATACTTAATAAACAGTTTAAACATTTACTGTTTAAAAAGTGGAACTTTGAAGACCACCCACTTCTCATTTTATGAATAATTACAGAAACAAACACAAGGAGTATTTTGAGTATTGGAATCTTGAGTACTCTTGTACAAAAGTATACAAAGTATTTTGAGATAGCATGAATTTAGTAAAGGTACGGTATAACTTCTAACACATTAAGTAAAATTTGCACATTATCGCATAAGTGTTATAAAAACTTGACGATATTTCATTGTCACTAAATAGGCCTAAATGTCAAGTCATTTAAAAAATATACTCTTTTAGTTAAGAAAAATAATTGCATATTATTAATAAATATACTCAGTTCATATAAATTGAAAACGTTAAAATTTATTACTCCTTTTTAAATGTTAAATTTCTCATTTCTTAAATGTTAAATTTAAATGTTACTTGGTGACTGCAAAGCGTTGTCCACTCCATCCCTTATGTTGGCGGCCCTGTACAAACATTCAATAGCCTATTTCTGCGCAAGTGCATACCAGATGGCAGGACAGCTGGGAGTTTCCAAAAAGGCTGCACGTACGTAAAAAATTAATATTTTTTCACAAATATTAATACTATCTAAAAATAATATGTAATGCACGAGGTAAAATGATTTTATTTTTCTCGTAGGATTGCTACACTAGCCCTTAGGGGCTCGTTTCGCAAACATACCTACTCCCAAAATACAATCTCGTTTTAACTCTTGTTTCATAAAATAGCTCTTCGTAAATTAGATAATGCAATTTCTAAAAAGCAAAGGAGGATTCAGTTCCTGCATAGATAAAAGGATAGTAACAGAAATTATGTATAATTATTGTTGTTATTAATTTTACTGATGGTATTACTATTTATTTTATTAACTTATATAGAGGGATAGCGAACTTTGTTCCTAAACTGTGAATCGTGCTGTAGTTGCCTTCATTATCTGTATTCTTGTTTGCTGTGGATTTCAACGGTTATTGTATTACTAATAGTGGTGAATTTTATCGTTTACACTACAACCTACAAGAACAAGGAAGGCATAATTTTAAGATTAGTCACCAATGTTAACTTATTAGCATGACTAATGATCATGTTCATTTTTGTATCTACTCTACCTCCACTCAGGTTGAAAAGCTAAGTCTCAACACATAAGAATTGGTAAAGAAAATAGCTACAACACACTTAACGACTTGGGAGCGAATTCCGCCAATCTCTGAATGAATTTAGAAAGGCCTACGAATGGGCAAATAAAAGAAGAAACAAATCAAATGTTAAGTTTTTGTTGATGCTTGACGGTACTGTAATATGCTTATTCCATGTGACGTAACGGTTTCATAATGATATCCATCACGACACAGATTTTCATTATAACACAGATGTGGTATCGACTATTATCGAACACGGTATCGCCTATTATCGAACATGGAATCATCTCAAAACCTTAAGAAACAGCACACATAACTGCATAATAAACAATCTCTATTTAAAATAAAACCAATATTATTCTGTTCATGTTGATTTCAATAAACCCTATTACACAAAAATTGAATTTATTTCGGGTTGTAAAAGTCCGCGATTTAAAGAAAATGGTAAAGAAGAAGCTTCGACTTAAACGGAAGTCATCAGCTATCGTCTGTCACAGAAGACAAGAATGACGAGAACAGATGATTGCGAAGAGCAGCTGTCTCCGTTTGTTTTAGTGAATCTAAAATCTCAAATCTTAAACCTTCAATTTGGTCAAACAAAAACAATCGTATGCAACTTGCCTATAATTGTAATAAATTACTCTTATGAAAATTATGATACTCGCTTTGCTCGTTTCATAAACATACTATATCTTAATAAATACCATTATAGGCACGTTGCATAATATACAATTTTTTATTAAACCATACTACAATAAGCTACTTACTTATGACGTAACTGTAGCCCATTATAAAGATAATTAGAGTACTTCCATTCTTTAAGGTACCGGTACCGTTGTTATTCCTACTATTGATTCCCAATTAAGCATTCTCCATATCGATTAATGTAGCTCGCAGAACACTCTTTCAGCCTTAGTTTTTAAATATAATACCGTAATCTGTTTGTCATGTTATCGTCATCCGATTTTTATTATTTTATAGTACCAAACAAGCTATTTTTCTATTCTAAGGTGTAATATAAAAAGGAATGTCATAAATAGTGTGTTAAACATCTGTTGAACTGCTTGGAACATTCGCCCCATCTGTCGCAACAGTGGAGAACAAACTTCGTTAAAAGAGGAGGGTAAAGGAGAAATGCATGGAGATCCTAAGCTTTAGCCGATAATATCTTACGTTAGATATTTAATTAAGATCGAACAAAAATAGTTGCAACATCTTGTTTATGATGGAAATTAAGACTCTTGTTTTAAAAACATACACATTTATAAACATACAGTCCGTTGCACAATATGTTGTAGTGATTGAGCTCAGCATATCCCATAATAGACTACGTTACTTATTTACGCCTTCATCCTACTTAACAACAATTTCACCCATTATTTTAAGGAATTATCATAACATTAATTTTTCTTAAACACCAAGAACTGTTTGAAAGATAATAGCACCAGTATGTAGAGAAATAGTAATCTGTGGAAGCAAGAATGCATATCTACATATGTGTGATAAAGTAGGCCTATGAACTATTTCTTTGAAATACAGGAATAACATTTGAAGCTGAGCATTGAAAGAATCCAGTAGAATGTGTTTTCTAGAAAATGCGTCAATGTCCAAGTGCTCAGCGTAGGTCAGTAAGCCACAAGCTTCGCATTTTATATATCACGGATATGGTGTATCCTGGTGCTGTCATATCTTTAATACAAGGATCTGTTTTATGGGCCTGTGCGGAAATAGGTTTGCGTTCAGTGTACATTAGGCCTACGTTGTCAACTCTGTTCTCATTTCTCATTCCCTATGAACAGTTTCGAGTAACTCTAATCTGAAATGTTAAAGTTACATCTGTCTGGTGTTAGAAGCAGTACGAAAAATGAAAAACTTATACGGTATATTTTTTTAAACATGGAATATCTTGCCAAAACATATATTCTCAATTTGACTATAAGTTTCGTTTTTTTTTTGTTTTGTTTTAACGTTCTTATAAAATATTAACTTTTTAGTCGATTGTTTATATAAATGTGTATTTAATAATTGCAATAAATATCAACATTCTCACCCAAGATTTATGCGTTATAAGTTACATTGAGAAAATTCTCATTTAGAACAATATAAATACAATATAGATTACATAAATATTCCTTGGCTATATGTTGGACAATGCATGGTTGTGAGGATTTCAGTGTTCCAAGTTAGTACAATTAATAAACTTGTTCGTCTCTGTGAACTACCACAAAACATTGTGTGGTAAATTCTGTGGTTGGCTTCACTGTATTTCTGGAAATGCGCATGGTTAACAAACCTAATGTGGTCACGCTGGAAGAGTTAGTGCTTTCAGGTTACTGGTGGATCATGCCACCATACTAAGTTTTTAAATTAATTTTCTTACTTAGTGGATATAATGTAAATAATAGCGATCAATAACCGTTCACATACAATTTGTATCTATAACTGTCTCGTGGGGGCATGGGTGGGGCACGTACCACCGTACCTACTGGATGAGAGGGATTATAATCATAACTAGGGCTCGGACTTTTAGGTGCTTATAAAACCGAAAATATTTATTTTTTATGTGGTTAAAAAGTCGAAAATATGTTTAAAAAATATGAAAATATTTTTATTTATTTATTTAACCAATATTTACAGAAGTACTCATCTAGTCATTCTAGTCAGCTAGTGTAGAACTGTTGCAGTAAACGACAATAGTAGGTCTTAAGTTGTGCATCTTAAAGCTGTGACGATTTTCACGGAACAGAGACTTGTATCTTGAAAATGTAGGCCTACGTTCAACATTGCAGGATGCTAATCTTGCATATTTGTAACACTGACACTGTAACAATAATTCACTGACACTCAGATGTTTCATCTGCTCCAAATTCTCTACACTGTTAACCATTAAAATATCTGAAATCTTGCGCAACACTTGTAACCCTTCATTCTTATTTAGGCATGACAGGAATTTTTTTATAATTTTGTTTGCTTTTGAACCACTGATTTTGTTAAGTTTGTTTTCAATGTGTTTGATTTCTTTTATTGATTCTGTCAACAAATGTTTTGTTCTTTCCAACTTAGTAATGCAGTTTGAGAGGAAACAGAAATTTACAATAATAAAGGCCTAATCAGCCCTGATTTATTGTCTGACTCATCATAACAACGCAACACATTGAAAATATGTCGCAATTTTACACAAACAGTCAAAATATTCATTTCTAAACAAGATATGTGGTAAAATATGTAAAAAAGAATTAAGTTACCAAAAATATTTATTCAAATAAAAAATATCGTAAATATTTTTTTTTTATGTGATATGCAACTCAGTATTTTGAATCCAAAGGTCCCAACCGGAACTTTGACAAGTCCTGAAATCATAAGTAATAGCAAAAAAAATATGTATTTACCTAAAAGTCCGAGCCCTAACCATAACTATGCATAGGGGCTGAAGCTTAGTTGAGAACACGTAGAATTATTTAAAGCAAATACTTATATATACTTATACTGTACTATATTGTACTAGGCTTCATTGCTAACAAAGACGTTCCCTAGCCTATTAAATAGGAAAATCAATCTTAAAATATGTAAACAATCACAGTACATCTATTAAAGTTGAGTAATATTAATAAAAATGGTGAACCCTTTTTTTGAGAATACTTTGTATTTTCTCACTCCCTATATACTTTTATTAAGTGCCAGTATGGTATTTTATGAGATTGTGTGTGGGGGACGGAAAAATGTCTGTCCGTCTGTCTGTCAGTCTGTCTGTCTGACTGTCTGTCTGTCCGTGTGTCTGTACGCGCCATAACTCAAATACGCTTTATCCGATTTTCATGAAACTTGGTATACGCATTTATAATGCCCATGGGAAGAACCCTAGTGATATTGAACCAATTCGTTTATATTTAAAAGCACCATAACTCAAATACGCTTTATTGGATTTTCATGAAACTTTAAGTACACATTTATAATGTACATGGACAGACGTATGTTGATATTGGACCAAATCGATTGGCCGGTACCGGAATAATGCCCAATTTAGTGCATTTTTATGGTATTATATAACAAAAGGCCCCATAACTCAAATATGCTTTATCGGATTTTCATGAAACTTGGTATAAACGTTTATAACGTCCATGGCAAGAAGCCTATTAATTTTGAACCGAATCGGTTGACCGGTACCAGACTAACGACTAATTAAAGTCACTTTTTTTTGTCTGCCGGTGTACTTTAACAGTTAACACTATTCCTTCACATTTGCTTATCAAACAACACCGTCAAACTGACTGATTTGGCCAAATGAAACTTGAAACTTGAAACTTGAATAAGAATACGACTCGTCTTGGACTCGTATTCTGGAAGTCCCCGGATCAAATCCCGGAGCCGGCCGATTTCATATGGATTTTTCTTATTTTATTTTTATTTTAATGTGAGTGCGCGATTGTCAAGGTATCACAAATCTGTAGTTCTGCTGACGCTGGTCGATTTTAATCTGATTAGAAAAACCTATTTTCTGCACATCATAATTGCAATATAATTGATTCAACAAAAACATACTGGCACTTTGTTATATCAGTTTACCTGATTTCATTTAGTAAAGTATGGTAGTAAAAGAATTTCAATCAAAATCTAGCCTACACCACTCCCTAGAGTTTCAGTACTTCCTACTACTTTTCAAAAATTACATTTTGCGTTACTATTTTTCTAAATAATATTATTACCAGGCTTACATATTTGTAGAGGGATTAAAGACTCAGATCTCCTAACATGACGTCACTGTGTACTTACAGGTTACTTCACACCAAAATCAGTGCATCTACTGTGGTGTGCATGCAGGTAATCGAAATATAATTTTATTTAAGTTCATTATGGAACTTAATGGAGATAATATTTTGAATGTGCTTTCATTGTAAAACCAATATGAAATTAAAGTATTAACTTTTTCACAATTAGGTGAGCACATCCTTGTTGTCATCACGTTACACACTCACTCAGTCTCTTCCTACAGTATATGCCTAGTGAACTTAATCGAACAAAGATATCAACCCTAATTATTACCAGAAACATCCAACGTTTGTTATAATGCCTTATATATTGGGATGAAGGTTTTTATCTTATCATTGTTGTTTAACCAGAGTGTTTTTCTTTGCAGGTAAGTGGAACTTGCTGGCTTATGTTATTCTAAGAATTCTGGATCTAGCTGTTATGCTGCAATCGAGTAAGTAGATAAAGAAGAATGTCATTTGAAATGTATGCACTGCATGCAAGGTATTACTAAATTTCGTTGTATTAACTTCGTTTAAATTGTGGTTTTATAATAGTCTACTATTAACAATATTTAGGGCATAAGGTTATTTATTACTTAGACTGTTGCATTTCCTTTGGGAATTATTATTTTTTTTTGCCACGGAGTTTTTAAAAAATATGTGGTGCTAGAAGATGATTTTTTTCGTATTCGAAGAGCCTCACTCAAGCAATTGGTACATAATTCAATGCACTCTTGTTCTGGGATGTTTTGTGCCAGGCTTAATTTATTAATGTGTGGCATGATAGTTCAACTAAACTTAAGTCTACACTGTGGATAGAATCCACAACAACTTTAATAGGTTACAACTTGCCTTTCATTAATAATAGTGAGGTATCCTGGTATTTTCTGAGAATGAAATAAGTGTCGACCATTTTATCCTTTTTAATCTTCATCATGTAAATGAATCAGCAAACTACATGAAATAACAACATGAAATAAGGGTTTATTATTCTTGAAACGCAAAAGGTCAAAATACCACGTAGCTATGTCGTACCATTGTGATTACAGGAAGTGTCGTCACTAACACGGCAGGCAATTTTTCATATTGTTCACCTCTAAATTACGCCCCTACGACACCATAAATGTCCTGTAATATGCTGAATCCATTGTTATTAAAGGTAAGGCCGAATCATTAAGAGTATGATGCAGACATCGTGTGAAAAATTTTGGCTCGACTTTATTCTTTCATTTATATGGTGTGGAAACGTCACATCTCTGTCTCTAAGCTATAATTCCTTTAGGGCAGGCTCTGCACGTTTAGTTTGATCTTGTTCCTCTCGAAGGAAAGTTTCATTGTTAGTAAGTACAGTATAACTGATCAGATGAGACATGAAACATGACCAGCGGGAGAATGCCGCTTCGAAGTCACTCCATATCTCATATTGCTACCGCGTATTTTCAAAGCTGACTTCTTGTCTCGCCTTCTTAATAATACTTCATCAAAACTTCATACGGGAAACAAGAATAATCTTGACGTATTTAATGTTCTTTTGCTGAACATATTCGATTATGTAGTATTGTAATATGTAAAACGTACAATCATGTGTGCAGTGGAGCAATCTGAATAGAAAACGTCCATTCATAAAAAGCACTGCCACAAGAATGTGGGTATTTTACATAAGACTATACATTCCAGTTACATTTTAACACAAAATAAGAATGATCTCTGAAATTTTTATTTTCCTTTTATTGCTATGAGAGGGTAAACCTTATCTATATTAATAAAAGGAAGTGTCTGTCCTCCGTCTGTCTGTCTGTCTTTCCGCGATGCCCAGCGAAATCTACTCAACGCAGAGATCTGAAATTTTAAACATAGATGGACTGAAAGGTGGGCGAATGCACCTCGAAGCCGGATTTTTAATTTTAACTTTCGTTCGCGAGTTATGAGTGAAAAACTGGCAGAAAACGTGATTTTAGCGCTGTCGAAGCATCAGATTTCAGTAATACATTTCAATGTCAAATCAATTACAAATTACAAATTAAGTTTATTACAAATTAAAAAATACAAATTGATACAAAATTATTACAAATACAAATAATATACACACAATTTGTACAATTTGAAAAGAGTATTATTTGCCCCACATGATAATAGCTCGTGTTCGGGGTCAGTTCAGTCATACTAAAATTATATTTTGAAAATTATGTAAAAAAAAAAAACATACATATTATAGTTTTAGGTAAAAAATAAGAATAAAAATAAATAAGATTGCTTATATGAAATAAATGCATGAACAAAGATACGAAAAAATAAATTACAGTAACATAACAGAGTTACAAACAAAATACCCAATGTTAAAAATTAAAAATTTACAGTTGAGAATGATTAACATAAAAAAGTGGTAAAAGTACAATTACAAGTTAGATTTATTCAAATCGAGTACTCTTTTTTTAAACAATTTATTGTTTAGTGGTATCATATTAGGGCTTCTTCTAGTAAAATTGTTGTACAGCCTTGGTCCGAAATTTATACTATGCCTTAGACCTACTTCTGTAGCACACTTTGGTTCGAAAAGAGGACAAGAGATATTATACCTCCTTGTATTATAGTAGTGATTTCGTGTTATGAACTTTTCATGATGTTTATGGAAATAATTTAATAAAGTGTAGGAGTATAATTGTTTGATATTCAATACGTCAAAATCTTTATATAAACTTTTAGATGGATAGTCCATTGATTTTTTTAAACATATCTTGATTATTCTTTTCTGCAACAACGACAATGGGCGAAGTGCAGTCTGACATATCCCACCCCATCCTATTATTCCATATTGTATAACTGTAAACTTAGATATATTAGTCTTAAAGTACTCTGTGGCATAATGTTTCTTAATATAACAAATTTATATATAGTTTTCCGTAGTTTAAGACACAGATATTGAACATGTTTTTCCCACCGTAAATTTTGATCAATGATAACACCTAAGTATTTTACTTGTGTTGATGAACTTAATTTTGGACATTTACAATTAAAAGGGATAGAACAAGAGATTTCATGTAAGATTATATTGTGTTGTGCATTTATCGAGGAAAGTCCTTTAGAGTTTAGTGAAAATGGTAAATATGTTGTTTTATCAATGTTTAAAGATAGAAGGTTTTCATCGAGCCATTTTTTTATTTTGTTTGTTCCAATGTTAGCATTACTAAAAACGTGCTCCCAACTGTTTCCAGAAAATATGATTACTGTGTCATCGGCGAAGGAATAGACATTGCCTTTGATGAGACTTATATCTAATTTAAGAAGATCATTGATATATATTAAGAAGAGCAAAGGACCTAACACAGTTCCTTGTGGGACGCCGATATTTAGCACTACATGGAAGAGGGATAATCAACATAGACCTAAATATGATTAAACATTGTTCGATTTGGACGAAACTCACTATAAATATAATGTTTTAACTATTATGCTCTTAATTTTTTATTTGTTATTTTTGAAATAATTATCGCGGGCACATGCTAGTAAGTAAATATATTAAACGAAGGAAGCGAGTGTGTTGTATCTCCGGTTTTAATGATTGGTTTTCTAAGTAACTTTTCGTGCGTCTAGAAGTCATTTTTGACATAAAAATAATTATTAAGATCTTTATAGGCTGTCGCATACCCCATAAACCACAATAAAGCCGTTATATTTATTTTGTAATTTATATATCTCACTTTAATAATATAATGATAATAATAATATTAACAACAATAATTTCATATTGCGGTATAACGTATTATTTTGCTGTATTAGCAACTTACTCGGTGGGATTATGAATTGAAATTATTTATTATTTACTCAGTAAATTATTTACTTAGTAACTTATTTATTTGTGTTATTTACGAGCCTGCTCACTGGCATTGAGGAACCCGGAGGTTCATTGCCGCAATGACAATAGCTTTTATCTACATTCTGCGCCACATCAATCAGATTTCAACTTTACACTTTACTTCCTTCACGGCCCTATTCACGTTATTCTGCCCCCTTCGCGTCGTTCTCTCCAAAGGTCTCTTCCCTTTTGGTCTACCTACAAGCACTCTATCCATACCCAGACGTACCATATGACCAGTCCTCATGCTCTTCTCATAGCTAAACCCACGAGAGAGTTTATCGATATATTCATGAATGCGTATCTTCTCTCGTGGATTATCAAATCATTGGTCGGAGTTATTAAGATTATTCCACAAGTAAAATGTATCATTATATAAGTAATAACTACTGTTTAAAATCAAATCATCATTGTGTCAGCTGTTAGATCATGTGAACTTAATGAATGAAAAATCGATTATCGAATGTGTCACCAGCTTCCAAACAATGCTTCGTACAGTGCGTATAAAAATAGTTAACTCAATTTATTTATTATTGAATGTGTTACCAGATATTAACCAACAGATAGTGCGTATGAGTAACACTTAACCTATTTAAGATCATCTAAATCATAACAGAATAAAAATACACCACTAACTTGCTTGCGCCGAATCGAAATTGAGATTTTAATGAATGTACATTTAAATTATTGTTTCAATTTATTGGCATATTCCAAAGAAACATTAAAAAGTAATGGCTATAATGCATCTCCTTGCTTTAAGCCGGTTTTAATGGAAAATATGCCTGAGTTTCCCTACCCTTACTCTGTTATAGCTTTCATTTAGACAAATTTTCATCAGCCTAACTAACCTTTTGTGTACTCCGAACTCAGAATAGGCCTATTGTATAAATTTGTCTTGCCTAACATAATGATACACATTTCTGATCTCCAATGATTTCGTCCGCATATGGTATTAATCTTGAGAGAAGTACATGAGACGTAATTGGTACCATGAAAATGCAGTAACGAGCTGACGTTTTATCAGATAAAATTGCAACCTTGCTAGCCTTTCAAGCATATTATCGTGATAGGTCGATATGCCGATATCCTAGGCATTGCTAAACATAACTGCTCAATATCAAAACTCGCGTCGTATGAAAGGAATAGTCAACTTAATTACGCATGATGTCATGCGAAGAATAGGGTGCATGGAACTCCTCATTATGCAGTTTCCTGCATTCCCTAGTAACTGTATCTCTCTTCGGTTTGAAATATAGCGGCTAGTTTCATTTTCAGGCAGTGAGTCTTTGTCAAATACCATGAAATATATCTCCTTCTTGTAGCTTGTTATTAATGCACCATCAACAAATAATATGATGAGGAAACTCCATCAATGCCAGTCTGAACAATAACAGCATATCTCTCGAGGTTGAATATGATTACACTCTACGATTCCAATCCTATTACCAAGAGCAATACCTCCGTGTTAACAATACATAAAAAATTCAAGGTGAATGTTTTGTGATTGCGTAACGAAGACATGCACTGTGCGCTTCGCGCCAACAGAGATGCTGGTGTGAAAGTACACCTCATTCATCGCGACCAGTTTGCGCTCATCCGTGATTAATAGCGACAGGTTTTGTAGACTTTTTTTTTAGACATCATCATTACAACACCAACAATACACTACTCTGTAAAGTTTTAACGCTGCAGTTTTGCCCGTAATGTCATAGGAATTCCCATAAAACTCGACTCTCCTTTTTCATAGGTTTAGTCTAATTTACCGTATTTTACGGACCATAAGACGCACTTTTTTACTTTGAAAACAGAGCCTTGAAAGTTGGGTGCGTCCAACGGTCTGAAGTATATTTAAAACATTAAAATTATGGTAAATATTTCCGGAATACAATAGTTATGAACAAAGTGTTTTAAACGATAAGATTGTTACAAATTTTGGCAGACTGTAGGCCTACTTCAGTGCACTTGTCACAATCGTAAAATGAGGGTATACAATGCAAAAAGAAAGGAATGTTGAGTTCTTTTATCCGAAAGGAGTTATCTCTGCCGGGTGGTTTAAATGAAGGTAATGACCTATAAACAGCCTTGTCCCATTACACTTACCGTAGGCCCTATGCTGAATTGAGGTTAGAGGGTGTAAAAGTATTTCTTGATAAATCAGTTCAGTTGTTAAAATTTGCGCGATGCCTCCTGTACGGAAGATATTTTCGTACAACGCAGGTTTTAAGGTATACTAATTCCATTGTACGAGGTTATAATTTGTTTATGCAATGAAGTACTGTATATTATTCCCTTTAAAATTTTTAGTTTAGAATCACATTTTTTTTTCTTTCTTTAAATTTCCATCCTAAAATCTTGGTGCGTCTTATGGTCCGGAGCGTCTTATGGTCCGTAAAATACGGTACTTCAAATATAAATAATAATAATAATAATTTAATAATGCCGTTAATAATAACAAATAATTTAACAGGATATACCACTAAAGTGAATTCAATATGACATAGTAAAAACAAAAATTATCACTTATTTATTGTGTACAGCAACCCTAGAAGTGAGGAAATAACAATAATTATGAGAATGATAATTAAATAATATTAGTAATAATTACTATTTAGCTCATATATCAGTCACCAATCAAGTATAAGAATATGTCGAATTTCAACCAATCGCACGTTTCTGTCGTCATAAATTTATCGTTTTATTTTTATAATTTTCATTTTATCGCAATTACTTTCACTCGTTTTTATGTTAATTCACAAATACTGTACACTGAAACTTCTTCATACCTGTAACTTATTTGACCAAACACATTTTACAGAATAACTGAAGAGAGCAATTGGGTGTAGCCTATATATAAGCTGTAGAGTCATGGAAGTAGCGTACAATTGTTTATATTATGATTGGTAAAGCATTTCAGATCTTATATAATAAATTACAATTACAATTACAATTTATTACTCCAAAGTACACGAAAAATATATACAAAAGTTGATACACCCCCCGAAGAAGCAGAGCTTGTGTTCGGGGGTCGTTCAGTTATATATTAGAAATACTTATACTAAACAATTACTTTTAAAAAATGCATAATTTGGAGAAGTATGACAAAATGTTATGTATGAAAGGTTAGAACATGTTCTATTTACAATACAAAGGTACGAAGCAATACAACAATAATACATAAAAATTTATTTGTTCAAATTTTAGTAAAAACAAAGAAATTAAGTTCTATCCAAATTTTAAAGTTTAATATGAAAAATGTTATAACAGTAATAGTCGATAACAGAAGTAATAAAAATACAATAATATTGACTGGATATTATTTTAGCAGTGAGGTCAATCTGACTAGCTCATGCATATGAAAACACTAAAAAACGATGTCACGACAAATGACATATCGATTATTTCGCCATAAGCGAATATAACAATTGCAAAAGTAGCATAATTTTTATTAATTTTCGTGGTTTTATATTATTCTCCCAAGATAAATCCTCTCTCGGTATATTGCATATACAAATTGGTTACATTACTAACGGAATGACAATACGAGATTATTATTTTAACTGTTTCACTGATATGGGCAAGGGTAATTGAAAGTGATATAAGTCGTTAGATAACATCAAGAGATTACCACAGCTTATACAACACAGCAATACCAAGCCATTTTACATATTTTGCTATCTAGCGTCTTAATGTGTAAACTACTTGTTGAACGGTAACGAGGCCTGACCGGCAACGGGGCAATCTACCCTACCAGGGGCCCTTTAAAGTTTATAAAATATTAAGTCTTTTCATTATTTTCTGAAAATATTGCTAGCCTAAGTATATGTTTCTTAAACCGAATGTGTTACTGTTAATATTTTTTTTTACAAAATTTTAATCCAAGTATTGAAATGATAAATAAACAAATAATTAAGTTTATGGGACTCTTGAGACCCAGCCTTTGGTATTTCTAGGGTTATTTTTCCGTGGTTTGCAACTTCCTCTTACTAGGAATTATTCTAATCGACCCTTACACACAAAGTACTGAAAAGACTTGGTGGGCAAGAAATCCAGACAGAATATTCACATTGATCCGTGCATATTTTCAGCAGCTAATGGATAATATCATCCGTGAACCTCATTTCCTTCCGTAGAATACTGTACTAACACCATATAACGCTACATTTTATATATCACCTTTTACCCGTTATCAAAATATACAAATAGTCTTTGCAAGATTCTAGTATAATATTGCTCTACACTTCTCAATTTAGGTGCATACCAAAACTTGGCACACATTCAAGGAAAAGAGTTAATGCAGTAAATGTATGTACAATGTCACATTATGTAATAGACATGCTAATAGAACAGCATTGTATGAAACAACAAAAACGATTGTGATTTTTTATACTATAATCAAGTAATAAATTAGTTAATATTTTAATTATTTAGGCTATGTATGTAAGTCCATCGGGTTGCGAGTGACCCAGGGTGATTTTTAAGGGGATACTCTCGGAGTATTTGTTTCCGGTGTGCGCTAGTCCCCTACCAAGTACCAACACTTAAACCTAAAGGCGACAAAACCAAGTCCTGAACCCGGGAAGAGGATTTCTGACGAGTAAAAAATCGCCAACCCTGCCGGAAATCTAATCCAGACCGCCAGGCGGCTACCGACTCATGCACGACGGCGGACCTTATCTTTTATACCAGTAGTTAACCACAACAAAATTCCAAATTCTAATAGGCCAATATTATAAAAGAGATAACTCACATAATGAAATTGAATCATATTAAGAAATATAATACATTAACCTAACCTCTTTAGAATGAATATATCGTCCATTACAGATATATAATTAATTTAAAAGATATTCACATTTTTAATTATATCTTCCTAAGAACAATAGGCTAAATTAAACTCATTGCTGCTACATCCTAGGAGAGGAGAGGGCCTACCGTCTGAACGTTGCCTCATCTACATTAATCTTTTTCTTTATAAAATTATTCTTCAGTTATTACGGAGTTGTTTTTACTTCTTAAATTTTTAAACTCCTTTTTTCCGTCGTATATATATATATATATATATATAGATATATATAGATATATATAGATATATATATCTATATATACTGTATGTATATGTATACTGTATTTATATGCATATATATATATATATATATATATATATATATATATATATATATATATATGTATGTATATATATTTCTTTAGTTTAAGTAATACATTTTTTATAACCTTTGCAATTATAAATTAGTAAGTTACAAATTGTACACTGCATATAGGGTTTCGTGCACATCGGCACAGGTGCACATCGGCATAGTATTTTTATCTTGTAATATTATCGTGCTCATCGCCCCGCTGGGGCTAGGGCTGGACATAGAGACTCAAACCTACAGCCTCCATCACCACGGCTCCAAGGCAGCACCCCTTAGCTACCGCGGCTAAGGAAACCGGCCGTTGATATCGTAGATAGGTTAAGTCAGGTTAGGTTAGGTTAGGTTAGGTTAGGTTAGGTTAGGTTAGATTAGATTAGGTTAGGTTAGGTTAGGTTAGGTTAGGTTAATTCAAAGTCTCATTCAATCGCAGGCAGATACTTTATGAATGATTTCTAAACAATACAATTATAATATTAATGTACACAGTATGTATTTATAATAATAATAATAGGAAGTGTTTGTCTTTCTGTCTGTGTAGCAGTTACTGTGAACTCCATTGCATTCAATACGGTAATGTAATTCCAACATTGTCTCTATGTCCACCCTACGAAGGGTGTGTGGCGATGAGCACGATGATATTGCAAGATAAAAATACTATGCCGATGTGCACGAAAATGCGACTGTGCCGATGTGCACATAACCGCATATAGAGTCATCTGATAGGAATCCTTGACAGTAGCTAATAAGTAATAAAATATTAAATAAATCGAGTACCGGTAACTTATTGCTTTATCCATTTGTCAGCGACCTCGTTTGGCACCCATACAATAACACTGAGGCTATACAGCACTCCAGAATATATCTCTTTGTCTCCAGTGTTTCGTGCTTGTCAGTCAAGATAAATTTTAGTCTAATAGACCTATGACGACGTGATTAATCCATTGCAATTTTTTTTTTATATAAGAAAATTTTATTATACAAATGCATATTTCAATTGTGCTCATAAATATAGTGATTTGTTAACATTAGTGGAACATGAGGAGAGGTCGCAATCCAATGATTGTCCTCAAGTAAAGTAGGTATAGGCTGGAATTAACATAAACAATCGCTGTGACGTTTCCTCTTAAGTCGACGTAAGTGGCGGTCAGGTGGTAGATGATGAGGGATCTCATTAATTAGTTCATTTGGATGATCAGTGAATGTTTTATAAAGTCTTTTGTAGCAGGACTGGACTGTAGCTTCCACTGTGGATAAATGCAGATCGGCATGAAGGTTAGCATTGCGGACATACCAAGGTGCATCCGCGACGAGTCGTAAAACCCGCAATGAAAACAGAAACGATTCTGACTTGTATCCATAACAATGTATAATTTTTCTTTGAATTAGAGTAGCAGTAATATTGTTATCCCTAATACTGTTCTTGAATTCAATCGATATATTTTTTCTGTTGTATGCTTAAAGCGAGAGGAAAGATATCTTAATAACTACGCTTCTAAAAATTCATTAAGTTTTCAGACACTGATTGTAGACTGAGAAGTATAATCACATGGATTGGCTTAACTTTCAGCACTGACGCATAAACATGTATAAAACCGATTTCTGAAATACGAGTACGTTCCATACCCATGGACTTGACCTCTTTGGATTCCCGAAACGGGGTAACTTGCATAAGGAAATTATTAGTCAATGCAGTGAATATGGTGAGTGGGTGTGTTGGAAAGTGTGAATCACTGCAGTGGAGTGAAGATAAAACACATCTAAATCACAGGTTGCCAATAGAGGGCGTTGTTATAGCATGACTACGTGACCGCCATTCGATAGCTTACAGAACTCCTAGGCTTTCATTGGCAGAAGATATATGTACCTCTGGTATTTATTACCTAACTTGCTTCACACCTTGCTTTGTGCACTCCATTTCATTCACCAGTAAACACTGCTTTGTAAAGTCTGTTAGTTATAGCCGTACCTTTTGAGCCAGCTAATTTCACATATTCCTATTGTAAATTCCGACTCACAAATTTAATATATAATCGTAAGAAAATCATTTATAGAATCAATTCTTTTACAATCTGAAATGCAAGCGGTCAAGTCCAGAACTTCTGGTTCCTTGCCTGATGCCATCTGCGTGGTCTCGTGGTTACCGTCACTGGCTACGGATCCGCAGGCATGGGGTCAATCTCCGGTACCTCCTCGGATTTTTCTGAGGTAGGGAGGTCTGGGACGGGGTGGACTCAGCCTCTTGATTCAAAATGAAAAGCTACTTGAATGAGAACGTCCATGCGTGTCGGCATGCTGACCATATATCCTCCAATACTGTCATCTACCTATAGTAAATGACGCAGCTGTTGGATGATAGACCACGTCCCTCCACGGATTTAGAGGCACGGAGTTTAGTTTAGTTTTGTTAGTTACTTGGCTATCATTCCTTTCACTTACACTGTTCTCAAAATCTTTTGATACTAACGTAAACTGACGCGAAACCAGAATAGACACTTTTATGACAGATTTTCCAGAAATATTCAAATAGCCGTGATATAATGACCACCATACCTTATTGAGAACAGCAAGAGCTTTTGGGATTAAGGGATAACAGAAGTGTTGATTTAGTCCTTTTGGTAAAAAATACAATTTTTATGTCAGAAAGTCATGCATACTCTAAAGTAGCCTATTCTAAACTCCGTTGCGCTACATATCTGAAGGGACAGAGAGAGAGAGAGATTCAGAGTAAATTCCCTGGTAGGGATATCCACCTGTCGAGGCCGCCTCGCGATTCACGCATAGCCCATGTGACACGGAGATTAAGGATGGGCGTTTTGGGTAGGGTAGGAACCGTTCGGTGGCTCCAGCAGCACCACCTAGGCCTCCCCGCCCTCTAGGTCGGGAGCATCGCCGTAGTAACGCCACCGACACCAGTCATGGCAGGGATCGTTGGACTATGCCTCCCCCTACTATGGTACCGGTCACGCACACACGACGACCCCCCTCCTCGTACCCTGAGTACGGGAACCACTACCACGTCGAATCCGACACCAAACACGGTAAGACCTGGGCCCCGGTCGGGCGCCTCCGAAGAGAACGACCCCTAAGGGAACCCAGACCGGCTCAATACCGTCCCGACTACTGTTTCAGCAACAGTCGACTAGGCCAGCGCTCCGTCTGCAAAAACGGGGAGACACCACTTGTAGGTGGAGATGACCCTTTGACGGCTAGAGGCTAAGTGGCGGCGCGCCCTGCCCGCCATAACATCGCTTAGCACGCCCATCCGAATCCTAGATGCCCCAGTACGCATCACCCTCACTGGTACTTCAGTCTACAAAGGGGGTCCCGCCTGTTACCTCGAGAACCGAGGATAGGGCTAAGGTGCATCCCCTCCAACACCATGTCCCTGAAGTACGACACATGGCGCCCCTAACTGTCCGGGAAGGAGTATTCACGTAAACGCTTATTCCTCCTACCCCCACACCATCACAGTGTGGGGCCCGCATTCGCAACTTACGGGACCCGCCCGATAGCCTAAGAGGAGGCGACTCTGTGCCATCCCAGAGCCCTGGTCACCGGTGCACCCAGCCACCGGGTCATCCCAGCACGGGTATCTGAAGGGACAAGGCCTACCACGCGACCGCTGCGTCATCTACCATAGGCAGATGGCAGGATTGGGGGTCATGTGGTCAGCATGCTGACACCCACGGCCGTTAATGGTGGTTTCCATGACCGGAGCCGCTACTTCTCTATCAAGTAGCTCCTCTTGAATCACGAGGCTGAGTGCACCCTACCAGACTTCCATACCTCAGAAAAATCCGAGGAGGTACCGGGGATCGAACCCGGGCCGACGGATCTGTAGTCAGCGACGCTAACCACAAGACGCCGGCGGTCAAAGTAGCCTACAACTGTGGAAAAATTAATTCTGTTTAGACGCACGGATCAGGGGCAACTGACGCCATTTTTAATCCTCAGTGCGATGACTCCTTTTTTTTTTTTCTGCCTTGGACCCTTAATCCCTACCAGTCAACTGTGGTGATCAACATCTCCCTTGTAAGATTTCTAGGATTTCACAGGTTTGGACTGTTTTATGTCCCCTCTTCGTTTTAGATCTCTGTAAAAGCTGATGATAGTGGATAGTGGGTTTCAAAATTTATTCTAATAGCTTTTTCTAATTGTCATCTATTATCGTGTCATCGAACGGAAGAGAACTCTTCTCCATATATGTTAATAATCGATTATCCCTCATTTTATTTCACAAGGGCTTTGCTTTCCTGTCGAGAGCAATATCCAGTTCGATTTTCTGTATTTCTTACAGATGCCCGGTAACGAAGCTATCCTAAAAGTATTTGAAGGTCACGGTTTGTGTGCAAATTGTAAAAAGATATAACGACTTGTTGGGTCTTTAGCATATTGTGACATATTTAGGGCAACTTTTGGTCCAAAAGGCAGGTTTTCTAGTTGCTGGACAGGTCTCTAACACAGTACAAGTTGAAATTATAGCAACAAGCACTTATTCCACAAAGCAACCACAACTTATACCCAAATGTTACAGGTTTTACGCATATGAACTAACTAGCTTAAAAGGCCTGGCGTCGCTCGGGTTTTTATTTTGTAATTTGAAATTAACTTATAAAGGACTTTCCATTTTCAAACTCTAGGGCTTTGTATAATATGTAGGCCTACATAGAACTTGAAATGTGGAAGAACGATTTATCACACTCAAACTATTCCTCAGAAAACGCTATACGGTATATAGCTTTTTATGGATCACAGAGGATGTCGAATGTTGCATTCCGTTGCTTCTACACACCATGCCTGGGAGGGGTTGAAATAAGAAGAAACATAAATTCCGATTACATAAGATTGTATTGTCTTTATGGAAATTTTTATTTCTCACACTCATGTTACCATACACCCGTTTCGGAGCTGAAATAAAAAAATAAAAAAAAATCAATATCACTTTCATGCTTTTCTCCCCCAAAACCTGGGACATAATATACTGCGGGCATAGGACTGGAATGTTCCACCCTATTTTGTCTTTTTGTAGATGTTTAGGGCCTATGATAAAGATCCTATAGCTATGAGTGACGTACTGTATCAGCGGATAGGATTTTTTTACCCACTTCTGATATAGCATACTCACTGGCACACACTTAAGCTGTCCCTTCAATACGACCGCTTATTCTACATCAAAATGTGAAGTGAGAAAATGTTATTTTCCATGTCGAGGGTAGAGAAAGTTATATGACTGCTTCACATTGTGCTTTAGTTTCTTGGATTTCATTCTTCAAGAATTATTTTCACAAATATATTAATTAAATCGATAGCATCAGAATTTGTTAAACCCCAGTATTATGTATTTCCCAAAGCCCTATGTGAACATTGTAAGCAATACACTGTTGTCATGATAACTGAATTGCATTTCATTTTTCAATATAATATTTTCAGAAATTGTATGCATTTTCAAGGGAAGGCGTGGTTTGTTTGAATTTTAGTGTTCACCGCGTTGCTTCCCGGGCTTAAAGTGAGTATGTGTGCAAAATTTCATGCAAATTGGTCAAGAAATGTAGATTTGTATAGGGAACATACATACCCACATACATACATACACACTTTCGATTTGGTTTGGTTGCAAGACTCACACTTTTTTTTTTAAATGAAAACATGTGACAGCGGAACTTTCAAACAGTGAAGATGTCACACTTCTGGGAGAAGGTAATCTGCGCCACTTCTACCTTTTCCCCCAACCTACACGATGTAAACTGTGCCACCGACATTTAAATGGCGTCACCGTCATACTAATGCACTAACATTTTCCTTTCCACTTCTCCAGACTTAGGACTGGCTATGAAATTGCATAGATGTGGTTAAAAATGTTAGGCTTAGTTGCTTTGTCATTTTTAAAAATGTTAAAAACAATAGACCCTACCCTAATTTCTTATGCATGAACGCTTTGACACTTATAAAATTGTTAAAAACACTACCCTAATTTTTTTACATGAGCACTTTGTTCTCATATGACGCCTTCTTAATAAAATAAAAACGGGATATTTCATTGCTTATATATTGTTCTCTCCACTTGAGTAGACGAGAATACTTGTCATTTATTTTAGCTGTTTTTCTTACAGGTATCCCTTATTCAATATTTCTCAGTTTTATGTAGGCACTTGTTTGGAACTGGAGAAGTGCATCTAACACACGGAAGATGTTGGGAGAAACGTGGTAGAACATCGAATTATATTTTGCGTGAAATGACCTACATATTTCCGTGGCGCAGTTTACATATCTGTGAGCCGCAGTTTACATATATCTCATTTTTATTCTATTTCAAATTAGGTGTCAACCGTGGCGCAGATTACATACACCCACATTTATTTTGTCATACTTCAATTTTTTAAATCGTTTTTTGTTTGTTAAGTAAACAATTGACAGCAGAAATCTCTAACTGTGCCTCATTTCACATTTCCGACTTTTTCCGTGGATTTTCCAAAAAAAATTCTTTCATACAAACCTTGTCCTGACAATTAGGAACACATTTCCGACTTTTTCCGTGGATTTTCCAAAAAAAATTCTTTCATACAAACCTTGTCCTGACAATTAGGAACACAACGAAAAAAAAAAAAAAAATCAGTCAAATTGGTCGAGCCGTTCTCAAGTGATGTGGCAACATACATTTTGGAAATTCAATTTTATTAATATAGATTTATAAATGTTAAACTTCTATGAATTACATTAAGTAAAATTATTTGTGGTCAACTTGCCGTTGCACCATTTTCGAGATTAGTTCGATCATCTTGTCCTTTTCCTGGCGTAGACGTAGACAACTCTCTCTCTCTCTCTCTCTCTCTCTTATAGTTTTACCTCTCCCTTTTAGGGACATTTAAGCGACCCACGCCCGCCGGGCCGAACAGGGCCGCGACCTGTCGGGAGAGGAATTATCAATGGATCACATACATACATCTTTGACCAGACAAGAACATGGAGGGCCTCCCCGGATGAGTGATCACCCCAATGCCGGGGCCTCCTCCGAGACAACACAAACACACAGGCCTAGGACGAGACACACTATTCACACACACATTCGCTATGAACAAGGCGAGGATGGGATGAAGATGATAATGACGGCCAGATGATATCCGATGACCACAAGGGCCAAAAGTTACCCGACATTTGTCTCACAGGTGAGGAAAAACCCCGGAAAAACTCCACCTAGGTAACTTGTCCCGAACAGGATTCGAATCCGGGCCCGCTGTGTGACAGCGGACAACTCGACAACTCGAGAAAATGAATTCCTGACGTTTGGAAGAAGGTTTTCGGTTCTTTAACCTGGAGTTTTCCTTCCAGAGAAAGACGAGAGAAGAATGCTGGATTTTCAGTTTATAGAGTTCAAGGATCTTGTGAGGAATTATTATACGGTTCCATTATTATAGCACAGGTGAATGCGTACATTATTGTGTACATTACACTACTCCTACTGTTGCTTATTGCCAAACAAACAAAACTCAGAGAAAACTACTTCACATCACATAAAGGGTTGCTGGCGCGGTTACAATCTTCTTACCGCAACTGTTATAGTGTCACTACCTTAATTAGAACTGTCTTCCACATGCTTCAAGCTTTAGATAATTAACATATAAAATGTAAATACACCGTAATTATCCCGTGATATGCCTCAGATGAAACACGCGTTGGAATATACCTTGTAAACGAACGTAACGTAAACGTAAATTACTTTTGTACTGATTTTGTTAAAAGTATAGCAACTACCGCTATTAGTTCTTCAGCAATGGTGCATGTCATAAAAATAGTTTTTGAAGATAAATACAATACTGCCTCAAATGTATCTGATCCTTTTTCACAATAATATTAAATAATAACCTATTTGAAAAAGTCTGCTTTTCATTAAACAATAATTATTCATTATTGTTAATTATTGCCTAAATTTAAACAAATTGGCTACATTAAATAAACGTATCCAATTCAACTTTTAATATCCATTCGATATCATTTGTTCACAACCTCTGCTTTAGCCTGGTGTTTTGTTTTCTGAAATCCCTGCAGAGTGCAATAAACTAAAGACTAAATGTGAAGAGTAACAAAGGCTATGCCAGTGCACCATAATACCCCCGTCACCCTCCTAAATCTATGTTCAGCCATGTACAGGTAGGAAAAAAAAAAAGCGGACCGACTCTTGTAGCTGATTTCAGATGATATACTGTACATCTATTATCTGTTCATTTTTCTGTCTGAAAACACACCGACAAATTAATGGCTTAGCTTCTAATGTGTTTCGAAATGGGCTAAGTCAACAGCCGACACTAGAACAAATTTCAATACATTTCCTGCTATCCTGCAGTGGCTCATATCGGCAACTTAGATATTTTAGTCGGTCCGCTTTTTTTCCCCTATCTGTACGTCTTGGGTCGAGATAGATTGAACAGCCATTAGTTGTCACTGACATAAAACAATTCTCGGCGCGACGCACGAGTTGAAATATAAAATGTTCTAAATCTGTCAATGAAAATGTAACAATAATAGCAAAGTAAGGTATACGGAAAAAAATTGGATAGGCTCAGCCTTATAACATTAATGGAGGCTTCGCTCCTGAGTGTCGGCTCAGCACAAAAATAAGTTTGTCAGTTTATGTCAAAACTGTTTTGTAAAATTCAAATGTATGTTAAAGTCTACACAATTCTTCTCTGGGTACGGATATTTCATAGCAAATCTAAATAGGTTCAATCTAGCAGAGGACTACCTCTGTATACGTGAGTAAGTTAGAGAAGCACGATGTAACCGTATCAAGGTAGCAACGCAAACAGGATAAAAGTGGCCGCCAGAGCTCAAGTTCTGGACGATGAAAACTTTTCAATACACGTAATAGATGTCAAATAGCAGCAGAAAATAGATGACGTCTACAAGTACTGAAAAGAGATTAACTGATAGTGAGACGCACCCTAGGAAAATGCTCCTGGCGAAAACCGAGCACAAAATGGGCAATTGTCCGAAGTGACCGGGCCACTAGAATGAACCCTCATAGTAGCCGATCCAAGTGAGATTTTCTCGGGGTTTCCCCTAACTTTTTCAGGTGAGTACTGGATCGGAGACACGTCTCCTGCAAGAGGGATGACTAATATAAAGAAAATACACAGTTCCATTAGTGCTGAAGCAAACAGCAAAAACTCAACAGACATTTTCCCATTGGTTTAGGATATACAAGGCAGGAAAATGGAACAATAGAATAACAAATGCACAAAAGTTATTGGGATCCGAGTATGGTCTATGGTCGAGGGCTCTAGGAGTGGCGGTAACCCTCTGTTGGTAATTTGTGATTGGCTTGTGATAACTGATTGTTTTACAATTACACATTCAAGAATATAATAATACAATTATTATATAAATATTACTAGAAACATGTACTTTATCTTAGAGTGTTTAGAACGGCAGAAATAAACTAGAATAACTTAAGACTATTGTTAAAGTAATTCTCGCTCACTCGCACATTTAATTATTAAGACCGCGTCTAATTTGATGATTTTGATGATTTTTTTTGGGGGGGGGCGATAGATATCTTCTCCGTAAGTGACATGATGATTGACGGAGACAATCTTACTTTTAATGCCATGTTACGTGAAGAAAATATATCTTTTGCGATTTCTGCGAAAACGATCTTCTTTAAATTTTGTACAAGAGGTGCTTTTATTTGATTATTTTTTTTTGCCAAAATTCTCTGAAGAGAAAGTTATCAGCCAACCACCGTTCAGAAACTTAGCTGAACAATAAAATCTTTGCACCAGGTTGGAACAAATGATTACACACTCCTTGCCATACAACTTCTTATTCTATATTGGAGTGTAGCCTATTGCCTATAGGCCTATAAGAATGCATTAAATGAGATTTCATTTGGGTTATGTGGGATATCCTTCGGAGATACGACACGAAGCGTGGAATTGACTTTATCACTTTTAATACAGTACGAAGTTACTTACATGAAGATGATTTCATTTTTCTCAATTTTATCGAACGAGACTTTAACGATTTTGTTTCAATTTTAAAGCGAATTGCTTAATGCGCATCATATAATAGGCCTATATCGTAATTGCCTATCATAATATACATATAATAGACCTAAGAGCTAAACCTTTTATTTTAAAAAGTTCCCCACAATTTTTTTCTGAAGGGTAATTATAAGCTATTGATTTCATACACAAACTTAGGTTTAATTCTTACCTCGCTGATAATGCAACTTTAGATGAGCCTGAGACAACTGAATGTGGACTACAAAACGACAGGCGTGTACTCTATACAGGGGTTGATGAAGTTATGTTTCACATCAGATTATGCCACCGTCATTTGCAAGATGGTACATCCAAATTAACCGCAAATGATTCCTATCAACCTTCCGCAATTAAAAGGGTGGTGAATAACACAGCGTTATGACATTAGACATGTCTGTACATCTGATTATATGGTAGCTCAAAAGCCTTAATAAATTTCTTTATGTGGCACATGTGATCCTCGGTCCACGTAGTAAATGTTAAGCCGCCGTTGGAGATTATCTCCTGGTAATGTTTTGAAGAGGAAGCAGGATACTTCTTCCAGTGGCACGTCAGCGTAGCTCTCTATACATCAACGAGCGTCTCGTGATGTTTTCTTACGGCAGAATGGATGGATGTTTCAGACTGGATTTATAGCTACTCACACCAGCCTCCTGTTCATGATGGCTTTCTTAGATGAAATGTGCTCTCAAGGTTTTACAGCCTTTTGCCCTTAAAAAAGGCTTACAACAATATAATTTGTAAATAGTATTAAAAGGAGATGGGGTTGCTGAAGTTATCGTTTATGAAAACATATGGGACTACTGATCTCTTTCCATGATGTACATATAGGAGTATTGATCTCTTTCCATGTTTTAACCCGCACTAAAATTGATCTCCATGATGCTACATGTCACCGGGGACAGGGATTACAACGCGGCAGCCGTATTATTTATCTTGTCTTTCGATTTTATTGATATATTTCGCTATTAAGAAGCATGCGGTCAGAATACCGATTTCCTCGATCGTTATTGATGTTTTTATTGCCGGAGACGATACTTCCGAGGCGGAGTGCATTATTTCAGTCCACTCTATCTTGTCAGTCCACTCTCTCTTAGTGTATGTACGAATAGATTATCCGATTCATATTTAACACAGCTGTTATAAAAGTAATTTATAGAAATGCAATTTAAAGAAATTTCTTTCCGCAACTAACATGATATAGATTGAATGCATGCTTTCAGCAGGATTCGGCTATAGCACACTGCTAATCAATCTATGCTTGGATTGCGAGGTGCGTTTGGTAACAAAGTAATTAGCCAAGGATTGTGCCAGCATGCTCAATCTGTCACCTGTCTCCAAGGGATTTTTATTTATGGGAGTGTTTAAGAATTAATTAATTAATTATTAATTAATTAAGTTTATTACAAATTAAAAAATACAAATTGATACAAAATTATTACAAATACAAATAATATACACACAATTTGTACAATTTGAAAAGAGTATTATTTGCCCCGCATGAGCATAGCTCGTGTTCGGGGTCAGTTCAGTCATACTAAAATTATATTTTGAAAATTATATTAAAAAAAAAACATACATATTATAGTTTTAGGTAAAAAATAAGAATAAAAATAAATAAGATTGCTTATATGAAATAGATTATCCGATTCATATTGTAGCATGTGACATGTAGCATCATGGAGATCAATTTTAGAATAGAGTATACCCAACAAATCCGCGTGAATTAGAAGAATTAAAGAACAATATGACGACAGGAATACAGTCAACATGTATTTTTGCGAGTGAAGGTAAATATTTCCAGAGATATAATGAATGTGTTCGCATTCGAGGGCACGACTTTCAACACATATTGTGATGCAGGTAAGCCATGGTAATGAATGTACTATAGTGCGCGATTTCACTTCCGCTTGCCGGCTGCTAACATGTAAATCTGGCGATGAGCGCGGCAATCCTCGCCCAGTCCAAGGCCGCCCGTCCAGCGGGCCAATCTATCTCTATACGCACAGTATTATACGCGTATCTCTGGAAGCAGGGTTGCCTCTTCCGCGAGTTCTGGTGTACCGATGATCTCCATCTCCGTCTTTACTGCCGTTGAGGTTGTTTCCCTATTTTTATTATTATTATACTTTATTCTTCATAAAAAAATGTCTATCCCGGAGAATGTCATTGACCACACATTTTTACTTCTAATGACGTCATGTAGACTGTATTACAGTTAGAATTTTTCCATTTTATTAATAGTAAACAATTTCCTTAATTTCCTGTCGTTGTGGCTCAATTCCCCAGTGCTAATCCCCAAATAATTTATAATAACTTCTTATCTATAAAGTCCTTTCTCCGGTTCTGAGTTTCGGGGCATCACGCCTTGGAGTTCTTTGCACATTGGCCGTTATTTTTTTTTTCCTTTCTCGTTTTAACTTTCCTATATACAACCATCTATTTTTAAGGAAACTCATATGTACTTTTCTACTTCTATTTTTTTCTAATATATTTCTGTCAAGATATGCGGATGAAATCATTGTATATCACCAATGTGGATTTAGGCGAAATAGATCAATCATTGATAAAATATTTTGTGTTCGCCAAATCTTGGAGAAAAAGTGTGTATATAAGTTTTTTCACCAGCTATACATAGATTTTAAAAAAGCGTATGATTCAGTTAAGAGAGAAAAAATGTGCAACATCCTCATTGAGTTTGGGGAACCGAAAAAGTTAGTTAAGCTAATAAAAATGTGTCTAAATGAAACCTATATCAGAGTCAGGATATGAAAATTCATAGCATATAGGTTTGCCATTAAAACGGCAAACAAGGAGATGCAATATCTCCTTTACTGTTTAATTTGGCTTTAGAATATGCCATTACGGAAGTTAAGAAAAACAAGGTGGGGGCTAGAATTAAATGGCAGTCACCCGACTTTGTTGTTTGGGCGATGGCATAAACACAATCAAGAGAAATGCATAAAGGCTTTCCGATGCCAGTAGGAATGTCTGATTGGAAATTAATACAGAGAAAAGCTAAGTATATGGTCATGAAACGACATAATAATTCATTACAAAATGTTACAATAGCCGGTAAATCGTTCAAATATCTGGGGTAATAATTACAGATACAAATAATATTAAGGTAGAAGTTATGTGTCGACTGAAATCAGGAAATGCTTGTTTGTATGCAGCTCAGAAACATTTATCTCGTCGTCTTGTGTTCAGAAACCCAAAAGTATCCTGGAAGTTCTATTATGTGAATATGAGGAATGGTCCCTTAGTATTCGGCAAGAACACAATCATAGTGTTCGAAAACAGGGTGCTTAGGAAAATATTTGGGCCTAAGAGAGATGAATACGGGGATTGGAGAAAGCTGCATAACGACGAGTTTCATATCATCTATTCTTCACTGAATATAGTAAGGGAAATTAAATCACGGAGGATGAAATGGGCTGGACTTATTGCGCGCATGGGGGAGGAAAGACATTTCTAAAATATATTGAATTGGAGATCTGAAGGGAAAATACCACTTGGAATACCTAGACATATGTGTAGAGGACGATATTAGAACAGATTTAAGGGATGTGGGTTTTGCGAGGGATGGTTGGATGGAGCTAGCAAGAATAGGGCTGAATGGCGGGCTCAGGTAAGTTCATAAAATTAATATTTTATATATTTAATATTATAGGCCTCTCATTACAGCTAGGTACTCTTGTCTATTTATATCTATGCATCTCTGCTCTATTATCTCACTTACATCTTTAATATTAATTTTGAGGAGAATTTTGATTTTCATGTCCAGTTTAAGCTAATACTATCAAACACATTCATGATAACTGTGTTCTCATTGTTGTTCTTAGGGCCGGTATTATAATCATGGTTTAACCTTCAGTTTTAGTTTAAACTTTAGTTTTTCAGATTTTTGCGTATTATAAACGATAACTACAAGTTAATCTTAAGTTTAACCTAACTGGACATTTTCTACCGTTTAACCTACAGTTTAAAACGTAATAATTATTTTAATGAAAATGGCTATAAAAACAAGATTATAAGACAGTATTATGGATCAATTTTGGGTACAACATGCTATGAGAAGATGAGACAAAACTCAAAGTAATTCTATTTGTTTACTTTCCGAAACGGAAAGAAAATAGAAGGTTGTATTGTGAAACAAATGCTAATACAATATCATTTTTATGAGCAATGAATAGCTATTTAGTTTAGCTGTGATTGAAATAAACTTACACTGAGCAAAACTGAATTCAATTTTCATTTAACTGTTTCTTTAATAATACAATTTCTAGCTTCAAGTTCTCTTCATACACACAAACAAATACAAGCGAATTAGCAGATCTTATTATTTTTCTTTTATTTCCAAGGCCAATTCGTCTTCTTTTTTCAGCCAACAGGTCTACCAACACCATTGCACCACGGTTTAACTTAACCAGAAGATTATAAAACGGCACCTAGAGTTAAACTTTAGATTAGGTTTAACTTCATCTAAAGATCAATTTTGTTTATAATACCGGGCCTTAATAAGTTAGTATGATAAACTTATTTTTATGAAGTCCTCTCCAGATATTCCTATAACATGTTTTTATTACTTCCAGAATTGCACCCATACAGCTTGTCTATCCATTTCATATCTTGCCGCTTTGTTCGAGGAATATCTAGGAACATTTAAAAATATTTTATTTTATTTTGTCGCTAAAGATATCTAATTCGAATAAAAAATGACAAATAAAATAAATCTACTTCATTAGCTCCTGGTGTCTAGGCTTCACTACCAGGACGTAATCTGCTTAATTTCTTTTTTCACTTCAAGTTTATTGATCTTTTCAAATGAAGGCTATTTTACAGATTATATACATTTACCCTATCTTCTACATAATCAAAGTAATTCCATTTTCTGCAATACTTTTATCTGCCAACAACAATTATTTCTACTCTACTACTCTACTTTTACTGGAGTCCTGTGGTTTACAATACTACGCTCCTCTACTAATTAAACTACAATAACTACTATGGTTACTAGTGGCTTGGAGAGCTTAATCTTTGTTTCCCGGTATGCAATAATTATACTTAGAAAAGGGTCTTCCGCAAACTCAGATTTCGACTCTTCCCACCTACATATTATCACGTTATTGTAATTTCATAAGTTTGAGTGTAACTATCATATCAATCAATCAATCAACATTTAGGTGTCTTACATGGATTTGAGGTTTTTCCTCTGCTGTCCACACTCTTTCGAATATAATTTTAACTTGAGTCTTGTTCAATAAATTTAATTTAATCATTTAAATTGTACGCAGGGAAATTTGTTTATACGATTTAAGCTATATTTCCATTATTCCACACTACTTTGGAAAGGGCAGTAGCAACGAAAAAACCTGCAAGTCGTAAAATGTTAACTATTTTTAAATGCTTACAAAATATAATACAGAACGGAATCAAAATGGATGCATTCAAACTGATATAAAGTGGTGAGAATAAATTGATGTGGATAGCTCGTGGTTAACAACTCGCTGGGGCTGTTGAAATGCGGTGTGGAGTGGTACTGTCAGTGTGAAGTTAGCTTAAGTGGCCATTAGGGAGTAATAATGATATTTCGCTGTGTGTCAGAAACTCTTGATTTTTTGGGGGCAGCTTCAGATTTAGGCAGCTGAGAAGACGTCAGGTACTAACTACACATAAAATGTGATAAAATACACTTCAGAACTTCCAAGAGTTGATTCCTAGAGGTGCTTCACAGATTGTGAAGGCCTTTATGGTTAGCACGAGATTGAGGATTCCACATTTTTAACATTCGACAGATGAAGGGGTTAAGTTTGTCAGCTTGACGCACAGGCCGCCTATACCCCTCCCCTCCCGGATTGCTCCTGGTATGATACTCATTTCTATTAGAGGCTGACTGAGTAAACCCCAGGGCCATGTTGCCACTAGAAGGATTAGATCAATTAAAAAACCCCAACGACCTCATCGGCAAAATCGAACCCTCATTCTTCCGGTTTGTAGCGCAGTAGTCTAGTTTCTTACTTAAGTTTAATTATACTGAAATACTTGAGTGATGTTTATGAACGGAATTAAAATCTCCTTGTTGCTTAAATAATAGTTCAAATATTTTCTCCTTGTTCAGAATCCGAACAGAAGATTTCCTTTACACTAGGGAATACTGAGCTACAATCAACGTCAATACAATATATTATCTTCGCTAGATTATTTTCATAAATTAAAAGTTCATTTAATTTGAGTAACAGTCAAAATCATCGCCTACATTTACCAGCATTGTATAGGATGTATGAAACCTACTTTTTCAACCGTCTGTCTTTCTATCAATATGTCTATCTGATTATCCGCATATTCGTCCGTCCGGCTAACGTCCTTATGATTATTTGAATCTATGTGTATCTTCAGATCTGTCTGTTCTCTGTGTCAACCTATCATTCATCTGTAAATCAGTCTGTCTGTTCCTTCATCTGTAGGCCTATAAATTCTATATACCAGGTGTGAATTGGATGAGGCGGTAAGGCCACGAATTGAACTTGTAAGATTGTGTATTCAAAACCCCTGTCCGACCAATCTTAATGCAGCGAATGTGGAGAGTGATTTCACTACCCTTGACTGTAAAATACAGTAGATAATCCCGAATGTTCTAACGATTTTACAAACTTAAGTCGTCAATAGCATATCCTTACCAAATATTCTACTTATTATGGGTTCTACCTATCAAAATAGGCTATGTTTTTTATCTATTAGCATAGAGAGCAGAATTAGATTTGTTAATCTTAAGATATCCTTTTTTATTATGTGAATTTTTATTTTCAGTCCACTAACCACTTTCTCAATGCACTATTTCCTCCTCCAGGGTGTCGCAGCAGTTTCTGATAATAGTACGATAAAATAATAATAACAGATTTAAAGGTCATTCCAACTGAAGCCGATTTCAGGCCTGATCTATACATTTAATAATTTGCCATCGACAGGACGAACTCATAGTTGTTGTTTATATTTTCATGTTAGATAAAAAGTGTTATTGAATGCAGAAATAAAAGGTCTGAAAGAGATACGTCATAATCAAAGAGTTAAACCCCAGTCATCTGTCAATGAAGGTGAAAAACTGAGCTTAGTGACGAAGCGACAGGACGGTAGTCCCTGTCCTTGCAAGAGATGTTGCGCCGTATAGTTTAATTTCAGTTAAAGATATGAAAATCTATAAATCTATAAATTCAATAAAGAAATGTCATGTGTAATTTGTAATTAAATACTCTTCATTGTGCGTGTGCTATGGATTTCAGGGATAACAAGTTGCGGTAAAAGCTCGTAAAGTGATAGCACACTACGAGCCTAATAAGATACTAATTCCGATCTAATGTAAACTTGATGGTCGGAACTGATTAATCATTACCGAGTAGTGTGGTTTGCTGTGGAATTGCGTTTACCCAGTCGTAAACCCCTGAGGAGAAATGAACAACTATAATTATAGCTTGGCCTCGCGCCTTACATTTCAGAGTTAAACATATGTCAGCCACATGACTGCTCTCTCCAATCAAGCCAACATATTGTATGAGAGAAGAGTTACATATTTAAATTTGTACAATGTTTATAAATATCTATGGGTTAAGACTAGTAATAAGTGGAATTTACAAAATTTGCCATTAATTTTATATCAAATTTGGTTCAAAGTTAAACAAGAATAGTGAATTTAAGCAGAAGAGATATGTTACATGCGAAATTTCATGCATGAAGTGTTTTGAATAAATTACATATTTAATTTCATAACGACATAAAAATTCTGTGATTTACCGTTATATGCTTTATATATAAGTTATATGCTTTATATATAAGTTATATGCTTTATATATATAAGTTATATGCTTTCTCTAATGGTACCATAGGTAGACCACTATAAATAGAGGAATTACCGTGTTCGACTATGAAATTTGATGTCGAGTATTTAGATTTGGGCTACTCTAATGAAAAATATTTATTTATAAGTTCCACATTTGAGATATACGAGGTGTGTCTACTAAATTCGGTGAATGATCTAATATATCGGTATGTAACACTTGCAACAATGTCATAAAGAGTTAAGAAAAAGTGTTCTTATTAAGTATAAAAATGTCATAAAGTCAATAAAAAGTATTCCTATTAATTATATAAATATCATAAAGAGCTAAACATAAATTCTGAATGTTAAATGTATAAATGAAATGTTATAAAAAAGTCATTAAAAAGTGTCCCTATTAAGTAGGCCTATATAAATGTCATAAAAACAATTAAAATGCTAGTGAAGCGATGGAAATGTTGAGTTTAAACAAAACTCCCGTAATTTGATAATAATTTGTGAGCATTGATCAATTCCAATTTGGATTTAGTTTTTTTTTTTTTTTTTTTTTTTTTTAATGTGTATAATCTGTCTTCTACGTACAAGTTTATAAAAACTAAAAACCTTCTGCTGAAAAATTTATGTTTTGGTACGTGTTGAGTTTTGTCAAAACGGTCCTCAATTATTCTCTTAAAGATAGCAGTCTGTTATCATTGGTGGAAACTCAGGCTTGCCTCGCGTGGCTAACGATAGGCTACACTTTTGCTTGAGGTGGAAAGAACTGAATGTGCACTGTGCAATAACGGCTGCGATCTGATATCTTTATTCCATCTACCTTATAAATAAAAAAGATGTCCGTACTTATGAATGTTTTATTTTCACTAGGCATTTACAAAAAAAGGCATTCTTCTCTTTAATTTTTATACAAAATTATTTAAATGTCAATATATTTCACCAGTAATAAAATAATAATAAAAATAATAATAATAAAACTAATCATATTGTTACTTTTAGGAAAATTCTTTTTATCTGTTTTTTTTTTTTTATCCTAGATACTGATACTGATACAACGATGTGAAGCAAGGAGCGTTTCTAACATTGGAAAATGTAGACAAAATTGAGGTGGAAAGAATTGAGTTTAATGATGGAGGGTGAACGCATATAAATTATGAACTGCATATAAATATCCACTTGATGGTCCTTTCAGTTTGATGCAAGCGTTAGTAGAAAACGGATTATAATATGCCTAATAGGGATGATGAACTTTACAGAAATGCAATAAAAGGAAATTTTATATTATTTTGATTCGTTTTTTTTCACAGACGTGTCCCTTAAAATTGAAGGCTAATTTAATAAAGGTAGGTCTAATAAAAATAAAAACAATCATAGCCTAATACAACAATATAAGCAGTATCAAGATAATTAGCTCACTACCTATTTTAGATGCTGCATATAGTATAGGCCTTTTACATAGTTGAAAACATATTATTACCATCGCCATTATTATCATTATTGCTATTATTGTTGTTATTATTGTTATTACTATTACTAATGTCTTTCTGTTCTTTTAATAATTTAGAAAAAAATCTGTAACGAATAAAATTGTACATTCAGTAGAGGTGAAAGTTAATCCGCCTGAAAAAACCAAAAGGAAGGAAGAACTTCGCTCTTGTCATTTCTCTTTTCAGCCAAACCTTAACAACAGTCATAAAGCCTCATAATATAAGACGTTCCTGGAAAGGTTTTAATCCTTTGCATAATGCATGTTTCTTGCAACTTTTAGTAGTCACTATAGAGATGTACATAACCACTGCATTTAACCGTAGAGGTAAGTTATCGCAGGATGAAGAAAAACGCACTGAAAAAGCTCTTTCTGTCCTCTATGCACTAGACATAAATCTCCACGTGTCTTGTGAAAACGTTTTGGAGTTCATTTCATGAATAGACTATTCTATCAGATTGACCTTTATAAATTCGCTATTGGAATACTGAAAACATTGACAGTAATATCACATTAAGAACAGATTATGACATTTCTACTGGTTCCCTAGTTTAAATTTCCCATTCGCCATTAAACTCAATACATTTTTTTCAAAACATATTATTTCATATGATGTTTTCGTAAGACTAAGGTTCTGGTAAATAATTCGCCCTCTTTCCTCAAATATAAAAATCCTGAAGGCATATTTTCTACAGTGCTACCAGTTAAGCTCTCCTGGTTGTGCGTTGTGTTTTTCGTTTCTTAATTCGTCAGAATTCTTAAAGTGGACTAGGTCTATGTCGTGTGAGTCTACAAAGGTCTAGCCTATCTTTATTTACGATTCATATGCAATAACTTATTCAGCTCGTGAAGTTCGCACGCGGTTTCAAGAAAGATTCCCGGATGTAGACGATCCAGACCGTATAAAAGTCCACGATCTTTGATAAATTTCAGGAAACTGGACGTTCCTGCCCTAAGAAACCACACAAGCAGAGTAGGATTCTCCCTAAACCTTAAATGGCATTTGTAACCGTTTAGAAAATAATACAAAAAATCAGAGTTATCAGTAGGTACTCGTCGAACACGGTGGTATAGAGGTAACTTGCCACCTCTAGGTCCGAGGATCGCGGGTTTAAACCAGGTCTCTTTGGCGATGGCCTAATCAGAACGGTAAAACCCTAGGTACGGAGTCTTCTGAGAAGACCTAAGCTAACAACGCCTCGGATATCGATTAGCCTCAGTCTTCTGTTTTGTAATATGGTTGGAAGGATGCGATTTTATCGGATGAAACGTCATCTGGTTATTGGATATTCAAGGTATCAATATGCAGTGATTAATACATCACAAATGTATATTGTTACCAGTGAACTGGATGAAAACGTGATATTTTATACAATATAACTGATTTGGAAATTGAAATAATATAAATGTGCATTGATTAAAAACACTATTTCGTTTGGATGCAAGCCAGTTCGTGTCTTTTTATTATATTTTGTTTTCAACTTATTTTAATTAGGTTAATTAGGTATTTCTCATTCCCAGTGTTGACATATGAGTGTTCGTTCTGTGGATTCATTGATCTGTCAGCTGACATAAAGATAATATGATTCTATTAACACAAGTTTAAGAAAGTAATATTAGGTTTACATATCGATAAACTCTTAATCACTTGTGGGATTACCTATGATTGTTCTATTCATACGACGCGGATATAGATTAGCAATTCTTCGGATATAGACCACTCACGATCGTTTTACTTATGATGTGCTTCCTAGGATCACAAGGATGCAATTTTATATGATAAATGTCAGCTTGTTACTGGACACGTAAGGCATTAACGTGCGGTGACTAATACGTCACATGCTGCCGTGAACAGAATGCAAACACATTATTTTACAACAGAAATCGATTATAAATTGAAATAATGTGATTTGTACAATTTCGATTCGGTGCAAGCCAGTTTGTGTGCTTTTATTGCGTTCAGGTGTTAGCAATCTATACCAATGCTCTCTATCTTGTGGTACGCACTATTGGTAGACTATCATTGAATCGATTGACAACAAAGTAATAAAATAATAATTATTTACAAAATCCGTTACTTTTTATTAATGGAATAATATTAATAAACCCTACCCGAGATTACGAGTTTCATCAGATAAATCTGCTCGAACTTCGTTCTCGTAAATATATCGATAAGACCACAATCTCTCGTGGCATTACCTATGATAAAAAGGCAGATCGTTAGCGAATCGTCATAGTGTCAGTAGGCCTATGCAGTGATTGATAGGCTATGTCATTTTCTCGATTTCTTCAAAATTCAATTTTGAAAATTGTGTTTTTAATTATCACACATGCAAATAGGTCAATTTACAAGTAAATAATGATCTTGACAAAAATTGCATCTCTATTTTGAGGTTAACATTACTACTGTTGGTAGCATTGATTTGTACTTCGTTACTTTTTGATGATTTTATTTTTTAAACAACACTAGTAAGAAATAATTATTGCTAATATAATCTGTTTATTGTAATAGTTGAGATAACTAGTTTCATGGTTTTCATAACTAATTTCAAATTTGTAATTTCCCGTCAGATATTATGCTAATATTTCAATATCCAAAGAATTTTGTGGGCTCATGAGACATGGGATGAGGATTGAGAGGTTGTTCACAACAACAACGGAATGGCTTAAAAGTTTCTTCCCTCCCTTCCTGCACCGTCTCACTCTCTCTCTCTCTCTCTCTCTCTCTCTCTCTCTCTCTCTCTAAGTATGCGTGTTTGTCTTTCCATGACTAATTATAATAATATTATAATATTGATACTGCAATATAATATTAATATTGCAATTTGAATTATCATAAACATATCGATGGCTAAAAGCACAATAAGTCCATTTTTGTAAACTCCGAGAAATCGCGAAAAGAAGATTTTAAACTTGGGGGAAAACTTCCCAAAGTCCCAGAAATACTCAACAGGCTTAAACATTTATGCATCAGTTAATATTTTATTAGACAACAATATCAGTTTTAAGGTAATTTTCATTTGTTCTGGAAACTTTAATGAAATATGTATCAATAATGGACATACTATATTAATTTGTGCTCTAGTAGATTAAGTGACTTGTGGATGTACTATAGGAATGCAGATAATAAAAGTGCCCTATCGAAAAAGAAAAAAATACTTTTTTAAACAGTCACTGGTCTTTCTTCAAACAGTCAAGACGTACTTGAAACAATTAATATTTCTTTTGACCATCTTTTTGCGCTTTTGATTTTTTCTTATCATTTTTATCTACTTTTCCCTTAATGTTTTTTGGATTTTTCTCCTCGTTCTTTTCACAATTTATGTTCCTACAAGTAATTCTCCTGGATACAGATTGTTCAGTTTTTCCATTGTCCTCATTTTCAATAGGGTATGGCACAATATCCTTAGCTTTCCTCGAAGATGGAATATCAGTCACAAAACTAGCATAGCTGTTTGGAATGACTCCTGTCTTCAAAAGAGTTAGCAGATCTTTCTTTTTGACATTTGAGACAGGAATCACTTAATTATACTTAGGTATTAGTGTGATGGAGTCCCAGGAGAATGGAGGTTCGCGATCAAGGCTTACACGAAGCTTTTTGAATGGTAATTCAGTTTGCAATTCATACTTATATTAGTAACTTCAGAAGAACACGATAATGTTTATAACTAGTGAAAATCAACACTAGTACACTCCAAACTCGTTACAGCAAAACCATAACGTCTCTGCTACTGCAACACAACTGACAGCTGTTGATGGTTACGGCATACTCCCATGTGCTCAGATGCTGTAAGTCCTCAGACATTTATAATCAATGTATAGTGTATTAAGTACTAAGAATCAATGTAAATGCTTATAGTCATGTAGTGCTACTACCGTGTAACGGAGTATGCCATTGATGTAAAAAATATATATATATATATAATAAGTGTGCACTCGGGCATTCATCTTATACAAGTCATGGATGTGAAGAGTGAGGACATACAATAAGTGTGCACATACAAAAGCTGTCTTGATCAAAATTGATATATTTTTTTTAAACCTGCACCTTATAATTACTATTTCGAAGGGAGATACAATATTTGTGCAGGAGAAAAGAGCTAGACTCACCTACATTTTGACACCAATATCTAATTTTCGCCAAAAAATGGACATACAGATACAATGATTGTGCTTTTATCCATCGATATACAGCGTGTTTCAAAAATTCGTTTACAGTGTTCGGTGGATGATAGAAGAGGTAAAATGAGACACTATTTTTACCTGACATAATTCTGACAGATTCGCCATTTGTCCACCAGAAGGTCTGAAAGGTTCCGCGGTCAACATCCTGTAGGCTACTGAAAGTTCACCATTCTCATTCGAAGTGACCTTACATGTTGCTTCCCTTGATTTGCCGTAAACCATTTTTCATTTTTGTTTTGATAATAGTGCGACGTGGTCAGAGCCGAATCGTTTATCAACTTATACAGACTACTGATTGTAGTCCTAATTTGAATCCTACAAGGTGAGGTTGCATTACTAGCAATGTGGGCTTATCTGGATACGTAAACAGATGAGTTTGTACTGAAGGCCTACTGTTATCTTTCTAGTACCATGACCACCTCGATTTCTTTTTATATATCACGACTGGTACGCAGTAATACTGAATAATTATCTACAAATTTAAATCTTTTAACGACCATCAATAGATGTGGAGTGTTAATTTTACTATTAGTTCTTTTTAATCTGACATGTTGAAAAAACCACACACACAGGCCTATTTTTGTCATAATTGTTACATATAATTTCAAAGTAATCCCAAATGGTTTGTGTATTTCATTTTAAGTAGAAATTTGAGGGTATAAAGAGAATATATTTATTAATAATTGATCACTGATATAACTCTATTGGATTTCTTCCTTTGGGGGAAATTAAACAGCTAGAGTACGAGACACCTGCTGAAACGGCAGGTGATCTAGTTGCTCATATTGCTGCAGCTGAAAAAATTCATTCAATACACCCTGATTTTTTTTTAGAACATCGGACCTATGTGTGCAGGTACATGGGAGGCACTTTGAACACCGTTTAAAACCTAAAACTATTCCATTTATTTGCGTATTGAGGTAAACGACTGTTAAAACATAATCTTGTAACAACAATAAAATGGTATCCTAGCGACGAAATGGCGCATCTGTCATAATCTCTCTCTCTCGAATCCTATGCCCCATGTTGGGGCGAAGGGCCTCCAAGTGGAGGTCTCTATTTACCGATGTGAATTTTGTTACGCTTATTTTCCTAGAGAGGGCAGAGGGACAGGTGGTAAGCCCATCGCCCCTTAACCTCCCTCCGGAAACTAAGGTATTAGGACGTGAAAGGGCCGAGAAATTTTGTTCAGAGGCTCTAATTTAGGCTTGGAGTCCCTCCCGGAGGACTTCGTGCCCAGGATATTTACCCATCGATTGCGGCCGGGTTCGATCCCGCGACCTTCGGATCTAGAGGCGGGCACGCTACCTCTAGACCACCGCAGCCGACCATCTGTCATAATAGTGTCAGATAAAGGAATTCATTCCAGTTGGACTAATTTACACACCATTCAATTTTAATTGGTACTTTGACTAAAACATTTAACCAAAATTTTATAACTTATTTCAAATAGAATAGATTATAAATTTTGTTTTAAGGTACATGAGCTGATATAGCATACCCAAACAAGTTATTGTTATTATAACTTTATCGTAACATTGTAACATTGACTTTTACAGTAGTTTTGCTGATTGGTCAAAAATATATTTTTGAAAAGTCGAATAGAATATTTCGTTTGATATCTCGATCCAAAGCTCCAGAGGCGATTCATTCAATAAACAAATTATTATATATGCTAGTGACTATCAAACAAATCCGAAAAGTTGAATTAATTAAATACTAATTATATTTTTAGATAAATGTTGAATTTGAAATTAGAAAAGATGTAATGCGATTACTTTCAAGTGTTAACTATGTTTTAACATTTTTAATTAATTTATATTATTAACGTCTCTGTGGTCCTCGTCTGTTCATTTATTGAATCGTCAGGTAAAACTTCATTCAGATTTAATACCAGCACCCTATATTTCATTGTAAACACTCTTTACTTATGTGCCAGCATTAATGTAGACCTATTTGTTGATAGCTTGCAGACTTCAGAGCCGCACTAAAGCTATAACCCATGTGTCAGTGATTCATTCACAAGCATCATTTGCTAGTTCACAGTGGTATTAATCAGACGTGGCAGTCCAAGCATGGATGCTCAGTAGATGCAGACGAGTCTAATAAATATTCGTACTGCATGGAGGGGTGTATGGGTTAGTTGTGTCGTTGCTTTCAGAGCGGTAAGATCGTATAATGCAGTGAAGAAACAAGAGACCGTGTTACAAACGCTTCTCCTCTCCCGCAAGTGCAGTTCAACATTCTTACCCCTGCCCATGATTCCTCCTACATGCGTCACCTCTCTCACGCGCATCTGACTGCCACCTCTGATTAATACCACTGTACATTTTAAGCATTTCTTATATCTGTGGCTTGGATCTAAAAGGGCCAATGTCAGTTTCTTGCAAAAATGAGATTTATGCATTATTGAGTTCGGCTAGTCTTTATTTTTCGCATACTAAAAGTGTCAATGTCTGTTGCTATTAATAGATATAAAACAGAAACCTTAAAGGCCAATCTCGGCAGTTCTCAGCAAAAAATGTCACTTCTATAAAGGCTTCAAAGTCAGATATCTCAAAAGCAAGGTTTATGACATTGACCCTTTTAGAACCAAGCCACAGAATGATTCTATACGACTTTATAAGGGTGTACTTAATTACTTAGCTAAATTCTTATGAGTAGGCTCTTGTTCTACAATGTTATGTAAATACCCTCTCCTCTAATTCAATTCTAATTTTCAGCACACACAATAACATTTATTTACATTAAGTGTAGTACCTTTTCAATTCGGTGGGCACTTTTAATATTATTATTCCGTTACAACACGTAGCTTTTATGGAATTTTAACATTGCATGATATGACATTTAATCCAGTAGCATGCCTCAAGATTGGGGTTGCTGATAAGTCCTTTTTCCTTGACCCGAAGCGTGTAAATGTAACCTTTAACCCTAATCTACTAAATTTATGGCGAAATAAACCTTTTTAAAGTTTTTTATTATTTCAGTAAATGAATTGTTACCTCCTTTTATTGTATTTGTCACAGGTCTTTAGTTCTTTTAATAGGAGAGCCACTTGCGAAACATAAAATTTGGCACCTATGTTCTTATGTAAAAACAGTCAATCCAAACTTACGTAAGCAACTTACATACAGAGCTTAGCTAGTGCGGATTTTCTTCTGCATTGACCTTATACCCCGCCTATAGTAGAGCAAAGAGGCAGCTTTCCCAGGTGAATTATACTGTCTGGAGCATTACCTTATATTGAATATCATTATTAATACTCTTATTCTCATCATAAATAAATAAATAAATCTTCATTATTGTCATTATCGTCGTTGTCATCTTCAATAAAAGCATTAATGTTCCCTTGTTTCAGACGTCATTTGACTCTGCTCACAGAAAATGAGGACGGAGATTTATTTGAAAATAATTCCACATATCATCGTTGTTTAGTATTTTTATTCTTCTTCCCCATCATTTTCAGTACTTTTCAGAGGAAGTTTTAAATACGGCAGAGCTATACATGCAATTATTCCAGGTAGTAAACCATTTATTGCTGTATTATTTCTGTAGTAGAAAGGACTTTTAGAATTGACTAACTTATTTTATATTAGGTCCATTATTATTATTATTGTTATTATTATAAATATTATTATTTAGTAGTGTTTTTAATCTTATTTCTAAAAGAATTTTTAAAGTTCAGGCCCTATTTGATTACAATTACCCAGCGGGTGCACTGCTAGTAAGGACTTCGACCGTCACCGGTATTCCGGAATTTTGTCCAGTAAGAGTTCTTTTATATGACATCTGAGATTATCGCATTTATTCATATGTATGCTTTCAACCGTGATCTTAAGCAGAGAAATCCAGTGCCAAACTGAGTTTGCCACCCAGGCCAACTGGCTCCACATGGAAAGCATGGAACTTAGAAAAAGACAGAAGTGACATATCAGTTATGAGATTCAGTATGTACGATAATAATTCTTTGCAGCAGAATTCAGAAAAAAAAGGGTGCCAAATTCTGTATATAGATTATTATTCAGACCTGAAGGGGACATTTCTAACGTGGCTGTAATGTTGCGGAAAGTTTCCTTAAAAATTGCTACTAATAATCTAAATGATTCGATGGGAGTAAAGAGCCGAGTAAAGCGTTTGAACACACGGTACATTCTGAGATCAAAAGCACTTTTCAGTGTTAAGTTACCAAACTGACATAATTGTTGTTTGTTTGACCATACTGCAATAAACTTATTATATTGACGTAACGGTATCATAATGAAATCCATTTCGAGATTTATTTCCATTACAACACAGGTGCGGTATCAATTTATTATTAACGAACATGGAACGATCTTGAAACATTCAGAGCAGGAAATGAAACTGCGTAATTATACAACTTGTATTTAAAATTAAATCATTTCTATTCGTCTTAATTTTAATTTTACACAACATTGAATTTATTTCCTGTGTTTTAATATGTTTTCCATGCCTTATAGCTGTCATCTATCGGAAAAGACGAGAACGTAACAGCTAATGTGGAGAGACGTCTGCTTAATCAATTACACAGTATTCTAAAAACTCAGAATTTAAACATATCATTAAGGTCGAACAAAAACAGTCATAAGAAACTTGCCCATAATTGTAATTAAGAGACTCCTATGAAAATTTTGAAACGAGCAAAGCGAGTTTCATTAATAAAAAATAATAAATTAATAATAATAATAATTAATAATAATATAAAAAAATACCCATGTGTTAATAAATGTATTACAGGCTCATACTATTAATGCATAACGTACATTGCTTTGGACTATTACATAATGTATTATTATGTGATTGCAGGTTCTTCAAAACACATGAAAAATTCCCGTTTTAGAGAAATTTGTGACTTTTTCTATCAACGATTTAATTCATGTTTCATTGAATTTATTAAGTTACACTTATTAGTTACAGAAAAGCACTTCACTGCTATAGCCGCCCATGACTCATTACAGTTAGTGTTAAATCATTTTATAATTTTATTTTAATTTTGTTTTACGTAGTGTTGGGTAATGTCATTGTTTTGAAATTGCAGTAGGCTACAGAACTTTGTTAAATCAGTTTAACTTTATTGCATTTACAAAGTTTTGTCATGCTTAAGTTATTTCCTTGTACCGGACATGCTGTTCAGTGAAAACATTCAATGCTCAAAATTGAATTTTGTCCTTTCCAGGCAACACTAATCGATCAATGCCCTTCATGGCTTTGTGCCTAATTTACGAAGTCTGTTAGCCTAACCATACTATCGCATCGGTTGTTTTCAGTTTCTAGATTAGCAGTTCCGTTCATTCAAGTCCATCTTTAATTTAAATCCCTGTGAGGTTTAACAATGTTACTAATAAATACGAATATGAATACTGATAAAAATATTTAACACAATGAACTTAGCTATGCAATAAGAAGCAAGCAAATAGGGGAGATAATACTACTTAGGAGATTAAACTGTACTAATCAGAATTGTGGTGACAATTTTTCTGCATAGCTTGTAGGCTATATTATTTTATGAAACCAGATTTCCGTATGAATAATGTTTTTCATTGTGCACGTTAAGTACCACATTTGATCCGGGAAACATATTCATAATTAACGTTATGTGGGGGGCTACAGTGGACAGTTAAATAATTCATTCATTAAAAGTGCTTGACTGAGCATCCTACTTGTGTTCGAGGTGGGATTGGTTGTTTCATAGCCCTCTCATTTGGTCGTGTAATCCGTTTAATGGGCTTCACAGAGATGAAACAGCGTGTACTATGAGTGCGCTTATGTCGGAAACTAATATTCTCTGATAACCGATGTGTGCATGCGATGGAGCTTAAAGTTCTATTCATTTCTTTCATCGTGTTTACCAAAAAGGGAATAAACCATTCACTCGAAATAAGCTGCATTTGAGATTGGAAGAGTGGAAGAGATGAGTACGATCAGTGGGCGATTAAAAAGAAAGAATAGAGGGGAAGAGAAATATATTACATAGAGAAAGGGAGACAGAGAGAGAAATGAGGTTGAAATTATTTAGTTTCTACTAAGAATATAACATAGGCCTTTACTGCGAACCAAAGATGAAGCCACCGGATTTCTACCGTGCATCGCATGCGATCATCATTGGGCTTAGGATCATCGCACGCCGAAATATTTTTTAGATGTCGCCGTTAGTATATAGCGTAGCCTACTGATTTTCAATGTCCCAAATCCTGAATTCCGTGAGTATACGCAAGCACTTATGAAAGCCATGCCTTATCGGTTATGAAAATGAGTATTGGACCATAACGTGTCCTTTACTTGATGATAAAGCAGAAATGTGGTATGCGAAAAGGGCTCCCAAGTATACGTTTGTCACTATTTCATTATAAATAAGTAATTAAATAAGAAACGGTATGCTGAATGATGGAGAATGCTTTCAATAAGGCGCAGTAACAGCCCTGAGCCCAGACGGCAGATCACAGGGATCTGTTTTGGGATCACTATTATTTTTAGTAATGATTGACGACCTTCTTGTTAATGTCAACAGTAAATCTGACGATTCCACCTTTTATTCTACCATTAAGGGTATAAATTCTCTAACATTTTCAACTGTAAATGTGATTTTTTAAAAATTCAGCTGTGTTTATACTCCTTTTAACTGCGAGGCCAGGAGTTCGGGATGTGTGTCTATAGAGTAGGGTAGGTCATGGAACTATTGATTGTCAATTATTTATATTATTGGTGCATTTTTATGGAGTAAATTTCAACTGATATTAATTTAAATGAATATGATATATAGTGATGAGCGAGACCAGTCTTGGTCTTGCAGTCTTGGTCTTGGTCTTGCAGAAAATGCAAGACCAAGACCAAGACCAAGACCGCATCTGCGTTAGCAAGACCAAGACCAAGACCGAGTGTGCAAGACCAAGACCAAGACCGAGACCAAGTCTGCAAGACTCGGGCAAGACCAAGACCGAACTGCAAGACTCTTGCAGTCTTGCTATATTGAAAATGTTTTAAATGCTCGATTGTGTACGCAGCAAGCCAGCAACCACTACTGAAAGGTGCCGTTACCGTTACCGGTAGAGGTGGGAAAATAAGCTGTTTCTAGATAAAGGTTGTAGCCGAAACTGTTACGCGCACATAACAGTTTTATGAAACGGTTGCAAAAGACCGGTTTCACTTGCATTTTTGTTGGAACTGTTTCGGCTAGGCTGGCAAGGACGAGAGGGGGAGCAGCCGAGACTAAAGACTTGGGGCCCCGGCCCGGCCGACCAGGTTTTATTTTTTACTTTCTAATTTACTCTAAAATTAAATGTTTTATAAGTCAACAAACAGCTTAAGCTATGTTTTATGTGTTTATTTTTTATCTGCATTGTCCTGTCGCATAACGGTGACACGGAATTAATCAGGTAATCTGAAACGGATTATTCTTGGAGAAATTTTTTTTTTTTAAAAGTAGAAGCAGAAATCCTTTTGGACTCAACAGTAGGCCTCACTAACGTTCGGCATTTAAAATAATAATTTTCAAATGATTAATTTTGATACATAGAATACATATAAAATTGGTACATATCTCTGCAAAATTATCCCCGGGATTCCTAGGAATTTCATTACCTCTTATAGCATTGACGTTTTTGGAGATATCTTTGCTAGACAACTGAATTATAATAGTATTATTGATACTTTTGCAAAGTAAAAAGCTAGGAAAGCTATTTTTTAAGACGGTGGATTCTTAAGACATTCTTTTAATAATTACTTTATAGTATAGCCTATTACATGTCTCAGTAACAATAACATTTTTCCTTTTGAATACTTTATTAGCTCAACCTTTGTCTGATATCGGCATAAGATAGACTGTGCCATAATATAATAAAAAATCAGGTCAACTGATACAAAAAAGTGCCAGATGTAGTTAATTGGTCTTTTTTTTCAGAAACTATATAGTTTTAGACCGAACTCTTGAGAAAGTTCGTTAAACACATGTGAAGGAATAAGTGGGATAACAACAGAACGAATGCCTCACATCTAAAGCAAGATGTGATATAATAAATTTACAAACATCTGACTGCATTGTGGTGAAGGCCCTCAGTGATTAGCTAAGCGGCTTTGTAGTATAGTGATGATTTGCCATTTAATAAGCATGTGACCGTTAATTAGTCGTTACTCCGGTACCGGTCAAGCGATTTGGTACAAAATTAATAGGCTTCTTTCTATGGACGTTATAAATATGTATATCAAATTTCATGAAAATCCGATAAAGCGTATTTGAGTTATCGCGCATACAGGCACACGGACAGACTGACGGACAGACACGGACGGACAGCCATTTTCCCGTCCCCCACATGATCTCAGAAAGTACCATTCTGGTACTTAATAAGAGTTCTTATGTCATTGTGTCAAGTTTTATTGTCAATCGTATATGTTTATCTTATCTTCAGTTTATGTTGTTCAAAACAAGCGAATTTTTCATAGTGATTAAACATAGTTGGGTACCGATATATAATTTAAATGTTGTTATTTATAGTTGAAAAGTAAGACACTAGTTGTACAGTGATTAGTTTTTATGATTATTGATAGCATTTTGCCAAAACACGTATTATTACCTCTGTGTGCACAACTGAAAAGCTTTTAAACTTACATGGTTTTATTTTTTGTAAAATATGACTAACTTTTTAGTGATTAACAAAAATATCATATGTCTTCCAGTAATAGGATACTTACATACCATTACATACATTATATAATAATTATGTAATATTTTTATACAATCTTTTTGCTGCATACTTTGGGTTTCAGTGGTGAAATTAATATTTGACGGGGCCCGGGAAATTTTTTCCTGAGGTCCTTTGCTTTCTCTCCACGGCCCTGCAGAGAACTTGTTTTAAACTACTTCTTGGGGTAGGAACAATACATTCCTCCCTCATAGTAAGAAATAGCAAAGAGGAAAATTGTCTCCAAGGACAATTGTAAATCACATACCTTCATTTGAAAGATATGCTACACCGACCCTTGAGAAATTTATGACATGGTGTAATGCCGACACTAAAGTCTGTTTCTTGTAAGTTGGCACGGATCAGAAAATTGAGACAGAAGATGTTTGGCAGAAGTCAGTAATTGAACAGAAAGAGATAGAAACATACTATTGTGAAAGGTTACTCACTCCACGAATTTGTATAATCAGGACTTAACATAAACACCATTTACAGTAAGAAGCCGCCACGTCTCTTTCCTAAACGACAATATGACTGCTTAAGCACATCTGGCGATTACTTAAACCTCGAAATTCTGGTTTTCCCCCATTTTTTCTATACACCCTACTCCACCCAGTGGGATAGTGGAGTGAGTAACTAACTTTTGGCTACCTGCTGAATAGTGGAAGGGTAGTTTTATTACTTCAGTGCCAACATAACCCACACAGCCCATAGTCCTTTGCGGTCTTTCTAATTACTTGGAAAAACTGTTACAATGTTTTCTCACATTGATACAAGCATAATAATGAATCTTCTTGATTAGTACTTTAAATGAAATTACTTAATAAAAAAGTGAAATACATTGAAATTCTTAACCAATACCTAAATTAATGTTTACATGTAACAGAAAAAGAACAAGTCACTATAAGAAAATAAAATGCAAAGTAAAAATCCAACACGTTTTAAATGCATTCGGTACTGTTAATACCTTTTTAAGTTTTACCCAAAAAATATATATTACGTTTCAAATGACATTGTACTTAATTTTTTGGACATAACTTGTTATTGTTAATATTTATATATAAGCAGTGCTTTAGTTGGGCCGGTACGCACCGGTACTGCGTACCGGTATACAATAATTTTCCTTCTACCATACCAGGAAAAAGATGTGCTCCGGTACGTCGTACTGGCAGTACAGGGACGATATTGTCCTAAAATACTTATTAAATGTCCAATTCAATAAGAGAGTGTATTTGTTAATAATGACAAACACTATTAAATTCGCAGTAGACATGCGTTCTAATGTTCACCTTCGTGCGCATTTCTACAATAATTACTTTCTCCTTACATTACATGTTGGCTATCCTGATAAGGTGCTCGGTTTTTTAAAACTCTTTTGTATGAGGCGATATGGAAAATTTTGAAGTAAGGTGAGTACCCCCATTAAATATTTTCCAACTAAAGCACTGTATATAAGACATTTCAGACACCGGTCGACGGATAGTTTTAATGCTTGTATAAAATCAACTGCTCCACCTATTCCCAATTAAAAATTTTTTAAATTCTAAAATATGCATATCAATGGCAATAAAACAGCAAAATTTGATAGGTATAGACCAACAATTTTTTATGAATTAAAAATAGACAACATCAGGAGGCAAGGACGTGGGTCCGGACCGCACCCCCCCCCACCCACCCAAATATGAGATTTTTAAAGTATTAGTTAAAAAAATATTTTTTGTATTACTTAGGAAGAGAAGATGTCAGTAATTTCTGGTTCATCAGTTTAGGACCCCCGGGAAACTGATTTCTAAATATGTACTTGACCGGGACATTAAATGGGCCTTGCTGTGTGGGTGGCTTAATCCTACTATACTGTAGCCTGAACTCTTCAAATTTTAAAATAAGAACGGGACACAAACCATTTTAATGGTATATCCATTTACAGTCATTTTATAAAATTGATCTCTTACATGTAAAGTAACGCCACACAGACCTTGTTTTGTTACGGTTACTCGTTTTTGTTTCATGTTGAAACACTACGTTACAACAATCAACAACACAACGAAACGATAGCTGTTTCTACTTTCTAAGGAATGAAAACGTGTAACTCGTCTGTGCGACTGCTTGCAAGTTGAAAGGAAGGTATTTTGCTAATCACTTGCAGGGGTTGCAGCCAGTAGAAACGCAACAGCGAAAATAAATAGACTTCTTCCTATGGATGTTGTAAGTGCGTATACCAAGTTTCATGAAAATCCAATAAAGCGCATTTGAGTTATCGCGAGTACAGACACATGGACAGACAGACAGACGGACAGACAGACAGACGGACAGACATTTTCCCGTCCCCCACACAAATTTCATAAAGTACCATTCTGTCACTTAATAACTAATGGCTAAAGATGAAATAGCTTTCAGTTGTTTTGTTACTGTTTTCACGGTTCAAGCAACTAAAAGCAATTAGCTTTCGTTACTTTCGCAAGCAATAACACACATGTAATCGGTGTAACTGTAAATCACGTAAACGCCATCAATCACAGTAAGATGCGTAAAAGAAAAATGCAAGACTCTTGCAACAAGACCAAGACCGAGTATGCAAGAGCGAGACCAAGACCAAGACCGAGTATGCAAGACCAAGACCAAGACCAAGACCAAGACCAGGGTTACCGATGCGAGACCAAGACCAAGACTGAGTGTGCGAGACCAAGACCAAGACCGCCTTAGTCTTGGTCTTGGTCTTGCATTTGCTCATCACTAATGATATAAGATGAAATAGTAAGGATGGTTCGTGGTATGTAAATATCCAATTCAGAATTTGCCTTTACGACTGTGGAAACCACGAAAAAACCCATGTCAAATTGGCCGGCCACGGGATTTGAACATGGGACCTCCCGAATGCGAGTCCATCTCGGCCACCTCGCTCGGTAATAAATGCAATTAACTAACTGGTTTACTTCAGTCTTCAAACTCTGTTATATGACACAAAAAAACATCTTTACATTAAGATCTTCTTGTAGTTTAGATACATTGTCCAGTGTTAAGCTTCTTGATATGGTCGTAGATAAGGACTTAATTGCTACTTGGGCTTCGCATATTGACGCTGTATGTATTAGACTGTCCACATTATTTACCTATTACGGCATTTAAGAAATTTAGTCCCAAAAACATTAATAAAAAATGCTTACTATGAATTTTTTAAATAGCATTTTGCTTTATGGTATTCTCCTCTGGGGCAACGACAAAGGGATTTCAAATGTTCTCGGCTTACAAAAAAGGCAATACGTACAATAACATGTTCTAATTATAGTGCGCACTGTAAGCCTTTATTTATTGAAGAAATAATTTTAACAGAAATAAATATGTATATCTTTACTTTTTTGTTGCACACCAAAAAAATCTAAATTCATTTACTCTTAGAAAATAAATTCGTAAGCATCACACTAGGAATAACCATCTTATACATCAATCATCGATTAGATTGACAAAATAAAAAATAAAAAACGAATTACATACTTTAGTCATTACAGTGTTTAATAAACTACCGTATGAGTCTCATATGTGTTACAAAATAGATTTAAAAGCGTTTTATGTAGGCCTAACTGGATTTTCGAACAATTTTTTTATAATATGTTATGAATGACTTTATTGAACTACCTGTAATACATATCGCATTCTGATGTTTTATCTCTTATATTGTATGTATTGTTTGTTTATTATTTACATGTAGTTTTTGTTAGGTTATAAGTCTATAGCATCATTCACGATGCTCATGACACTAACGTAAATAAATAAATAAATAAATAAATGACTGCTCTCTGTACAGTATTTGATGACAAGAGAATAATTAGTCTCGGATTACAGCCATTCCGCTTTCAGATCTGAGTGACTGTGGGGAATCTTAAAAAAAAGTGCCTTAGTGCTCCACACGAACGATTAAAACTGAAAAAGAAAAGAAGTAAAAAAAAAACTCCGCGAAACGTGCAAAGTAAAGCTTCAATCAGTTGTTCAGAATGTTGTATGTCGTCAGGTACTTACAGATCAGAAGGTACAGCATTAGTTGTAGGCAAGAAATCGTACATAACACTGATTACGTGTATATAATGGAACGTAAAGACAACTATTTAACATACCTTAGTTCACTATTTGTTACCGACTATATAAGGGTTTTTCAGTATAAAGGAAGAGTAAACATAAGTAGTCTTTGTTACAAAACTAATAACATAAAATATAATACGAAAGTAGAAAAAGTCATAGAGTTAATTATGGTAGTAGCTAATCTGTTCATTTTGGAATGTTGCATGTTATTAACTATCAGGATTATTAATCCGTGCGTTACTTTAACATACTAAAAATTGCCTTAAGCAAAAACCCACAGATTTTTTAGGATACTTTATATTAACATGCAGACAAAAAATCACACCTTTATAAAAATCTAACGAATGACAAAAGAAAATTTAAAGAACCCATCCATATAGGCTGGTCGTTATCCAAATGGGGAGGTGGTGCACAGGGAAGACTCTCAAGTGTTTCTTTCTGCACTTTCTGTGTTCTATCGTATTGATTTAGCATTCATTAGAGTAAATAATATTTTCCGAGATTTAACAAATCTTCATTTATCTCAAATATTACATTTATTTATTATTTAGTAGTAACTTATTCTTGTTTCATTGCTGCATACGAGGTACATAATATACTAGATTATGCCCTAGTGCATTTGGAATTTATTAAGTCCTCTGATATAGGCCTATTGACATTTCCGGAATGTTTACGTCAATGAAAAAACCTCCATCCTCCATGACTGTCTTGAATATACAATAATTCTAGCCTTCTTTATCCGAATTGACCGTCTAACGCCATATTTTCAAAACTTGTCATGGATACCCCTCAAACAACGAAGAATGATCCATTCTCTTATTTCCTTCATAACATAGGCTACTATTAACTTCTTCTTAATATTTACAATCTCGTTTGAATGTTCTCTCGACCTCACGAACGCATAACCAAAATCTACTGCTTATTCCCCGACATTCAACATCATTCTATTCTTCATCTTTGTGAGACACTCCCTCATTTTCGTAATTCATTGCCTTGTCATATCAGAGACTGTCGAAATGACCACAATTTAGAAATAAATTTAATATATATATTTTTAGTTATTAATTTTTGTTTTACTTTAGTTTATTATACTTATAATTAAAATAAATGTAATTTTTATTGTCTATAGCATAATAGTTTTAATTCCTAATATATCAAATCTTTTATTATTTGTAATATGAACAGTTTTACTGGAAAAATGAAATAAAAGGCCTTAAAGCCTTAACTTCGCCAGTAAAAGTAAATAATAAGTAATAATAATAGATAGAGAAAAGTTTATCCGAACTACTGTATGTGCTGTATTTAAATATGTATTACCAGTTTTAATCAATGCATTTATGTCTAAACATCTTTTAATATAATGTATTCACCCAGGCATCACAAGAAAGCAACTGACCCCATCCTTGCCAACATGCGATCTGCTGTTCACAGTGTTTTCCCCGCTGTTTTCTCACACTTGTCGAACAGTAATACACTGTAATGGTATTAAGCCAATTCCTGTCAGTTTCGTGGGTTAAGCAAACAAGTAACACAGATACTTGATTTTTCGCATTTTTAAGAGTAAGTCGACAAAAATCTTCCAACCCTGCCAAGAGGGAAAATTGCATACTGGTGCAATTTATATTTCTTTTATCTTTCTTCATTTGTGGGGTTGGACTAATTGCGCCTCGCATAGCTAGTTTAGAAATCATTAAATTATTCCTGGAAACAAAATTTATTAAATTTGCAAAACAAGATCAATTACTCCAAAGAAACTTGAGGATAATAATTACATCTCAAATATACAGCAACTATTCATAATTCATTTTTTAGGCAGTCGGAGGTAAACGATGTACTCAGTTTGATAAAAATTTATAACCTTTAAATTCATTACACCTTTTTTAATTTGTAAATTTTTACGATGATCGCGAAAATTGTGTGGTGCGTGAAAAGTGTTGTCCTTAAATTGGCAGCCCTGTACCAGAAAATCAATAACAGCTGTCCATCCGCTGAACGCTGCGTAATTCATTAAATAAACCAAACATATGTTATTAATCCACAAATTTTAAGTAGTGTATATGTATATGGTAATGAATTTATTTTGTTCGTAGGAATGCTACACTTGCGCTCGAGGGCTCGTTTTGAAACTCGAAAAATAAAATCTCGTTTTTAACACTTGGATCATAACACTCTGATTTCTGTAACTGAGGAAGGCTATAAACATAATGTAAGAAATGACGATGGCCTTTTCGTTTGGTCCGTGTACCCAACTATGTGCAGAATAATTTTAACTCTAATAATTCTGATATACAGCTGTATCCACTAAATAGTGTGTAATAACATAATTATTCATTTTTTTAATTCCTCAACTAACCTACAAATAAATGTTAATGCAACTGTGGGCCATCCAAGAAAATAGAGTTGTAGGATCTCATAAAATGGTTGTATCTTGAAAATTTTGGAACCGTACACTATACAACATTACAGTTATGTTTAACAAACACCACAGAACACCCACTACCAAGAAACTGGATTTGCTAACTTGTAAAAAAAAAAAAGTGTAGAGCTTTAACTTGCTTTCTCTGATTTCTGTATGTGCTTCACTTTCTTCACCAAGTCCCTTAGGTTGGACTATTCCATGCGGAATTTCAGAGACGGGTCATACGATATCAGGAAGTTGTGGAGGTGACTTGAATTCAGGGTCTCACCTTGAGGCTTTTCGAGCGACAACGGTGGTAGAAGTTTCCGCTCTTCAGGGAAGAGGAGGAAATGGCCTCATCTACATTCATTTCCAGGCGCTATCGCTTTGCTGCACTTTGGTAGCGCCAGTCTAACCTATATATCTAGAATTACTTATTTTAATTTTGCTATTCCCCTGTAGGCCTATATCAAGTGGAATATACACTAATGCCAGCATATAAAGAATATATGTATTTCTCATATTTACTATTTCTATGGATTTCTATATAAAAGAGAGTTCCGTTCCGAGTATAGTCATGATAGAAAACGATATAGTTCAATATAAATCAATTTTTATGGTTGAATGCACTTCAGCCAAGTTGAATTTATCAAAGCAGCATAATGATGGCCGGCAAAAATTCACACATAACCTTTCTTCAGATGGAACACAAAGTCGATGATTTCTTATGAAAAAACAGGGAACCCAATGGTGAAGTTTTACGAAAATAATAAAACTTGTTGTAATGTTTCAACATTCTTTTTTCGTAAAATATTTTCTTTTTTGTTTTTGAACCAATTTATATCCATGAAGTTGTCTTTTTAAATGAAGTAATGGACTACCAAATTCTACATCCCGAGATAATGACATAAGTTTTCTTTTTCCGTAGTAAGGATAAATTTTGTCCATGTTGGTGAACACAGTTCTTAACAGCCTGTGTCATTTCCAACTTTACCTAGGTACTGTCTACAATATCTGAATTTCTGACGTGCCAGTATCATAGAACATACATGATATGCTACAGATTACATTCAATTAAGGCTCTATATTCAATTAGAATTAGATTATGAAAATTAAAGTAATGTGATGAAGTAGCGATTCGTATAACTTAATCAGCTAAAGTAGGTGGTTACTATCAGTCGCTACAACATAACATGTGTAATTACCAAATGCTAGTCAAAGTAAGCATTCAGATAGTTGCACAGAGTTGATTAAACTGGGGCGAGGAAATTCTCAATGCCGTAACACAAAGCTCCTAACCATCCATTTGAAGTAGTTAATCCATATGCCCGAGAGCTTCATGGAATACCACTTTGCTGCAGTCTTCTATAATAAGGTGGCCTGGCTGTTGTCAGTTCTAGACCGCTATTGTGGTCAGAAACTCGTGCTACGTCTCGAGAATACCTGCTATTCCTGAAGACAATTTAGTCAAGAGAACAGAGATACAGATAAAACAAACAGTAAGATAATTCCTTAGAGGATATGAACGCTTTGCTAACCTTCACAAGGTGTGAGAAGCATTTGATATTAAACAGTCTACACCGGGTGTTCCCGAAGCGCCATCCACTTATTGAAGTTAACCATGGACTGCTTCCCGAGGCAACTTGTCACCCCACTCGACTCCGTTTTCTTTTGCAGGTTTGGCATGAATGCACTTAAAGCTTCCCCATCATTCGATACTCCCAAAATTGCTTCTCTTTACTTCAGTCAGTGAATGAGTGGATTTCGTGAAGTGCGTGTCCTGCTACGAGACCATTGGGTGCCCAAATACCCCGGTGAGCATTAGTGTATGTTGAATGTCTGTCGTGTATTTCTTTGAATGTTGAACGTCTTGAAGCTTTTATTCTTGCTCTTTTAGACTAAGATGTGCGTAGTTATATGACAGTGAACATAAAGAACCTGTGAGGTCTCTATCATTGAAGGCAGGAGTAAAATATTTCAAGGTTTGTGATTTTTCTTACATTATAACAGAACTGTTAAAATATCATTCGAAAGCAAAGTAAAATTGTACATTACTTTTACCCTTTGAAAATATTTTAACCGCTAAGTTATCTAAACACATAGGGTTATCCAAGTAACGTAGATCATTAAACTACCCTGATGAGAGGGGAGGCAAATATTTAAAAATATAATGGGATGAAAACGTACCCCAGGTGAGCAGTAATGATATCCAGAAAAGGGTGAACAGTCTATGGTTATATGTCGTAAATGTGCATGGTGCGGTAATGTTGGCAGCATGTTACAGGGCTTCACAAGTTATAATGTACTCAGTTACGAATCCAGGCTCATCAGAGTAGTGGTGTGTGGTCGTCAGAATAGGTTGTGAAGATTCGTAAAGGAATAATTAATGTTGATAGGAATTTTTGTTACCTTATTGTTCTTTTTATGACGTCCGTGACTTCATACCCGAAAAGAACATTCTGGAAACGTATAGCCTAGTATTTCGTCTAGACCAGTAAGAAAATCTTTTTCGAAACGATTCGAAATGGGGAAGGAATTGCTTATAAGAACTGTAAATACGATACTATTTTATTTGCATTATATGATACATGGAAGTCTCAGTAGGCCTAAGTAAGTCAGCAAACCTAGAAAATATTAAAATTTATATAGACCTATCAACCGGACGTTGGGAATGTACCTCCCATAACGATGTGAAAATAATAAAATCTCTAAATACGTGGCCAAGCAATTTATAATAATTTTTGGATGACTATCCTTCGGGAAATTTGTATATTTACATCATGACAGTTTCTACCATTATAATCCGACAACGGCTATCTATATGTCTTGCTCAGATCTTTTCTAATACATTGCTTCTACAATTCCATCATTCTTTCAAGGCGTTTAGGGACTGACCCAATGCTTAAGGAAGGATTAAAAGAGAGAAAAAAAAGGAGGAATTTTTGTGTGTGAACATTCCACAGTGAACCTTTTTGATGGCATGAAATTTTGAAAAGGGCTGTAAGCCACGGATTGGAACTATTCATGTTACTTAATCTCCGCTTGTTTATATGCCCGAAAATATTCATGCACTCAGACTGAATTGAACCCACGATCATAAAAGTAGATGAACTACCGGAAACAACTAAAGATTACTTCCCTTCCAAAACGAACTAATTCTACGAGCATTTATGTATATACACTATAATTAGTTTTTTCATCTTTGCATTAACAAAGGAAAAAATTAAACTCTGTTCAAAGTATTTTGTTTCATCTATCGTTACATTTGAGCGGCAACCGCATAGTGACACAGAGATAAAATAATTATAAACGTTTAGAGAACGATGATGCAATTTATAATTAAATTTGGCTGTTTGTCTTCTGAACTCATTCATTTACGTTTATTGTTTTAACGATTTCTCTATGTTTTAATCCAGCCATCAAGCATGACAGCTTTTTTTATTTAGTTACGTCTCACGTAATGGAAATAAAACAAACAGCATTTCCAACTGTTGTTATTTGGCCGTAATTCTATTTAAATTATAAAAATGAGAGCGAGCTCTCTTTTCATGGAAAATTGCACGAATTTAACGAACCCAAAGCACTAAAGGTGCATTACTCTTTTTACTATTCATAGTATTATTTAAATTTATTGTTTCATAAAGGACTATCGTTGTACAAAGCTTTGTTACTTTGAACTTCTATGGAAATTGAAAAATATATTTTCAAACCAAGATTTCTTTATTCCGGCTTTCGTGTTCATTTTTTACACCTCTCAGGTAACCAAAAGCTGTAAAATAATTTTTTATTTCGTTTTCCCATTAAAAAAACCTTAATAAGTTGGTAGAGGCATAGCTCTACAAACTGGAAGATATGAGTTTGATCCACGTTGAAGATGCTGGGATTTTAAAATTGGGTTAATCCTCCTGCTAGCCCAGTAGAGATAGCTTAAAAAGGGAAGGTTGGGTTGCAAAAGGTGGAGTAATCTGATATGTTGTTGCATTGCCCCTTTAGTGAAAAATCCAAGTTTTTCCGCTTGCATGGAAAGTCGTTAAGAAAAAGTACTTTTCCAGTTTTTCCTCAGTAGCTCACTTCCAATGATATCAGGTGAAAGTGCAATTACTTATTTTAAAGATACTTAAATTTCCTGCAAGTTCATATTTAACATGTTGAAAAATTCGGAACAGATTTTGAGATACGGGGTCGTGAAACTCTGCAAAATGTTAAAACAAACAAACCAAAAAAAAAGTTAGATATATCAATGATTTTGCCTTAATAACTATTTTAGTGCAGTTTACTGCAAAGTGCATTGTCACTAATTTTGTAGAGGATTAAATTTCCTACAAGATTCATACAAAATATTTGTAATTACTCTCAATAGATACCGAAAAATGTTGACTGCATTAACAATTTTAATGAAAGTGAGCTGTAAACTGCAAATACCATCCTAAGTCAAAATCTTTTGTAAATAAATGCTTTCCTGACGTAATCACGACCAAACGCGTTATTCGATTTTCTTCAAATTTGGCATGTTCCTTGAAATCATTAATAACGATTAATGTGTTATGATTTTTCGATACATTCGATCACAGTCTAAATTAAGTTATAAAACGAAATGCATCATTTAGGAATATTAGGCCTTTATCTAAATGCTGTACTTCGCTTTATAATACAGTAGAGTCCCGAAAACTCTGCCTAATGTGGATCGAAGGGTGGCCGAGTGTGGGAAAATCCCGGGTTATCGGGAAAGGTTTTAAAAAAGAATAAGTACGAGTGTTTCCTCATAAAATAGAGTACTTGTATGTATTGGTTGCTTGAGAATACATAAGGTATAAAGGCATAAGGCATAAAGCTGTCTATAATGAAAATTAACTAGCCGACTTTGCAAAATCTGGCTACTTATTTTTAAAAGAAATGTGTAATATCCTGTTGTTTTCCGTGCGCGGGTTTTTTTCGCACTGCCAAGGTGTGGCCGAGTTATCCGGACTGCCGGGTTATCGAGTGCCGAGTTTTCATGATTCTATTGTACTGTTAATAAACAATAAAATTGAAACTAACATTAGTACATTTTATATTACTCTTATTTAAAACTGCTGTTCGTTTAATAAAACTTATATTTAAATTTGTTATGTTGGTTGTTTGAGGTTTGAGGTATCTATTAATTGCAGTTGAATAATGGTGAGCAAAATAATGTGTTTGTGTGAGTTGAAAATAAATAAAATAATAAATGCAGGTTGCTAAAGACTTTTTCCCTATATGTGGAGAGCCCACAACAATTTCTTGTTGTTTCTTTACTCCCTCGCTTCCTTCTGTCTTCATTGTTTGCCCATTGTTAACACGACTTCCTCTTCCTCCCTCACTCCATGTAATCTAAAATGATATTTCTACTGGACTATGGTGGCACTATGCCTCTATATTTGGCGCAATTTCTTATATACAGCCATACCATCTTCGTGTCCTGTAGGAACCTTAAGAACTTCATGGCTTGTGTAATAGTCATAACTTACTCAGCTGGCTCAAAACACATTACCCACAAGCGTGAAGTACACAAGAGCGAAAAGTAGAGCAATAGAACACAAGCGCCTAAAAGTTGTTGGGACCGGAGTATGGCCTATGGTCGAGGGCTCCGGGGGCGGTGGAGGGCCGAAAAAAAAAAGAAGAAAGTAATAACTTACTTTTATTTCCTCTAGGTTTGTTGGAGTGGGGGTTTTCCATCCAGCGTATGTAACAAACTGATACAAATTAATCTGTCAGTGGAGAAAAGAATTATGCCATTCATTAGTAAGTAAAAATGCTTGCAAATGAAATATTTTACTGATTAAATTGATTAGTTGTTCATTTGTTTTATGGCCGATACCGTTCCAATAATTTAAACATCAGCTTATTCAGTGTAATATTTACATCACAATTGAGTATTTTTCTTTCTCCTGAAAACTATAAAAGAATGACAGTTCCTTTTTCCATCAACCCATACATTATATCTCATGATAGTGTAAATTTTACTTATAACTTTTAATTGTTTGTACCATTTTAGAGAAAGAATATCAATCATTTTGTTGGCTAGATAATAGTTCGACCTTTATTGTGAAATTGTGACGCCAAATAATACAGGTTGACCGAGAAGTACGCTTACTGGAAACAGTACGAAGTCCATGGGTTTTGAAAGCCGAAAATTAAAAATAAAAAGACCATGGAAATATGCAGAATATTAGTGGTACATGGTATACGATGTGAGCATTCAAGCGATTTACACCGGCATCTGAAACAGATGGCGAAAACAGCCACAAAAGTAGGGAAACGGCGCAGAGAATGTTGGTAATGACGTGTGGACCCTTGTTTCTGAAATGGTGTTTCTATAAATTGTTGTTGTGCCAGAAATGCTTGCCCCGGATAGAACTAATCGATTAAGGCATTTGCGTATGCTATGCTGCTACTGGTCTTGCCCCTATGTTATGGATTGATCTGTGGTAACCTATAGCGTGCATCTATTGATTTATTTTTTTGTGTCTACCGTACTGTTTATACCAACTGGCACCTAAGTCATTCCACCTACACACTTCTCTATTCTACGACCCAGCAGACGTTAATAGTGACAGTTCAGGATATTTATAACTGAAGGGTCATTATGTGAGTTCCCTTGTTTGTATGAAAGTTTTGTGGACATGATTGCTATTGTAATTTGTTATAGTAAGTTACTTTTTTATAGCTAGAAGTATTTCACTTTTTCTTTATGAATTCTTGGTCATCATTAGAGCAGAATAGAAAATGAAACAGGGATTCTAAATTTAATAAAATAATAGCTGTTACTGAAAGTTATATTTCCGACACACTTAAGGAAAGAACAAATTAAATATTCTGTATGATAATATTATACATCGCAAATTAGTACCTAAAAGGAATTAATATTCGTATTTGACATAAAGTAGAGAAACACGCTACTCACCTTGAATTGCCCGAAAATGAAAATGATCTTAAGGTCGAAAACTGATTTCGCTTCCTGATTGTTTATTTCTTCTGCTTATTTTATTTTTTCAGAGCATAAAAATAACAATACGGTAGTTACTATACTAGAAAGCCATATGGTTAGTTTTTTCACCCATTCATGGTTATTACTTTTTACCCACTTCAAGATTACCTAGAAACTTTAAATTTGGAAAGCTTACAGTTTTTAGCCCGTAACCGACGGAAGCATTTGAAAAAGTGCAATTTTTATAACGCCGTCCTCATTCTCCTTGAAAACCATGAAAACCATCGACAACATACGCTTCAAGTGCTTCCCACATCTGCCATACTCGCCAGATTTGGAACCATCAGACTTCCCCATATTTAGTCCATATGGGGCAGGAGTTCAAGTCTGATTAAGACGTCTAATCGGCGGTGCACGAGTGGCTACAGGGTCAACCAAAATAATTTTTCTCACTCGGTAGCGAAGCTCTTCCTATCCGATGGCGTAAATGCATTGAACTGGGAGGGGACTATGTAGATAAATAACGTACAAGCAAATATTCTTCCTGCATTAAAACAATGGAAAAAATTAATTGCGGTTTTCATTTGATTCTCCCTCGTACCTTACATATAGTTAGATTTTTAATTGCAGGTAAATTTTGTACACTTTCCACATATGTAATTTTTAACACACGAAAGCCAGAATCACGAAATTTGGCAGTGATAGTGGGACATCTATCAGCCATAAGCTTGCCAAGTTTGGTGATTCTATCTTCCTTATAAGTACGGAAAACTGAATGGGTATCCGTACCGTTATTTACGTCTATGACACTCTAAATCACCCGTTCATCTACTTCCACATAAGCTAGAAACTTGAAATCTGGTAGAATTGTAGCTTCTAGTGTGTACCCGACGTGAAAATTCCAACTTTTTAATTGTTTACCCGAAACAATTCAAAATAGCTGACGCAACTGTATAGACGGTGCAGAATTTTTCTTTGAGTTTTATTGTGATAAAACAGTAAGTCATATCAAAAGTGGATTGCATCACTAGTATCAGATTTTGAGAGATCTGCAAGTATGGTCCTATTACTTTTGTTCATATTTCCATTGGTTATAGGCCTTTCTTATATAGAGCTGGATTGTTTATTTTAGGTAAATTTTGTATATTTTGTACATATTATGTAATATTTTTTGACATACGAGAGATATACATTCATCAAAACTCTGCAGGCATATTAGCACAACCAACTGCCACAAGAATGTCAAATTTATAACCACTTTCTCAATTACTAACTTAAAGATATTTTATGCTGATATTGACGTTAGTGAAAGGATTCTAAAAATAATATTCGAGAATGGCATTTGAAATCGCTGTAGATTTTTCTTCTTACGCTGCTGAACATCGATCTAAAGACACGGGGGCTTAAAGAAGGAAGTCAAGTTACATTGGAGAAATTGTGATTTATTGCCGACTTCTTCCCTCAATGTGACTTTTACGGTTCCATATGTTTGTACAAAGACAGGGCTATATAAATCAGATCACCTACATGCCAAGAAAAGAAACGAAATATTTTGTAGCAAATCCCATTCAGAGAGTCAACACAAATATTTTTCCAATTGTCTTCCAACAGAAATACTAAGTTTTAGTTTTCACTAAAATTTAAAAGTTTTTCAATTCATATTAATTGAATAAATGACCAGAAAGTACAATTTTATCTTTAGTTCAAACGAAAAACGATATACTATACACATATACTGTATATACCATAGTGTATTCCTCTACTGTACGGTATACTATTCACTTATACTATATATATATATATATATATGTAGTATATTCCTGTAAAAATATATTTTATTACTATTGACATGCTTTACGTGATTGTGCAGGGATTATGCCGTTCACTTCAGACTATATTCAGCACTCTTTCTCCAGATGATTCTATAGTTACTTAATTTCTTCTAGGACTGTAGTAATGAGGGTAGGGTTTCTTGTAATTATTGTAAATTACAAGAAGAAATTATAGATATGAACGGACAAGGCAGTTGATTGAGGTAATGATCTAAAAGCAGGAAGGTTGCCTGCTCTATTCCCGATGGGGTAATGGGAATATTCTCTCTGGACTCATCCTGCAACGGAAATGCATACCAGGAAACTTCGCCATGACTGAGTGCTCAGACCGATCGAATCTCGGTGGTTATGTGTGGAAGAAAATTGGGCCGGGGCATGTTTTCTGCGGGCGCTCCAGTTTCCCCTGTCTTGTGCCATTCCGCCGTTGCTTCTTTCATCATAATATGACCACTGGTTGCAATACAGGAATTATAATAAATACATAGGCCTACTTGGGGTAGAGGTGATCATGGATACATTATCACGTTCTTTTAAAAAATCCGGGATATTCGAAACTCCCTAAAGCAAGACCTGTATATAGGAGTAACTTGATTAAATATCATAAAAAATTATTATGAGATCATAAACAAATAGAAATCCACAGAAATGTGCACTTTGGTTAAATATATGTGGAATTTTTCAAGAAATAACCTTCTAGATAATTTTCAACATTGTGGTTTAGAAAATTCTTGTGGCTTATTAAGTTAATTCTTCTTCACACCTCGCCAACTTCAAGTGTTATTCGCGCACTCCTATTTTGGTATAGAGACAAGTAAACTCGTATGTGTTCATGAAGTCGTGTTTAATTTTCCATAGACATTTAGTTGCTCTTCATTTAATACAGTTTAAAATATTGCAGATCAAATTCTTTAATCCATGATGGAAACCGATATGAATCGATATGAACCAATTAACAGTTACTGTTTAGGGCAATTGAAAAGCATTGAAAACTTACACGTCTATTACATCTGATTATAGCCTATTATGATTAAGATATTAAATGTTATTATGTACATATTAAATATTATTATTTCATACCTTACCTTGATTGTAGCAGCTGAATGCCTCAAATATACTTTTTTAAAGCTTATTTTCTAACTGTAACAAAAATTTACTACTTCTAACAGGGATTAACTATGTACCAGATAAACCTACATTCAAATAGACAGATACATTTTCAGTGAAATTACAGAAATATATTAGATCTGTCCTACTGATTAAAGTAAACATCTAAAAAGTATGATACTGCTTTTGACTTATATTTAATAACGCAAGCGGATGCACTTTCAGGTAACATATTATACCGTAGGGCTATAATATAGCATGTGGTAATATTCCTTTCTGTCCATACACAGTGACTTATCTCGTTTAAAATGTCATGTTATAAAATGAAGCATACAACATGTGAAATGTTCCTCTAAAACTCCTTATTATAGGAACAAAGATGATTATAATTAACTGCGAGAATGAAATTTTATTTTAAAAATATAATGGTGACTCGATTGAAAGAAACAATAGCAAACAATTGGAAATCCTCTGTCTGTACCTTATCCTTCTGTGATAATTTCAGAAATATAATCATCTGTCAATGTGAACGTGAATGTAATGGACTAAATGTGTGACACTAGTAACTTTAAAAAGTAACATATTCATAGCATGTCCTTTCATTTCATATAGCCAGGAAGATCATGAAAATAATGCAGCGTTTCAAAATAACTGCGGAGGTATTTAATTTCAATGCATAATAAATCATAATTTAGTAATGGTTGCGTATGCTCTCCTCACGCAGCGGACTCGGGTTCAATTTCTTGTCGGGACAAGTTTCCTAGATGGTTTTCTTCCGGGATTTTTTCTCACCTGTGAGACGAATGTCAGGTAGCTTTAGGCCCTCCTGGATATCATCTGGTCGTCATTATCGCCTTCATCCCCTCCTCATCTTGTTCAGAATGAGAGTGGGTGTGTGTGTGAGTGGTGTGTATCGTCCTATGTGTTCGTATTGTCTTGGAGTTGGCCCCGGCATTGGGCTAATCACTCATTAGCGGTGTCCCTCCTTGCTCTTGTCTGGACAAAAATGTATGATGTGATCCACACCCAACTGTTCGTGGTCATAACTTAAATAAGGCCCGGTCATCGTGGACCACGTCAATGTACCTAGAAGGGCGTGGTAAAAATCAGGGAAGAAGAATAAGTAATTATTTAGAAACATTAAATCTGTTGTCCTGTAGTATTTTGGTCACTCAATACAATGTATAAGGGAAGCTTGTACCGTTATGCAGAAAATGACTGATCGGGGAAACCTCATATTGGCATGATGATCACATGTTCATAATCCTCCCATTTGTCAATAAAGTATGATGGAGTTAGAAGCAACGGCTTGATAGATTGTCCCTCTATGGAATGAAAAATGTTTATTTCAGTTCCGTTTAGTTAAAAAAATTAAATTTATTACTCTCCCTCTTAAGAGTGCTCTTAAGAGCATGTACAAATGTAGGTATCCGCGTATGTTTCTTTTTATGGTAGCCTTACATAGTAAGTTTAATATTATTACAGTGTTATATGTTTATAATAGGTCTTATAACACTATCCTTAGTGTAAAACCTTTGTGATGTATCGCCAAAATATGAAATAACTTAAATCATAATAATGTATATGTATATACTCGTCAGAATATTAAAATGATGAATATTAGAGTTCTTTTCGACAATAGTATAATACGCTTATTGTATTTTACCTAACAGTATCATAATGATATCTATCAGACTAAAGTACAAAATTTCCTTATAGCACTGTAGCCAAACTATTGATTAATATCGTACACGGAAAAATTTTCAAGCCTTGAAAGCAGCGATTCATACTGCACAATAAACGACCTATATTTAAAGTAAAATCAATTTTGTTCACGGTAATTTTAATATTAGGCCAATACTAAATTGAGTACATTTCATGTGCTTTAATGTGTGATTTTGAGGTTAAAATGTCAAGAGTATCTCTACGGCATGCATGCCTCTTAGCCTGCCATCTGTCGCAAAAAAAGAACTACTAGCAGCTTATCGCCGAGAGTCATATGCTTTATCAAATTACGAGGAATTCTAAAAACCCAAAATTCAGACATTCAGTCATGGTCGGACAATAGCAATGGTATGAAACTTGCCTTCAATGATAATATTATAGGAGAAAAATTCCTCTGACACTGGGATTTGAACCCAGGAGCATTGGCTATCCGTGCCAATGCTCTACCAACTGAGCTAAGCCAGAGTTCAATTCACAGCGCCAGATGGAACCTCTCTCCTATTACTGATTACCCTTAATGGTCTACCTCACTGATAGACAATTTTATGTCATATGCTGTACTGTGAGGCACACTAATTAGTGATTTTTGTGACCGGGCTTCCAGTGTTATTGTACATTAACATTCAAGATAGATATATGCATATGCATTCATGAACCACATATTATTGAGTAAAGAACGCTTTGGCATAACTAAATTATAACGAAAGATATAAACACAAAACTTTATTTACAAACATAAAGTACCTTACTCTATTTCTCAACGTAATCGCCATTGCTGTCAAGGCATTTATTGTAACGTGGTACAGTTTTTCAATGCCGATGTTATACTCTTTTACCGCCAAAGACTTGAGCCTGGAGTTTCTGCCAAGAAGACAAGGAATAAACGCAGAGGCATATTTTGCAACTCTTCAACGACTACGACGCGCTATCCAAAACAATAGACGTGGAATGTTTGAAAATATGTTTTTGATTCACGACAACGCTCGGCCCCATTCGGCTGCTCAAACACAGACACAACTTAAACTTTTAAGTGGGAAATTTTTGGACATCTTCCTTATAGCCCTGACCTGGCACCAAGCGATTTTCACTTGTATCCGAAATTAAAGGACTTTTTGGATGGAAAAGAGTTCCCAACCGATGAAGTCGTCAAAGCATCAGTGACATACAGGCTCAGGTCTTTGGCGGTAGATGGGTAGGCCTATAACATCGCCACTGAAAAACTGGTACCACTTTACAATAAATGCCTTGGCAGCAATGGCGATTATATTGAGAAATAAAGGCAAAGTAGTGTATCTTTGTAGATAATGTATTGTTTTGATATCTTTTGTTATTATTTAGTTATGCCAAATCGTTCTTTTCTTTCTGGATGACCCTCGTTAATTCTTGATTTTTGCAAGCCTATTTGTATTGTATGGATGATCCATAAAGTATCCAGACGCGTTGGGAGCAATACAGCAGATGTTTTCGTCGTGGCATAATTCATTTATCCTTCATATCCGTCATTTTACAGAATTCACATTTCCGCGCTTTGCATTCTCCAAACCACTACCTTCAGAAATTGGCAACTTCCTCATATGGTAAGCTGGAATCGATTTGGGGTTGCTGAATGGGGAAATCAACAGGTAATGACTTCACGTGACAGAACAATCTAAACCACTGAATTCTCACGCTGTCTGCAGTTAAGAAGTAAGGAATATGAGATGGCAGGAATGTTAGCGTCATATCCTCTACCACCTGATGCTGCTGAAGTATTTCTGTACTACTTTGTCCACTGTTTCTGATATCACCGGGTCATTTTATAATATTAAAATCAACGAAATTTTATGTTACACAAGTTTAGCTTTTTTTCATAGGTGATTCGGAGTCCGAATTTTACCGATAAATTCGCCGAAGATAGAGATTCCTGACCTCGAGTTGTATTCTATTTAAAAACTATTTAGCGAATACTCACACGATTAAGCTTGTAATGAATAATTGGAACCTCGAAAATTAATAAAACACATCTCTATTTGTGTCATTGTAAACGTGAGAGCCAATAGCGAGACAATCGATAACATATCGTTTGTCTTTCCATCAACATTATTCGAGCTTCGTGCTAATTTTCACAATTTGTTTTATTTTTACTTAGGCCCTAACCTCGATGGTGTAATTATAATTATATCGTGTTATTAATATTGTAATTGTTGTTGTTCGAAATCTAAAATAATTCACCACACATGCTATTTGCATATCTCCTTTTGCTCATATGCAGTTTATATAGTTTTTTGTTCGATCATATTATAATAAGTTTATTACGTGTGACGTAACGCTATCATAATTGCACTAATTTCGACACTGTTTTTCATTTCGAACCCAGAACGATCTTGATACCTTGAGGATAGAAGCTGAAATAAAATCAATTCTATTCGTGTAAATTTTAGTATCATACTAAAATGAATTAATTTCATGTTTTCAAAATCCGTTGGTTTCATAAAAATTACGAAAAGGAAGCTTTAATTAACCGACGACACGAGCTCACATCTGTCATAGAAGACAAGAACTAAAACTAGCTGGTTCGAGTAAATCTAAAATTAAAAAAGTTAAACATTTAGACTAATTGTGGTCGAATGAAAACGGTCGTCTGCAACTTGGGTAATTAAGATACTCCTATGAAAATTGTGAAACTCGCGTTGCTCGTTAAAAAAAAACATACTCGTATCCTAATAAAATGCTATTATAGGCTGGTTACATCATGTACTAATAAAGTCGTCCATTGATTACTTTTTATCAAAGAATTTGCTGGTATGAATATGTTTTAGTATTCAGTCCTTGTGAATTAACATAAGAAAATAAGCGCACATAGGTGCGATTAAATGCAAGTGATAAAAACAAAACGATAAAATTATGACGATAGACACTTGTGACTAGTTGAAATTCCATATATTCTTATACATATATCCTTCGTATACTGGATTGATTCATGAACTAAAAAGTAAATTTAATTTAAAGTTAGAAATCGTAAGATTATCAGTAGAGATAAAACCATGTAATTCAAAACGACAATGATGCTACTAACATATGAACAAATGACTCTTAAAAAAGTATGCAATAATTCAAACCATAAAGGTCAATCCAGAATTGATTGCCGTATTTTTCCATAGATATGGTGGTCTGTGGTTCCAATAGAATCAGACATTGTATTTTATTTTAACATTATAAGATGTCTCGTGTCAAAGTTGATGGAGGTCTATCTCGTGCGCCAAGTAGATGTCCATGGACGATTTAAGTGCAGATTTCGTATCGATTTCTAGATTTTTGCTTGATGAAAGGTATACAGCTTTTATTTATCATTTCTTCTCCTGATAAACCTGTCTTGCGTGATGTTACAAAATTGCAATAAAATATTAAAGCAGAATGGGATTTCTTTTGAGGACAAATTCGAATAAACCCTAACATAATTACTTTTTTCTCTCGATTCCTCGTGATTCCTCTTCTGGGTCGTGTGAACTCAAGAGGAATAAATATGTGAATTTTACTTATGATTTACAATCATTTTAAGTTTTAGTAGCTTTAATTAAAAATTACGCAAGTGAAAGTGCAGTTTTATTTTTATTGAATGTAACTCTACAAGCGAGATTCTTGAAGATGGTTGAATATAATCAAAAGGTATAGAGAAATAAAATAAAAGAGGTTGAGAAGAAAAGGTATTATGTTATTATGTTATTGATCGAGCTCAACAGTACTATCAAGGATGATTTTAAACACTTTCACAAAGGTGTATTAAGATGAACACTGATAAACATTTGTATAATATAGCAGTAGGCCTATTGTATATTAAAATGTGTAAATGGTCCTGTAAAATTAATTATGAGAATACTTTCTGATAACTGATAAGTGCAGCTCTAATTTTTTTATAAAGAATATAACTTTTACCTGCACTTCTGTTGGTCTGTGACAATGACTGGAATCCTTAATACCATCGCAAGCACAAAACTAAGGGCAGATTTAACTAGTGACGATGGATCAACCTAGCAATATCTTCTAGTTTTGATTTGTTTAGACTTTAGAGGAGTAGTACTACATAATATTTACTTCTTTTCGCTCCAAAGTAAGATTTAATTTAAAATGATAAATGTCGTCCTCAAAAGCAAAAGGATGGGCCTAATTACTATAGCAATTGGTCCTTAGAATCGGGGTTCAAATATTTTTGTATGTAAGCCCCAAAGCGAGTATTTCTTCGGAGAAGAAGCACAGAAACCGTAGTTTCGGCAAAATTGACCATGATACTCTGAGGTACATGGCCCTTGGAAAAAATTGCCTGCAATGTCGTGCTTTATCGGTGCTGTTTCGTTACTAATATGCAAGGACATTAGATTTCGTGCTGGTAATTTTAGAGGACTCTTAATTGCCAAGCATTTTCATCACATTGTGCTTAGATCTGCAACGGGTCATGAAGCTATGGGTTCATCAAAACAAGCTTCCAAAATTCTTTTAAACAACAGTTGGTAGATATGGATTCATTTTGTATGTTTCTCTCCAGTTATAAAATCCGGAGTAAATCATTAACGAACATTATTTTCGTTTTTAAGCAGTTTACTAGAATAAGTAACATAGAAGAAGTATATAAAGTGTTAAAGCCTAGGTAAAAGCTTGTATCACTATAGAAACATGAGAAAGTCAGTCGGGGAAGACGCTGTAGACACTGGAAGCATGTATGAAACTGGATATCCAAATTTTAAGTACAAGTACGTAGGTATGATCATTGTAGATTATCACTGCAGATGATCAGTAAAATACGTACCGCCCTTATCATAAGAACTCTGTTATAGAATACTCATTATTTTTATTATATTTTAATATCGTTATTATTGAATTTTATTTGTGGTAATGTATGTATTATTATTGCTGTTATATCGCACTTGCTAACAAATTTATGTATTGTTTTCCTGTAGTAGCTGATTCATTAATAGCCTATGTTTTTGTTCGACCATACCGTAAAACACATATTACATGTGAAGTAACAGTAGGACATCATAATATTATCCATTTCGCAACTGATTTCCATTTCGAAACTGGTGAGGTATCGATTATTATCTAACACGGAAGGATCTCGATACCTTCAGAGCAGCAAATGAAAGAAACTGTGTCATTAAACAAACTGTATTTAAAATAAAATAAATTCTGGTCATCTTATCTTTAATATTATACTGCACTGAATTTATTTCCTGTGTTATTGTAGGTTGTATGACAATAAAGCTCAAGATAAGCGCTGCAACCCTGCATACCATGCAGCCTGACATCTATCGAAAAAAATGAGGACTATAACAGCTGATGGCGATAGTCGTCTGCTTAATCAATCACGAGGTATTCTAAAACCGCAAAAGTTAAACATTTAATTGTGGTCGAACAAAAACAGTCATATGCAACTTGACTATAATTGAATTAAGACACTTGTATGAAAATTATGAAACTCGCGTTGCTCGTTTCATAAAACCATACACGTGTCTCAACAAATGTCATTATAGGATTGTTGCTTAATGTATTTTTTTTACCATTCAGAGTTAAGGCCGATAGGCGCTAAAGTGTTTTTATATTCTTTTCAGGTGAGTATCCTGTTAGCTGTCTTTCCTTGTGCCCCAAACGTGAGTATTTACTCTGATTTCTTCTGGTATTTAATCCAGTCTACTTACGAGTAACTGGAATATAAGAAACAACTTTAATTACGATAACTTCTTCTTTCTAAATAGATATCTTGCAGAATTCTGTTAAACACTATAATTTTCATCACTTTCATTATGGCTGTCATTAAGTTCATCAATATCATCTTGAATGTCATGAACATGGTCTTTTACATCGCACCAACGGTATTACCGTTTTCCAAATGACGCCTTGCTGCTGATTTTAGGCCCAGAATAGAAACGTTTAAACCTTAGAAGCATATTAACCAATTGTGTTTGCATAATTATCTTTCGAGAAAATATACTGAAGAACAAAGTAGCCATTAGTAATATATTTAGAAAAAAATTATAATTATTCATGGTTTCCCAGTCGCAGTTGAGGATTTCAGATTGGGTATTTCTGGGATGCCATGGCATTGTTCATTGTTAGCAACTGCTTTATTATGTAGATATGTTGTCAATGTTGATATTTATACTACGGAAAACATGATGTATGTATTGTTCTTAGTAGCGGAGCTATTGATAATGTTGGCAATTGATCTGTGATTTTCTGTAGATAATGTTATAGTATTTTATGCCATAACACCACTTTTATTACCATGACTTATCGCTGCTAATGCACCTAGCTCTTCACTCATTTTAAATTAATTGTAAATTTAATTTAATCTGAAACATAACACTAGAAACATATGCATTAATAATTACGCATGTTACTGACAAACCCAAATAACTTAATCGCCTGATACGGCCTGCAGTTAAAACATGCATAAATAATCTTAAATATCAATATGTAGTCTAGTGCAATGTCACAATTGTTCATTTCACTAAATTCATTGTTTGATATACACCAAGGGCAAACCGTAGTTACATTACCAGATGTTTTGATTGTTCAGCTGGATACTGATGTGCCCTAAGGGATATAGAGGTATTCTCATGGTAGAGTGCAGAATCCTTGCACATTAATCTATTGATCTGATATTATTCCATTGTACTGACGATAAAATACGGCCGCTGCTTTGCAATCCCACATCATTAAACTATTGTACAATGCTCGTCACGATTAGAATGAGGACGTCTTCATGCATATAAATGATGTATCTCGCCAAGATAGTACTGGAAACCTTTCATAATTTAATACCACTTCATGTGCTAAGCCTATAGAATTAAGTTTTAATATAAAAATATATCATTTAAGTTACATTAAATGACACTAATTTATCACTTGTATTATAATGGATATTTTAATATAGTCCTATGTGCACTTTGATTTCTGAATACCTTATTTGGAAGGATTGTCTTTTACTGGGGGTTTTTCCTGAAGCCGGTACTTAATTACACTCTTTTGGCTCTAATTATGTTACCAGATAAGCTATTAAATTGCACTGCGCCACTGCTTATTTGGTCTCGCCAGCCGAAATGTCGGCTTGTGTAGCACAGTGTAGCACACGGTGGCATTGGCTTTGTGTCCTCAAGGTTGCGGTCTCGATCCTGGCTTAGGTTGATTGCATTTATGTGTGCAAGAATGTCTCCAAAAATATCTGTAGATTTACAGGCACGTAAAAGAACTCTTCCGGGCAGAATTCCGTAACACCGGCGACGGTCACTGGCCTATAGTAACATTTTTCTACCCGAAGCTGATCATAAAGATGCTCATTAGTCTGGGCATGTCCACAGATTGAAGGGGTGACGTTTCATTTGCCAGTCTTCAAGCGAGTCACATCGCGCTAACTAAGGTATGTGGCTACAGCTGTCATGACTGGCGGGAAGGAAAGTTGGCTTGTCTCTCTGAATACAACTCCCACATCTTAATGCCCTTCCCCTCACACGCGTTTCACCTGTATTAGGAAGAGAAAATACTGTAAATTGCAGTACACCCCCTCGTTAAATAACCGTATAACCAACCAGCCAGCAGCTCTATTGCTACCACAGCTGACGATGACGAGCAGGAAGCGTAGGAGTGCAATCAGAATCAGAAGAGCAATACACATTTTACTGAAGTAGATCAGATCATGCGGAGTGAAAAAAAAGAACATTGGGGAGTGTTAAGTGCTAGAATATTCTTTCTATGATTACTTGTTGAACGGGAAAAATATCAATCCGTCCGTTCGTATGTCTGTACGCTCGATAACTTGAACACATTTTATGAGATTTTCATTAAACTTCATATATATATATATATACACTTATAAAGTTCATAGGAAGAACCCCTATTGATTTTAGACCAAATTGCTTAACCGCTACTGGAGTAATGACCAATTAACGATCAGATGCTTTTTAAATATCAAACTTGCATCAAACGATAGAACTTAATATGCTTTTCGGGTCTGAAGACAAGTTACTGCGTATTTGTACGCCTTCAGATGTTTGCGAAAAAATAAAGATACATTGTTGACGTGGGGAATTTGTTGTAAATTCGTTCTGTGAATAGTCTAGTTATCTCACTTATTCCTTCACATAAGGTGATTAAACTTTCTCAAGAAACTGTGGTACTTTCTGAAATATGACCTTTTAATAATTAAGGAATCGCGCACAATGTGCATTATCTTAACCTAAGACTTAACCTACCCAGTCCTGAACCCGGGGAGGGGATCTTTCACTACTGAAAAGAATCGAACCCGGGCCGCCGGAGTGGAATGCAGGCGTGCTACCGACTCACCCACGGCGGCGGACTATGACCTGTTAACGCCATTTGGAATTTTGTTTTACCAGTTTACCTGATTTAATTCTACATTGATGTTATATAATACATTTCGTCATTTACCAGATTCGGAATCATAATTATAGCTGAGTATTGTCAATGATATTTCAAATTGATCGCAATTTTAGAATTATTATTGTACCCAATATAACTTCCATCTGCGATGGAATTTTCAAATAACAAATATTTATTTCATCCATCGCGTTTGAAAATTAATGACGGAACAGATTTCACTATTATAATTTTATGGCTAATCTTGTCAGAATTTTTAAAATCGAACCTTCGGTCATCCTATCTCTGCGGCCTTCATCACGAAAATCCTGACAAGGCTGATAAGCTGCGAGATCATAACTAGGAACCAAGGCCATAAAAGCCCAACATCTTGATATGACGTAGAATCGTCTAGAAGTGACGGGACTGAACTAGGAGAAACTAATTTCTGTTTTAAATAAGACTAACAGTCTATTATTGCAGCAGTCCAAACAACTGTTGAACGTAACTCATCATGAAGAACGTGTTATGCTCTACCTTCTAAAATAATTTATACAGCCTCTATTTTCTTTTTAAAATTAATTAAATGAAGCTGGAGTTAATGTAATTAATGAAACACAGCTAAAAGAGATGGAAGTTGTAATATCTCTAAAACAGATGTTTGTGTTGAGTTATATTTTGTAAAGGAAAAATTCTTTTGACAGCTCAACTGAAAGTGCTGGTGTTCTTATAGATAAAATAATGTAAATAACGCAGATAATTAATGTAAAAGTGTATAGTCCAGTTGAATAATCTTATTGGTAATTCAAACATATATGGTGTAATCTGACAGCAATGTGCAGCGCGAAACGTTCTTGCAAATAGGACTGACCACCCCTTTAAACGCGAAATACAATTTGCTTGAAGGAAATTATTATTTAGGATGCCCTATGGTGGACTGAATTTTTACACACAAAATACTTTGAACATTCTGATTTGCTACTGTGTGAGAACTGGAAAGGCAGCTTAAACTATAATGTATCGCTTCCTTGATTCAGCTACCTAGAAGGTATTTTTAATATACGAACAGAGGGAAGGATAAGAAATCTCTCTACACCCTTCGGCCATTATCAGCCCATTAAGCCATCTGTATTAAAAGAAGAAGTCCTAAACGATATCTTACTTTCTTTTCCACCATCTGGCTAACCTGCTGACAGTATACGAGTTTCCTTCACAAGTAGATTTAATTCTTCATTTACACAACATAAAAATGTGCTTGCTTCACAATAACAGATTAAGCATCTAAGGGCTCTTGATTAAACAGTAATTATTACTTGATTGACTTTTATAAACCATTATCGCAGTTAGCTGGTTCAGAACCTCTGTTAGAAAAGGTCCATTCCAATGATTCGCTTGTTTAGGTAACTCAAGAACGAGAATGGAGAAGGTGTGACTTCTACCACTTTATCAAAATGACTCTTAAGACATAGTGGGTGGCACAGTACGTTCAAGTTTATTATTAGAAACAAATTTTGTTTTCTAGTAATGGCCTTTAACTGAAATAATACCTTTCAGTCTTGTAGAAGACTGAAACACCTTGTATACGGATGGAGTGATATGAGAGTAACCTACTCTTCTTTCTAGTGTGAATATATTGGGACCATCCGAAAATCCCACACTTGGTTCAAATACCACAATATGTTTACTAAAATCCCCCCCCCCCACACTCGGTATTTTGGAGTGGACAAAGCGGTTCGGCTCCGCCTTCAACTCATACGTTCTCGCGAAACAGAGCTCACCGAATATCTGATCGATTGTTCAGGAGTCAAGACCTCAGTGGGAGAAGTAGTTGTGGAATTTTCATGCTGAAATCATTTTATAAAATCACTATGGTGATTGAGGTAAATAGAGTAAGGAAGGGTAAGGAGTGAGCAGTGTTGGTGAATAAAAAAATAACAACATATTTCTTATGCTAAGAATATTACTCCAGCTTCAGTGAGATTCTTTGGGTAACGCAAGCCCGCTCGCAGTCACAAAGCCCCGGGATGGGTTCTTTCATACTACACTTATACCGGACAGTTAAGCTGAAAATACATAAATGTTTTTTGTAGGATCGTTATTGCTTTTATTAAAATGAATCTGTAACTTACCATGGCAACTATAAGATAAAGAAGATAGTTTCGGGTCACATGAAGAAACTGGTATCATGCCGTGTGATGAGATGGCTGAGAATAAGGCCGGCGTAAGAAAAATATCGAAACACATTATTAATGTTAGTTTCCCAGTTTTATTCTTGAACTCCAAGTAAGATCCTAAAGATTTAAGATAACTTTTTTTTTTATCTGACGAGATTAATGGTTTACTTTTATGAAAGTGGCGTTGTACCTGGGTTAAGAAGGCTTAATATATCATCGTCACTGGCTTTTACAAAGGACAGATGAAACAAAAATTCATTAAAAGTTTCATTTCATGGCGAAAGTGATTAAATGGTTCCCATGAGATTTTCTGTGACAACTTTTTCTGCTTGATAAAAAAGAGTTAGTGCCCTATAGCTTTATGGTACTTTATGAAGAAATAATGCAATCGTTCCAACAAATCTGGCCTTTACTATTATAAACACTTTCCCACCGAAACTATGGTGTAGAGCATAACGATGTTTATACCCTCCTCTATAAAAATACTTATGTTTAAACTCTAAACTACTAGCCATAATGAGAACTGCAGATACAAGATTTCAGTTTTTCGTTTCTAAAATGTTTTCTTTTATTTTTGTCACAAGCGATAGCTAAATGAACAAGACAATTCTAGATTTCCTCTGCACAGATAGCTCAGTCTTTGGCTGAGTAAAACAATCTGATCAGTTAAGCTGCCTGGAATTGATTTCTTGAAAACAGTTCTTTAAAGTTGTATTAAGTAAGTTGTTCTTCCTCTTCGTTTGATGATGTTCAATACTAAGACAAATATCTGTAGAGAAAAACAAGGATTTCAGAAGTTGTAAAACTTTTTGCTACCAGATGAGTAGCCACAGCTGGTAAACTTGAAAAGTTCTCACAAAGATAAACAGGTCAGTACACACATAAACGCAGAGCGACAACTCGTCGTAGAAGAAAGACACGTTTCAAATAAATCGTTCTTCCCTATATAATATAGCAGCAAACGTTTTAGTAGAAAAGCGTATTTTCGTATTGCTTGAATTTCTTCTAGATAATTCCCTACATATATTTTCTGACATAAAGTGAGGGAGTTTTGGAAATGGAGGTCTGTACAGATGTACATTTCTGAATTACCTTTAATTGGCGAAAACAAGACGATTAACTTCAATTTTATTTTAACGTAATATATGCAGTGATAAAGTTCATACCACTAATATACATAAACGTAGAACAGTTTGGTTTCATGATTATTGTGTTGTTTAGTATATCACTAGGTACACTGCAATGAATGTGGGAAAGACATGTTAAATATAGCTTACGATATATAAATAATCAAAATTTGCTTCCATGTTAGGAAAGTTAACAAATCGTTCCTCATAGAATGTTTTTACATGCGTAAATTGGTGTCATCTTCCGGGAATCCATTCTCATGAATGAATAAAAAGAGGTGTTGAGAGGATGAGCTTTGGAGGGAAATACTGTGGAAAATCCAAACCGGTACCCATCACAGTGACAAAAGAAAATTACTGAAAATCATCAGTCATTCAGGAACTGTGGTCCTGAAATGATTATCAAATGTTCAACCGTCTATGAACTCAAATCACCTAAAGTTATAAATTAATTATTTATAATGGAGAATGTTGCAATGGATTAAGCTCCATGTATAACATTTTTTATTTAATTCTAATAACATAATGAGGAAATATAAATTTACAGGACATAGATTACCCCGGGCTGTAACATTAATTTATATAGGTTCTACTGTAATAAAAACAAATATTTTGACAGTTCTTTGATAGATTGTTTTCATGTACGTGCTCTAAATAATTACACTACTCCTTGTTAGAATTAATTTAAATATTGAAACGATTCAGGATTACACAGAGCTGAAGGGGATAATGTAGGTATTATATATGCCTGAGTAGCAGTATTTTGTTGTTTACCGAACTATGGACTTAAAATAACATAATTTGCGAGTACTAAAATCCGTTGGCTTACATATTAATACAATTTTGAAAGGTAATGTTTGGTAAAAATTGTACTCACTCTTTGACTGAAAGTAACTGTTCATTTACACAAATTGAAGGTTAATGATGAAAATTAAATAAACAAGTCTACCATTAGGAAGTCAGGGCGTACTTGGATGTAATCCACCGAGATATTGATTGGGCGAATTTTCCTATCTCAACTCATGGACTTCTTTTTATGGGGATAACCTAAAGATAAAATTTATGGCGAAAAACTAGCAACAGTTCAAGAACTTAAAGCGGAAATTGAAAGACACTCCAGAATCCAGATGATATACTTCGCACAGGTTGTGCCTCCATTGCTCCACGTTATCTGTGTCTAGACGATGATGGCCAATAGTTTGAACATTTGTGCACAAGCAGGTAGAATATACCTGTTTTATTTAAATTACATAATTAACCTTCTATTAATGCAAATTAACAGTGGATTTAATGCCAGTTAAAGAGTGAGTACTTCTTTTTGATACTCTTTGATTATTTTCTTTATTATTGCTCCAACCTCCCCACAAGAGAAAATCGCTTGGCACATCGGGTGATCATGAAGATCTAGACCATAAAGGAAATAGATGTAGTCTTATAGTCAATTACAAATATTCTGAACGTGAGTCTAGATGCATAGTTAACAGTAATTTTATGTATATGGGTTAATGCCTGTAAATAGTTATTCTCAAATTAATAACGATTTTTTCTAGCTAATAATAACTTATAAATATTTTGTATTGCCTGAGCTAATGAAACTAAGAAGGCGTTCTTAAATTTATATAAAGTGCCTTTTACTTCCTACGCATTTTTAGACACGTTGTGCCATTTAAGGGAGGATTGCATTGGCGGCAGATGCTTTTGTTTATTTTGTTCAAGTGTTCTGTGTATTCAGACTTTTTCTCCATCCTTACTTCGGCGTCCGGAATCAGTCCTCTTCCATTCTTTTTGTCAATAGCTAGCCTATAATCTCTGCTCTCCGATTACTTCTATTCTCTGAAATACAATTAACTTTCTCATAAATTTTCCTTTCCATTGCGTAGAGCTGGTGCATTAGAATATCTTACTGTGTGTCGTACAGAATTCTGCAGAAAACCCCCTTTTTAGCAAAATCCAAGTACGGTACATGTCCATGTTTCAGGTTCTCTTGCTGTGTCCTTGGTTTCTTTCGTTCATACTGCTGTTGTAGAATATCTTTATTGCATGAACCCATTCTGAAATCGGTATATTGTGCTTATTAAATTGTCCTTCCTACTACCAAGTTATCTTTGTTACACTGAATATCACTGGGTTCATAAAGATCCCAAATAATTTAGGTGCGATATATCGGTAGAACTGCATTTGATTTAACCTTAAAACTATGTATCTAAACATTTTTACCCTGAACCTTCCTATTAACCAATCGTGTTAACTTTATTAGGCTACGCTGAGTACCACTGGGATCATAAAGCCCCAAGTAATTGTATTGCAGTTGTTTTAATGAACTGGTATAAATCATGCATTTTTGCCTTGGAAACAGGATAACTATCTATGCATGTAAGCATATTTACACAGTGTTAGATTCAAAGAAAAAAGTCAGTTTATGAATGGGGTCAAATAGACCCCAATGGTACTCTGAGAAAAAACAATGAATACATTTTAAAGTGTGGAAAACATAAAAAATGAATAAAACATCTTTGGTTACAGTTGACTCAAGGGATAAAGTCACAAATTTTGGAAATTATAGTTTTAAAAACTCTACTAGGTACTAGGAGGGTTAAGAGTCCATTTTAAGATCTTCCAAACAAACTTGAACACCTATGACCGTAGACTATGACGAATCTGGCGCTATGCTTGAAATCACAGAGTTTTCATTTCAAGTCTTATCAAATTCTTTTTTTAAGATTTCCTTCATTTTATTCCATGCATCTCAATACCTCACAAACTTTCAGCCTGCACTCGAAGTTCATCTTCTACTATTAGAATTTATTTGGAGGTGTTAAAATGTATTCATTCAATCAGTTTATATGAATCCTAAACTACGAACAACTTTATTTATACTAAATAAATACGATTGTCCAGGTTTTTGTGTGAGGTATGTAACGAAATCTGAAAGAAAATACAGAGTTATTTTATTCAGTGTAATCTTACTTTGCAAAAACTAAATTTGACTGAGCTTACTGAATGACTGATGGTTAACACAACAACTTCCCAATTAAAATATTATGTTTTGAAGCATTCGGATTTCATAATAAAAAATTCGTTTTAAAAGTAAACCTTTTGTGAACCTAAAATAAAAGCTTCATCTCTAGTCTGATTATAATATTAGTTGCATGGAGAAAATAAACATATCAAGAGATATTTTATAAATAGATATTTTGTTATCATGATGGTGTTAAGATTTATAAGTATTAACAGAAGACCAATCTGAAATATTTACATAGTAAATAATACTTATGCACAAGGATATCATAAATGCAGTGACCATATGTATTCCTGCTGTACAGATGGTCTTATAAGTAGACTGATAATGACATTTTTGTTCGTCATAACCAGACCTAGTATTTAAGTCTATGTAAAGTAAAAACTGAAAATATGCATTTAACTATAAACTAACAACTTTATAAATTTGTACTTAAATATGTCCTAAAATGTAAACCTAAACCATGGAACGCTTTAGTACATTTTTGCAGAGAAACTGATAAATACTTTTATAATTTGATACGGAAGATTCATTTGCTGTATTCTTCCGTAGTTGAAATGGCCATATAATTTAGGAAGTTTCTCCCATAGATTTGTTATGAATGAACGACTTTTTTCGGTTGATACCAAACATTTTTTACTAATCTGATATGTTGCAATCCAAATAAATCAAAAGAGAAGATCCCCGGTACTATAACCAACATCTATCTGTCCCCTGAACACAGATACTACTTTCTGTAAATGACTTAGACCACTATTTTTCTGACTCATCGTGTTTCTTTTAGAACCAGTCGGGTATCCGTTCCTCAGTCATCTGTTTCTGAACTGTGAACAAGTGGTTTTGACATCTTTCCTCTCACTTGAGGGGGGAACTTTTCAAAGTTTCGTCGTAAAATGAGGGGAAAGAATGAAAAATGGCAACTAGGGATTATGCAATATTAAATTTAACTCTTCCCTTTCCCCACGACTTGGATGGAATATGCATATTAACTTATCTAAAATAATAACCGTCTTATTGGGTATATTCAACGTACGAAACGCAAAAATATAAGCCTATAAATAATCTACAGTAACATATATTTTAACTTTCCCGTTCTTTTGGGATGACCGAAGTGTTGAGAGTGATTTTTCTAAACTATTTGAACTGTAACATGAAACTTGACAAAATTAACTAAGACATGGACAGAAATTACATTTTCAAATTTCAGTTTAATATCTAAATAATTTACTTCTGAGATAAATTTACCTGATATTTTAAATTAAAGCTTAAAGTCTATTTCCTCCGGCAGTCTGAATTTTTGCGTAACATTCTTTGATGCTTGCTTTACAAAATCCCTGACGGATTGCTTAATATGATTTTTTATTTATTTAAGATATATATATACAGTATATATATATATATATATATATAAAACCCCCAAAGAGCCAGGCTCATGTGAGCGTGACATACATTCATTGGAAAAGGAAAGGAAAAAATACATACTACAATTATCTTAAGGCTATAACAAAATCTAAACTAACATATCTACATACCAGAAAAAAAACACTTGAAATATACTAATAAATTTTGAAATATACATAATTTTTTATGACTTTACAAAAATATATATTATTGACCTATATATCCTATTGATTAAAGTAAACATCTAAAAAATATGATAATGCTTTTGGTTTAAAATTTCTACGAGAACCGGACACACTTTCAGGTAACATGTTATATCATTTTATAGCATAAGGTAACATTCCTTTTAGGCCATGCTTAGTGGATTAGCTATGAGTTACGAAGAGGTGAGTAACTTGTCTTGAACTCTTTTATGTAAAATATTCTGCATACCAAAATAAAATGATTGAAAAGATTACATATAATGATACTATTTTTTAAATTACTATAGCCTATACAAAGTTTTGTTTGTTATTTTATTGCTCACGTTGTGAAGGCATTGTGAAAAAATGTCAGAGTAGTTAAATCCATTTTTGAGGGAGAGAGATTTTGAATTTGACTAAATAACGTGAGCGGTTAAATATAAAAATGCGCCAACAGTAAGCGCACGGTATATTACTGATGCCGTCAGCAACACATGCGTCAAAATATCTTAAAATTTTGCAGATTTAGAATTTAGGGTAAAAATTGCATTTTTTTACTAAAATGGCTAAACCAACACTTCTGTCATCCCTGAAGGAATTTCCATTTATAAAAAATTAAGTTTGACGTCCGTTCGTAACTTTCATAAGGACATTGCAAGGAATATGAAACAAATCCGATTACACATTGAAAAAGTGAAGCTACTTTTTAATGTGCCTCCAGACTTCACATTACGTGACATCTGCGAGAAAGCTTTCATTGCCTATACGTAGCATAGGAAAAATTGGTATTGGGACATTGGCACATACTGGTAATACTATCAGCAAATCAATTTACTTATTAATGTGTTTTAAATCAATACTTGAAAGGAAATATTTGAAATTTATATACTATGGAGCTATCTACCCACATATATTATATGGCATAGAAATATGGGGTTGGGTTGCAAAAACATATGTACAAAATTATTTATTCTACAAAAAAAAGTTTATAAGAATAATGTTTAAACTTTCACCAAGCGAATCGTATAGACTAACGTTTATTCAAAGTCATATGTTAACTAAATACTCGAATTATGTATATGTCACATTTTGTTTGTTACTGAAAGACAATTTACAAAAAAATAATGAAACTCACTCCCCAGAAGTAAATAGACTATCATAAGACAGTACACACTAAGCAAATATAAAATAAAGATGTCAGTGTGAGGGGAATTAAACTATATAATAAATTACCAACAAAATTAAAATCGTTATCTGGCACATTATTTAAATGCCAATTGAAGAAATTTCTTATCAGTAAACGTTTACATGATGTTGATGAACTGTAAGAGTAACTAGTTTTAGAATGACAAAGCTGCTACTGCAGATTGAAGTAATTAAAGAATCTGCAGTTAATGAACTCCCATTTCACGAGTAATGTACAACTTCCTATGCCTTTTTTTCTTTCTAAAGTAAAAAGTAAAGTAAAGTAAAGTGTTCCCTATACAGGCCATGGAGGCACAGAGGGTTCCAGGAGGTTGAGGCTGCCAGATTTTGGACATTCGGCACCTTTTATCCAACCTCAGGCAGCTCTTACCTCCACATATTTAAATAAATTGCGAAAATGATTTTCTTTTAGCTTCTGCTTTCTTCAAATTGCTGTTACAGTAGATCTTTTTACTTTGCTCGCTTATCTTCCATTTATGTTTATTTCTGTATAGATAAACTTTCACAGACTAACACAGATACACAAGAAGGCCTACGAGGTGTATAGACATTTTCACATGAGTCATGCAAGAGTGCTGCCATAAACTGTAATGGCGAAACTCAGAAACAGAAATTGGAGGGAGTATTCTCTACAATATAAAGGTTCAAATAAAACGATTTCCGGAGAAAGGGCTCTAGATTTATAGGTCCTCAATTAGTGTTATCGGTTATCACTATTACTGTCGTCGACATCATTTTCACACTACTATTAAAATGAGCATTGCGAAATTATGATTGCAAAGTAAGTACGTAATAATTAACGCATTATTATTCCATAAATTATCCGTCTGTAGGGAATACACGTGTGCATGAAAAGCCTAAACAAAAGTAATTATCTCATGTTTTGTTGGTAACATTGATAATTATTTTGTCATTGCTGCTAATTAAAAGAATATTTATCTTAATTCTGTGACCTTACGTGTCGTATTATGATTAATATCGCGTTTGTAACACATGGTTTTCTGTCAGCACTGTAATTTGTGCACACTCATTCTATGGAACAAGCACTCAGTAGCTGATCTGCGTTTCTCATTAGATTAGATTAGATTAATAAGGGGTAGTGTAAGCCCTTCGGCTTCTCAACACTGCGACCTTAATAAATATATTGTGAATACCCTATACCCTATTCTTGCAGTCACCACTTTTTTCATTTAAGGCTTTTTAATATAGCCTATAATTTTCCTGAACCCGGGGATTTTTCGTTACTGAATCGAACCCGGACTGCAAGGGTGGAAGGTAAGTATGCTACCTATACACCCATGGCGGCGGACGCCTTTCTCATTAACGTACTATGGAGGGGATGAGCAATTCCATACATTCGGGTATCTAATACGCAATTTCAATACTACCGAAAATCCGGTATATCAGTTTATTTACAGGGTCGCTAGCAATCCTAAAACAAAATTTATGTGGCCTATAAGATGTTTGTTTATGTTTTATTAAATTCATATTTATGTTAAAATGTCTTGTCAATTTCATGTTCATGATGGGAGTGGTAGTTTGATACTTTTTTTTTAAATAGCTTGAATTAAAAGTAGAACTTCTAGCACAAAGACACACTAAGTCAAAGTTGCACATTATCACACTAGTGCTATAAGATATTTATGCCACTCCATGGGTACCAACTTTGCTATCCGTCACATGGAAAACACTCAATTAGTTAAAAATATTTCCATATGATTATTAAATAGAATCAGTTTGTTAAAAATGGATAGTTTTAAAATTCACTACTAATTTATCACGGTGATTGCAAAAGTCGTTATACTTGGTGGCTGAAAGTAGTTTTCACGTTGGCTGCAGTGTACGAGAAAAATTAATAACAGCTGCAACATGCCTGGCTCTATGGTGCGCAATTTATTACAATAATATTTATTATTTTTTCATAAAAGTTAACGGCTGTCTAAGAAATTGTGCATGGCACGCGTAATGAAGCAATTGTATTCCGCTCGCAGAATAAAATCTCGCTTTTAACCCATATACCATAAATAATTATTATCAAATCTTTTCCATCTTATTTTATGTAAGTTAAGCTTTCTCATTGGAAATCAAGGACGCATCGAATAATAAAAATTCTGGTGTGATACATTCTATCATAAGCGTGGGCATTTTACTTTCTACTGTATTTGAAATCCTGATACAGAAAAAAAAATGATCGTTTTGCAAAGAGTGCGCATTCACTTGTTTCAGTCTGATGCATGTATTGTTCGCCATGCAAGACTTAAACCCAGAATTTGTACAAACGATGATTGACTTATAATTTATCTTGCAGATAATTTTTACGAAAAAGTGTATCAAATTTAAGTTTTAGTCCTTCGTATAAGCATCACGTGTACAAAATTGAAACACAATAGTTATGGCAGCACGCTTCATAATAATATAACAATAAAAAAATTATAAAATCTTGAAATAAATAATCCTCAAAATCAAAATTTTTCATGTGTTGATAAAAGTAAGAGAAAAAAATCGCCATTCTCCGTGCAACATCCCCTAAAGGTATCTAACCCAAATGTAGAATATTGTTGTTAAAAGATTTTTCGTTCTAGAGTTATGCTGTTCGCAGGCAGATAGACAGGCACACATAATATAACTTATTTATGAAGATAGTATTTTTGGATTCAGCGTATCTTACATTTTCTATTAATGCTGCAAAACTCAACATCGATTTCAGAGTCGAACACAATACTTTATCTACTTATGACTTAAGGTATGGGTAGAGAAAGTAAAAATGTGTTATATCAAACATTAGAATCTAAATTCAAAGTATGTATAACGTGATTACAGATGTGTTTTATTTCACTGGTGGCGTCTGTATCATTCATAATAAATAAAATTATATTTTGAAATCGTTGCATAAATCGAAACTCTTACCTACACTTTATGCCTAAACATAATCATATCCCTTCTCGTAGTAACCAGATCGTATATGGTATATATATATATATATATAATGTTCCGGTAGCATGCCTTAAACATATATATATATGTTTAAGGCATGCTTAAACATAAGGCAAAAATATTGTGTGTCAAGTAATATGGGATTAATGTTCAATTTCATTATAATGCATGGTTATTATCCTTGTATCATAACAAAGGTATGCCTTAAACATATATATATAGGCATGCTACCGGAACTAAATTTTCGATTATAACCAAAAAAAGCCTCTCGCGGTAAAGGCATTGTCATCTTCTGTAGTAATAATAGAAACAATTCTTGATTGGTTGTCTCGGACTCCACTGTCGAATTTCCAATCTTGTTTCTCCATATTATAAAGCTGCTATGCCGAATTTCACTTACTTTCATAAAAACTGCCCTGTAAATGGAACTTCAGGTTACTGTATCTACGATTTTGACTCTTCTATAATAAAGATCTACTTACAGCATTAGAAACTTCGTTCGGGAAAAAATATTGTGTGCCATGTAATATGCGATTAATGTTCAATTTCATTATAATACATGGTTATTATCCTAGAACCATAACAAAGCCCCGAGAGGCCGCATAAACTTCCTCAAAAACGGGATAGGTTAAACTAAGAGAAAGGAGAACCATAAAAGATCATTCAGCTTACGGTAACTATGGATGCACATAGCCTATAAAGCAATTAAAAATTTCAAAAGTGCAATACATGTTTATTAGGCAACATGAACCAAAATGTAAGATAATAACATAATTCCCTCGTTAGCTAGCACGATACCTTGTAGTGTTTTCCATGAACATATCTCTTCGTATCACTTATCTCCTTCATTTGATTGAATTTCCTCACGTCTACTTTAGAGGTTTGGTAATCCCATTTGGAACACATCAGAAATCCTTTCACGATTCTTGGAGTAGATGGGTCGACCTGCAAATGTTTATCGAATAACAATCCATGAACATTTTCTCCTGTAGGTATACTTAAATCTTCAAAGCTACATTACAATATGTAATTAAAACAACTGAATTCTACACGATATGTGATAAACTAATATATGAAAAAATATTGTATGAAAAAAGAAAAACATTTGTATTATGAAAACATTTTTCACATACTCATCTTGAAATTCCGGAAGAACCAGAACAAACGTCTTAACCCAGAGCGAAAATGTTACTTCCCTATTTACTGACAACTTTGTATTTTCATTCCTGCACTTGAAATTATTCTTTTGAAGTTGCTGGCTAATCTGAAAATTATGCATTTGAAACAGTAAAGTAAGTTAGATTTAGAGTAATTGGCACGAGCGAAGGCACGTCAGCCTTACAGAGACTAATTGTACACACCGATGAGTGGATGACTGTGCAGGGTTTTCCCGGCCCACCGGCTGCAGGTGCCCCCTTAGCCGCTCGCCCAACAGACCTCCCACCCCCTCTTCAACTCCACCTGTCCGTCTGCCAAGTTCGACCACACCGCAAGTACCGCACGTACTCCACGAGTACTCAAGAAGGTCCTCGTGAAGCTCAAGGGTTCGATCCGGGCGTATACCTTTCCAAAGGTCTCGGGACGTAAGAATGAGTCGGAGAGAGTGTCCGCTCCGCAAGCAGCTAAGTACCTGGCTATGGGATCAAAGGATGAGGTCGAATGATATGAAGGATGAAAATGGAATAATGGGGTTAGAGGGCCTTGATAATGAAAATCCAACCCAGCATTTGCTTCTATGACTGTATAAAACCAAGGAAAACTCACAGTCGGGTTAACCGGTCTCGGAATTTGAATGAGAGTCCAAGACGCCAACGCCTCAGCCACCTCGCTGGGTAACTGTGCTGTTTCTGAATAGTGTAGAACTTATATTCTTTACCATTCTGATTTAACTAATTCTGAGAAAGAGGCCAGTATTATGAAATTCCCGAAAAGCATTATGAATTTGTCAATTAAATTTAATACACTATGAATTTTTTTTATCAGTGACAGTATACCAACAACACCAGCTACTATCGAATTACCTTAAATTATATTGTCTTTCTGCATGAATTCGTAATGGATCGATTGTGAAACCGATATGCTTCCAATTAATTAATAGGGCCTCCTGTGCAGATCGTATGAGCTAGAACGGAATATTGGTTGAACTTGTGCTCTAGAGACATTCTGGAATCAATATAGACTCATGTCATGACTGTTGGTGCACAGTATCCAATTAATGCGCACCAGGTGAGCTTAATCTTCCAACATTTGTCTAACATCATAGAACAAATCTAATTAAACAACTTTTTACATAATGTTAATTTCTGTTTATTCGTGATCCTGGTTTTATTGAAGTTCATTAACCATGCATGAGTCGGAAGTAAGATACTGTACTTCTACAGATAGATTTTTATAGCACCATATATAATAACATTCTCGATAACATTTTTATCACAACCTCTTAGGGTGGAACGGTAAAAGCATATTCCTAAACGCAACTTGTATTCTAAAATGTGTTCAAGGGTAAGTCATAACTAGGGTCGGATTTTATTACCTAAAAAGGGGGGAAATATGACTCCAAATTGTATCCAGATTGTATCCCAAAGTAACTCATATGGAGTGATCGTATGGAGTAGGATTTCGAGAAGGGAAAGTAGTGTGAGAAGTCACTTGTGAAGATGATATTTTGTTTTTGTTTTCACTGCGGTCTTACAGACCTCACGTCCATGTAGTTAAACTTTTTTTGAGCCTTGAATCCAGAAAACCGTTTGCGTTTCTTCTTACCTCAATTAAGGCAGTTTCTTTAGCCCCGGTTGCTTAGGCCGTTGTGAAGGAGGCTGCGAGTTAGTGTCCCGCTTCGGGCATGGGTGTTTTTGTGTGATAGAAATAGAAAACGGAAAAACACCGTAAACTGCTAAAAATTACGGTTCAAAATAATTATAAAGTTAATACATTATTTTAATTGTGATCTGAAGACATAAAGGATTCTTAATTTTTCTCCTAGTAATCCGGAACGTTAAATATCTATTAATTATTTATGCGTGTTTCTGATATCTTAGGAGGACAGTTTGCATCGTACTGATCATAGTCCAGTGAGTAAGTCCGTGTAATCTCTAAATGTATGTTATCCATAGATTGTATCCCATCCCTATGGGCATAGGATAATAAGTCCTTGGAAAGGACGGAAGAGAAAAATTGCGGTGAATTCAATGTGCAATAAATCTCATATAATAACTCGTGTATGAAATATAAATTTAAATATGATTAAAGATCTACTTACCTGATTACGACGATGTATTATTAATAATAAATTATTTAGGTATCTGAATTTTCGTAGGAGTTGGCATTGTGTGCGTTTAAACCCAATTTATATAAATTTTAATTCTGTAGGCAGGGACATATTTCAATTTGTATACACCGTGTTCCGCTTATTAGTATAATAAAAGAAATAGTTATAATTTCAAAACTATGCATTCAAATGCGTCAAGGTTCTTACCATTTCAAAGAGGAGATTGGGAAGTTTTAATTCAGTGTTGTTGTTAATTTTAGAACGCGCATCGCCTTGCGTGCGTGCGCAGTTCATTTCATAGGAGAATTCTCTTCAACAGACTTGTTGCATCTAGGGGACGGAGAATCCGCGTGTCGTAATTGAACACCAACGGAATTTCCCTAAATAGAATGTTTGGTGTGGGATCTTTCTGAAATTTCATCAGTCCCTTCTTTTCTTCTTTCTTTCTTCTGAGAAGACGGTCACTGCATCCACGTACCGGGATACGTTGCAGCTGTATGATGTGTCTCAATTCCCTGATGGGGATCCACCACACGTTACTAACATTGTTCGCACATTCTTAGGTGAACAATTGTCTGCAAGATGGATCGGAAGAGGATCACAGTACATAGCATGGCCTGCCAGGCCTAACACCTGTTAATTTTCCTGTGGGGGTTTGTTACGGACCAGGTTTAGAAGACATCAGACTTACAAGCACGGGCTTATGCTGCTGTCAACAATGTCACACCACAGATGCTTCATAACACATGGGTCGATGTTGAATACTTCTTGGACATTAATGGAAACCAGGTTGAGGTGTACGGGACGTAAGATAACCAAAATTCCCAGTTATTACTCTGTGTAGCTATTGGTTTCATCTATAGATTCATATTAGTTCAGAAGTTATAGCTATTTTTTATTATACTTATAACCTGAACACCCTGTATGTATGTCGTTCCCAGATACGTATTAATCATTTGATAGTATGGTCGAAAAAATTACTCGTACTTAAACATTTTTTTTTTTTTTTTTATGTATCTTGGGACCCATGTTTGTGTTCAAACTGCAGGTTAAGAATCCTTACTCTAGATGAGAGAAGCCGGGTATTAGCATTTTGTAATTGTGATTACAGAATTCGCTTATTGTTTTGACTGATTGTTATCAACTTGTTGTTTAATTAAGTGTTTATGGTTGTGGCATTAGCGTCAGTATGTTATTGCCTCCAGTTACCGCAATTAGGCAAATGGTTATCGCCTTTCTTCGTGAACTCATTAAACTGATGTCGCCCATATTTCACACAGCTTAATGGGTATAATGTGACAATGTGTGATAGTGTGCTTTATACATGGCAATAATGACAATGTGTTACAACACGTTATGCGCTTTTGTGATATTCAAACCTTGCTGTACAGTTATTTAGGTTTGTTTACATACAGTACAATTGGATGTTAGTAATTCACTGACAAATAAGTAATATATCCTTATGCCGGTTCATACGACCAAGAGCTAAGCTAAGTTAGCTTAGCACCGTCATCAAAGCAACTTGTTTCGAGGCATACTGTATACGATGTGTAAAAATGTTGATGGCGTCATTTTAACTAGAAGATATAACGAAAGAAGAAGATAATTTTATTTGTGTTTTAAGAACATTGTAGGTATATAGTGATTTTAGTTAAAACAATGTCATTAGTAAGATATTTTTACCCTTCTTAAATAATGAATCTTCCAATTTAGGTGCCCTGATGATGGTGTTATAGAGAGATCGAAAGTCCTACGTACAATAGATATCCTAAGTTAGAAAAAAAAAGTGTTACATAATTATTTTATTGATCGAGCTCAACGGTGCGTAATAACATTTTGAAAACCCGGTCACAAAATCACAAAATTAGTGTGCCTCATAATACTTTATAGTCAGAGCCCTGTGTCTATAACTCTGGGCCGGCATTCTTGATGAATATTAGTGGGATCGTATGCACTGCCACATCGCCTCAATGGACGAAGGTACAGAGCGTGTAATGAAAAAAAAAAAAAAAAGGGTTTGTCTCGAAGTATTTTTGTTAATAATTCGTGCATGAATACAGTCACATGTGAAAAATTTTAAAAATAAATTCAAATACAGCAATATATTCAAAAAGTATGCAAAGCCTCTTTTTACCGTATTATTTTCGGTTGTAAAGATGCCTTAATCTACCTGCAAAATGAGTCATTCGTACAAGTGAGGTATCAGTCTAAACATGTCTGAACGTGCTGATAACGAACATCAACAACATTTTTATGTTACCGCCGACATATCGCTCAGAGTTCACTTTACTGTTGGCAGTATCATTACTAAAATAATCCCACAGAATAGCTCTATATCCACTCCAAATTCATGGGTAAGAATAAGGATTACATAGTTTCTTATTTCCGATACAACACCTCCGATACTCTACATAAACATACGATGCGGAAGCATGTTATCGCTTTATAGAAAACCGATTCATGCTCCTCCTTGCACTATAACCGTTAACATCAAACTTGACGTCAATGCGGATGTTGACCACGATGAGAATAATGACACGACTGGCAGGGGAGTTCAGGAATGGTACGATAACGATGTCGCAGTGTACTACAATATTGCAGACACTGTCGTTGTTAGATTGAATAGAAGGAAATATCAACGTTGTTACTGCAAACAAATCTAGCACATATAACACATAAAGGCAATCCATGAATTCAAATGGGACAGCGTTTCGCATTGTCGGAAAAGAAAATGCTGTAAGAAGGCTTCTATGTTTCTCATGATGCATTGGCTGATTAGAGCATGGTAATTTCAAATTGCTTGAGATAATATTTATTTCACTAATAGTTTTCGTATTTCTCTCCAATGCCAAGGAAAACTGAACATTTGCCTGCAAACTCTTATACATTCACATGTGAAATCCTTAAAAATATATACAAATGCATACGCATGCATTTCTTTTTAGATTACAAAACCTCAATCATGAATGTTATTACTGTTGTAAATATTAATTAATCTTTTCAGAGCTGAATTCACATATTGATATAAGCATTCGAGTGAACTAATCAGTAAATTATAAGTTTGAAATCAGTACGAAAAGTTGCACAGTAGCAGCTGGTTTACATGAATTACAACCATAACATGAAAGTAAAAATCCTTAGATTTTAACATAAATCATTATTGTATTATTATAATAATTACTATACTTTTGTGAAATTGTTGTCAGTGAAACGGTTAAATAGAGTTAATACGTATGGATTAGATATCAAAACTTATATATATATATATATATATATATATATATATATATATATATATATATATATATATATCATATATACATATACATAGGCTACATATTATATATTATTTGACTGAATGTATTGATGAACAAACCTACGTTTATACGAGCATCCTTGAACAGAAACATACTGAAAGATACAATCCATCGGTTATCTAATCGTAGTGAAACGATAAAAATAATTTTACTCTTATCCCTTTTTTAATTCAATACCCATAAACATTGAAATTAGTAACATGTGAAAAGATTGTGGAAATCTTCGGTAAATTGCCATCTTCCATACATGGGCTGTGAAGATTTTGCTGTCCACAAGGACCATTGATTATAAGTAAGATATATATTTTCTATTCCTATTAATTTATTTCTATAAATATTAGTATAATTTTTATAAAATATGTAATTTGTTTAAAAGCGAAAAATTTATATCAAATGTATCCATGGTGCGTCAAAATAGCTAACGTTATAAATTTTTTGTACGACTTAACTAATTAGTGGTACTTACGAATATTGTTGCCGTGGATCGTAAGTTGACATTCCCACACGCAATATTGTTGCTATGTGCGGTAAGAGTTTCCGTGCTGTTATGAATATTACGCCACACCTCATAATACAAGCCTTTATGGACAAGGCCCCCCAGCACAAATATTCGGTTCCCATAAACAACAACAAGTGCGAATCACTTTCTGAAATAAACATCTATCTTCAAGAATGTATATACATAATATATTCAGGTAATATCACAATTAATATAATTAAATTGATATAAATAATCATCGTGCAAAAAACAGCATGCAATACTCGTACCGTAAGAGCATAACGGATCTCGAAAAATTGAAAAAAATAGGTTTTTTCAGACTATTTCCTCGATCCGTATGCATGCCTTACGGCACTTGTATCGCAATATACGAGTACTATTAATTAAACCTTGTAAAAATACTTATTAAAAACTAAGTATGTGATATTTCAAACCGTAGTGAAAAGATCGTTCGTTTGATACCTCACGCATATATAATGACATAGGTATCGCTGAGAAAAAGGACTAATGCCCACAGAAATAAGGTATTATACGAATCCCTAAAAAAAACAAAGTACTGTAGGAAAGTAAATACCGTAGAATCGTATACAGATTCGTAAAAACTCACTGCCAGGCTAGCTGATTAATAAGAATTTTTTGTTGTAATTCTCAATAATAAGAGATAACTTTAATGTTTTAACTGCATAAATTTCCAACTCTATAATCTTTCAAGGCTTTCCATATATAGAGTTTCTTCTTCCTACTAACTCGTCTAATTTGTCTGTGATTAGTTAGACTTTGTAGTTGGATGTAAGTTTGTATCTGGAATTTTTGAAAATGTTGATGAGTCGTAGATGTTAGGACACGTAGCCTTAGTATAGTTTTTAAAATTGTAAGGAAAAAATCACATGCATTATTTTTAGGGCAAACGTTGTTCGAGTTAGCCATATGTAGGCCTAAAGAAAAAATGTAACTTCTGATAATATGTAGACATCAATTAAGCTAAATAGTGTGAAAAGTCAATCGAGTTAACACGCTGGATTAAGTAAGCCTACGTGTCTTCGAAAATCCATATATGGGCTTGTTACTGGATGAGTTTAAATTTCACAATATTACAGATAACAATTCGTACGAATAAATATAATTAAACGTTTGAATAACTATAATTACACCTTACTTATTTCGTTCTTCTTTAATTAAACAGGCGTTTAACAGTTTCACGTCCCGCTGATTTCACGTGCAAGCCCTTTGAAAGTTCTATTCTCAATTGGTATAATTTACAACTTCGATCGCCTAATGTGTTTGAAATAAACATACTGCTCTCCTAAGTCATATAGCTACAGCTGCAAACACCACGAAGCGAAGGTAATATCTTCTTGTGCAGGAGATAATCGCAGAATTTAGCTTGAAATACAGTAAGAGAAGTTCTTCAAACCACTCCAACATAGAAGCATCAAACTTCTTGGAGCGAGACATACTCCCTTGAAGTCTCGGTCCTGGCTCATGCAGTAATTAGAATAGCAGAATTACGTATTCTATCCGAGCGGTTGCACTGAATACTGAATACCACCTATTATATCGACATATTTACCTAGTGTAATTACATGTATACGGGTGTGTGGCGCATTGAACAACGCACCCAGAGCAACCATGCACGTAGCAATTTAATGTAATAGATTAGAATGCTCTAACTTGTCTCTATAAACATGGTTTCCACGTTTATTTGGATACATAATATGTGAATTCTTTTCATGGCATCAGACTTTTGATTACTGCAGGTTGACTGGACGGATATTATTAATTTTTTCACATATACTGATAGTGATCTTATTTTTTGTTTTTAACTTTTTTGCCTGTACCATAGGTGGAGAAATAATATTGTATTTGACCTGAAGCTCGAGTTTTGTGCAATAAGACACGTTTTGAGGTCTCCTGAGAAATGTCCAGAAACACGTCTGCATATATGACCGTCTTGAGTTTGAGTTTGAACAGCGAAACTAGAAAACTAAAGATACTCTTTCTCTTTTACCTACTCTGATGTAGGGACATTTGTGTGGCCTTATAGGACCACGACCTATCGGGGGATGATGTTCCTAAAAATCACAGACACACATTTTTAACCAGACAAGGACATCTCAAAATCCCATCACCATTATAAACATAAAAAAGCTCCCACTTGGCTTATAGATGCCAACAAAATATAAAACAATAAATAAACACCAGCCTGTTATCACTCACTCCATTAACTTTCACAGTTATCTCAATTATCAAGCCAATTCAAAATTCCTTAATCAAATTCTATCAATCATAAAAAATAACTTTGTTCAGTTATGTTGAATCTTTTCCTTGATGTATCCTTTATACAATTATCTTCTTCTACGTTTTCTAGCTGGCCATGATTTTTATTTTCCATTCCTAGTTGGCTTTGCTTTACCTTTATTGTCTCCTTCTGCATTCTTTTGTTTCTCATCAAATGTTTTCAGTGTGTTCTAATTTAAATTATGATCTTATACTGGACTCATTTATGTACTTTATTATTTTTTCGTCATAATGATTAGCTAATATCTGAATATTAAATTCATATTTAATTTCTTATTTCTTATTCTCAAGAAGGTATTTTCTTTTATGTACATTTTTTATATTAAATTTCTATTATGATTAATTATTTTGTTCTCGGCCAATAGAAATTCTTCTTGCCTCATTGTTAATTTTCATTCCTTCTTCTACGTCGCCATTACATAATCCTCTTAAAGGATTATAGTCTATTTTGAATTTAACCAACAGTGGTGTTTATCTTCATGCATCCTTATAGTTCGTTCCTACGATTTAAGGATTATTTGATCATTATTTTAACTGCGAGGAAGCAGTTATCTACGTTTTCATTTGGCTCAGAATAGCTGAATTATAATGTTTCTACCACGAATTTTCTACAAGGCATGAATATTGCCTAAATTCGACATCAAGACTGATTTGATGTAAGATTTAACTACTTAAGGAATCCTCATCTTCAGAGTGAGTGCTTAAAGCCTAATATTTGATTTACAGCTTGGAACATTAATTTAAACTTTGTTGCATCATAGCTGTACTTTCGTACTACGCAATTTAAATCAGTGATACTAATTGCGTTATAATTTGTGCATGAAATTTCGCAGAGATTTTATTGTGAACACTATCAATGCAATATAGACTTGCTTAATGCATATCTTATCATCATGCTTATTCTTGGCATTCATTGCCAAGTGGTCTTCCAGAAATATCATTTATCAATATATATTTTAACCTGAAATCTACGTTCTTTGGGCGAAGTAAGTTCAAGACATCATCCAGCGAGTGGCTGATATTCAAGAAGTTTTCAGTTCGGCTGTGATTGTATGCAACATCTATCACTTCAAGATTTCGCAGGAAACCACCTAATGTGTTAATCGCATTAAATATTATGTAAATTATTTTTAATTCTTAGATAAGAATAATTCTATTATTGCCATAATTAATAAATTCACTCAATCGAAATGTATAGCGTGTATTCAATCTTGTCAAACCTCAATTAATTATTATACAGTCCACTGCTAATGCACGTTATACAAACTTAACCTTGAAATTTTGAATGTTCTAATCATTGTTCCTCACATGAATAATCAGCCCAATGCTGGGGCCACCTCCGAAATAACATTTGCATATACGGTAAAACGAGAAACACCAGTTGCACTCTACTCATTTCAAAGAAGGCGTGGATGATGTTGAGAATGACCAGATGCTATCCGAGAACCGCAAGGGCGTACAGTTTCTCACATTCGTATCACAGATGAGGAAACACCCCGGGAAACCTCGCATAGGAAACTTTTCCTGACCAGGAATCGAACCCGGGTCCGATCCATGAGGAGAGCGAACGCATCCCCTACGGTACAGCTGTGACAAGCTAAAAATCTTAATATAAGAGTAGAAACGCAATTTTATAATGTGGGTCAACTCTATTCCAGAGATGTGACATGGAGTTTTGTAATGATTTCAATCAATAGCCTATCAATATTTATTTGCTAGAGAATAAAAACAGTTTTATGTAGCATCGTGAAAAGGATAATTTATTTATAACAGTCTGAAATCAAAGTTCATGCATTCACTATAGGCCTACTTATAAATGGAGTCGAACACAATAACTCAGAGTAACGGAGTCCTGCAGGGAGACCCAATCAGCCCGCTATTATTCATCATAGCCATAGCAGATATCACAGATATAATCAAAGACACCTCGGCTGAAATGCTTCTGTATGCAGACGACATTATAATAGGGTCAAGAGACAGAGAAGAACTCCAGGAAGTAATGAACAGACTCGAAGCTTACGCAGACAATAACAGCCTAAGACTCAATATGGACAAGACAGTACAGATGGTATTTAGAAGAGGAGGGAAAATCTCGGCCACTGACAAGATACTATATAAAGGAGAAGAACTCAAAATAGTAAATGCCTTCAGGTATCTCGGAGTTACATTACAGCCAACTATAACCTCCTTCAGAAGTCATATAAGAGAAAGATCGCTAGCAGCAATCAGGAGCATATACGAAATACAAGAACCTACGAGACTATCCATCAGCACAGCCATGAAGTTATTCTATGCCACAACTTTCGCAGTACTAACCTACGGTTTGGAATTGATCTGGAACAACCTTACAGCCACCGACTTGAACTGTATCGAAAGCGTTAAAGCCAGATTTCTAAAAAGAATACTCGGCATCTCGAAAATGACCTTGTCAAGGTTGGCATATGAACTCGCAGGTGAAACTTTCCTCATAGAAGACATCCGACTCAGATTGCTGCTACCCTCCACCAAAATGGAAACGCAACACTTAGAGACTAGAAGAAAGAAGCGGGCAGAAATCGATACAGAATTCTACTCAACGGACGCCATGTTAAATAAATCCTGGGTAGGACCAAATAACGAAATGCGAAGCGCCCTTAATAGACTAGCAGTCCACGGCTTCCACCATAAGTTGTGCATAAGACCAGGGTTCCACGAACCTTCAGACCAATGCGTGTGTTCCCTGTGTGGAAGAAGATGCGAACGATATCACTTCAGCAAGTGCAATAGACGAACACAGTCACTATTAGAATTCAGCAGGCAGTGATACCTTACACATTTGTGTGATCTCCATTTATTATTATAAATGGAGTCACTTTGAGCCAGCGTTTTGTTCTATTTCTAAAAGGCTCCATTACTTTTTAAGCCTACTACGGTAATTTGTTGTATGGGTTGATATCATATCCTGTATAATTATGAGTCTTCTTAAGCCTTCTAAATGGTACATATAATGTATTTCATTTATAGTTCTGATATCATAACAATGCATGCCACTTTTCTGTATATTTTATGTATGTTCATATTATGTTCACTTGTCTCACGCAACGGGCCCGGGTTCGAATCCTGGTCGGGACAAGTTACCTAGGTGAGGTTTTCCAGGGTTTTTCCTCACCTGTAAGGCAAATCTCGGGTTTCTTAAGACCCTTGTGGTCCCAGGATATCATCTGACCGTCATAATCTTTTTCATCCCATCCCTGCCTTGTTAAGAGTGAATGTGTGGGTGTGGGTGTGATTGGTGTGTCTCGTCCTATGTGTTCGTGATGTCTCGGAGGTGGCCCCGGCATTGGGCTTATCATTCAACCGGGGAGGCCTTCCAAGTCCTTTTTTCATCAAAAAAGTATGTATGTGATCCATAGGTAATCTCCCGACAGGTCGCGGTCCAGTAAGGCCCGGGCGGCGTGGGTTGCTGAAATGTCAATAAAAGTGAGAGATAAAACTAAGGTAAAGAGAGAAAGAACATGTGTCATTATTCATTAGAATGAATGCATAGAGATTTACAACGGGTATGATTTCCTCATTGATAAAAGTGGTGTGCAGTGTTGTGCAAAATGGTCCGATTTAGTAATTATTCTGATGGCATCCTTTTGTAAAAATAAAACTTGATCAAGATCACTAGCACAACCATAAAACCATAAACCACATGCAATTTTACTTAAAAATGAATAATAAACCTGAATTATACATTTTATGGGACAATATTAATTAATTTTGTGAGGAGTTACAATACTATAGAGCAGTGGTTCCCGAACTTTCCAGTTTGTGAACCCCTTGAAAGAAAGAAAAAATCATGGACCCCTTCTGAGTTTTAACAAAATAATAAACATTTGAAACACTAATGTTTAATTAAACTATATTCATTTTAAAAAGATTACATTATTTTAAATAATATCAAAGGCGAACACAAAAGAATTACTAAACTGAGAAGATAAAATTACAATGTCAGTGACAAGCACAATAGCAATGAAGCAAGCTTATGAGCAATTAGATCAGCAAATTGGGATTAATTCAATTCTGGCTTTGTTATACATCTCAATAAGTTCAATATATACTCATAAAATTCTCAGCTGAAATCTTTCATGTTATACTGTAATAATAAGATTGTTTTATTGATGGTACTTTCGATCTATTGGAATCGTAAGACCACTGAGCCTTCATGACCGAAAATATCCTTTCCACATTAGCATTGTGCTAGCATTGCAAAAATAAAACTCAGCAATCTCCTTACTTACTTATTCAATTTCAATAGACAATTCCTAAGCAAGGTATCTATTTTATGGAACGTGGAGGTTCATTGCCGCGCTTACATAAGCCCGCCATTCAGCCCTATTCTGTGCTAATTCCATTCAGTCACCTCCGTGTTTTAATTACCCTTATTACAATCGATGAAGAGTACATAATTATTTTGAATCTCGTACTCGACAGTTTTCTCTAGTCCACGTTTTCATCCCTCTTAGGTGCGTAATTTCCCTAAGCACCCTGTTTTCAAACATTCTCAGATTATACTCTTCCAAAAGAGTAAGTGACCAGGTCTCACATCCAAATAGTACAACCGGCAGGATAATGGTTTCTCTTGTAAATTTTTAATTTTCAGATTTCTGGACAGAAGACGAGGAGATAGAAGTTTAATAAAACTCAGCTAATTTCAATAATTGTGAAAACTGCTCCTGAGATTTTTTGTGCCCTCTGTTACCCCCCGGAGTGCCAAGCATTTAAGTCATTTTTACCAAAATCTGATTCCAAGAATAATGCTGTTATTAGGCCTTGTTCTGCATCCAGCTGGGATGGTGTGTAGATGACGTGTGTGGACTGTGTTCCTTGTGATATTTTGAGCATGGTTTGTGCGCTTCTATTACAAGTTGGTGTACGTGTTGTCTGCGTTGTTAATTTATGTTGTGTGTTTTTTTCTGAAAAAATTGTTCCTCGGATGATGGTACCTTTTCAGCATTCGCCTATGAGTGAGGGAAAAGCACGATTTAAAAATAAATAAATAAATAAATAATTAAAATAATAAATTTAAAAAAAAGACACCCATTTTGCATCAACTCACTTATTTTTGTACCGTAACTTCTTTCAGTTTCAATTGTTAAGTGTCATTATCGCCTTGCTGGAAAGGAAAAAGTGGTGGTTGTTATGAGATAACAGTAATTTCAGGTGTATTATACACCTTTTAGCTACGAGGCCATATCAGAAATTTGGTACTGTGTCTATACAGTAGGATAGGCCATGGAATTATTGATTGACAACTATCTTCTATTGTTGGTGTATTTTATGGAGTAAATTTCGACTGATATTAATTTAAATGAATATGATACAGGATGAAATGGTGAGGATGATTCATGGTATGCAAATATCCAATTCGGATTTGCCTTTACGACTGGGGAAACCATGAGAAAACCCATGTCAAATTGGCCGGTCACGGGATTTGAACGTGGAGCTTCCCGAGAGATAATCTTTATTTAATTGTAGTTTTGTAGAGATAAGGAAAGCTGAAACATTTAGTATTGTCTTCACCATTGACAATAAAGACTAAATTTGGATTTTTATATTATTTATCGATTTCTAGCGGGATACTTTTCTTGGCACAAAATCAGAGCAAACCCTTTCTTTTTTCGGGGCGTATTGCAACCATATTCTGAATAAAATACACTGTTCCCATTATTTTATCCAAACCATGTAATCTGTGTACTCTCATTATTAATTAAACGAATCTCATAGAATTGTATAAGTGGACGTAGTTAGCCATTTACCCATCTTGACTGAGGTGAAATTCATAGACAAGGCCACATTTCTTGTCACTGCTGTTTTTTCTTTCCACATAACAACGAAAGTGCACTGTGCTGGAATGAAACATAATCATGGCTAATACGATGACTCATTATAACACATGCACGGTCCATGTTCTATGATAACCCTCAGCTACGTACCGTACTCGTATTTGTTCCATTCCGCAAATAGACACTGCTCCAGACCTGGCTCTGCACAGCATCGTATAGCATTAGAATCCCTCGCCTATAAAAATAGGTAGGCTTCCTTAAGCGGATGATATTTTTCCCAGTCTAATTACTTTGTTACACAACATTTACATCCATACATTTATGGGTCAATTGTTTAAAATAAAATTCAATAATTAAATTTAAGAAAATTAATCTTCATGTCCCTTTAAGGGAAATAAGGGATGAAAGTTTCACAATTTTTGGTCAAAGTTAGCATTATTTGTTGTTTGTGTTAAAAAATACAATGCACCTTAATGTATACGTTGAATAAGTTTCAGTGGCTTGAAGCGCATTTAAATCTACCTAATTATGTGATATCAAAACAAGCTGTACTCGTTAAATGTTTAAATCTTAGTGATGAAATTAAATAATTAAATAAAACTGGTTTTAGAACATTACTGTCAGTACCTTAAGAAAAAGGAAAGTGATATTCAAGTTGTAAGGCTGGGTACTTTTAATGAGGCTGCATAAACACATTTTTTCATTTAAATATAATGAAAAGGTTTAAAGTCATTTTACTTTTATTTTTACTGTATTTGTATGTACACAGAAATAAATGGATTCTTCAGATTTAACCCAAGGAGTCTGTAATTTCTATTATAAGTTGTAAAGAGTATGACTAAAAAATAGAGCATGTGGTTCTGATTATACCAATAGTTTCTGCAATAAAAAATAAAATACGTGTGGTGACCATGAATTTTTCATCAAATTGAGACATGCATGGAATATTGATTTGTTTAATCCATTTGTAGTAAAGATAAATGAAAACTAATGCTTGAAAATTTTCTAAATAGGCTATATTGGTCCTACTTTTAAAAACTCCACACATTTTGCTGAAAAATTTTGTGACAAGTTTCATTTTGAAATATATAAATTTTTCAATATTAATTTTTGAATAACTAAAAAACTAATTAACAGACAATAATGAAACATTTTTACAACACTGTATATTATACACCAATATATGTGCGAAAAATCAAATAGACTATGCAGCTTTAAAACAGTAGAAAATAGAAGTTTTACCCAGTATCCCCTTAATCATGTAACTTCTTGGCGCGTTAAAAAGCTCTAAGCATATATTAGAGCTTCTGGACCAAATTTCTCAGCTTATTCATAGCCAAGTAATACCCTAGTTAATTTTGGCGGATGATGCAGGCGATGGGCTTACCACTTGTCCTTCAGTTCTCTCTAGGAAAATAAGGATAACTAAATCCGTCTACGATATTGTAATCTCCATTCGGGAGACCGTCTACCTTGTCTCCTTGATTATAGGGTATATCCAAATCCATCTATCCACCATTTACAGTACTCCTGACCCTAACTTTTTGTATTTTATAACAATATTAGTTAAGAGGAAATGAATAATAGATGCCTATTAATAACAGGCGTTCAATTATAACTTACTGAAGATATTTATAAATAATAAATAGATTTAAAATATCTGAAATACACTAAAAATGAAGCATTTCCATTGAAAATTGTAATAACAGTGACAATGGCATTTTAAAAGAACTAAGTATAAACACACATTTTTCTTAGGAATTATTAAAGTATCAATAAAAAATAATAGTAACAAAAATAATAATAGTAATAATTATTAGCTCGGCTTACACTCCACAAACTAATAAAATTTTAGAGGAATCATTTATCTTCTTTTCTACATTTGACTCTGTGCAATGCCCAGCAATATCTACGGCATGAACATTTTAACATAGATGGACTGAAGGGGATTCGAATGAATCTCGAAGTCGGATTTTTAATTTTCGCTTCCGTTCGTGAAATAGCGAAAAACTGACGGAAAACCTGATTATTATTGCAGTCAACCCTCGATATAATGCCCCTCTTTATGCGCCAATTAATGCAAATGAACGAACCTTCTCAAATATGAGATATATGAGAAACCTCGTTGCTGTGCCAATTCATTTAGTGCCAGTGAATATAAAGCAAGATTTTTACAAAATATAGCTTGCAGTGATTTTTTGAGCTTGCGTGAATTTTAGGGAGACTATTTAAGAAACATAGAGTACTGTATTTCCAATAAGTGAGTGTTCCCCTGCCACTAACTGTAAATGTAGTGTGGTGGAATGAGGAAGCTATGGTAAGAAGTCGGACAGATACCCTGCGTGAGGGTGGAGCAGGTAGGAAGAGCCCTTCATACAATGATACATTCCAAACTTTCAATTCTTGTAGTCCAGTGTCCATTCAGCTGTTTAACACTACACTGCAGTCACTCAGCTATAGTTAATCGCTTACATAGACCCACATTATTTTCAACCCCTTTGTGCACTGTAGCACTGGACGTATACTGTAATGAAGTGGGTTACTGTATAATATTTTATGTGCTGAAATTATCTATTTGCCTTTTATTTCATGATACAGTACGGTAAATTAATACAGCACTGAATTATGTCATTTTTACTTTAAAAATTAAATTTCGTTTTAATGCCACCCTCGCTTTGTGCCACCAAATGTTAGAGAACGGATGGTGGCATTATATCGAGGGTTCACTGTATCAGTTTTCGCTAATACATTTTAAATGGGAAATTATATGTAGACGGCCTTGTTCTGTTGCCATAGTATCTGGGAGAAGAAGAGCGGCGCTGAAATATTAGGCCTATATTTTTAACATCAATTTGTCACGCGCTTCAATTTTGTTAGCCCGCTGTGCGTGATTCATTTGATTATAACGTTACGGCACGCAAGAGATCTGAACATTTTTACACTGGTGGACGAAGGGGGATCATATGTGTAGCCCTAAATGGGAAATCGTTATCTATTTGAAATTTATCCAGTAAGCGGTTTTTTAGGCCATGGTCGTGTCTTGCCGGGACAACGTATTCTAATCGTGCTATGTACCTCGAAGCCGGGTTTATAGCTTTTAAATTATGGCAAACAATTTTTAAATTAAAAGAAGAACGATAAGTGATTCTTACTTAGTATTTTATGCAAATTTAAAATATTTTTAGAACTTTTCCATCCCAAATAGTTTTTGTGTAATCGCATGAATAAAATTTCTGGTAACTATACATTTTTTATATTTATTTATATATTTATACAAAATATTTATACAAAACAAAACAAGACCACCCGAATGAGCAAGCGCTCGTGCTCGGGCACAGTTCAGCCATTTACATTACAAAATACAAATTAGAAAATACATAAAGAAAATATAATTAAATCAAAACCTAAAAAATAATAATTATAAAGAAAGAACAGAAAAGTAAAAAGAAAAAAGGAAAAGTAGTAAGAACAAAAATTGAAACCCTGAGTTATTACAAATAAAATCGTTCCTTAATTGTCTACTAAGTACAGAGTGAAGTAACTTTTGAACTATGAAATAAGGTTTTTGATAAACTTATTGAATTTTTTGTTGTTCATATGTACTATTTCTGGATGTGACCTAATTATAGAGTTATAGAGTCTTGGACCATAATAAATGCTATGTTTAGAGCCAGAAGAGGTGAAGTATTTTGGTTCTATTAAAGGCAATGTTTTATTTCTTCTAGTATTGTAGTTATGAGGATCCGATACATTTTAATAAATAATTGTTAGAATAACTTTTACGTACCTAAAATTAAGAAAAGTAGATTAACATATTTGGAGTCTATTTCTCTAACGGACATCGCCTTAGCATGGCTTTAATATCTACTGATTGAAATATGCAAAAAATTGCAAAAATCAACGATTTTCCAAATATATATTTACGACAAATACTAATTTCTTTTTTTGCTAAAAGGCTAGGCGACATAGGGTTTGTAGGCTAATTAATTCCCGGGAAGCTGGAAACGGGTTTAATATCCTCATTTGCTTATAAAAAGATTTTATTGAAGTTTGCACCAATGTTCTTCTTGCGCTATATGATAGGTATCCCAAAAACCTATAAATTTTTGGAGTTTTTCAGTTTTTCACTAATAACTCCTAAAGAATGCATTTCTGGGAAAATGTTACTCTTTTATAAATCAAGGTATGTTACATAAATTTCTGCGTTGAACGAGCATCATATATTTGAAATTACGCCAAGTCTTTAGAAAGATATGTTAGATAGAAAGACCATTTCTCCATTTAAAAAAATCGTGTTTTGTATTTTAAACATTATTTTCGCGATGTAAAATGTACTTAATGAAATAAATAATATGTTTTATATCCTATAGTATCAAATCTTGTACCAGACTGTATATGCGAACACTGGTAGGCCTACAACAATTTTCAGCAAACGTTGTCTACTATTTCATTCCTGCTAGCAAACAAAGAACCAATTTTGGTGAATCAAGGGATTTTAAATTAAAAACGCACATTGCCATGTAAAAATGAAATTAAAAATTACAAACCTGACTTGAAGTACAAAAAGCTTTGATGTAAGGTTTGACGTATGGGTAATTGATAAAATGTTGTAAAACATTAAATTAAAAATAATAAAAACACAGATTACTTGAATTTGTTGCGTTTGGAAGTAGAAGCTGACTAAACCAATCGGTTCGATTGAAGTTCCTCGTCATCATGAAGGTTTTCTAATTCGACATCTTGTTAGGTAGCATACCTTTGCGTCGTTCAAGTCTGGTTCGTCATTAATTTAATCTAGTGTATTGGTCACAGGACGCTCATCTGCAATTATATCATATTGGGAAACATTTCATCCCTTGCTTCTTGCAACCCCACGCATTTCGGTACCCCTTCGAACATTTGCAGGCAGTGTTATTAATCAGTTCCTCCGGGGCTTGTTGGCTGTTGATGGTAATGGGAGCAGCCCATGCTTAGTAACTTTCCAACCCCCATTGAACTGGGTCCATCAAATTGACCATTCCACAAATTAATTTGTGTAGGAAAGCCTTCATTGCATACGGTTGAGCAGCTTCTTTAGTTGGAGGAAGTATAGCCAAGTTGAAAGTATTCTGTTCTGAGGATTTGGTGAACAATGCAAAGCATGTTTCATTCAGAGAGAAAGATTGAAGAAACGATCAAGCATACAGAGCAACAATTAGCCTACTTTTGCGCCGGCAGCACCGACTTCATCTGTAGTCGCCTCATAGTCCTTTGTACCTCTGCAGCTTTGTCGAGAAGGTTTGCCAACTTCATCTTCCCCCGTCTGAAAATGGCAGATGTTGAATCGCATCCGCTAAAAGCGTGAAGAAATAATATATTTTGTTTAACTTTGTTTGAAATTTTGAAGTGTGTCGGGGAATAGAAGACTATCTCTGACTTTCCTTTTCTAGGCTAAATAAGAAACAACCGATCGCTATTAGGAGCTAATGCATTAATAATTACTAGAAGGCCTACGTCTTCTCCTACCATAATCACACATTCGGAGTGTGTAGCATTTTCTGTAGCCCTTCTGATGGTTGTATCCGCATCCTCTGCAACTTTTTCGACAGCGATGTTTTCATCTGCAAATTTCGCTGCTATAAACTTGCTCCTTCTAAGGTGTTCTGCAGATTTTGTACTCTTCTCTGTAGGGTCTTCTGGATAACCATAAAATACTATTGCTGATCGCATCCTGAAGTATTTTTTACATACTCTACATATTTGTTGAGGACTGGAGATAACTTTTCTCTCAACTCCCACGGTACTCGGTGAAGTAGGAATCCGCCCTCAATCACAAAGACAGCACTTCCGATGTTTGACGTCCTGTCCACTGGTTCAAACAAGTCATAGTAAATGCATTTACGTGATTTTATCATAATTCCTTGTTCATCAAATAAAGATGGTGGGCAAGGAGCCAGTTCATATGTAAAGTTATTTCTGAATTTAGATTCTGTTTCTTTGTGAAATACAATTCTCCTGAAAATGATGTATTGATCTATTGGAACTATAAAAACTGTATGTCCATTGACGCGCTTCTGTTAGAACGTGACCTCATACGCTGATTAGATAAATTTTGGTGATATCGTTACGTTAAAAAAACGGCGTTATGACTAAACATAAGCTCATGTTTCCAGTAATTGCAATGAAATTGTAAACTGAAGTTTATGAATTGTAGAAAAATATATCCCTGGTAAGGAAGGAATTTTTTATTTGATGAGCCAACTCTTTGCTCGTTTTTTTTCAAAATGCCCCATTTTATGTTAAGTATATATGATGCAGCATTTTGTGCTTAATAACGTCCAGATGTATTATTTATTTCGTATAATACATTTTTCATTGCGAAAATAAGGTTAAAAAATCCAAACATGTTGTTTTTTAATTTAAAGGGTAAAATGTTCGCCCTTTGAACTCGCATATCCTCTTAATGACATGATGTACTTTCAAATATAAGGTCCTCATTCGACGCAGAATTTAATATACTTTGTTTGATAAAAGGGTACAATTTCCCTCCAAATGTTGTGACATTCAACTGATAGGGACCAGGCAAAAGCGGTGGTTGGCATGCCTGGAAGCAGAAGGAGCCTCTCAAATATAAGGTCAATTTAGACCTTGTCAATTCACTTGTCAATTCAGAACAGAAGGCACACAGGATTAGTTTCTTTCTCTAATTGAAACGTCTACTCTTCTGGCAACTAAGCAGGTCACTTTCTATCTGTAACAGATCTTCCTCCTTATCTGTAACTGTTGTAAACTTTGACCTGAGCGAAAAAGTCACAGTTTCCTGAGGAAAAAAATCATAGCAGTCATTCTTCAAATCATAGAAAACAATTGCCTAAAGTGAATATGTTAATTGTTTACCCAATGAAATAAAATATTTTCGTTTAATCAGCACGTTTAGCACACTACGCTAGTAAACAAAACGAAAAAACGAAACAAAACCAGTTTTTAAATATGACCAAACATTGGTGGACGATGGAACATTTCTGGCATAACATTTGGATTTTCCAGATGCAAATACATGAGAATCAACTGAAATGATGTATTTAATATTTTAACTGTCGACCAGTGAATCGTTTTAATTGTTTATGAATAACTAGCTTAAAAGACCCGGCGTCGCCCGGGTTTTTTATTTTGTAATTGGAAATTAACTTATGAAGGACTTTCGATTTTTAAGGTCCTTATATAGGTATTTATAATCTGAAATAGGAAGAACGACTTATTACACTCAAAATATTCCCTCAGAAAACACTTGATATAGTTTTTTATGGCTCATAGAGGATGTAGAATTCTGCATCGCATCGCTTGTACACAGCAAGCCTGGTAAGGGTTCAAATAAGAAGAAACAGGAATTCCTGTAACATAAAATTGTAATATTGAGGCGGAAAGTTTTATTTCCCACTCTCATGTTACCATAAAACTGTTTTGGGGATGAAATTAAACAGAAAGCAATATCACTTTCATACTTCTCTCTCCAAAAACCTGCGATATAATAATATACCATAATACCATACCTCGTAGCCGCCGGCGTGGTCTTGTGGTTAGCATCGCTGACTACAGATCCGTCGGTCCGGGTTCGATTCCCGGTACCTCCTCGGATTTTTCTGAGGTAGGGAGGTCTGGTAGGGGTGCACTCAGCCTCGTGATTCCAAATTGAGGAGCTACTTGATAGAGAAGTAGCGGCTCCGGTCAAGAAAACCACCATTAACGGCCGTGGGTGTCGGCATGCTGACCACATGCCCCCCAATCCTGCCATCTGCCTACGGGAGATGACGCAGCGGTCGGGTGGTAGGCCAAGTCCCTCCAGGGATGTAGCGCCACGGAGTTTAGTTTAGTAATACCATACCTCGTATTGTTTTCTCTATGTCCAGGGTAGAGAAAAGTTATGTGACTGCATTATTTTCGTGGATTACATTCTTTAATATTTATTTATGACACGAATTATAAATTGATACCTTCTCTTATTTGTCAAACTTGCATTTCTTTTTTTTTTTTTTTTCCAAAGCCATCTGATACCATTAGCAACAATATGTTTTGTGATTTGGGTTTTATAATTCTAAAAAACATTTAATTTTTGGCATTTAAAATCAAAATTTTGTAAATTCCTTTCCTTGTGAGCACCTACATTATGAAACGAAGGTATTGTCAAAATTCCAAGTTTCTACCTGTTATAGTTTAGGCTCTACGTTGATTCCTGTCAGTCAGTCAGTCAGTCAGGACAAAGCCTTTCATATAAAGTTATATAGAGATTTTCATGTAGGCCTAAGGGTAAGGTTTAATGAAACTGTGGTCCGTTTCATTATGAATCTGTATGCCTATATGGCAGGAGATGATTCGTTTTAGTAGTTTTAATTACTGCATCTAACAATATAATTGAAAAAAATTATGCAATTTATATTAAATCGACCTTAGCGTTAATAATGTTTTAAGTATTTTGCTGTTAAGTAAATTATTTCTAAAAATCTAGGGATTGAATTAATAATCGCGGGCAAATCCGCGGCACCTGCTTATTAGTCTACATGATAAAATGAAGCGTTTGTCTGTTCTCTTTCTCTCTGTCCGTGTGCAATGCCCAGCCAAACTATGGCACACAGAGGTCTATAGCTTTAAACAAATATGAACTGAAGGAGGGCTATATATAAGTGCAATGCATAGACCAACCCACTTACTTAATATTCTTTCCATACAGCGTATGCTGTTTTCTTAATTCAGGACGATGTAGCCTATAAGTATTCGTATACAATTGTAAAAACTCGTATACACTTGTATAATGTGCTTAAAATATGTGCAGATTTCACATAAAGGATTGGCAATAAGTACAGTGTTTTGAAGATGACAAACAGTTTGTCCTTCTCCTTGCTTTGATACGCGGTCCAATCAGAGACGGCGAGACGGAGGGAGGATTCTTAATGCTAGCGGCGCTTCGTAACGGATTGGCGGTGAAGGAATCTGCTTCTCATTTGAAAAATACTGTAGTTATGTATGTATGATTCACTGACATGTTGTTTATAGCTTTAGAGCAGCCGTATAGTTTAGAAATGGGTTACAGCTAAACCATAATAATACAGAAATCAGTCAGAATGCATTAGGCATATTACTTGTATTTATGTAAGAAGTGTTTAAAGTGAAAAACAATCATATTAAATGTTAAATATAGATAAAGAAATTGGGGACGATAAAATACACAATAATAATTTGCTTCAAGATACCGAATGTGTTGTTACCTATAACTTATTCTGTATTGTGTATCCCTGTCAACCCTCTTGACTGTAATTTCAAATATCATTATGCAAAATGGTAAGTACAACAGACTTACTTAGCGTACGTCCAATCAGAATGAAACAGGCTTTTCGATTGATACCTTAAATTTACCGTGTTTACGGCAGCTCGGACGTTGATCGGCCGTTTGCCAGAGCCAATTAAAATGCTTGGTGGCTTCGAACATCGCAAAATGTAAATAGGAACTATAAATAGGACTATAATATAAACCGGAAGAACTCAGTAATCAGAGGAAAAGAGAATGTCATCAATTCTCATCGTCATCAGCAGCTTTATAAGTTTTTATAATGTAATGGACATACATAATCTTGCGCTTTTAAAGCACACTAAATCTTTCGAGTGATGGGCATCGTGCGCTTTTGATGCAGACCCCAGCCGGCCGGTACTGTCAGCGAGAAGACTATTGAGCGGAATGAGAGACTGAGATGAAGAGAGAAAGTGTAGAAGAGTGAATCACCTGGTGTCTGGACTATAAGTTTACTATTATTATTTGTATTGTATTGTTATTTTGTTATTCTTTTCTTCTTATTATTGGTGATATTATTATTTATTATTATCATTAATATTATTATGTTGTTATTATTGGTAACAATTATTATTATTAGGTTACTAATATTATTATAGCGTTATTAAAACATTTAAAAGTGAAAATGCAGCAGAGAATCAAAATAATATTGCTCAAGAGCTTTTGAGTCAACTTACATCATATACACAAGATCAATGCGCCGCTTTCTTAATAATACCCCTGCTGACACGTGTATATCATGTTAAAGCTGACTTGCTAAAATTATGAAGTCCACATGTCGTGGAAGACATTGCTAGAAAAACAACGTTCTCTGTCAAGATATACGCGAGTTATTGAAATAGGCCTATATACACATTATTGTTAGTTCCGATCTAATAGCGCGAGCGATCGCGGGTTAGGCCTACATAAGTATTTACGCATGGAATACGAACTTCCAGTCTGCATTTTCGATGCGGTAAGTAAGTTGACTTTTAAGTAGCTTCTTCACGAACTTCTTTATCCTCTGCACTCATCTCGTGAAATTATTTCGTAAGCATGCAACAGTTCATGGTGCCTATACTGTCGTTGAAAATTGACTTGTCTCCAATTGTCACGCCGTATTTACACCCTAGATACCCAGGAATTAATGGTAGAACACCGCAAATCGATTCACTCACAAAGCTACTGCTCTGCATTATTTATATCTTCCCTAATGACATGGCTTCACAGTTCCTCGTACATATTGATAGCCTATGCATAGAGAAATAGTATATTGCGATACTTGTGTGGGAAGTGTGTTTTAAGAGATTCGAGGACGAGTGAAAAAAATAATTGGAAAGACGTCATAAATACTGTAATTTATTACAATCATCTGGTCTCTAGTTTACTTGGTCACGCTATACGTGACGCACAAAACTAGATCTTAGTGGCAATCGTCGATAAAACTATTACTTGAGCGCATGCGCCGATACTTACCTATCATAACCTAGCTGCCTGATTAATTACTGTAAGCCATTATTAAGAAATTGAAAGGAAGTAAAGACAGGTAAGATTGAAATTTTAAACTTCTACTAGAGTTAAACGCAGCTCGGCTTGGAATTGGATGCCCGTGAACCAAGGAGCACAGTAACGCTCTTTGCACACTACACGATTTCGGTCGTACGATTAAAAGTCGCACGAGCAATTTTCTTTAGTGGACTGATGAAGAGAATGAGACCTTTCACATTGGACGGTTACGACACGACAACGATTTTTAGTCGTGTAGCAGTCGTCCAGTGCCACTGGAGCCAGACGACTGTCGTGTCGTCTCTCTGCTCAGTGGCCTATGTAATCAAATACACGCTTTCACACTAGACGATTTCAATCGTACGACAGCTGTCTCCATTGCGCCTTGCTTGGTTCAGTTTGTTTGTTTTGTTGGCTAAACATTCTGCCAATCAAAGCACTATTCCTAGCATTGTAAGTATCCTTCCTGCAATAATAATCCTGTAATCTGTTTTTATTGTAGACAATAACATGATACATATAAGTTAATTACTGTTATGTACCCAAACCTAATAAATAATGGCTTACAGTGTTCTAGTTTTTCTAAATCTGTAATAATCCTATCAACTTTCTTTTGTAACACGAGAATATACTGAGTTTAATTTTTTAGTAGTTCCTCGTAAATATACTTAGCAGTTTATCTTTCATATTTGTTTATGTAGGGTGCTATAGTAAACAAATCATGAAAAAATTAAGAGTGTTTAAAATGTAATAGAAATTCAGCAGTGAAACCTTACAATTTATTAAAGCACCAGCAATAACAAAGCAGTGTTCAAACACCTTAAAGTCATAGCCAGCATTTCAACAGGTTTTATATAATTTGTGAATTGCGTGTTTTGCCGTTAAAGAACATTTTTCAGTTTCCCGTGCAATTCATCAAGGAGCCAAGTGACATATGAAAATAGTTTAAAAAAAAAACTTTCGATCATCATTTCTAAAGTCTTCAAATAATGTGTAGAACATCCCAACTTCCTCAAGTCTCTGATTAATTGGACGAACTCAGTAAAGGCGATTGCGCCTTCGTCTTTTCCGACGACGATAAAACATCCATAATGCAATGATTTTTTCACGATCCATAATAACAAACTTACCAGGCTGTATTTTCAACACAACTGGTAAAAATAAAATCGTAGAGTGAAAAGCAACCCGACAAGATTTAAAGTCGTCCGGGCGAAATCGTGTAGTGTGCAAAGAGCGTCAAAAGCAAGTCGTACGATTAAAAGTCGTCCGACTTTTCGTCGTCCGGGCGAAATCGTGCAGTGTGCAAAGAGCGTAAGGGTCGGGGCTCTTCCCTTCCCTTCCCTTCCCTTCCCTTCCCTTCCCTTCCCTTCCCTTCCCTTCCCTTCCCTTCCCTTCCCTTCCCTTCCCTTCCCTTCCCTTCCCTTCCCTTCCCTTCCCTTCCCTTCCCTTCCCTTCCCTTCCCTTCCCTTCCCTTCCCTTCCCTTCCCTTCCCTTCCCTTCCCTTCCCTTCCCTTCCCTTCCCTTCCCTTCCCTTCCCTTCCCTTCCCTTCCCTTCCCTTCCCTTCCCTTCCCTTTCCTTGTCTCTCATTCTTAACCAATAACCGCATTCTGCTATTAAAGAATGGCTTGTAGTTTGATACGTTTGGACCAAGAAGCAATCTAGCTCTGTCTCTTTCTGCACAGACGACCTGCCATCCGAGCTGCGTTCTAGTGTAGCAAATGTGATTATATACGTCTGCAAATATACTCGTATATATAGTATAATATAAAATTACAGACCTTTATATAAGGATGTATGTATTTGTTACCCATACTTAGGCTAGTACAAGAAACTCGGGTTTCTACTATGATAGCATGAACGGGAAATGAATAAAAAACGCTATCTTCAAATCAAATCAAATCAAATCTTTATTCACCTTTAAATACAATATATTTGTACAATAGGCTTCGTCAGTTTTTGGATAGTTTTATATAATAACAAAAAAAAGCTAAGAATACAAATTTATATCCATAATATTTTCTGGTATATTACTCTCTAAAGATTCTTCTACGGTGTATATCGCTTTGCTTTTGAACCAAATAGATAGAATATTGTACAGTTGTTTTTTTTTCAAGATTTCTTATCTTTAATGGAATTTTATTTAAAAAAAATTATCTGTTGATAGCAGTGACTTTTTATGTTTGTACTTAAGTGAAGTTGTGGTTTATCTAAATCATTTTTCGTTCGCGTGTTGTAGTTATGCATTGACGATCTAGTTGTAAATTTAGTGCTATTTTCTTTAACATATGTAATATTAGCTAAAATGTACATAGAGGTAAGTGTAAGAATGTTGTACCTTTTGAAGTATTGTTTACATAATTCTCTTGGTCCAATTCCTGCTATCAATCTGATAATTTTTTTCTGCCAGATGAAGATTTTGTTTGCTGAATGGGAATCGCCCCAAAGCATAACCCCATATAGTAGGTGTGGTTGAAAAAAAGCATAATAAGCTGTTATGAGCATTTCAAAATTTACACATTGTTTTAACTTTCTCATCAAGTACCATACTTTTGCCAGCTTTTTACATGTGTACAGTATTTGGTCTTGCCAGGTAAGCTTTGTGTCCAAGTATAGGCCTAATAATTTTACAGACTTTATCTCAGTAGTGTTGCTAAATTTTGGATCTATAGAGAACATTATAGTTTCAGTTTTTGATTAATTTATGCTTAAATTATTGTAGAAGAACCAGATTTTAGCCTGTTCTAGCGATAAGGTCATTTGTTGAGTTAAGTCTAATATGTCCTTATTTGCTTCTATAAACGTTGTATCATCTGCATAAACAATGGGGGTACAGGAGGGGCCTACATTAGAATGTAGATCATTTATATATACAAGAAAGAAGAAGGGCCCCAACATCGAGCCCTGAGGGACACCTGCTATGACTTTTCCTATTTTGGAATTTTTATTATCTACAAATGTAATTTGTTTTCTATTATTTAGGTAGGATGTAATTAGATTAATCTCTATACCATTTATACCATAATATTTCAGCTTATCAGTAAGTATATTGTGTGACACACAGTCAAAGGCTTTGCTTAAATCAATTAAAGTAGCTCCTGTTACTATTTTATTTTCAAAATTATTTAGTGTTATTTTGGTTAAACAATCAACCGCCTTTATAGTAGATAGATTTTTTTCTAAATCCAAATTGTTTATCATAAAAGAGATTGTTAAAAGAAAAGTAATCATATAGTTGTTTTAAGATGGATGCCTCCACTACTTTTCCTAGGATGGGGATAATAGTTATGGGTCGATAATTTGAAGGGTTTGTTACATCTCCCTTCTTATAAACTGGTATGACCTTTTGAAGTTTTTAGGCACTCAGGAAAAATACCCTGTGTTATTATTTGATTTATTAAAAGTGTTATCGGTATTACTATTGTGTTGGCTATCTTTTTAATAATATTATTGGTAAATCCATAAATATCTTGGGCGTTTGAAGGGTTAAGATTTTTTATAGTATGTGCAACCATATTTGGTTGGACCTCGTACCAAATGAAATTGTTTTCACATATTTCAGTTGGTAATTTAAAATTTTTAAGCAGATTAGAAAAATTTATAATGTTTCCATTTGTGTTTGTATCCGGCTTGTTATTATCATTATTTATGTTCCCCATTTCTTTTGATACATCTATAAAATAAGAGTTTAGTATGTCTGGGGCAATATTTATAGTGGACTTTGGATTTGGTTGTCCTTTTGCACTGTTGATTACCGCCCAAGCAGCCTTGCATTTATTTTTTGCTTTTTTAATGAAATTTTCATTTGCTTCCCTCTTTGCTTCATTTATTTTTTGCTTGTAAGTCTTTTTAAATTTCATGAATCTTGTTTTGTCTTCAAGGTTATTATTGGATTTGTAAATATTATATATAGATATTAGCGTATTACGCATTGACTTAAGTTCAGGTGTAAACCAATTGTTTTGCAAACTTTTAGATTTAGGGTTTATAATATTTATTGAGTTTACAGTTTTTATTGGACAGTGAATATCAAACAAGGCTACGAGGGTGTTATTGAAGTATTCAAAAGCATCATTTACATTTGTTATTTCATATAGCTTATGCCAAGAGATTTCAGTTAAACTTTCATAAAATTCATTTATCCTTTCCTCAGTTATTAAGCGTTTTTTATTTTGTATGACTATTTTTTGTTCACTAGTTACTTTATGCAAATCAAATTAAACCCATACACCAGCATGATCAGAAAGAATGTTTTGGTCAAGTAGTTTTCTTTGAACGTATGATTTATGTATATTTCTGAAAATGTTGTCTAAACACGACCTATTTCTTGTTGGTGTATTATGAGCATGATATAGGTTATGTGATCTAAACATATTAACAAAATGTGCTGATAATTGTGCATCCAAAATATTTACATTGAAATCTCCAGCAATAGTTAGTAAGTTATTGTACTTTTTTTCTAAATATATAATGAAATTGTCGAGGTGCTCTATAAATTTCTTTTTATCACTGTTTGGTGTTCTGTAAATTGACACAACAATAAGGCCTATTTGATTTAGTTTTATGGCTACACATTCACATAGATTAATTAGACAAAATTTGGATACATCTATGACCTCAAACTTAATGCTTGTTTTTACAAAAATTGCTGCACCTCCATTTCGATGTGGTAATTCTCTTACATATATGCTTCCTAAATTATAGTCATTGGGTATATATAGGTTTATTTCCTCCTTTGTGAGCCAGTGTTCATTTATGCACAAAATGTCTGTTGGCATCTTTTCTAAAATCAGGTTGATTTCATCAAGTTTATTTCTAATTGATTGGAGATTTGTGTCACTATAAGCTTTTTATTATTGTTATTGTTTTGAAGGTCATTTTGATGTACAATTTTTAATTGATCTATAGGTCTAGGCCTATCTCTTTTTTTGAAGTATTTTCTGCCTTCGTCACCTCATGGGGGGGACCAGTGTTTTCTCGGTATCTCACTTTACTTATGTCCATTAGAATTCTACATATTGTGTTGGCAAGAATCTGTTTACCTTCTTTACTGAAATGCATACCGTGTCTCGTGTGCCAGTTTCTTTCAACAGCAGACGTGTTAATTAATTTAACATTATCAAATTCTTTACACACTGAATTTATGGAGGAGTTTAATTGCCAAATTTGTTTATTTATCCATGAAGTAGGCATAAGATCATATCTGTGAGGAGGTTTTACCAATATAACATTTGTGTGCACTAGTTTATTAAGGGTTCTCTCTAGTTTATGAATAAAATTTGCAGGTTCACCATTTGCAATATCATTAGAACCACCTATTATTACAACTGTGTCCTTTTTTGTTAAGTTTTCACATTTTCTTTCGATGTCATTTGTTACTGTATCAAACGTTGCACCAGGTTTTACCATACCATTTGCCATATGGCCACTAAGAAAGTTCCCATTTATCATATCCGCAATACCCCGTCCATGACTATCTCCCAATAATAAAACTTTACCAGGTAGGGGTTTTAGGCCCATCGGTTTAACACTTCTAGTTTTCTTATTACTTGAAAGTTCTACAGGATGGAATAAAGTCACTCTGGAGATCCAAACGTTAACCAAGACAAATTGGGGAACAGAGACTTACTTGTATGGGGCAAATAAAGAGGAAAGATTTGGTTTAGCCTGGTTCCGTCTAGGAGCTTGGCGGGCAATTAAAATTACAAATGATGAGGGGGAGAGAATATGCCCGCTTTGTGAGGCAGGAGAAACTTCACACCATATTTTGGCAGAGTGTACATTCACGGAAACACTGAGGCAACGGCATCTACCAGAGTCTTTCACTGCTTCTTGTAGAAGTCAACTGTTCACATACGATCTGCTACTTAACACTAGATTTTTTGGGGGGGTGGGGAAATTTATGTCCAAAGTGAGGCAGCTTAGGATGGAACTGGCCGAGGGAGTGGGGCCGAGGGAGTAAGGGGAGGGGAGTACTCCGATGGGGTAGACGGCTGTATATAGAATAATATGTAAAATATATTTGGTTGGTGTGTTTAAGGGTATTGCTGGTGTATGTGCTATTTTTTGGTGAGGAGTGTGTGTGTGTGTGTGTGGTGTTTTGTTTGTATATTTACTAGTGTTTAACTGTTTGTGTGTATTTTTTAGTTTTACTTTTAGGATACATTTTTGCTTGTGCACAGTTAAAGCATGGACAGCCTAAGGGCTCATGCAACGAATAATGTAAAAAGATAGTTTTTCTTGTTAACAATAAAAGCACTTCATTCATTCATTTGATGCATGAGCATTTCTATTTTCATTGAGTGACTTTTTTAGAAACTCGTTTTCACTTTTCAAATTATTAATATCAGCCTGTAGTATGTTTACTATCATTTTGAGGTCAGTATTTTCATTTTCATTTCTGTTGATAATTGGTCTATTTTCACCATTCACACTAAGTACAGCATTTTTATAGGTTATACTTTTTTCAAGTCAGAGTTTTCTTTACTTAGGTTATGTAATTGAGAGGTCTTTATATAGCATTTCAATAATCTGGTGAAGTGATGCTATCTTTGTAGGGTCTTGTTTTCTATCAGATTCATTGTTTGTTTGGGTTGCTTTCTGATCCTGTAATGGTACATATGAGCTAGTACCTTTCTTTTCAGTTGCCATCGATGTTTCTTCATTTCTGTTTGTGTTATTTAAATTTAAATTATTTGCAACTAAGTCTGGTGAGTTTCCAGTAATATTCGGCCTACGGGTTGCTTTCTGCTCCTGTACTGGTTCATATGAGCTAGTACCTTTATTTTCAGTTGCCATCGGTGTTTCTTCATTTCTGTTTGTGTTATTTATATTTACATTATTTACAACTAAATCTGGTGAGTTTCCAGTAATATTCGGCCTACACTCAGCCACCAAAGCTTCTTGATGTGAGTGGTCCAACGTCTTATTTGAATCCTCGAGCGCAGAAAAACCTGGATTTTTATCTTCATTTGTCTCCTTCATATAATTTATCCGTTTTTCAATATGAATTTCTTGACACATTATTGATGCCATAATTTCCGAATTATTCCTCAGCTTGCACATAGGGTCCGCCATCTTGGCTATCTCTTTGTGGGTCTTAAGATAATTTTGATTGTCTACTTTTATGTTGTGATGATTATCTTTCTCATCTTTCAGGTTCCTTGTTTTATGTAACTTTGTTTACAACTGATTTTGCATTTTGTGACTTTGTTTTTATTCAAGTGTTTCCCACTTCGTAATCTCACGGAACTTTTTGTAGGCGCCATTGTATGCGTCACTTCCAACGTGTTTATGCTGTTTGACGAATCCACTGAAACATCCTTCCCATCACTATTCACACCATTTTTTATTAGTTCAGACTGTTCAATCTCACTTTTATCTGCTATATCTTGTCCTTCATTTGTACTTCCAAGCTCGTAATTTGAGTTATTGGTTAAAATCACAGAGCTACCGTCCTGAGCAGAAATACCGGACGCCATTTTTTTTTTTTTTTTTTTTTTTTTTTTTAGATGAAAGCAATGCTGGTTGGGCTGAACGATCGAGGTTCTTGTGCGTTTGTATTAATAATTACAATTTTAGTGACAGTAAATATTTTTAAAGTCCCAGAACTGTTCTCCATCAAACTTAACACAGTCACTATGAATGAACCTTGTATACATAAAAAATTAAATAAAGTATCAGAAAGTCTTTAAATGCTTTTGAAAACTTGTAATACTATTTATAAATGCAATTTAAATAAAATTCAATATGCAAATATTGGCCGGGATGAACTTCTGTTCTCAAGTTTGTGAGTCCAGTCCTTGTCCAGGTTGACGGGATGTTTGTGTGTGTAAATGCTGAAATAGCATGTCTGTAGCTTTACAGGCACGTTAAAGGACTGTGGGATATAATTCCGGCACACCAAAATGGTTACAAACTAAGTACAATGTACATACATAATAGCCATAACAAATAAATACGTATCTTCTAAATATAAATTTTAGTTTATGTTTATTAAAATTTGTGAAGAAACTTCCACAAGATCAATTTAAAATGATACCTTTATTGCCACTTTAACAATGCCGTTGTTTTAAAAATATACATTTTAGAGCATCTTAATACATGTCGGATTAAAAGGTTCAAAACATAAAAATAAGATGATATTAAGAACATCGATAAGCCTAAGCACAAAGTAGAAAGAGATATGGGTTTGAGTAGGCCTATATAGTCATTTCTTTCATATGAAAGGAAGCATTCATTTTAACACAAATTTCTAAAGAACCAAGAGCTAATATCCTAAGTAAAACAGACATATTTTTCACTACCTAATATACAACGTTCCCTATTACAAAAAATTAACATCAATATAGGAATAATATTTAAAATAGCAACTTGAAATGCAGTATGAATATTGTCCACTGTGGGGGTGATGCTGGTTGCCTACCTCATGGTGCTCCCAGCACGATTAGTAAAGTTTCGCCTTAAAAGTAGAGAGTAACAAATATTTTATTTCCAATTTTATTGAACTCAATAATATCTGACAATGCTTTATTTAACTTGTCTGTATTGCCACTATCTCGCTGCCCATCCACATCATCGGAATATCTCCAACCCCTGAATGCCCTCTGTATTGATACCAGAGAACGGTTGCAGCCCACCTGCCGCAATGTCCGAATCTATCCAAGGTTACTATGGAGAAGCTGATATGAGGCTTACCATAGTGTTCGTCATCTCTAGTGGTTTGTGCGACACCTAATGGCAAACATGGATCATGGAACGTGGTTCAACCTTACTGATTAACTCGACTACTCGTGTCCTTCTTACGATTGCTTGAAAATACTTTGAGAAACGCTGTCTTGGACATATTATTCCTTCAATCGAAATTATTAACTGAAAAGTGGTATTGAACACAATGATGATAAGAAGAAAATAATTTATATGGACATTATAAAATAATGAAACTGTTTGCTTCGTTGTACAGCTTATGAACTCGATGTTTTATAAGAATTCTTTAGTAGTTGCAGTAGGCAAATAAATACAGTCTATAACAGTATTCTTTTAACAAAAGCTTACATAATTTATTAGTTTAATATGATGATTCAAGATGGATATTGAATCAGAAATAATGCCTTCAGGTAAAGGTTTTGTTTCTTCATTGTTGATCCCTGGTTTTTGAAGTGTTTGTGCAACTGAGTGACAGGTCGTACCTCGATATCCAAGCAGAAGACCGTGTATTGAAGAATGAAGACCCACTACGTCGGGTGTAATGTATTTTTTAGAATGTTATGCAGCTCTCGTTGATACCCTTTTCTCTTCGTCAATATTTCCGGCTTCATCAGAGTAATTGGATTCACTGCGAATGGTTGGATCAAGAAAAGGCTATACGATAGTTTTGCTCATTTCTTGAGTAATTTCGTAATAATTGCAAGTCTCTAGCAAATGATACAGCTCAGAAATGTGAAATTAAGCAATCGGAAAGACGCAAGTAAACTTTTGGAATGAGGAAAGTGTCGAGAAGGGATGCACACTGTTTTGACAACATAAAACATTATACTAATGCACCATTTGCTAAGTACAGTAAACTGTACGAAAAGTTATGGATGTATACATCGCATGGAGCTAGCTTGCCTCACCACATGCTACAGCTCATTTGAGTTGCAGATTAGCCTTCTAGCACTTGCAGCGCCTGGAGATGATACCAAGCATTAGTCAATACTCCACAAGTGTTTGGCAAATGTATACTGAAAATATCTTGCAAATATACCAGAATACAATAGCCTCATGATTTCACTGGCATTCATTTATTGTTTTTGAATGGAGGTTGTGGAATAAATGAAATACTTGAAGAAGAACTGTAAACCATGCACACGTATTTTTATAGCATAGGCTAAGTACGATATTTCCTCGATCGTAATATAAATATAAAAATTAAACAGTTGATCATAATGGGGGACGCTATTTTAATTATGGCGGCATGTATTACAGGCACCTATAGGCAAGTCTTTTATTCTCTCCTCCTTTTTACCTTCTCGTATGTACGTAGACAGAGAAAGTATAGTGAATTGTTGATTAAATAAAATGTGTGTCCTTATAATGTAGGCCTATTGTTTATGACTTAAACTTTACAAAATCAAGTAAAATAATGTTTAACTATTATTTCTAAAAGGAATAGTCGATTCTATTGCAAAAGAAGTATACATTTTGTTTGTTTGGAGTGTTTAGACATCAAATCTGCAATTTGTCCCGAAAAAATGAAAACTACACCGCAAGGAATTTTTACAATAAAACCTATTAAAGAAGCACAAAATATTTTTTTTCTCAAGAACCAATTAATTTAAAGCTCTGAAAATTTTAGTGTTTATTATGGTAAGTGTTTCCAGAGTCAGGTAAAAAAAAAATAATGATAACTGTAGAATTTCTAAATTTCACAGGTCGGTGTCCTTCACTGAGTATCAGTCAATAAGTCATCACTGAACAATAGGAACAGAATGCTCACGAACAAATTATTACAGGAACGTACTGGTAAACTCAAAGATTCTAAACACGCTGTATGAAGTAAAAAGCTGAAAAGCATGAAAAATAGCTGAAAATAATAACAATGAAGGAATAATAATTATTATAAATATAATAAATAAAATAACAATCTTAAATAAAGATAGCTATATTTTCCTGAACAAATATGAAGGAAAAAATGTACTACCCACTTAAAAAATAGAATTAGACAAATTAAAATGAGTTTCAGTCATAATATTACCACATTTACACTATTTATTTTTTACTGTCTTATAATATGATTTTTTAGTAATCTGAGTGCTTTTTACAACGGTGGTAGGTCTACGAAGCAATATAGAAGTTGTCAACTGTGAGCAAACCTGCAGAGGTGGGGTGGGGGCGGCTTCTGATGTAGCCTGGGGTAGCAGGTTGTGTTAATCCGGATTTGAACTAACCTTAAAACAATGATTAGACTAGAAGTTTTGGGTATTAAAACGAACTTGGGATCAACTCATTACCTCATCGAACTGTGCCATGTAATACTAGAATGGAAATTGAAAGGATTGTAAAGAAACATTTGAGCTAATGTATTCCCTTTCAGGCAGATAACTCTTTTAACTCCTGTGCTGTCCTGGCGAAGGAAAATGAACGTGGGTTTCTACTCCCACGTGAGCGATGTGATTAATATTCACCAAGCTTATAGGATTATAACACTGAGAGTAATAAAAAACAACAATACTTTCAATATAAATCAAGTTAGAACGTCAACATTACTTAAGATATCTTCCGATATATCATAGGTAATGTCACGAGTGGCTTGGAAATCGCCGATTTATCTAGAAGGGTTCCAAGTCATGAGTTGCATTTATAACGACTATTTAACGAATGATATATAATAAATAATTAATAAAATGTATTGAAATCGATTTAATTCAATAGCATTTTACATTGACAGGGTACTACTAAAAGGCATTCATGATATACAAGGTGTTAATTAATAATACCGAAATATTTTATCAGTGTATAGAGGGGACATAGACAATTAACTGTTATTAGGAGATATTTGCTCTATGATGTAAAATGTGTATGCTACAGGGCATTAGTTTCATTACAATTTGGTGCTCGTAAGTCAATAATGAAGCAAAATAGGGTTAACATTTTCATTAAAATTACTTCATGCCTTCTTTGTGCTCGATAAAAACCTGCTTCTTAATCATTATGAACAGCTATATCATAATTTATAATTTTCATAATCTGAAAAATTTACATACTAATCACAAAACTGGCATCCACTGCATCAGTTTTCTTATTCTTAACTGCAGTGTTAACAACGAAGTTTTTTGTGTGGCATTTTTTCAAATGTTAGAAGTCAGTGGCGACCATGCCTAGGGAAATTTCATCCTGCAACGGGAAAAATTGAATCCATAGAGCAAAAATATACTAATAGAAGTTGTTTGTCTACGTCCTCTCTATACTGTAACGTGCTTCTAGGGCTAAACACCCAAGGCCGTACAAAATACAACTAATGTTGATAGGTGGTAGCATATAATGAATAGGAAGCAGGGGCTTCCACATCAAATATAAATATTATAATTTCAGCAAAGCCAGTTTATGACAAATTTACAAGTTCCCATATAAGGGGTGGCTCTTCAAACAGTGTGCTTATAAAGTAGAAATAGAAAAATACACATCCTGTGAAGCAGACTTACAGAAGTCAGTTAAGTTTGGCAAGCATCCTGTGGAGCAGGCTTACAGAAGTCAGTTAAGTTTGGCAAGCATCCCTTCAAAAAAAAGTATAACGGAGTAAATATGACAGCAACCGAAAAATATAGAAAACTGGTGGGTAAAACAAAACGAAAGCTAAATTAAATAAACTAAAACCCACCAGCAAGAAAACCAACTAAAAGAACATACCTGCAGAAATTAATAGAGTTGAAGATCAAAGCAAATTACATAGTGTAGGAATCCGACCGCAAAGGCATTCACCAACCCTCACAGGCAAGGCCTCCAGCTCCGCGGTATCCTGGAGCTTCACAATGCAAAACGGCGATGTCACCTCATCACTTGCATGTAGACAGGGGAGCCTTTCCTCGCCCGGAGATCGGAAAGACTACCTCGTACGAAGATCCAAAGTCAACTCACTACTGTTCCGCGCTCGGAACAAGAAACCCCCCCCCCCGGGAAACGCCACCTCAGTTAGTACCAGCTACTGCACAAAGAGAGCGTTTAGCGGGCAAAGAGAACAGAAAAACAAAGCAAAGGCCAGAAGGGCTAAATAGAAAACGCACCCGGAAAACAACAGAAGGGAGACTTGCGCAAAAAACACGGCAAAATGTGTACGTAACATAAGAGGATACATGATATAAACAATAACCTAAATTTAGAAGAAAATAACCTAACGTGAGTAAAAGCAATATAAATATATTAGAGAAAACACAGTGCCGACAATAAGCGGCACAATACACAGATAAAATAATTCAGTGTTATTTATTAACACCCTGTATAAACATTGAGGCTGTTTCCTGCGAGCGAAACACGATAACTTAATGGACATTCATTTATTCAAGTATTGTTTACTGAAATTTAATATTGAAGGTATCTTACGTAAAACATAAATATATTATTTTATACAGAGACATTATTTTTACAATTTGCCGAGAACGTACGGTCCGCACGGAGGCCTGGAAGCAAATCGTCGGCCGGTAAAGGCTCATGTACAAAACCCCTCATTTTAAGCGCACGTATTTCTGAATTAGGCTTACGGTTAGAATAATCATCTATCTTTGTCATAGAAGATGTTGAAAATGATCTCCATCTACCGCCACACAGTTCTGATATCTCTTAAAAAAGTTTGCATTCACGCGCATTTATAATTATTATTGTGAAATTGCTGCAATATTCTCTTCTTATGAACTCTTTCAGTTCTTCAATTGTATGAGGGTTATTCTTGTACACTTTATTTTTTTTTAAATTCCCCCCAAAATAAAAATTCACATACAATAAGATCTTGGGATCTTGCTGGCCATAACCCCTTTCTTCAAACATTTATTCAAATAAATAAATTAAATGTGCATTTTTCAAAAAAAAAAGACTCCGCTACAGTGCAGATCTCTCGTTAGATTTAGATTTGCACTTTTTACCTTCTCACTACTACTAATGTATAAATTTGTCACCTTAAAATTGAAGATAAGCAGATATATAAGATTGATAATGGATTTCTTTATATAAAATGTGAAGACATTTTATTCTCCAGTTAGGATTGCCATTTGCGGAAACCAGCTATTCCACTGAAAGTTTCTTTATTGAATTCAAACGTATAGCCCACGGACGATTTCGCTTGCTGGTTACGTATATTGTTACTGAACTTCATCTCTGAAAGGCACGCAACACTAGCTTAAAGGGTTAATTTTATTTGAATCCTGAATATTGTCTTTCGCTTGTAGAGTTATTACTAGTTTATTATTTCACTTAGGAATTTGAAAATATTTCAACAATCCATAGGCCCTAATATGAGTTTTGTAAGAGGAGGAAAGCATTCTGATCCAAATATGAAGTCGAAAAATTTGCTGTGAATATTCAATCATAAAACAATTTGGCATTTGATAGAATAACAGTTACGCATATTGTAGTTTGTAACTGACAAAAAACAAGTTTCAGAGAGGCTTACATGACTTGTAACTATTTTGTTAACCCAAGAATCCTGTGATGACGAGAAAACTGTAACATCCATTGTAATATCAGTTAAAGCTGCAATCCGCTTAAACTCTCGCCGTCAGTGTAAAATACTCTTTACAAGCGAATGCTCTACAATAAAGGTAAAAATCAACAACGCTGCAAAACATGTCCGAGTATAGCGAGCTGTCACATATCGTGTAATCACATTGGGAACGCTATAAAAACTCTTATTCAGCACAGATGACAGTTTAGTATCGATCGAATTCTCCTTATTTCACAGTAGCATTGTTCTCTCCTCTTTCTGCCCAGCCTGGTAAATGTTTTCATCTGTCATGTATATAATGCGATAATATGTGAATTCATCGAAAATGAAGTCATATATGCAAAACTTTTGCAATATCTGCTGCTGATGGAAAACTTTTATCTATCAGTTGTCATGAAAATATTAACTTTTATCCTCTCTTAAATGAGAAAGCGAAAACTACTGTATATATGTCTTTGAGATGGGATCTGGTATGACTCGGTGTTCCATAATAAGGGACAGTTTCTAAAATCAGGAACTAATATTCGAGGTACAATAGAGTACAGCTAATTCGGACCCCGCTCGTTCCGACTTCCGGTTAATCCAGACGGACGAACTATCAATATATTCTGATTTTTAATCACAAAGAAGTTTTATTTTGTTAATCCCACATCAGTTCGTAAGTTAAAAACTTAGGTATACGTAGCCTGTAAAGTATTATTGAATCTAAAATTAAGACGTAGAAAAAGTTATAATTATGAACAAAACCGATTTTTACAGTTTTGCCCATCTGAAACTTGTATTACAGTATAGTAAGTGCATTTTAAGGTAAAATTCCATTTAATCCGGACTTTCGGTTACCTATACAGGGTCCGGCCCCAACTAGTCCAGATTAGTGGGACCCTACTGTGTAGATATATATTCAAGAAACCATAGAATATTGTTTCTGTTGAAAATTACATGAGAATAATTTAGGAGAAAAATTCCATTGACACTGGGAATCGAACCCATAAGCAATCACTAATCAGTCGTAGGATAGCTATTCTAACTGGCGCTTTGAATTGAACTCCAGCTAGCTCAGTTGGTAGAGCATCGGTACGGAAAGCCGTAGGTCCTAGTATCAGAGGAATTTTTTCCTAAAATGTTCTCAAATATTCATGTACATGTACCATTTATGTTGAATTATAAAATAATTCATAGTAAAAGTAAATGCTAGCATCAATCATTGTATGAATATGATATTAGAGTTACCACCCATTAGATTAGGATTAGACATACCTCTGCTCGATGGCCTTAGCACCTAACCTACCATGAACCTGGGTCCTCAAAGACTCTTTCAGAGTCATTACTACCAGCGATATTGTACCAACTTAACAAGTTTGGAACACGTGGAATTATGTTATCATGGAACTGGGGGGAATTTTGCGAGCTTTTTGTCTGGCAGAACCCAACCGCTAATGGGGGCCTCTCGTGAGGGAGCACATGGGTGGCTGAAAAGGCATCGTTGGATGGCCGTTACTTTGTGAGCCCAGAATAAAGGCCCGAGAACCACGAAGAGGCGTGTAGGTCAATGTCGCATTATTACCAGACCTATGAACATGTATCTGTAACATCTGGGTAGTTAGTCTTAGTTAGACGAAATACGCTATTATCTACGCAGGTGCCTTACAATACTCATCCAAGATGAGTACGAAAGCAAAAGTAAACAACTGAATGTGAAAGTACAAAGCACAGTTCACAAGAGTTCGTTCTTGACACAGTAAAGTCAATTTGTGTCAAACTTTTTTTTTTAAGTTTAAGTCTTGTTCTTTAGTGATTAGTATTGCTAGAAACACCGCCAAGGGTACCGGGTTTGATTCCCAACTATGCCAAGTGAAATTTTGTGTAACGGGGTTATTCCTAAATCTATCATAGCGATAAACATACATACTCAAACATACCTCTAATCACTTTCAAATTAATTTTATGATCCAAGATTAATTATCATTTCAGCAAGCTGTTCCATCCTGTTGTCGATATCCCAGAATCTTTATTCTTCTTTTTGAATAACATGATTTAAACAATCCTGCCACAGTTTGCTCGTTATGCTTTGCACTGCTTCAACAAGAAGTCATTTTACGTCCCTAATATTGTATGTTTTATTCTTCCTTCCTATGTAACCTTCCACTTGCGTCCATATTACGTAATTCTATCGGGTTTAGCTCGCAATGATATGGCGGGAAACGAAGCACATGTTTTCCTTGGTCTTTAGCCATTTCATCTACAACATCTTATCGTATATAGATTTAAACTGAATTACTAGACAGAACATTTTTTTGTTTTAACATATCTTCTACGAGAATTTCCTTTGATGCTAACCAGTCTGAAATCTGCTGTTTGTTCCAGGACGTTATGGGCAAGTTTTCTTTCTTAACTGTGTGATACGACGCATTATCCATCACAATCACAGAGTTAGGTTCAAGGTGAGGTAGTATTTTTTGGAACCATTCATGAAAAACGTACTTCACGGAAGTTACTGTTTTGTCTTGCCAAATCTTTTCATTTCTATGGCCAGCGTTCAGATAGTAGACAGTTTATCCTTTTTCCCGGTATTTCTTAATTCCTCTTCTCCGCCATATAACAATATCTTTTCTACCCAGTAAATTAGTATTTCTTTGTTTGTTGCCATATTTGAATCCAATATTTCGCATTAGTTTGTAAAATGTTGATTTCTTATAGTTAGTGGGATTAGAGTCATCGTTAACACTCGCCAGATTTTTTTACAGTTGGTATTTCATTATAGAAATAAAATATATGCACCCTTCTCCTGACAGCACATTTAATCCAGTCTTCTATGTCAGTCACTATTGTCTTTGATTTTGGTTTAATTTTGACCGGTGACTTGACACCTCCTGTAGATCTATATTCTTTAAGGGCTTTGAAAACCGTACTTGACGTTACTTCCAAGGACGACGCCATTTTCACTCCTACATCTCGCACAGTTACTTCAGAGTTTTCTTAATAATGTTTTGTATACATTTACATCCAGTATCTTCTCGCCTCTGGACAAACCTTTTCCTCGCACATGTTTCTTTATTGGTAATGTAAGTTCTGAAGGCCCCGGCTCGCAATTTTCTTCCATAATACAGAATTACTGGAGACAATGCTTATCACTTTCATTTAAAAGATATTGTGCTGTACTTCAACTCACATTATGTAAACGAAAAATACGAAATAATTAATGCCAAGGCAATGATAAAAACCAATGAAATTTTGTTTGCTAGAGATATGATGTAAAACATGTAATCATATGATAACTGCGAAAGCAAGCAAATCACTTAACAGTACTGATTTTCTCACACAACGTAGCCTACAAATAATTACAACAATGCTTCATTGTATCCCCTATAATTTGGGTTTTTTATGCCCCAAGTTATGGAATTATAATTGTTTAAGTTAATATTTTATAATCATTTATTTATGTCTTTGGTGCATGCCATTTTAAGTGTCAAATACTATATACTAAATATGTACATTTCCTTTTCCTTTAATACCAATGCCTTTAATAAAAATGTATTTTTTTTTTCATGCAAAGTTAACGGATGGAACACAAGTAAGTATATAAATAGTAGTTAGACCTATAATTCTTAATGTACATTACATCACGTTTCTAATTCGGGTTTTAAAATAATTTTTTTGCACTCCTTAACTAATTAGTGATACTTAAGAATGTTGTTGCCGTGGATCGTAAGTTGACATTCCTGCATAGCAATCTTGTTGCTATGTGCGGTAAGAGTTTCCGTGCTGTTATGAATTTACTTACGCCACACCTCATAATACAAGCCTTTATGGACAAGGCCCCCAAGGACAAATATTCGGTTCGCATAACAACAAACACATGCGAATCACTTTATGAAATAAACATCTATCTTCAAGAATGTATATTGTATACATAATATTTTCAGGTAATATCACAATTAATATAATTAAATTGATATGAATAATCATCGTGATTTTATTTTGACATATTTATCGTAATACTACAATTTGTAAAATTATTTAAAGAAATTCCTCCATACTTATTTACAAATATTCGGTTCCCATAACAACAAACACTTTCTGAAATATAACATCCATCTTCAATAGTGTACCTATTGAATGTACCTAGGTACATACATAATATTTTCAGCTAATATCTCAATTAATATAAATAAATTGATATAAAGATTCAACGTGCAAAAAATAGCATGCATTACTCGTGCCGTAAGCGCATAACGGATCTCGGAAATTGAAAAAGCTCGGCGCGAGCGCCTCGTTTTTTCAAACTCTTTCCTCGATCCGTAAGCACCACTTACGGCACTTGTATCGCAATATACTATAAACCAAATTTTTGGCAGACTCGTGCAACGACACCTGTACAAATGGATTTAAAGGTCTGTTTTTTAAAATAAAAATCATTTTATTTCTTTTACTTTTGACAAGGTCGACGTTCTTTTGACTAGTAGATTTAAGATATTTTTATCTCAAAAGATAACTAACAGCAATCTGCTTTAATCGGCTGGCAATAAGGCCAACAGATTCATGTGAGGAGCCTTGGTAGTGTGAAAACCTACTTCGTTGTTGCTTAGGCAGACTCTAATACTTTATGATATATCTTAAAATAATGTCAAAATGGTAAAAAAGTAGACTATGTATTGCGTTTCTGGGAAAACTAATCAAGAACACTTCTATCACTTAAAACACACCACCGAAAGATTAAAGCGGACAGGTAGATCCGTTATCGTTCAGTTGAAGAAGCCTGTAAATTTTTATATAAAAACACTTTAATGTAAAAAAACTGATGTGTTAATGAACGACGGACACCCCTGTGCACTGGTTCCGAGTCCTCGACCATTTAATTCAAAATAAATCAAACAGACAGAAGTGGTCACATGTGGGCGTGATAAGGAGTGAGAATACCCATATTTAATGAGATTCATTTTCCATGTCCGTCAGCTGTTATCTGCCAACTTCTCCATTTGCTCTCTTACGGCTCCAGAATTCATAAAATGTAAATGATGATGATGATGATGATGAAGATAATAATAATAATCTTAAAACACACTAGCATACTCATAACCAAGAATTATTTTTAAAAAAGATAAGGATTATGTTAAAATGATCAAAAGTATTACAATAATTCTTGTCTGGAAGAATTCAACTGTCCAATTAAATTTCTCACCATCCTCTTAGTGTCAGGTGAGACTTCTAGCTGTTCGTCGTTACCTCCAACCCTGTAAAGAAACCAATTCTGCCATGCCAAGCACAAGTACTTATTTGAAGGAAAAATAAATATTCAGGTTTTTACTCTACGTGACCAAGAATAGTGCATTGGGGAGGAAATACATAATATCTCAAAAGTATTGACTGGGAGACCTGAAGGGAAAAGACCAATGGAAGACCTAGACCTAGGTCGTAGGACAGTATTAGGATAGATTTAAGGGAAGTGGGATTTCGGAGGGATAAATGGATGGAGTTAGCACAAAATAGGGTTGGATGGCGGGCTCAGGTAAGCGCGGCAATGGACATTCCGGTTCCATAAAATAGATAATATTCCTTTAGCTTGCTGAGGAATTGTCTATTGCCATTGAGTAAGTAAATAAGTAACAATAAAAATAACAAGCAACAGGCTATATTGTAGTAAAGTAATCTGTGGCATCTGAATCTCCTTTTAACTTTATACCATAAAGCAATAATTTAAATAGAATTGATAAGTGGCACTTTTTATACCGAACTTAATTTTGTGCCTAGACCTTTTGAAACTTTTGTATATATCCTGAGGGTTCTTGCTATGCAGACGTCGATGTACTGATGAAATAAAATTTAAAACTTGAATGGCTTCTAGCCCTGTCATTATGATAAAACCATTATTAAAAGCTTCAATAAATTTTATTGAATTGCAAACACATCTCCCAGCTTTCTTCTTTTCTTGTATTTTGACAACTGTGAGGTAACGGCATAGGAACCGGACCAATAGGAGTAAAATTAAGGTAGAATGTTAAATAGAATCTCTAGTAGTTGGAGGACCAGTCTGCAAGGGGCAGACACCCAATGGAGAGCAAGAAGGACTTAAACTTAGGTCGCTGGGAACAGAGGTCCACAGATGTAAAATTGGAAACAAACCTTATACATGTAACAAACTATGGAACTTTTATTCACACGATATGATTAAATAAATGCACTGAAATAACTTATAGATAAACTGATTGAAACACTAAATAACAAATAAGCTGAAATATGATTGCAACACTTGCAATAACCAATGTACTGAGATTTGGCGCAAATGCTGAGCACGTGGCGATAAATGTTCTGAATTTATGCCAGAGTTGATTCTTATATCAAAACACTCGTAATTCTGTCTAGAATTATTAGATTGACTGTAGAAGAAGTAATCTTGATATTAATTTCACTTAATAGCTGATTCAATGTGAACGCTTGGGGTTGCACAATGCTCTCGAACTATTAAGAGCTTAATAGACGGATCTAATAAGCCGTTGCTAAGGAATTTGTTGTAATTAATGTCAATTAATTACCCGAACACGACAATACTTGTATATTGAAGTAATGTGTACTAATTCGCGATTTAAGAGCAAAAGCCACTGCTGCTATTGTCTTAAAATGGCGCAAATTGGAGAAGCAATTCACAGTGAACTGTTTCATGTGAATGCTAGAATCTGACTGACTTGACGCGACGTCGATACATAGGCGCGAGGCCTCTCAAAATGCACCTGCCGTATTGCTGGCCGGAGAAAAGGCGCTGAGAATGTATTACTCCGCCACAAACTGCTGAGTTAGCACACGCGGACTGAAATAGCGGAATGTTTGAACAGAAAGACTAACTAGACAGGAATAAAAATGCTAGCAAACCTATAACTTGCACGAACAACAACGGTAGTATTTGCGTATTAATGATTTGCTGTAGGAGCAAATAGTAATAATAATTATATATAAGTATATATAGTATAGTTTCAGAATACTTATTTCATGTATTAAGAAAATTATCCCCTATACAGGCCACGGAGGCCCAAAGGGCTCCAGGAGTTTGAGGCTCCCAGATTTTATACACTCAGTACGTGAAGGTGGCAAGGTTGTCAGCACCGGCCACCTTTACCCCCAGGAATGCTCCAGGTACTCATTTCTGTTAGAGTTGACCCCAAGGCCATAGTGCCACCAGTAGGTCTAGGCCAATTGAAAAATCCCAACGACCTCATCGGGGATCGAACTCGCGACCTTCCGGTTTGTAGCGTAGTGCCTCAACCACTACGCTACGGAGTACCCCATTTCATGTATTGAAAACATTTAAAATTACTAAATTCTGGATACTGAAATCCGATATTCAAAATTCAAACTGAAGTTAACATTTTATTGAACAAATAAATCTAATCGAAATACGTTTAATTTACAATAACTTTTCATATATATACACACATCAATGCTAACGTGATCAGAACGGAAGTTTTACATAATTTCGTAGTCTACAATAACTTACATTTACGACGTAAACAACGCAAAATATAAAACTGCGATTCTAAAACTTGAATGGATCTTTTACTTTCAATGTTTTTACATATTACTGCAGTAAAAGTGTAATTCGTTGCTAGTTATATGAGGATAGCATTGATCATCATTTATATCCACTTTCCAGCGGAACTTTAATATTTAGGTAGCGAACTGTGCAATTTATATATAAGTTGAGTCCACGTGTATGAACATCCATTTACACTTCAAATATTTGAGTATTAAATAACGATATGCTCGCCTATATGAGCCGATATGTTTTCCCAGCTTAAATGTTCAAATATTATTGCAAATAAAGCTTGGAATCGCGTTATGTGATATATACTGTTTCCAAACTACGTCACAGCTGTTCGCAATGTGTACATGCCAGAATTTACAATATGTCACATATTCAATACGAAATCCATGGATTGATTTCCCTATAACCTATAATGTCACGACTTTAAACGCCTTAATCAGTAGGTCAACGATCATGAAATCGTTTCAGACGCTTGATACAGAAATGATCTTATTATATTTTAAATAGTGTGATCTTCCTGGAAGTATATTATAAAAGCTACAAAATGCGTTACTATAAAATGAAAAACCTCTTACTCCCATAGTTAAATTAAAATATCAAAATATATTTTACATCCTACGTGTTTTAAAATTCTTTATGATAGCGCAAACAAGTTCATTTAAATTGGACATACCCCCAATATCCATTAAAAAAAAAAATCATTCATCCACAGGGTGGTAAAAAATTAGATATTTCGATGTGTGCTAGTGTTTGTCAGAACAAGAAAAATGTATAATAATCATAGGTCCTGAAATAACAACTCCTGCAGTATCAGCGCCTTTGTCCAGTATAATAGAAACTCGGTGGGATATGTGTAGTTTATCGAGGAGTCGTACAGTTCATGAACACAAACAAAAATAAACGAAAATATTATTATTTTTATTGCTTAAAATACTATAATTGAGTATCGAATTCACTATTTCTATCCATCTTTTACAATATCACTAACAAATTTTCCTTGTTACTACCCATATTTTCATTTAATTTATTCATCTACGGTTTCATTAAATATAGGTAAAAGACATCCGGAACAGAATCCGACTAAACAATAAATTTACGACTTCCACCAGAATTTATTTTTTGGTGGAGAAGATTGCAAAACCAAATGCTGTTTCATTTCTTTGTGAGATGGCACTTCAAATAATCTACTACCTTCCAGCATTTTCCAGATTTGCAGTCTTTTCATCCCTTTCCATCATTTAGCTTCTTTTTATAGAGCATCAACCCGCTAGATAGACGCCACAGTAATAAATTAATTTGCCTCCATGGGTACATAACTCATAGTAAATCATTTTATTCAGAAATTCAAATTTCCCCGCTTTCAGTTACACTTATAGTCCCAATTTACCTTATGATCATATATACACTCAGTGTTTGGGACTGGCTCGTGAGAGGACCAATGCTAGGGATTGGACGATAATATCCGTGAGATGGATAAATGTAGGATAGCTTAATAAGGTAGCTTCATGTAAGTATGAAACAATGTACATGTGAGAAGTATAAGATTTCGGAGGACCATTTAGAGCAAGAAGGGACTATATCACGAGGTCACTGGGTACAGAGATCTAAGGAAACATATTGGTTAAACAATCTAGAATGTAATGAAATACTTGCACTTTATTAATACTTGTAACACTCGAAGAAATAATAGGTGAACACTGAATGATAATTGAATAAACAAGTTGAAACAATGAATTGGAATTTGGCGCGAACCAGATTGCACCACTAGAGGTAATTTAGTAAATTTTGTAATTTACTAATGAATTATATCTCAATTTAACGGTAATAAAATTTGCAGTAGAATGTATGTATTTTAAGTTATTAACACTTGATTGTTCACGTTTTATAGCTTCTTGGTGAGTGATGACGTCACACGCTATTTAATTACTTGGAACTAATAAGTGAATCTAATGAACTTATAATACGGCGAATAAGTAAATTATGTATAAGTAATTTACTTGAAATTAATAAAACTTATAAGGAAGTTTTATTTCAATGGTTTCTAGTGAAAATACAAAGAGCGCGAACTGGCTTTTGTTACTAGAACCGGAGCAGTGTCAGACCGTGACTTGATCGTGTAACTGCAGGCTTAATACTGATGAGGCTTCCTGACGCTCTTTAAGGCGTCTTTAAAGAGGGAATACCCGACACAAAGAACTCGTGATCAGGATATGATGAAATATACGCCTACTCAACTTAATGCTTGGCGCAAGAACACCTGGCGGATGATTTGAATTAAAACTATTTACTGCACATAATAAATATGCTGGAAAAAACACTTAGCTTGCGTGAACATACTCCGCGCCATTGACTATTAACGTCAATAAAAACATAACAGGAAGGCAAGCTATAATAGAGAGACACTTGTATGTACACAAACAAGCACTGACTCTAATTGGATGTATACATGTGATATGTATTGGAAAATTACTTCTTACATATATTGCAAGAATATGATATTGAATAAAAAGCACTGATTTCACTATATACGTATAAGCACACGACACACTTGAACTGAAAGACAGAGAGAGATCTTTCAAATAGCAAGATTGATAGAAAGAAAAATGCATGTAACACATCTCGCAAGAGTACGATTTGTTACAGAGATAGATGAGAAATGGACTTCAAGTGGAGAATCTTGAATATAAGATCATAGAAAGTGTCATATGCTACTCGTCTTGGGGTAGAGGACACACTTTGACTATGGGCCGCTTATATTCACCACTGGAAGTGCGCACAGTAATCACTCGAACCAAGCCGTCTTCTCCCGGATGAGTAGCGGTGATCACGCCTAACTTCCATTGAAGAGGAGGAATGTTGTCTTCCTTCAAGATGACGACAGTACCAACTTGAATGTTGTCACTGGAACAGGTCCATTTCTGCCTTTGTTGTAGTGAGTGAATATATTCGGATGACCAGCGTTTCCATATGTGTTGCAAATGATTTTGTAACAGCTGCCATTTTTCTAAGTACTTCTTATCTTCCGTAGGAGGATGTGAAGGTAGAGATATGAGAGGTTCTCCAATTAAGAAGTGACCAGGAGAAAGGTATGACAAGTCAGCTGGATCATCATTTAGACGAACAAGTGGTCTAGAATTCAAGCAAGCTTCGATTTGAGATAGAAGCGTAGAAAGCTGTTCATATGTGAGAATTTGAGCTCCCATAACTCGCCTGAGATGAAACTTCATAGATTTCACTGCTGCTTCATGCAGACCACCGAAATGGGGAGAATTTGGAGGAATGAACGACCAGCAATAATCGTGGTTTGCAGTGAAATTTTGAATTGTAGTTTGAAAATCTCTTGACTGCAATAGCAATCTGAGCTCCCTTAACTTGTTGTTTGCTCCAACAAAGTTAGTGCCATTGTCACTGAAGATTTCTTTACAGAGTCCTCGACGTGCTGTAAATCTTCGTAGGGCTGCTATGAAGGCATCTGATGTTAGATCAGAAACTAACTCAATGTGAATGGCCTTTGTTACCAAGCAGACAAAAATAGCGATGTAAGCCTTTACAGTAGTTTTACTGCGTGGAGCCCCATATCTTATGTTGAAGGGTCCAGCGTAATCGACTGCGGTGCGGAGAAAAGGTCTAGCAGGAGTTATTCTATAGCTAGGAAGATTTCCCATTAACTGTTGAGAACTTTCTGCTTTTAGCTTGTAACACGTGAGACATCTATGCAAAATAGATTTTACTACTCTGCGAATACTAGGTATCCAGTAGGCTTGTCGTAATGAAGCTGTAAGCAGCTGATGCGAAGCATGTAATAGCTTGCGATGCTCATATTCTACAATCAGAACTGTTAAATGATGTCGGGATGGCAATATAACCTGATGTCTTGCATCATGTGTAAGATCTGATTTCTCCAACCGTCCACCCACTCTTATAACGTTGTTCTGATCTAGGAATGGAACTAATGCATGGATAGAGCTTTTCACTGAAACTTGTTTGTTGTTGCTAAGATCTTTCAGCTCTTGAGAGAAAGCTTCTTTCTGAGCAATTTTAACACAAACTTGTAGAGCATTTTGTAATTCTTCTGCTGCGAGAGGTCCATGATATTTGTTTTCATGGCGGCAGGCAGAAATAAATCTATACATATAACAAGTAACTCTCTGCAAGCGCTTGAGATTAGAGAATCTTGTAATAAAACTATCTTCTACTACAATAGCTGCCATGCAGATGGAAGTAAGTTGCTCTGAGGAATCTGGAGGGCTTAATTGTTTTGGCTGTTCCGGCCATAATGTTGTGTTATGAGCCAACCACTTAGGACCGTGCCACCACAAATCAATATCAGACAATTGTTCAGAATATACACCTCTTGAAACGAGATCAGCTGGGTTGTTGTCTGTAGAAACATGTCGCCAGGCTGCTGTTTCAGAAAGCTCTTGTATTTGCGACACACGGTTGGACACAAATGTTTTCCATGTTCGTGAATCTGATTTTATCCACGACAGAACAATAACTGAGTCTGACCATAGATAATTTTGTGAGGTTTGAATGTTAAGGTCATTCAACACCTTGTTGTACAGTTTAGATAACAGCAATGCTCCACAAAGTTCAAGACGTGGAATGGTTTGCCTTTTAAGAGGGGCAACCTTAGACTTGGAACATAGCAAGTTAATTGTAACTTCACCTTCAATGTTCACAGAACGGAGATATATGCATGCACCGTAGGCCTTTTCTGAAGAGTCACAGAAGCCATGGATCTGTATATCTTGAAGGGTACCATGTGTGAGAACAAATCGTGGAATACGCATCGTGTGTATTGTACCTAAAATGTCGCAGATCTCAATCCATTTCTCTGCTATGTGTGAAGCTACCTCCTCGTCCCAGTCAAGTTTTTCAATCCATAATGATTGCATGAAGATTTTGGCATTGATAACCATAGGACTGACAAGGCCTAAAGGATCAAAAATGGATGATATGACTGATAGGATAGTACGCTTGGTAAGTTTAACTCGAGTATGAGTTTGGAGAGAAGGATGGGATTGAATCTGGAAGTTATCAGTTGCAGGATGCCATAGTAAACCAAGGGCATGTGCATTTTCAATGTTGTCAAGAGACAGAGGCAACTGGGTCTCTCGATAAGATGATGGTACAGATTCCAGCAATGCTTCATGGTTGGAACACCACTTTCGCAAGGGAAATCCGCCACTGTCAAGCATGAGGATTAATTCTTCTTGAAGGCGTAGCGCTTCTTGAAGATTATCATGTCCTGCCAGGCAGTCATCTACATAGAAGGAAGTCCTGACTGCTTGTGAAGCGAGAGGGTATTTAGCTTCTTCTTCTATTGACAGCTGGTGCAGGGATCTTATGGCTAAAAATGAAGCTGATTTAGTACCATAAGTCACGGTAGTTAAGGCATAATCTTGTATGGGTTCATCTGTGCTGGAACGCCACACAATCCTTTGAAGATTTTGATCAATCTCGTTCATTTTAATGCGTCTGTACATTTTAGAGATGTCAGCTGAGAACGCATACTTATATGTTCGAAAACGAATTATAATTGATGATAGGTCATCTTGCACTGTAGGCCCTAATTTCAGAATGTCATTTAGGGACTTGCCTGAAGATGTTTTTGCAGAAGCGTCAAACACAACTCTAGTCTTGGTTGTAGTAGACGAGGGCTTGATTACTGCATGATGTGGTAAATAGAAGCATTTTTCACCTGGCTGTGGAAGTGAAACCTTCTTCATGTGTCCCAATTCTTCATATTCTTGCATGAATTTTTTGTAATCTTCCTGCAAGACAGAATTGGTTTGGAATTTTCGCTCCAGATGCTCTAAGCGTTTTACGGCTTGTGGTCTGGATTCGCCCAAGGAGTCCTGAGATCGATTCTTGGGTAATTTCACTACAAAAGCACCGTCCTCTGCACGAATAGTGTTTTGTACGAAGTGCTCTTCACATTCCCTTTCTTCTTTAGTAAACACTGGTTTAGGAAAGTCTTCTAGTTCCCAGAATCGTCTTAACTGTGTATCAACATTATCAACAGTCACAAATAAATTGTGTTGAGCGAATGTGACCTTCTTGGATTTAATTGCTTTCTTGGGAATAGTTCCACTAAGTATCCAACCTAGTTCCGTGTTACTAAGAATAGGGTTATTAGGAATGACTATTCTTTCATTAGTGAATAGTTGGTAAAACAAGCTAGCACCAATGAGGATTTGGACATCACCAGGGATGTAGAATTTAGGATCCGCTAATGTTATTTCACTAGGAATATTGAAATGTTTGGGATCTATACGGACTGAAGGAAGTTTGTTTGCAATGTGAGGGATTACTAGACAACTCATTTCAGCCTGGAAATTCTGGATTCTGGATCGCAGATTAACCTTAACACTGTGATTGCAAGAAGAGGTGCCATTAATACCTCGTATCTGAGTGTCGACATCTGTGGTTGGCAGCTGCAACTTCTTGGCTAAACCTTCAGTTATGAAGTTCAATTGGCTTCCTGAGTCCAGTAACGCTCTGCATAACACTAAATTTCCTTGTCTATCTTCAAGATGCACTGCTGCTGTTGCTAATAAAATCTCCCTTTGGTTGGAATTTTCTTTTATCGAACAATAACTAGCAGGTACATTATCTGTAGATTCAGACGGTTGATGTGGTTGTCGAGGAGCCTTTTTACTGTCTCGTGTGTTATTATGTAACAGTTTGCTGTGTGAAGCCTTTCCACAATTACAGAATGACTTGATTTTGCAATTGTCTCTTTTGTGACCTTTGGAGAAACAGTTTGCACATAAACCTTTGCTTTTCACAAAATCCCAACGTTGATCTACACTCAACTGTGAAAACTTGTCGCACTTATATAAATTGTGACTTCCCTTGCAACAAGGACATGTATCACCCTTGATGGCAACATAAGATTGACGAGTCGTTTTTACAGATTTCTTTTGTGTATGTCTTTCACTTTTTTCCTTGGATGGGCTTGGCACATTGTTAGAATTGGATAGCACTTCTAAAGAATGAGCCTTGGCTTCTAGGAAGTTCATCAACTCTTGAAGCGGTGTGAACCTTTGTGAGTCAATTTTGCTCTCCCATTCCTTGCGTGTAGTTTCACCAAGATGATCCAATATTAATTGAATGAACATGACTTCGTGTAATGGGATTTCAATGTTGAGAGCTTCGATGGCGTTAAGATTGCTTTGAAACTGATTTAATAAGTTTCGCAAGTCTGTAACATTTTCATCTTTCATTATTGGTAATGAAAGTAGATTTTTGATGTGAGCTGTGGCAATAACTCGAGTATTATCATATCTAGAGCACACCAAGTTCCATGCTATAGTAAAATTCTCATTCGTGACTGGAAGATTCTGAATGAGCGCGTGAGCCTGCCCCTTCAGAGAACTCAGCAAATAATGATATTTCTGGATGGAATCCAACGATTCATTGTTTACCACTAAGCTACTGAAAGTGTCGTGATAGTGTTTAAAGTTAGTCACATCCCCACTAAACACTGGAATTTGAATCCTTGGAAGTTGTATATTTCTATTGTTGCATTGTGAAGTAGAAGATTGACACCTGTGATGCGAATTACCACTGTGATTAGATTGATGACTGTTATGAGAGCCTACACTACGCACTGGTTGGTCGTGTAGAAATAACAATTCACTAAGCTTAGCCTTTAGCACCTTGTACTTGTTATTCATCTCTTCGTCATACTGTGCGTGCATGTCAAGTTCACTTTCAGCTTCGATAATAGCTTCAATTTGAGTTTGTACCACTTCATAATTTTGCCACACTTCGTTAAGAGTGTCATATTCAACTTTTAATCGAAATATATCAACTTCTTCAGTAATATTGTCACTGTACTTCTGAATGTACGTAAGTTTTCTTTTAAGAAAAGCACGTTTTTTCGTTAATTCCTTCAATTCACTTTCCATCTTGAATGCGAAATGTGGAAATTACTTGTTCTTGAAGATTTGAAATTCTACCACTGCTGCACGATAATGCATGTATTAACTGTTCACTATCTTCTTGATGTTCACTGAGGACCGGAATCCCACGATGAGTCGAATCACTGCTGCATGATGCTGTCTTCGATGCGAAGTTCAGGGTTGCTGGAACTCACGAACTGACCGACGCGGAAGCACATATGAATGAGACGAACTCGAGAAACGGTATTTGCGAATACAAGTATGCAATAAATAAGATTGTACCAATATGATCCTGCCCGGTAAAGGACCAATGTTTGGGACTGGCTCGTGAGAGGACCAATGCTAGGGATTGGACGATAATATCCGTGAGATGGATAAATGTAGGATAGCTTAATAAGGTAGCTTCATGTAAGTATGAAACAATGTACATGTGAGAAGTATAAGATTTCGGAGGACCATTTAGAGCAAGAAGGGACTATATCACGAGGTCACTGGGTACAGAGATCTAAGGAAACATATTGGTTAAACAATCTAGAATGTAATGAAATACTTGCACTTTATTAATACTTGTAACACTCGAAGAAATAATAGGTGAACACTGAATGATAATTGAATAAACAAGTTGAAACAATGAATTGGAATTTGGCGCGAACCAGATTGCACCACTAGAGGTAATTTAGTAAATTTTGTAATTTACTAATGAATTATATCTCAATTTAACGGTAATAAAATTTGCAGTAGAATGTATGTATTTTAAGTTATTAACACTTGATTGTTCACGTTTTATAGCTTCTTGGTGAGTGATGACGTCACACGCTATTTAATTACTTGGAACTAATAAGTGAATCTAATGAACTTATAATACGGCGAATAAGTAAATTATGTATAAGTAATTTACTTGAAATTAATAAAACTTATAAGGAAGTTTTATTTCAATGGTTTCTAGTGAAAATACAAAGAGCGCGAACTGGCTTTTGTTACTAGAACCGGAGCAGTGTCAGACCGTGACTTGATCGTGTAACTGCAGGCTTAATACTGATGAGGCTTCCTGACGCTCTTTAAGGCGTCTTTAAAGAGGGAATACCCGACACAAAGAACTCGTGATCAGGATATGATGAAATATACGCCTACTCAACTTAATGCTTGGCGCAAGAACACCTGGCGGATGATTTGAATTAAAACTATTTACTGCACATAATAAATATGCTGGAAAAAACACTTAGCTTGCGTGAACACTCAGCTCTGTGAAATTTCTACGGTAGCAAAAGTTAACACCATAATGTACGAAGGACTATATTTCGACTTGAAAATGCAGAAGATCCTGAGCGAACGCTAACTAGATTCTACAGTATACACTTTCGCTGCCGATGGGAAACTCACTATCTTAAATTTAATCAGCTCTTGCGTTTTCACTCAGATGAAAAAAGTAGTATAATATTTCCGAAATAACTTATGGTCAATCTATAGACTATTTACCAAAAGAGGCCAATCGTTGACACCTTAAAAAAAGGTAGCAAATCATTTTTGTTTTGTTTTTTTTTTGCATTTTAATTCATACCCACAGTATTTTTGGCTATTCAAAGAATGCAACACATTGCAGCTCAAGTGCATTTAAATGTCCGTAATGTACTTTTATTTGTCCTGCGCACTTGCTGACAATGCTGGAAAAGAATTCGTGTATTTCTGAGGCTATTACTTTAAGAAAATAAATAAATAAATATATATATATATATATATATATATATATATATATATATAAAGGCAAAATTGTGTCTCGAAGATATAGTTGATTTTTACAGTAATTTCATTCCGCTTATTAAGTGCCAGAATGATACTTTCTAAGATTGTGTGGTGGATGGGAAAATGTCTGCCCGTCTGTCTGTCTGTCCGTGTTTCTGTACGCGCGAAAACTCAAATACGCTTTATGGATTTTCATGAAACTTTCTATTTATAACTTCCAAGGAAAGAAGCCTATTTGGGCCAAATCGGTTGACCGGTACCGGAGTAATGTCCAATTTGGCGGCTATTTTATTGTAATATATTAGACTGAAGTTATCAAGTGCAAATCAGTTCTCATGACAACATATTGTTTTAAAATGTTCATATGAGGATTTGAAAGTTGCAATACGGTTAGCTTTGACAGATAACACTACCCACATATTCCTTCCCATCTGCTTATCAAACTTTAGACCTTTGTTCTTCCATAAGCCCTGCTTAATAATGAATCGATCTGGAGCGTAACTCGGAAATCGATTATAAAAATAACTTATTTTCTGCATATCAGAACTGCAGTTATCACTGATTAAACACTGATTTCTTACATCAGTTTACCTGATTTTATTTCACTATTCAGATTAATCTTGGATAGAAAAGTTTAATTAATTACTTGCAAATTTTAAACAAATCTCCTACATATAAAATAAGTTTTACGAAATGAACTTTTAGTTTAAAAATCAATAAGCAATTTGGGTTGTAACACATTATTTTTTTGTTTAAACTTAAAAAAATTAAGCAAAATAATTTTTAACTATTTGTTTAAAAGAAATAGTCAATTCTATTACATAATTTTTTGTTTGAATTGTCTGCTCCCGACAATTTTAAAACTGCGCCGCAAGGATGATTTGCCGTGAAACACATTAAAACTTCTCAAAATATTCTTTGTCATTATTTAATAAATTCGACGTTCTGATAAAGTTAGGCTTTATTGTGGTAAATGCTTCCAGAGTCAGGTAAAAAAGATTAAGAAAATCACATGAAAAATGTAAAATTTCTAAATTTCATAGGTAGGTCTCCAGTGATAGTTTCATGCAATGAATGTTTCATGGAGACTAATGTGTCGCCGGGATTGTTAGTAAGTTCGGGTGAAGAATGGGATTGCGCATTTAGACCGAGGTACTTAATGGCACTCGCACATGGAGAGAGAGAGATGAGGATACAATGCCAGCTGATAGATGATAATGGATGCAACATGTGATGAGTTGGTTTTGCCCCCTAAATGCAGGATCCAGCTAAATTAAATCATTAAACCTTGCTTAATATCGCTAATAACTGTATGTATGTCAGTTGGAATACCATTAGGGTAATATCGTACATAGGATTTATAGGAACATCCCCGAGGGCAAACATTGCTTACAAGTCTCTATCCTCTATTATATCGCATAGCAAGGGCCATGTTTATATTTCTGTATGTAGTTTAAAATAAATTTGTTTCGTTTCAAAATATTTTTTATGATAATGTGACGTTTTATGATATTGGTTTAGATGCTAAATAAGACATCAGAATTATTACCTGAATGTTAGTAGATATTTAAAGAATAATTTTATTAGCTATATAATAGGACTTCAAATTTGTTCTTCCCACTATGCATTTCTTATTTTTATTACATTTATTCTAGGTATTTGATTTTAAGTTAGAGTTATATTTTGTTTTATATATCTGTATTTAATTGTGTATTGTGTATTATAAATAACTGAACTGATCCCGAACACGAGCACTTCCTCATTCGGGTAATCATTTAATGTATTTCTTTTGTGTTTTATACAATAAATAAAACAGAATAAATAAAATAAAATATTATTATCATTAATATTGTTTCAATCCTATCAAGTTATATAATTATATAATGTAGGTCCTATATATCTCAAAACAGTTTCGTTCCCTCCATCCTCGGCAAATGACAGTTCGTCCACTTTTCCGTCTATTGTCAATAACGTCACGCCATATTCGACCATAATAACAAAATATATCCCAAAATTCAGTCAGAACCGGACAATTCATCCATCATCTTTCCTTGATTTCTTCCCCTTTTGTTGCAACAATAGTAACACAGATTCTTATGGATCATATGCAAACTAGCTTGCAGCTGAACTATTTACAGTACAGCACGAGTGCTGACAGTTATACTGGCAATTTAATTGAGCTTAACGAATGTTTCTTGTCATGGTAATTATTTCGATCCCGGAGATCGAGAATCATAAGTTCAGAATCAAAATTAATTACCAAATAAAACATAACACGAGTGGTATTCGGCTAGATAATTCCACTAGAAGAAAAATACAACTATTTTGATATTATTTCAAATCATAGTATATAATACAATAAATATGTATACATGCCCATAAGATATAGTTTCTCTCATTGTGTTATATTAACTTTTGTTCTCAGGTTAACATGACGTATTCCTAGGTCTCGAAAAATTTATCATGACAAGAAGCATTCTTTAAGCTGAATTAAATACCAAAGTAGAACTTAACACAAGTGATGTTCGGCTAGATAATTCTACGCGAAGAAAATAATTCCATTTTGAGGTAAGCAAAGATGATAACACAATAAACATATGAGCATATTAGTAAGACGCCAGGTCTTCAGTATAAAGTCCTTTGCATTCTCGAAAGCAGCGACGAGATCTCAGGCTTCGCGGCATGAAGCGAAACTATCATAATAGCTGATTTTACTATCAATATAGTACGATTCCTATTAGCCTTTTTAATTGTTTTAAACTAGGATATTGGCTAAGAGAAGTTTAAGGGAAATTACAGTATTGTAGCAGTTAAATAAAACAATGAGTGTGTAGCAGTTCCATCATAAGTATATATTTACGTAATTATATTTCTTTGCCACAATGACTACTGTAATAAATACCCAACATGAAAATAGAAGAAGTTGTACATACTAGCTATTCCTATCAATTCCATTGTGTCAGAAGCAATAACACTAGAATAGGCTATATTGGGGGGGATGTGAATAACTTGACATTATTTAATACACGTTGAATTTAGTAACTAATTCGCGAATTCAATAGCCTAAGTTCAGATGTTTATATTGAGATCCACACATGTGCACTTTTCTTAATTTTTTCTGAATACTATACTTTTATTTCTAATTTATGGTAGACATAGTCCTTTACGAAATATTCCTGTAGTTCCAGTTGGGGAAAAAAAAACACTAAAATAGTTCTGACACAGTGAATCAACACTGGTACTCATTTGCTATAAATTCATAAAGTGTGGTTCAAATATCACAGCTATATGAAAATACGGATGAACGAAATGACAAAGAGTAATGAGTGAATAGTAAAATCGAGCTAATTTAATTATTATCATATAGTGATAAAAGATAACTTTTAAAACTTAACAATTTTTTTTACGATCTGTTCATAGTTTTAGTAATATTTATATGAACAGCTGTTAGACAGGATACAAGGAATGTAAGGAATATCTTTATTTCAACGTAATAACATTTTGGCAATGAAAGTTTCTGTTTTAAATATTTCAAAGAGCTCACGAGGAGAACATTCATAAATTATAAAGAATTGTTATTATTAAATGTTATTAATTTGCCGAGTTTACTGCAAGGAAGTAAAATTATTCGTGAAGATACTGTAGGTATATTTAAATGTTCTACGTTTTACCTCTGTAGGTGTTAGTACATTTCCCCAACACTTAATATCAATAACCATACCATACTTTAATTGTAGAATGTATTTTTGACAACAACAACAAAACCTAGAAGCATATACTTAAGCATTTAAATCCAAGAGTAAATTCTTTAAGCTTGCTGAACTTCCACAGATTGTTCAAAATTCCCAATCAGTTGAAGATAAGATTCTACATTCTGCCCTTTAACAATGTCTATTCGGGTTTTGAGGAACCACCTTAATGCATAATCTTTAGTTTGTTGAAGTAGGCCTATCCATGTTCGTAGCTTATTTTATTAAGTGCCAGAATGGTACTTTCTGAGATTGTGTGGTGGACGGGAAAATGTCATTTCGTCTGTCTCTCCGCGCTATAACTCTAATATGCTTTATCGGATTTTCATGAAACTTAGTATACGCATTTAAAACGTCCATGCGAAGAAGCCTATTGCTTTTGGATCAAACCGGTTAACCGATACCGGAATAACGACTAATTAACAGTCACATAATCTATTATAATGTAATCTGCGTTTTCCGAAGACCCGAAGCATTTTGATGGGCTCGCGGCCTGCCAATCAGCGGCCGAGATCTAACAAGCATTTGTATCCGTAACTAACGGTAACTAAGATAAACCAGACAAGTTCAGATGTATCAGTTTCTGAGGCGAAATTATTTATTAAAAACATGCCTTCTTTTGCAGAAGTTCTATCCAGCTTGTACTTTACATAGGATTTGTCCATTTGGCAGCATACAAACACGATATTAATTTTATACTGGATATAACATGCTACAATAATATTGCATGATCCACAATATCCTAAACATAACGCTTCAAAATTGTCGCTCGCTTATTGATATTGTTAGCCAGCTTTGATGGTTTCATTTCTTTATAACGATGTCAGTGTAAATAAATATGACTTAAATCTAGCCGTTGAATAATTAAACGCAGCTACTGTTGATATAACTTTGTGCATTCTATCGAAATGTTCGGCTACCGATATCTGCATTATATTTTAATGTGAGTATTTTTAGTTTAAACGCTGCTCCGAAAGGAAATAGACCTAATGTAATTCCTGACAGATTGATTTCAGATTGAATTTAATTCCTTTATAACGTATACTGCTGCTTTAAACCTGCCAGTGAATTTAGTGAAATGATGACATAATTTAAGAATTTCTTATATCAGTGTGTATGAGTATGAATTAATGTTAAGATTCAAACTTTAGAGCTTTGTTCTCCCCCGCACAGCTTAATGAATCAATCTGCAGCTTTAGTCGGAGACCCATTACAAAAATTACTTATTTTCTGCATATAATAATTGATCAAACAGAAGCATTCTGGCACTTTTGTATATCAGATTACCTGATTTTATTGTGTCATAACAATTATATTCTTTATCCATGAGGCAATGAGGCATGAGGCAAAAGTAAAATAAAGCTTTTCAGTGCGTAATATTAATTACATCAGAATGTTCTTGGTCATTGACTGTGCTGTGCTGTGCTGTGCTATTAGTAAAGTATTAATTTTGTATTAATTATTTGGAAGGGGTTCCTAGATAAGCGTAAAAAATAAAATTTATGAACTAAAGCGTTGTGCACATCCTTCTGGAACTTACAATTGTCTTAACTACCACATGTTCTCTCCTTTCGTATTCTTTTCAACGTTATTAAATTGACACCCCTTCATTTTGGATTTCAGCACAACAACCACAGCCCCCACTGTTAAAATTCTAGCTACGCCGCCGATATTACCACTAAATTGGTTTCAGAGGTGGCACAGTGAAATTCTTCTGCATCTTCAGATAATCGATAATGCCCTACGGCAATAGAATTCCACCTTCTTGGCAGGAGCGTCGCTTGAAGACGTCTTTCACATTTTTGCTCTTTATAATAAGGCAAAGAAAATTACCCTGTTGTTATCGGTAAACCAAATTTAGTAAACTTGTGTTTTCTTTGATGGAATATTATTAATTCAAACTACGGCGAAATTTACTTTAATGGGGGTAATCTACTTTGCAAATAAATACATGCTGGATTATAATATCTTCGTTTCTTTTTTATCATTGTGTCAATGATTACATCTGCAATAATTTTAAATAGATCGGTACATCGAGTTTCTGAGTAATCCTCATATATTATTTATTCCTGTTCAGGTTGAAAAATTCTAGTTACTATTGCTTAAGTTTACAGCAGATATTCATCCCTAGTCTCCGGTTGTAATAATCTGTGTAGATATTACTATTATTATTGTATTATTATTATTATTATTATTATTATTATTATTATTATTATTATTAGTAGTAGTAGTAGTAGTGGTGGTGGTGGTGGTGGTGGTGGTGGTGGTGGTGGTGGTGGTGGTAGTAGTGGTAGTGGTGGTGGTGGTGGTGGTGGTGGTAGTGGTAGTAGTGGTGGTGGTGGTGGTAGTAGTGGTGGTGGTGGTGGTGGTGGTGGTGGTGGTAGTAGTGGTGGTGGTGGTGGTGGTGGTGGTGGTGGTGGTGGTGGTGGTGGTGGTAGTAGTGGTGGTGGTGGTGGTGGTGGTGGTGGTAGTAGTGGTGGTAGTAGTGGTAGTAGTGGTAGTAGTGGTAGTAGTAGTAGTATTGCAGCTGTTGTTAGTATTCTATATGTGCTCAACCCATAGATTGTCGTTAATCATATCATGAAACCAATAAGATATCGTGTGATTTTCACCCTCTACCTGACCAGAGAACTCGTATACTTGCATATACCCAACATCCTCAGGGATGAACAACAATTACTTTATTGCAACCAAGTGACCACATTATGATGAATGGCGAAACGGTGGAATAATATATGGCAGGGGAAACAGGAGCAACCCGAGAGGAACTAGCCGATCCCATTTTGTCAACCAAAAATTCCACATGGATCCATCGAGATTCTCCACCCAGTGGTGGAAAGCGAGTGGGTTTAACACTCAGCCAACCTGAGGAAAATACAAAAAGGATTAGTTCAAGGTTTCAACTACAGATAAATTATCCGACAGTGTCTTGTCTTGGACATTGAGAAACAGTCCTTAGCAGAATACTTTAAACCAGATTCTAAGTTACTCGCTAACATGCGGGATCCGAACCCATTATCCCTAATCTGTTGCCACGACTATTACTCACTACAATTGAGTTATTATTATTATTATTATTATTATTATTATTATTATTATTATTATTATTATTATTATTGTTATTATTACTATTATTTTTATAATTAGTAGTAGTATATTACTATTGTTTTTCTTTCTTCATCAGTTCAAATTCTTAGGAAGTTTGCTGACGAATGATGTCTTCTAGGCCTACACAAAGGAAATCAAATCACGCATTGTCATGGGCAAGACGGAATTCACAAAAACGAGATCACTGTGAACTAATAACCAGAGCATGGATTTGAGCAAGATATTGATTAACTGGTACGTCAGGATAGGGCACTAAGAAAAATACATGGAAAGTTTTAAAATGAGCTGCTGGAGAAGAATGTAAAAATTTAAATGGACGGACAAATTACAAATGAAGTCCTGATGTGACTGAACGAGAAGAGATCAATCCTGAACACAGTTATCTGTAGGAAAGCAAACTGGGTAGGTGACATCTTTAGAAGAAATTGTCTGTTACATGTCGTCACCGAAGGGGAGTTCGAAGGACCTACAGTTATTTGAACAATAAGAATTCAGCTGCTACACGAGCTAAAGAAGAAAAGATAATACAGTAGGCCTACTGGTTCTCATTATTAATAATTTTTTATTAAATTGTGATATGTGTTGCAAACTTTGATATCAATGATACCAGCAGTTAATAACTTATTTTTCTTTTATTTAGCCTAGAATGATCTATCAAATAGGGCTGGTTATATGTAGGAAGGATATCGATTTTGTAATTAGTAGTTCGTAGTACTTGAACTTTAAAGGAAGCTAACCGTTGTCACTATCTCCCACGCTGGATTCTATTTTCAGTTTAAATCATGCATTATAGATCAGTCAGGGAGTTTGCAGCGCAGGAGGAATATGTGGTAGGGTCATAGTAGGGCACTGGTTTACAAGGTTTCACACATTCCGGGCTGTAATTACATCTGATGCGATGACGTCATTCGGTTGGATACTGGAGGGGTGCTGTTATCTTTGCAATTTGTTCACTTTTCTGTATCACTGTCTATGGTAGGGAAGGTTCCACATGAAGTACATGCCTTACAAAATTCTAATTTTAAAAAATGACCATGGAAACATGCTTTCCGGGTTACTGTAAACTAGGGCTATTTTGACTGATATCTAAAACGAATACCATACACGGATAATAGATTCTTTATTGCTATTACATAATGTGTAACAACGTCAATAGTTCACTTAAACCTAGCTACAAGATTAAAATATTGACTAACATTATAAATATTATGCTCATGTAAATTCCTTCTGGTAAGTTCCTTGAATTGACTATAACCTATTTCTTTCGTGCTTGGGGGTAAACCATTGTACAACTTAAGAGACATAAAATTGACAGTATAAACCAATGTCTCTTGTTTTACAAGTGGCAACATACAACATAATTGGTATTTCTCAGTGTTCTGAGCTCTAATGAAGAGAGCTTGTAGAAGAAGGTTTGATGTAATCAACGTAATTATGTACACATAAATAATAAAACTTAGTTTAAAAGCGTAGCTCCGTTTTATTTATAAAAATCTCTTACTGCTTTATTTGTCGCATTATCTACCCTCAGGTCTTTGCATATAAATTAAGAGTCCGTAGTCTTCTTCGATCGCTTCTTTACTGCTATTTTACATGTCATTCTTCGAGTCCATCGTATTCTGGCGCACATAGATTATGTAAATTAAGAATGAATTTTGTTATTTTCTCGCCTCATATACAATATTAAAAATAGCATACTACCCGCGCGCGATTTCTTGAGCGCTCGGCTTCCTAGTCCTCATTCGGTAAGTTTCTTTCAACTTCGTAGGTAGAGCTGACAACATTGAAACACGAAGTACGCTATACACCCTGACGTCTAGTGGCTTCAATACTAAGCTTTCATTCTGTCTCAGGATCCTTATTTATTTATTGACATTATCTTTTCTGACGCATGGAGTTTGGGGAAAAATTGCTTATTTGCTTGTTTCACAAATATGTCATTGTACATCCAACACTTTCCTCACCTCTTTAAGAATTCCGTATGTGCTAATTTCTAACACTCCCGTGAACTCTGATGTCAATTTCATGGACTGAAAGTTGAACGAACTTTTCACAAAACATATTAAATACGTTTAAAATTAGGCATATAGTTTTCTCCAATTTTAGATGCCTTACCTCTCTTATGTTTTACAACACGAAATGGTGAAGCATGTTCTTCTAAGACTCTTCTTCCAATGTAAAAATATTGAGCTTATTTATATAACATTCTCTTCCCGGAGGAAAATGATTTATTTGATAACTAAAGCCTTATGACGTGGTATTAATTGTTACGCAATACCGTCACCACGTTATATTATTGGACTGCATTAAAATCGTTGTCTATTAAATGTCACTACATAAAATAGCGAGGATTATTCATCGGAAATAATTATCCAATTCGGCATCCACACTTACGCTGTTGACGTGCGCTTACCATACGCGCGATTCTGCTGAAATATGATTTCTTTGGTTGACAACACTGCAGAAAGACTGGCGGACTAGCTATGTTTTGTTCACCCCAACCCTCACTTCCCCGTAAATCCAGCGCCCAAGATATGGCGCGCGGGTAGTAAATAACTATTTCGGCAATAAAGATTTGGTCCAAAAAGTAGACAATACACAACCGTAAGCCAGTACAATATAAAAATATTAGTATCGCTCACAACATTACTTACGACCTATATTTCTCCCCTACTCATTCAAAGGTTCCAATTCAAAGCGAAGGTCTATTCCAGAATCCTTCTTTATTTGTCTATTCCACCGGTCTATTCTACAACGGTATAACTTGAAGAGAGCTTATTATAAACAATTTTCTATTCTCAGCAAATGCAGAAGCTGTGTTCATTTGTCTTCATGTGTCACTTGTTCCAAACAAATTGTTGGCAACCAAAAGAGCCTGAATTCCGCTACAAAAGAAATTACCAAAAAGTATATTGATTACTATATTCTAAGTAGCCTATAAGCAAACTGAAATTATTTTCCTTTTAAAATTCACAGTGCAAAATAGCTTAAAACATCGTAAAATGTTCAACCGTTATAACGGGTTTTCCCGTTCAGTTCTATATAGCCTAATGGTCTTATGTCGTAAATAACTAGACCTGTATAACATATTGTAGCATAATTTTGTCCTTTTAATTAACAGCGTCTACTTTTAAAAAGGTATATCCCATGTTAATTACTTGTGGTTTTTATTACCTCAATGGTGCTCAATGTAGCCTACTCATAATAAACAACTTGGTAGAAAGGAGGTAAAGTATCATAAATATGTAGAGAGCAATTAGATCTATGTTTTCCTTATTTCATACAGAGTTTATTTAATGATTTTACTGTCGAGTTTTACTAGATCCTAAACTTTATCACCAAATATTTTTCCTTGATGCGATTCGCTGGCTAAAATTATTTCAGAGTAGTATGCACTAACATGCATAAACGAGTGTCGAATTATAGCCTATTTAACACAGTTTGTTTAATTTTTAATAAAATAAATGGTGCTAAAGATGTTGCACAAACTTTCTCGCATATACCTGTTAAAAGCTAGAACAGATAAAAAAATTATAGAGAAAATTAATTTTTTTATTGCCGATCTTTATGTACAATGCTTTTATCGTTAATTAATAATCTTGGTGATAATGATAATAATAATAATCAATGGCAGAGGGTGAATATTTTGAGTGGGTGTACACATTAGTCAATAAATGTTATTTATTTAGGTAAATCATGCATTTGAAAAAAAATATTACCTGTCCATAACGAAAAAAGTTCATTTGAGCAAAGAATGTACACAAGAAAAGCTTAAATAATTTGAGAATCTTAATGTACACAAGAAAAGCTTAAATAATTTGAGAATCTTAATGTTCCACAATAAATATCTGAGAAACGAATAGGCTACTGTGAAATCGTGTGACATGACCAAGATCGCCAACACTTCTTATAGTATAGAAACTTGTCTTTTACCTGTATATATTCTTTTACATTTCATATCCAGTGGTGATAGAATTAGATGGTCATATTACAGGTCTCTGAGTTCCTATTGATAGGCCTATAAACATTCTACAGCGCTCCGCTACGGCTGAAGCCTCCGCTCCGCGTGCTTAACTATGTCCATATTATTATGCATTATTTGGACTATCTGTACAAAATTTGATACTTAAGAAAGTGAGTTGCAGAAATAATTTTAATGTAACACCTATTGTGGTGAAAGCAGCAGTCAATATAATAGAGCAGTATAACAATGAGCTGCATTGCCGGCATGGCGGACGAATAATGGTGTTGGCAGCATCCTACAATGTACGTATACAACCGGCAGACCCCATAACCACACAAAGCAGCCATTGCAAAACCGCAATATCAGTATGATTGGTGTTAATATTGCTATTATTATTATTATTATTATTATTATTATTACTAAGGTTATATTGCACGCTTTAACTGCGTATAGGTCATGTCACGTGTTTAGAATGTTTGCTTGAACCAGTAGTCTATTGTAACAACTCCTTCGAGTACATCTGTTTCTATTGTTCAGTGATGTCCTCTCTTCTGATATTCAGTTTAAAAGATTATAATATCCTGTAACAGCAGCGTTGAGTTATGGGAAATGAACAAGTCCTACATTCCGGCGTTTACATTTACGAGAGGAGAAACCATGAAAAACCTAAGTCGTCTTTGGTGACCACGAGGTTTAATTTTAACCCAGGACCTCTTCCCTATTAACCTGTACCACCTCGCTGTAATTGGTTTTGGTGTGTTCATTACGACTGAGTTAAACTGACTTCTTTTCACAACATAGTTTTCTTGTTAGGCCTACTATGGGCAGCAAAATGTCATTCATATTTTAATTAACATGTTCTGAAATTCGCATTTAAGCCGTAATTATTTCGTTTTTATCTTGACACCTATTAATTGTATAAAGAAATGTGTTTAACAAAAATGTTCATTTTAATTTTCTCTACAACATTTCTTTGGTAAGTTTTCATGTATCGCCTACTGTAATGGAGATAATCTAGAAAAATAAATTGAAAATGGATATGAATAAAGTATCCCCAAAGTCATTTTTGAAGAAAAACGGATATAGCCGTTTTATTAGTCATAGATAAGAGTTTCATATTTTAAATTCTTATTAAAATCGTTAGCGCCTTTTTTTTAAATCAAAATTTTAAAACAAGTTTAATGAAAAGTTCCCTTGATATTTGAGTTATAAAATCCAAATTCTGGGCGATTCGATAAAATTTTGAAAAGTCCTTAATTAAAAATATTAAGTAAATACAACGAGTTGTTTACCCGCAGTGTTTGTCCACAGACAGACGGACAGACGTCATTCCAAAAACACTTTATTCGGTTTCTAGGCATCATGAAACATGTTTTCCCGGTCTTATCTCGATTTCAATTTTTTGTCACGATCATAATGCTTTCTCTCACTGCAAGAAAGTAAAAGTACGTAAAATCGCGCTTTTCTTATGTTTTGTGACTACATGCGTGTCATTTAGTGTAAGAGTTGCTAGAGTTACGGATCCATAAGTGCGGGTTCGATTCCAGTTCCTCCTCGTGGACTTTTTTCTGAAGTAGGGAGGCTAGAAATGAGTTGCATCAGTCTCGTAAAGACAACGGAAAAGCTGTTCGAAGAAAAAGTAGCGGCTTCCGCCAAGTAAATCTTACCTAACGGCCACCGGGCATTATGATCACATCCTCCTACTTCTCTTCAACAACGAAGTCGAAAGATAGGTATTTGCGCCTCGCAGCATCGTTTGGTAACTCTTTTTTGGCCCATGGAATTATAGCATTAGGAGTTATAAGTTACTTTCGTTTAACTTATGGTTGTCCTGTTCAGAGTAACAGTTTAATTGACCTCCGGAAACCCAACGTAGCATATACATGATAATAATTATTATATTTCATCTTTAATTTTCCTTTGTGGTAGGATGTAACTAGGGACCTTGATCACTTTGGCACTCACTTCCGTTATTAAAACTGCCACATGTGGTTACTGATTAACGAGGCATTAAAATCATGCTCACGAATTTCCTATTCGTCATGTCACATAGGCCTATTGTGTATTTGCTTATTGTCTCGCACCACAACCGCTTAAAGATTCGTAGGGGTTGGGTCACCGGTTGAAAGACACAGGTACAAATGGAGAAGGATAGAGTGAGAGAGAGAGAGAGGGGGGGGGGAAAGAGATCAAAATAGGTTTTGCCGTATTTTAACTGCTTTCTCTAGGGAAGAAGCTGCAATTTAGGTTATTATATGTGCTTATGATTGTAAACCTAATTAACAGTTCTCAAAAGCTGAAAGCTGATATTCACTTATCTAATTACTGACATTTTTAAAGTAACTCAGAAAAAGCTATCGTGACATTAACCAAGGAGAACGAAGCATCAAATATTTGCAGGAACTGTTTTATTGTCCACCACTTTTTATACAGGTGGATAGATGCTATCGGTCGGCAAACAAACTACATTTCCTCTGCGAAGTTGCAAGAAAACGTTTGCTTATCAGTAACTTCTATACCAATTACAGCAAAAATAATATACATAGATACGGTAGTTACAATAACAACTTCCTGTTCTCTTACCCTCATAAGATAAGTGAACCCTAATGCTTATTTGGAAAATTATATTGAGCTTCACATCATCCCATTCTGAACTTGGTTATTATTAAACTCTTTATACCAGTCTGTGGATATGCCTTTTAAATAATGGGTTGCATTTTCTTCGTTTAAATACAAGCGATCGCGCTTCCCGGTACGGTCACAATGCACTGTAACAGCGGCCAATTTGGATCCCGTGAACCCCCTAGGTCCCTAGGAGGAAGGAATGTTTTGCTTAATCTCACAAAATAACAGCATTACCCATGGAAATTGTATATTATTCTGCTAACTTCGATTATAACAGAGAGGTCCTACAAGAAATACCATCCCTCTATTAGCACACATTCACGACACCTTCGATGAAAATTTCAATTTAGGGCTAAACGCACACATTCTTCTTCTATGAATCCTGATTAATTCGATTTTGATGCTGATAATTCTCTTCTATTTAATTAATCACCACAGTAAGCAAGTATTTTACAAGTCTTTATGGTACTGATATATTTTAGAAAAGTTTATAATGGAAAAGTGCGTACAAAGATCGTAAGGTAATATCCCGGTATTCCGATTCCGACAGAAGCCATGCACATAAAATTGTAATTAAGTTTAAGGAAATAAGTTCTGTGTCAAATAAATAACGAAGAAAATATCCATGTGTGTTTATTAATAAGACTGATGAAAGAGGACTGACATCATAACTGTACCAGGATCAATTTATAAAGGATTCATAGAAAAATAAATGCTACATTAAACAAATCAGGTCACCTGATATAAAAAGGTGCCAGAATGATTTTATTTAATCAATGATAATTGCAATTATGATATGCAGAAAATAAGTTATTTTTGTAGTCCATCTCCAAGTTAAAAGCTCCATATCGATTTACTAAGCAGAGCTTGCGGAAGAATAAATGTCTAAAGTTTGATACTTAACCTTAATTCATTCTCGTATAGACTGATACAACAAATTCTTGAAATATGTCTTACTTTTTCACAAACTGCCTTGTCAAAAAAATCCGCATAATGTACTTAGGCCTTGATGAACGAAATAAACAAACATCTGACTACTTCTGTGAAGGAATGTGTGGTTAGTGTTATTTGTCACAGCTAACTGTATTGCAACTTCCAAAGTCGTATGTGAACAGTGGAAAACAATATGTTGTCATTATAATATATTAGGCCTACTATAAAATATGCACTAAATTGGGCATTACTCCGGTACCGTTCAACCGGTTTGGTCCAATATCAATAGGCTTTTTCCCATGGACATTATAAATGCGTATACCAAGTTTCATGAAAATCTTATATTTATCAGATATTTATGCTTTAAAGCATATTTGAGCTATCGCGCGTAAGACACATGGACGGACATATAGACAGACAAACATACGGACGACATTTTTCCCGTCCCCACACAATCTATAAAGTACCATACTGGCACTTAATGATGTGTGCATAAAGGCCTAAATGCAAGTTACTTACGAAGGTGTGATAATAGAGGGGCAGCACTTCTAGTAGCTGTTATAATCAAATTTAGCGCAACTAAGTGAAATTTTCAAAAATGAAACTGTTATTTTGCGAGATTAAGCAAACCCATTCCTTCCTTCTACGGGGTGAACGGGATGAGAATTGGCCGCTATTGCAGAGTGACTGTGCCGGGGAACGGCATTCCGAAGCTCGCACAGAATACTTGCGACCGTTCTGCATAATCACAGGCAATGAGAGGTTGGGAATTTATATTGAGAGAATCCAGACCTCAAGTTATATTTATTGTGGCTATTTTACAAATGTTTATAGAATTAAGAATGTAACAAATAATTAAGACCTAAAAAAATTAATAAAACACATCGCAATTTGTGTGATTGTAAGGGAGACTTGAGAAATTTCGATGGCAAGGCAATCGATATGCTATGCGATTACCAACATTTATCGTGCATATCAACTGGTTTGTATAAAACAAATGAGTGTAGGTGCGAAAGAATGACTGTGACATAAATAAAACTATAAAATTATGACGATAGACATTTGCGATGGGCTGAAATTTCACGTATTCTTACACAGGATTGATCACTGATTCGTGAGGTCAATATATTAACACAGATCATTAGGAAAATCGCTCTACTGTGAACAGATCAGCTCCATGAAAGCTCAATGCAAGAATCGGGGGCAGATCTACGTTTTAGTCACATAGAATGGTTGAAAATTCGAATAGGAGTTTCCGTTAGAGGATGATTCAGCATCCTTGGACTGGTGGTAGCAACCTTCTTACGAGGTTCTTAACCGCAAACTGACCAATGGAGAGTAAGTTTCCCTTAAGGTTGCAGTAATGTATTAATACGCTCATCCTACCGTTTAATGGGAATTAATGTAAAAATATTTGTTACCTACGTATTAAGATTTGAAATATTTATTATTATAATAGAAGAGGGACTATTTCCTGTTGCTTCGTGCTCAGCATATCATTTACCGCGTTCTTTTTTAAAAGTGAAAATTAGTAGATGATGTAAAAAGCCTATAATATCATTTATTAAGACACGAATATGTTTATATTCGCTCGTTGCATAATATTCACACGAGTGACTTAATTCCATTAAGAGCAAGTTGCGTACGAGTATTTCTGTTCGCCCATAATTGAATGCCTGAGTTTATGTTTCTAGATTGAACGAGACGGTTTACCAAAGCTATGAGCTGTTGATAAGACAGTAAGTTCTCGTCGTTCTTATCTTTTGCTATAGATGGCAGCTGATGGCGTGCGTGGAAATCGAAGCTTCTCTTGTCGTTTTAATCTCAAACCAAGGGACTTTTAAGCACGAAATGAACGTTCCGTGTTCGATATTAATTTATACCACACCAGATTTATAATGAAAACCTGCTATTTATTGGATGGCATTAAGAAACTGCGAAGTCGCATATAATAAGCGTATTATAGTGCATATGCAAACAAAAAGATTAATAATGCACAGGAAACAGGAAACAGGAATAAACCACAACGTAGAGAATATAAGGCTTAGTGTTAGTGCAGCTTCATCATGAGTAGGGACCGGATTATTAGGTTTTTACCTATTTTTGTCCTTACTTCCAAAACAAAAAGCGTCCATACACTTTTTCGAATCATGTCCATAGCATTCACCCACATTAATTCTGTGGTACCTAAAAATACCTAAATGGGGTATAAAAACCTAAATATACCTATACGGGATAAAAAACCTAAAATATCTAATTTAGGCTCCCTTTTTGCCTTTTTTGTTTGTCAGTTGAGAAATCGATATTTTGCGGGGAGAGAATAATTTTGTCGGGTAGAAATTAATACCACCAGCGTTTCATTCAACCCATTGTCGTCTAGGATGGACAGAATCAAGAGAGGAAAAGAGTACGGGCGTATTCCTTTTAAAATATTCGTACGAACAACCATTGTTGCCGTGTATGAACAAGGATATAGATTTCTGTGTTTTAAAGCGCTTGTTTTTTGTTTGCCTTTAATACTTCCCTGTTATATTTTATACTGAGTGGTCACACTGTGTGTTTTAAGAAGACGTATTAATTATTCCGAAACAAATTAAATAGAGTTTATTACGGCAGTGAATTGGCGACGATCTGAATTTCACTACAGATGGCAAAGTAATATTTTGTAAAGCCTGCCAGAAACACGCTGGCCTATTATTTACCTTTCTAGAATAGGGGAATCTTATTTTCACTGCTTATTTTGATTGTTTATGCTTTCTTTCTTCAATTTATAATATTGTCTTAAAGCAAGTTTACACAAATTTAAGTCAATTTTGTTAAGTTAAACTTTACAAGTATTATGTTATCCTATGTAGCACATTCAAATTCATTAAACCAATTATTCTACCCGAAAACGATATTTTGTACAAAAAACCTAAAAAAAACTATTTCACTTTATGGAAAACCTAAAACAGTGTTTTTAAAAACCTAAAAATCCGGTCCCTAATCATGAGTTACTGCAGGCTATGGTACAGCCAAGGCACAACTGAAAATTGTAACCATAGCAGCCAATGAATGGCTAAATGCATCTAAAAGTTAAAGTTATTTGATCACTTGTGTTATTCCACCTAACTATAACACGACAGAGTTACCTGAAAGGCGAACAAACTGAGCGATTGCTAGAAATAAACACGTTCTCTTCCAATAATAGATACATTGTGCATACGTAACCTTGCAGTCTCGGTGGATAAATTACTCCCTTTATATAATACATTCTTTCGCTTCTATAGCCATTTAACAATAAGGTTAGCTTCGTACTAGGAACGCTTATAGCGTAATGGTATTGATACACATTATGTAATCACATGATCATAGCCTTACTCTAGTCTAATCTACTGAAGACTCTTGTGAGGTCGAGTGTCTTCACACATATCAAGCGGTGCTAACCGCGAGCTGAATATTAATGAACTGACACTTAAGTGAGCCGCATTGAACTTCAAAGAAAAGTATCTCGCTGCTGGGCCTGCGTTAAACAAGTAGTCAAATAGATTTAGATTCTAGACTTACACGTCATAGCCTACAGTTGCAGGTTTACAATAATGTAGACTGTGAAAGACTCACTTACGGCCTTATTGTTTCAGTGAACAAATCTGGTGATGTGTTATAATAATAATAATAATAATAATAATAATAATAATAATAATAATAATAATAATAATAATAATATAATTCCTTTATTTATGTTATATAGAGTTACGGAAGAATCATTGCGACGATATCTACATATTTATTATTTATGTTACTATAAATCGTGCTTTTAATGACTTCCATACATTAATATTAATGTCATGAGGAACCACATTTAAATTTTGGTTTATATGCTGGAGTAACTTTCTTATTAAAACAAAAACAATTTTCTAAATTTCTTCGCACCAGAACAATTATGACGTGAATAAAGCGTATAATATAAGCAGTTTTGAACCATGGAATGGAGCAATGTTGCCACCTATTTATAGTATAATATATTTAAGAAAAAACACCAAATGACATTTTGTTCAACGTCGTGCTAGACTTGTTCCAAGATGTATACGGAGCAAAAGTAAATAACCAAATGTGAAAGTACAAAGCACAGTTCACAAGAGTTCGTTTTTTTTAGACTGTTTAGTCGGTTACATACAGTGAAGTCAATTGAACTTTATTTTTACTTCCTCTGCCCGTACCATAGGTTCTATAGTACTAAGTTATAGTATTGTTTTTGACCCCAAAATTCGAAGTTGAGTTTTTAGCATATATAGACTACACGTTTCAAGGTCCCCTGAATCCAAAAATACTATTTTTGGAAACATGTCTGTGTGTGTGTGTTTCTGTCTGTCTGTGAACAGGCTAGCTCCAAAACGGAAAATCGTGTGAAAACAAAATTTCGTATTTGGGCCAAGTACCTTCTGAAGATGTGTGCCCAAGATTGGCGACAAGTTTCTCTTATTTTTAAGGGGACTTTACACGAAGAAATTTTCGTTTTTCGCGATTTTCTCGAAAACGGCTCTAACGATTTTCTTAAAATTTTCCACATGTGTAGCATACAATAAGAGCTAAAACTTTTTTTTGAAACTTTTTTCTAAAAAATTCTCTGAAGGGTAGTTACAAGCCACCCACTGTTCATCCACTGTTTGCAGAAAGTGTGTTGCGTGGTGAACAATAATTGAATACGCGCTCTTTCACGGCCTTTTATTCTACCTATATAAGAATGAAGTGAGAAAGACGTATTGTTGGCCATGCTTACAGTAAAGAAATATCTGAGGGGAATATTCGATAAATTTCGGAAATTATTCTTAACGAGGGAAAGTTCAATAAACGTTTGCAGTCACTTATTTTTTTCTTTTTTTGTTTGTCCATAGCCTGCGTTTTTAGCACCGCCGTCTCGAGAATTACACTGCCTGTCCTATGCTTTATTTTAACATGGAGTTCAGCGTATTGCTCAATTGCCTAATTTCTCCAGTAGAGGCTACACAGTCCGCACACAGATTGCATGAAATTCCAGCATACTTCAGTTTCCGAGTTTATACTTCAGAGGGTGGTTTTTACTCGCAAAATTCACAGAAGGGGCAATAATGTACTTATTGCATAATTACTGGGCATAATTAAAATATAAGTCGCCCCTTAAGCTCAGGTCCATTTGATATTCACATTTGCACGGACTGTGTGACGTATTTTGTTTCTGAGGGAAGCAGGGTAACCAAATTTCCTTTTATATTGTCGCAAGTGGCTTGTACCCACCTTTGCATATAGTCTAAATAATACATAACACTAACCACATAGTTAAGTGCGCAAAGCGGAGGCGGTAGCCGTAGCGAAGCGCCATTGCATTTTCTAATAATGTACGATACACTGTTTGTAGGTTTCTAAAATGTGCCATATTATATCTCCTGCGAGGTTTCTCAGCCTGTCACCGCTCGTCTAACGGTATGACGTCACACCTCCAACGTCCAATCACGAGTTTCCTCATAATACGAGGACAGAAGAACTCGCTAGATCGAGATATGAAAGAAACTGCTTCGGTGAGGGTGCAGCGGGCGGGACCGATTCATCCCAAGGTGCGACTTATATTTAAAGTTTCCCAATTAGCGTAAAATTGTGTCTTGCGATTCTGTGCAAGAATATGTGACTACTGCTAACTTTTATTTGGGCAGAGGAAGTTATGTGACTTTCACATAAGATTTTTTAGATTAAGCGCCAAGGGTCCCGATTTTGATTCCCAATGTTTTGTATATGTTTACAATCTGTATCTTCTCGCCGTTGGACAGACCTTTTCCTTGCACGTTTCTTTATTGGTGACATAAGATCTGAAGGCTCTGGCTGGCATATTACAAATTATTAGAGGCTATGCCTATTACTTTTACTAAAACTCACTGCTTATCCAACAGATCTAACTCACTGAGATCATCTCCAGTTAGGCATAATAGCCTATGCTCTTCATGACTTTAAATATATGAGCATATGAAACACATGCGATTTGAAAACAACTGGTGGTTGGTTTCAACTGTTTGCAACATTCTTTTGATTGAATGGTTAAACTTAAGTTTTACTTCTCTTCATTGACCTCTTCGCTGCACAACTGGTGTATAAATTCGTCAACTAAAAATTGTTTGTGAGTTGTGTAAGAATAATAGGATATTGACTAAATGTAAAATGTGAGGATTTGTTACAGTTTCCTTCCATGGAAACTAGCTTCTTTGCCGAAATTTTCCTATTCCATTTCAAACTTAGGGTTTGAGCATCACAGATACGAAATTGGTAAAAATAATATAATTTTATTAATAATCTATAATTTTTCTATAAATATCGACGACTGTTTTATAGTATTTAGATGCTCGTAGCAGAGTGATTTTCTTTTACTCGCAGCATTGCTACTCGCCCTTATGGGCTCGTTCCGCAAACATACCTATCTACTCGCAAAATAAAATTCTCCTTTTAGCTCTTGTATCATAAGTAACTATTTCAGAGAGTGTTCCGGCACTTGAAACTTCCATTTCGAGCTTATAGAGCGTTGGTTTATTGAGATTCTACTGCAGTGTCTTTCTTAAAGACAATTTGATGGATTAATCACTTCTAACATACCAAAGTTCTAATTCAAATCGAGTTAAACAGTACTTTATTTTGAAATGATTGACATGGTGACATAAATCCATGTCATTAGGTCACATATTTATTTCGTCATTGATCTTTTTGTATTGCTTTCACTCTTCGATTCATTACCAACACTACATAGCATTAGCTTTTCATTTCATTTAATGTCGGTGGGCGTATGTAAAGGGTACACCGGCGGGTAACTTTTGCGAGCATGATATATATTATTATCTGCATGTATTATAGATGAAGAGCACAATAAACCCATGATGGAGTGGGCGTCAATTCCCTGTCCGGTGAGTATTGAATACACACGCCATCATAGCATAAAGCTACCTGATAGCTAAATCCTCTTTTTTCCTTGAAACTCCACTCCAGTTTATTTAAAAATAAACTTTACAGTGAAGTCGTACTAGAGTTTTAAATCGAAAATATCATGTGAAACGCAAAACTTTCGCATACGAACATGAACAAGTAATAGTACATTATGCAACAACCATACAATAATTTCATTCATTGTGATACGAGTAAGGTTATGAAACGAGCGAGGCAAGGCCCGTGTTCGATCTCCGGTACCTCGACGAATTATTTTGAGGTAGGGAGGTCTGGAACGGGGTGCACTCAGCCTCGTTATACAAACTGTCGAACTACTTGATAGAGAAGTAGCGGCTCCGGTCACAGAAACAATCATTAATGACCTGGGCGTCGGTGTGCTGGCCACATGCCCGGAATCCTGCCATCTGCCTTACGGTAGATGACGAAGGGGTCGGATGGTAGGCTTAGTCCCTCCAGAGATGTACCACTATGTAGTTTAAGTTTTGAGATGGATGTACGCATTCATATAATATTAGTTTTCTGTGCCCAAGGTAGCGGGTTCGATCCCTGCCCAGGTCGATGGCATTATGTGTGCATAAATGTGACAGACCCATGTCAGTAGATTTACTGGCATGTAAAAGAACTCCTGCGGGACAAAATTCCGGCACACCGGCGACGGTCACAGGCCTAAGTTGCAGTACATCCCCGTCGTTAAATAATCATATACCAACCAACCGTATAATAATCTTAAGCTTTGAGGTTTTAGATTCATCAAACGAAGGACCTCGGCAATCAGCTGCTAGTAAGTTCTCGTCGCTCTCGCCTTTTGCGATAGTTGGCAGCTAATGGCGTGTGGATAAGTCGAAGCTTCTCTTGGCCGTTTTAACCTCAAACCATCGGACTTTAACACACGAAATTAATTCAATTTAGTATAATGTTAAAATTAACAAGAACAGAATTTATTTTTTTTAAATACAAGTTGTTTACTACGCAGTTTCATTTGCTGCTCTCAAGGCTTCAATATCGTTCTGCGTTCGATATTAAATTTGATACAACCCCAGTGTTATATAGAAAATCGTCAAGAAAATGTGTACTATAATAGATGTCATTAAGAAACTGTTACCTAATAGCCTCCTATGTAATAGCGTATTATTTAGGAGGCGTGTTATAGTATGGTCGAACAAAAAAGATCATTAAACAATCTCTTTAAATTTGTGCTACTATGCGGTGGATCTAATGTTAGTACTGAAAATATTTAAGTGCGAGGCTCAGTTATTGAATTAAAGGGTTTACCGGTAACTAAATTTTGAGTGAAGTCCTATACTTAAATATTTACTAGAGTTTTCAGTAGAAAATATTATGTGGAACTAAAACCTTGAGCATATGAACAAATAAATTACCATTATACCATCCCCTACCATCTTTATATTATTCGTGCTTTTATGACGGATGTGATTTAATATGAGAAATATTTAAATATTCAATTAATTTTTTTAGTTAATCAAACATTTAATGCTTTCATCGCAATATGGTTAGTTTGCTCACATCATTAGAAAATTTTTGAAATGCCGCCAACATCCGCTTGTATAAATACAATGTTCCAGTTAATTCTAGCTGACTTTTTAACCTATCCAAAACATGTTATTAAACAATAGTCGTATCTAATTAATCTAAGTCTTAACCAATCTTGTTTCAGTTTCATCATAGGTAAGAGCACTGTGTATATGATAAAAGCCATGTCTAATTACATGACTTTTGTCATTGGCACGCTAAAAAATTTTAGAAACACAACATTCTTTACTTAACTATTATGTTCACTCCATTTTGAGTATTCAATAAAGACGACGTAATAATTCAGTGAATAATACTCAAAAACCAAATCGTCCCTTATTCCTTCAAAGTGCCAGTTCTCTTTATTAATAGCAAAACATAAATTACATGGATGTCAAACAGCCTATACCTACGTGAACTGAAGTTTTCTATAACAAATGCAGCACTAGTACTGTACAACGTTATTGTTGTAGTCACAAGTTAAATTTATCGTACATATCGAAATATCCCATTTTAGAGCGCCCATAACGTATGTGACTCGGTGGACTCCAATAATATGTTCTGGAAGTACACACTAAAATACGTCACGGCCTGATTAACTGTGGGTTCTTATACTGACCATTAAACTACCCTTACCATGCGGTCGAATGCAATAAAATGGCTAAATTTAACTGGTTGTAAATCGTAGAGCAATAACAAGAGGGCTAAGTAAAGAATGCAGCGTAAGTACTGTATAAGATGATGATAAGGTCTTATATGGGATATATGTGCGTTCAAGAACCACAGATTATTGTCTCTGTTGGACATTACGTGATAATATTATAGGAGAAAAATTCCTCTTGACTCTGGGATTTGAACCCAACAAAGACATCTGTGATTCATAAATGCATATATATATATATGTATATATCTTGAATGTTACTGTACAATAACAGTGGAAACGCGGTCACAAAAATCACTAATAAGTGTGCCTCTCAGTACTGCATATGATTGTCCGTCAGTGAGGAAGACCATTTAGGGGAATCAGTCATAGGAGAGAGGTTCTCTCTGGAGCTGTGAAGTGAACTTAGCTCAGTTGCTAGAATATTGTCACGGATAGCCAAAGGTACTGGGTTCAAATCCCAGTGTCAGAGAAATTTTTCTCTTATAATATTCTCTTATTTGGGGTCAGGAATAGAAGGATACACTTTTCTCGATATGACAGCTTTCTTTATTCCCTTGGCCTTTGTGAATTCTGACAATGACAATTTTAAGTACAAAAAATATAAATACATGCCTATCCAAAATAAACTGTCGGAATTGGTTTCTTAATAAACAAATCGTTTGACCATATTCATTACGTTATGTAATTTATTGCTTGTAAAGTACAATGCAGCTTGATAAGCGAACCCTATTTTTTCGATTGGATCAGAACGGTATTTCTTAATTGTATGAAAATGGCTCGTACGTATGATATGTGGAATTTCAAGTCAACTTCTCCCGTAATCCGATCCTATGGAATGACAATGGAAGGAAATAAAATATTCAAGCAGAAAATCTGAATACTGGGAATTGGGAATCCAATAATAATGCGCTTTATCGTACAAAACCGATGAGCTTTATCTTATAAAACCGAGTTGGAATATAATTTACGATATGTTATACCTACATATAAAAAGCAAGCTTTTTATGTGCAACTCATCCTTTCAAATTTCCAGTGTATATAATAATATATAATAATAAATACTATATCTTGCACATTTCAATACATCAACTGGATAATTCTCCAGAATAAGAATCACTGTATTGAAGTGAACTTTATTGTCTATTATTAAACTTTTAACAACTACCGTTTTATTTTTCAGTCATTGCATTTAATAATATCTTTTAATTAAGTAAATATCTATTGTAGAACATAATCTGATAATGCTCGAAAACAGGGTGCTTAGAAAAATATTCGAAGACTATCATATCATATCTATACATAATTCAAGACTCGAAGGGAAGAGACCATATGGAAGAACTTGACATAGTTGGGAGGACATTTCTTAGATAGCAGTACGACTTGCGAGGGACGGTTGGATGGAGTTAGCCCAGAATAGGGTTAAATGGTAGGCTCATGTAAGTGCGATAAAGTAAAATAGATTCCATGAAAAAAATAGATGTCAATTGCCATTGAGTATGGAAGCAAGATAAAAATTGTAGATTATGAATTTAGTTCATCATGTAAATTAAAAGACAAAGTATATTCTTTTAATCCGATTTAAACTTTTATTTTTCTTTATTAAAATTATAAATAATAAAAATATAATATGAAAATAATTATATTTGCCTCATGACTTTGCGTGTGTTCTAAAATTTATCAAATTTGGTGTTTACTTAATACAAAATGTTTAGAACGATTCCTTGGAAAAGTAACTTTCGGCAAAATAATCAGAAATCTAATCTTACACACTCTTAGTATTGTAGCCATATAATAATTCGAGTTTTCTAAAAACCAATTTGTAGTTTGATTACAAGAAAACCACTTGTAACTTGGTTAGTACATAACGTATGACAACAACATTTGGCGAAAAAAAAAGTTTAAAAGATGACTATTTTCCCAGTTGTTAGTTGAATGTCGTCCTATGCAAAGCATTATTACAACTTTAAAAAATCAAAATATTTAAATAAATAGTGTTCTAGGAGGAGAATCAAACCCGTGACCTTGTCTGTGCTTGCCTCTACCAGTAAGCTAGATTCAGGAAATACCTCGCTTATTTGTTCCAGTAGATTCCCTAGGATTGATAATAATTTTAAAATAACATATTTGTTAACTGCGAGAAAAGTCTGAATTGTATTAGCTCGTTAGAAAATTTGTTTATACGCAGCCTTTAAGTTATAATTAGTAAAATGACTTAAAGGTTTCCAGGTGAAAAAGCATGAGATCTTATATTAATTCTGAAATGGGCCTAATTAATGTTTTAAATATCATTAGACGTGTTACACACGTATTTCGTCAATTAATCTAACTTCGTATAATAAAATGTCAATCAATTAGAAGTTAAGTCAGTACTTCTGACAACTTAGCTTACAACTTTAATTTCTATAATCAATATTATAATTTACTAGAGTCAATTCCTCTGCATTATTCTCCCTACACAAGGACATTCCTAGTCTACACTCGACATGTAGGCGTACTTTTAAAATAGTAAATTATTTCACCTTGAAGAGAGAGAGGTCGATGAAAAATTATTTAGGGCCTATGTGTTCCTAAAAATCTACATGAAGACAGTCAGGAAAAAACAAAACAACACAAAAGAAAAAAAATCTGATGTGAAAGTCACATAACTTCCTCTGCCCAAATAAAAGTTAGCAGTATTCAAATATCCTTGTACAGAATCGGAAGACACAATTTTACGCTAATTATGCCCTAAATGCCTTATGGCCCCTTCTTTGAGTGTTGCGACTAAAAACGCAGGCTATGGGGAAAAAAACAAGTGACTGCAAACGTTTATTGAACTTTCTGCTGTTAAGAATAATTTCCGAAATTTATCAAACATTCCCCTCAGATATTTCTTTACTGTAAGCAGGACCAACAGTAAATTTTTCTCACTTCACGTGCTTATATAGAATAAAATGCCTTAAATGTCCGCGTATTGAGTTGTTCACCAGGCAAGTTGGTAGGTTACAACCACCCTTCAAAGAATGTTTTTGAAATGGTATAAGCAATCCATGTACAAAATTTAAAGGAAATTGTTGGAGCCGTTTATGAGAAAATAGCAAAAAACAAAATATTCTTCATGTAAAGTCCCCTTAAATATAAGAGAAGGTTGTCGCCAATCTTCACAACCTCAGAAGGTACCTAACCCAAATACAAAATTTTGTTTTCGTACGATTTACAAGAAGCCGTATTGCAAAAAGCACGTATTCATAGTGGGTTGCTTATAACTACCCTTCAGAGAATTTGTTCGAAAACATGTTTCAAATAAAAGTTTTAACTCTTGGTACAAGCAATCCATGCGCAAAATTTAAAGAAAGTCGTTAGAGCCGTTTTCGAGAAAATCGCGAAAAACGAAAATTTCTTCATGTAAAGTCCCCTTAAAAATAAGGGAAATTTGTCGCCAATCTTCGAATCACATCTTCAGAAAGTACCTGACCCAAATACGAAATTTTGTTTTCATACGATTTTCCGTTTTCGAGCTAGACTGTTCACAAACTTCCACACAGACAGACAGACACACACACTGACACACAGACATGTTTCAAAAAATAGTATTTTTGGATTCAGGGGGCCTTGAAACGTGTATATATTCTAAAAACTCAACTTCGAATTTTGGGGTCGAAAACAATACTTCCTCTACCTATAGTACCTATGGTACGGGCAGAGGAAGTAATAACAAAACTGACACTGTGGTACGTGTATAAAGAGAGGTAACTCCAAAATAATTGTGAAATAGTATATTGCGATACAAGTGCCGTAAGGCACGTTTACGGGTCGAGGAAACAGATTGAAGTTTTCGAGACCCGTAAATGCCTCCCCGTGTGTTGCATGCTATTTTTTGCACGACGGTTACTTATATCAATTTAATTATATTAATTGTGATATTACCTGAAAATATCATGTAAATACATTCTTGAAAATAGATGTTTATTTCAGAAAGTGATTCGCATGTGTTTGTTGTTATGGGAACCGAATATTTGTCCTGGGGGCCATGTCCATAAAGACTTGTATTATGAAGTGTATCGTAATGAATTATGACTTGGCGCTTGGACCGTAAGTAATTTAACCTCATCGCAACGGCCATAGCAACAAGACTGTGTGGGAATGTCAACTTACGATCCATGTAAACAACTTTCGTAAGTAACACTTACTAGCTAAGGAGTGCAAAAAATTATATATCTAGTCAGGAATGATGTCTGATTTATTCTCATCATGTGTATAGAAAGGTATTTCGTATCTTCAGTAGTCGTGCGCTAGGCCTACTATTGGCGTTACTATTCACTATGGAATAACTAGCAACTATTCTCAAGTCATGGTGTGTCAAGAGGTATAAGTTCATTCGTAATATTGAGTTATCTCTCTTAATACCGATTTCTTTGTGGAAAAAGAAATGCACTCAGAGTTAGTAAAATCATTACTTACCTCATTATGGACTAATATTTAATTAACATCCCTCTCGTCATTACCATACTTATCTCATAAATCTTAGTGCATAATGAGGTTAGTTATAGATAAAATAGCACCTTTAGTTTCATTTTGAACTTTTTTTCTCTTTCTTTCTTTATCTTAGTTTTACCACTCCCTTTTAGGATTTAAGCAACCCAAGCCGCCAAGGACTTACAGGGCCACAACCTGTCGGGAGAGGAATTAGCTTTGGATCACGTACATACTTTTTTGACCAGAAAGGGACATGGAGGGCCTCCCAGGATGAGTGATCAGCCCAATGGCGGGGTCACCTCCGAGACAACACGAACACATAGGACGAGACTCACCATTAACACACACACACACACACACTCACTCCAAACAAGGTGAGGATGGGATGAAGATGATAATGACGGCCAGATGATATCTGGGGACCACAAGGGCCTAAAGTTACCCGACGTTTGTCTCATAGGTGAGGAAAAACCCCAGAAAAATCCCACGTCCCGACCAGGAATCTAACCAGGATACGCTGCGTGAGAGGAGTGAACGCATCCCTGACGCCACAGTGGTGGACATTTTCAACTTCAACCGTAATAAATACATTTTTTAAATGAACAACGTAATATACAGTTTCACAATACATACCAATGTTATAATCTATAAGGAAAGAAGATTCATTTCCAATGCACGATCTTGTGTATAAGCAAAAATAATAAAGTTCGTTTATAACAAAATTAAGTTTTTTGGAGTTACCCCTCCTTTTCACATCCACCCGAGAATACGAGGCGTGTTTTAAAAGTAAGTACCAATAATTTTTTTTCAATAACTGAACATAATTTTCCAAATATTTTATTATCATTCATTATCTTACACCTTACACTACTTCTCCACATAGTCACCGCCGTTATTCAGGCACTTATCGTAACGGGAAACCAGATTTTGTATGCCTTCGCCAAAGAATGATGCGGCCTGTGATGAAAGTCAAGTCCGCTCTTCTTGTTTCACAGCATCGTCGTCGAAATTATATCAAGTTGTTTCCTTTTTTTCTTTCGGCGCTCCCTGTCTGCGCACGTTTCCTACCGAGCTTTCCCGATTAGGTTCAAACTAGCAACCATGTCTTTAGCCATCAGTTGTGCTGGTGTTCAGTTTCTCTCGCTGGAAATATATGAGTACTCTTTCTCATGTGATCTTTGGATTTTGAAGTTCTGACTTAAACCAAATTCACATTCGGTTTGTTATTTATAAATTGGATTTCGGTTGGTTAATGTGTTTTTGTGCTGCGTTATGTACCCAGATACCATTGCAGGAAGCCTCACGACAATTTCTTTCTTTCTTTCTTTCTTTCTTTCTTTCTTTCTTTCTTTCTTTCTTTCTTTCTTTCTTTATCTTAGTTTTACCTCTCCCTGCCTTACAGGGCCGCGACCTGTCGAGAGAGGGATTATCTTTGGATCACATACATACCTTTTTCCAGACAAGGACATGGAGGGCCTCCCCGGATGAGTGATCAGCCCAAGGCCGGGGCCACCTCCGAGGCAACACGAACACAGAGGACGAGACACACTATTCACACACAAACTCACTCCAAACAAGGCGAGGATGGGATGAAGATGATAATGACGGCCAGATGATATCTGGGGACCACAAGGGCCTAACGTTACCCGACATTTGTCTCACAGGTGAGGAAAAACCCCAGAAAAAACCCCACCTAGGTAACTTGTCGAACTCCGGGAATCGAACCCGGGCCCGCTGCGTGAGAGGAGCGAACGTAGCCACAGCGGTGGACTCGCGACAATTTCATAGTTGTAAAATATTTTGAGAGCCGGTAGAGGATGTTATTGTAAAGTAATGTCGGATCTGTAAATAAATATCCAGCTGTTTTTGTATGTATCTTCTGTATTTTAGTATTTGTATATGAGCTTTACACTGTACATAGTTATTTATTCTAAATTTTACAATTTAGTATGTCTGTTAGAAGTGTCCGTGAAGGCCTACATTTAGAATATGCTGAGTTTGCAAACCTAATTCTGGAGGCATTGATAGGCCATTCTCTCTCTGTAAATTATTCTAATGACCTGCTCCTAGGTTAATATAATTGAATTTAGTAATTCTGAGTATGCATTTAACCTTTAATGAGAAACTGTTGCAGCGTATTTATATTACGCGAGAGTCTAGCGCTAGCCCCTTGACTTGAGGCAAAGAAAGTGTTTCGATTTTCCAAGTGAACTATCTCTAGTACGAAGCTCCGTGGGGCCACTTACTTGTATCAATCTATCTCCTATAATGTTTATTCTGCGTCGTAGGATGTCTGCCCCATATAGCTTTCTATATTTTTGAACATATAGTGGGAAGTTTATTAATAAAACAGAAACGGTTGTTTGAATATTGTCTCTTTAATATAACAATAATTATATGGATATTATAAACTCGAAACATAACCAGTTTCTCCTACTCCCGGAATACGTCTTGGATCTCTGCGTACCCAGTCACTGCCCTTCCTTCCTTCCTTCTAATTATGGCATACTTACCTGAAAAGAAAGAAATCGAATCAAGTCTCCAAAACAGTATTGATTGGTAGGTCTGTGTCATCTTAATTGGAATTGCTATAATTAGTAATATCAGTTGTACATTATTTACACTCTTGCTATATTAACTTCCAGTGTTTGCAGTATACTAACGTTTACATTATTCATGCAAACTTCGTGTTAAGAATCTCTCAGAATTTAATACTGAAATACTGAATTTACAGTGCCTGTTAACATTTATTCAGTGAAATTTTTAGTAAATATATTATGGCTTAAATTTATCTCTGCTAACTGGAATTAGCTTCATCACTATATATAACCAAGTAGTAGTAGAGATTAAGTATTTTTATTATTCATATCAATTGTTACTGAATTAAATTTTGTACCCAAATATAACAAATTACTTCCACCCCCAACAACATAGTAATGATTGCCACCAAGGAAATTCTTCAGATGAAGAAACATGTTTTCTTCCACAGCTTGCACCAAATCATCCGTGATCAAAGACGGTCGGTCGCTCCGCGGCTCATGCACACTTTCAGGACCTTCGTTAAACTGTCTAACCACTCTAACCCACTTCCTCATCATTTCGACACTCATTATTGTTTCCCCACAAAGTTCATACAATTGGCGACTAATGTTTGCTGGCGTAACATTTCTATTGTTCATAAAAACGAATCACTGACCTGACTTCACAGTCGGCGGATCGTTTAAAGGTTTTTAACATTTCGAAACGCTCTAACAATAGGAATATAAAAATTGTCGATCGCTGACATTGCATCTGGCTTCGTAATGAATGAAGGAAGTGACCGCGCATGCTGAAAATCGCGACTGCAACGCTACATGGCAAAATATTTAAACGGTACTTACTTTAGAGACACGCCTTGTAATTATTTCAATACATTCTTTGTATTCTCCCAACCACACATAAAATAGTCGGTGGTGATACGAGAGCCTCACTAGATGGAATGGTTACTTTTATTGTTTGATAAATGTTTAATTAATTAAAGGCTTCAAGCTATATTATATGCTGATATATTTTCATGAAAATATATCAGCATATAATGTAGCTTAAAGCCTTTAATTAATTAAACATTTATCAAACAATAAAATGCTGATATATTTTCCTGAAAATATATCAGCTCTAATGAAGCTTAATGTAGCTTAAAGTTTCAGCATTTCTATTACTTAGAAGTTAATCAAAGACAGTTCAACCAAAGACAATTCAACGACGCTATTACCATTAACTTACCTAAAAATCTAGATATTCATAACTTTTATTATTATTATTATTATTATTATTATTATTATTGTTGTTAATTAATCTCCTATTGGAAAAGTCCTACTTTAAAACGAAGTAGGTTAGGGATATATTTACAATTCACTATAAATAAATAAATAAAATGATATGAATCATGTTTTAAGAAAGAACTTATTATCTGTGGAAGACATAATTTTAAAAAACTGAATAAATTCTTGGTTATAAAAGTGTATTTTTTAAAAATCTATATGTTGGAATATGTGGAATGCCTCACCCAAGGCTACCTGAAGATTCAGCTCGAATCTTTGGTTGTTTTACAGTCTTCGGATAGCAATCGCACAATTTATTGTAGTTAACTTATTACTTTTTACTTGTAAATGAATATTTTGAAATAGATACCAAACTTTCTGTGTCCTTAGTGAATCTGTATGAGAATGTGGGTTTGTTTAACTAATGCATTGTTTATACAGACCGAGACAGTAGGGAAGAAAAGTTATCTTCTTGTTGAACCACATGTAGGTAACTGCCACTGATTATTCCAACTGTTCACAATTCTTTTAGTGGTCTCGTTTCTGATATGTGAAATAGGACATTTATTGTAACATGGTGTTACTTGAAAAAGAAAGGTACTTTTATGGAGTTGATCTGCTCTTTCATTGAGTGTCCCGCGGTAACCGAGTATCCACATAAGGCATAATATTTTAAGTTGTTTTGATTTCATCATGTGTGACCTGATGTCTATGGAGATGCGATGCAGATTATTTTTATTCTGAACAGAGTAGAATGCTGCTTGTGAAACGCTGAATATTCCAGCGCTGTTGTGCTTAATAAACAATTCTAATGCAAAAAGTTCTGCTTGGAAGACTTGGTGTGCTAGTTAGAATTGAGAATTGGATGTTTCTTTGCCCTTGTGAAAGACAACGAATGCAACCAAACTATGGTATTAGTTTCGTTATTGTTACAATTAGTGTTACATTGCTTTTCCTTCCTGTGGAAGCATATTTCTGGATTCTGCACCCCTTCTAATATAGAGTACATTATTTCCGTAGTTCCTTGTTTACTCCCAACATATAAATACATTAGGCAGTGTCTTATACATCCCACCAGATAGCAGCATTAGTTAAATTTATGTAGTCCTAATAACTAATAAACCCATGCGAAGCTTTCGCATTTTTCCCTTTTTGAATGGGTCCCAGGAAAACTGGGTATTTGGCTAAGAAATTAAATTACTCTCCCATACAATACAATCGTATTACAGTTACAAATTAAATGCTTAAAAATGTATGCAATAAAGTCTATGTATTCAACAAAAGTTTACATATAGTGTCAGAAGTGTACCATTTTTCAACACTATCTGAAATTGAAGGAAATGTGTCACTAAACGATTGCACACGGGGAAAGGCCACATCCAATTATCCATTTAAAAAAACAGTATCTTGTCTGTTGCAGTTTTAAACTTGTACTTTATTGATAGTAATTGAAAATGCAACTTTCGAGGGCACTTGATGTCTGCTCATCTGAAAAGCATATTTGGATCAAATTGGGTAAGCTTTATCCTAGGAATTACAATCAATTTTCTAGAATCTAATATTCTAGCAGTTGAACTAAGTTTATTAAGAAAAAACTTAGGCTAACCGTTATCAACCCTTGTTTAGATTAACGTTTCGAATTAACAATTAGTAAAATATCTTTTCTTCACGTGTCTATATTCGAAAATCAAAGAACTCCATGTTCACAAGTGAGTGAAATTCTACAATGCACACATCAACATACTGTTTTTGAAAATATACTATTATTACCAAGCATTTAATAACCTTTTCACTGCTACTGATGCATAAATGTGTCACATAAAAACAAATCCACGTGTTAAAATTATCATTCATAGAAACCAATTATTCTACGAACTTTTAAATTATTTAAAATTTAGAGCCCACTGATGGTTTCACTTGATGATTGTTTATCAATAAACATACATACTCAGCTACGAGCATAAAGGAGTTAAGTTTATAAATTGTGTCATCCACAGGTTATACGTTTTTTTCCTTCAAGCAATTTCATCTTTCATGCCATTTTATTAATTAATTTATGTTATGATTTGTGACTGACTTGTTCCTGTTACCACTATGGTGGGGCATAGTGCCTCCAAGTGGAGGTTTCATTACCTATACTAATTTTTGTTACGCTTATTTTCCGAGAGAGGGTAGAGGGACAGGTGGTAAGCCCATCGCCTCACAACCCCCCTCCAGAAACTAAGGTATTACGTGGACGTGAAAGGGCTTTGTCCAGAGGCTTTAATTTAGGCTTGGAGTTTTTTTTCGTGTCGTAAACTACGACACGGGCTCCCAGCTTAAAGTCCCTCCCGGATTTATGTCCTGAAAAATCCATCGACCGCGGCCGGGTTTGATCCCGCGACCTTCGGATCTAGAGACGGGCACGCTACTTTCTGACCACCGCGACCGACAATTTATTATGTATTATTTATAGTAAGCTGTAATTAATAACCCTAGTACAGTTCATATTAACCCTTAACTTGGAAAATTGGCATCAGTGCTTTAAAATAATATTGTGGGGGTTAAATATGCTAATGATGGTTATTTAAAATAATAACATAATAAAAGGATGAATTAATTCATTCTCGTCAATTTGTTATGACTGTACGATATACCATACATTGCCAAGTTTTGAGATGTAGTCTTGATATAGTCATTGCCAAGTCTTGAGATAATTATATTATATAATGCCAAGTCATGGAACACTTAAAATTTATATTCTGTAAAATTCAAATAAAACATCATTTAGACCGTATTCTTATAAATATAATAAATATTTATTATAGATTCATATTAGTTCAGAAGTTATAGTTTTTGCTTTTATTAAACTTATAAGCGAAACATCCTGTGTATTAAAATATTTGTTTTTGAATGCCAGACAAAGAGAACAAATTTGCAGATATGCATTTGATAGGCCTATCCTGTTGTATAGACTGTTATGAATTATGTATAGTGGTTCATATTAGTGAGCTATAAATTGATTTAAAAAAAAAAACATTATGTAATTATTAACAAAATTCACACCTCTAATCTGTAGGAAATAAAAAAAATATGTATTTAAATTTTACCAATATTTATGCTGGCAATGTATGCTCAGCCATACATAAATACTTTTTTTATAAAAATGGATCTTAAAACTATTATATGAGTAAAAGTGCTATACTTTGAAACTGGAACAGTTCATTTTATTAGGTTTACCCGTTAATGCAATTGTTCTTCTAACGATAAGATTTTCATTAGTTCTTTTATTCTAATTAAAACAAAAAATATCTAAATCGACAAATCCAAAAGGAAAATCTTGTCATTGATACCGCCATCATGTGTGTGAACTCAGACTTTGCTCAGAATAAGTGGTCTTTACAGCAACAAAAATTATAAAATAAAAATATGATTGACAGTCTTTATTTTCTCTCAACACCCTTCATTATGTTGATGAATTCATTATGAGAAGTTTGAAATAAATTTGTGATACTCCATTTCTGTATATTTATTTTAAGTTATGGCACTTTGCACTTTACAGCAAGCCATAGAGCCATAGAGCCTCATCCTCTCCCTACCAGAGTTTGTGACCAAAATGTTAAGCTTAGTAATAACTAACTTGTTACTTCATGTTCCAGCGGGATAGAGACGCCATGCCGGTGTCTTATTAATATTGCTCTAACGTTGTTTAGTCAGACGTGTGCAGTTGTGGTTGTTGTATATTATTGACATACCTGGAGAGCAGACCCATATCCAATGCCAGCGATGACAACGCTGCCATGCGTGCAACGACACACTGTAGAATTCATGCATCTAATCCAGGGATTTGAAGTTAAAGGTATATGTGATCTGAATAAGCTACTGACCTTGTATTGTATCCCTAACTAAATGAGTTGTTATTATAGTCCCACACTTTAGTTTTTTGCTTTTAAAATAAATACCTAGACGACAAGATGCGAATATGGTATTTTTCTTAAGTTCTTGGGCATGTCTACAGGCCAGGCCTCTCCAACTTTAGAAGAACTGAGGGTCAAATTTGTTTAGACAAGTCATCTTGAGACTGCTCCAAAATTATTAGATTTTTATTCGCATTAGGCCTATAATAACTTAGCCTTAGCTAATATCGCTCAGAAAGAGCACCCATGGTGACTATTAGGTTTTCGTTATCCACTGCTACATTGGTAGATATTATAAATAATTTTAAAACACCATGACGAAGAAAGATAAAATGTATTTTTATCACACCAGCTAATATTTCCAATTAAAATAATAGTAATAGAAGTTATTGAGAGGAAAGTCAACTGATCTGCGCGATTAATACTTTCTAATCCCACTTAATATAACAGAGAACAGTTCTAAAGCATAAATCATAAAGCATAAATCCATATTCGAAAATTTGAATAAATCTGTGGTTTTAAAAACACAGAAGATATTTCAAGTTCAAAATTTCGCAGCTGGGTAAACTTGTCATATGAATGAATGAAGTCGGGAAAAAATATTTCGTTTTCTGTTCTGTTTTTGAGAAGTCATTCGCCACATATCACATACAAGTTAAAACTTTGACAGTAGATCCTCGATGTTCACTTTCAAGGGATCAAGGGATGAGTCAGTTTGTCTTTGACGTTTTCAAAATCAGGAAATTTTTAAGAAAAATCTTGAATAATCATTTACATCCTCACACATTTTACATTTTATGAGACAACTATTGACAATATGGAAAATTTACCACATTATTATTATTATTATTATTATTATTATTATTATTATTATTATTAACTTTTTTAATTTGCCTTTTAACAGTTTTAACATGCACCTGATTCAACTTTATACTATACCATTTATATAATTTTCTTATTTATTCATTCCGCAGGCCTCAGTAACAACTCCCAAAGGCCGTCAGTTGGATAGACCTGCTATAGTCTATTGCATTTCGATAACAAATTGAAATTTAAGTATTCTGGTTTCTTATTTTTTCGGAAGCACAAAGGAAAATGCAAACATGGGAGAAGTATTCTCTCGTAGTGGTTAGAATGACAAAATATTACCGCGTCGTGCTTAAAATAAAAATATTCTTCAGCGTTTTCTAACAGGCAGAATGGACCATATAATACAATTCGCATTTATTTTCAAAAGGTATGTAAATTAAATTTCAGAACGATTGTCTAGAAATCAGTTCTTGGTTAGTCTTTCCTTAACACGGCAAAATTGAGTTTTTTTTTCTGTTTCATAATTTAAATTTGTGTACTAGTCGTAAGTTCTGAGATTATTAGAATCCATGAAATGGGTTTAATTTAAATTTTTTTCTGCAGTCATTGCGAGTTATGTCATGATACCATACCAGTGAATTGTACTTGTGTTTTTTTAACCTTTTGATACTTTTTTAAGGACGAAGTTAATAGAATACTTTTTTTTATTAATTTGAAATTACGATTCATGATAAAGCAAGTTGTTCTGAAGATGATGTCGATACACCAAATGCCTAGCCGTAAATAAACATTCTATGTTGAGAAAAATATACTACATGTTTATTTTTGTTCGACCATACAAAATTTATGCTTATTATTTGTGACGTAACAGTATCTTAATAGCGTACTTAAAATTGCAGCCTTTCATTAAAATACTTTTGTTATTCCTTTTGGATTAATATTATACACGGAATAGTCTTCAAGCTTAGAAAGCAGAAACTGCAATTTAAACTACACATTAAAAAATCTATATTTAAAATAAAATCCGTTCTGTTCATGTTAATTTAATACTGTAATGCAGTGAGTTCAGTTCGTGCATTGCTTTGAGGTTAAAATATCCAAGCGAAGCCCCGCTCCCTGCATGTCTTGGTTGCCTGACATCTTTTTCAATGGACGAGAACAACAATTAACAGCTGAATAGTCACCTTTTGGTCTTACGTTTTATCAACCATAAGGTACGAGTATTTTTAAAATTCGAAACGTACAAATCCAATGATGGTGGAACTAAAACATAAGCTCGTAAGAATATCTTGAAACGAGCACAGCGTCTTAATCATTTCCATTATAGGCTCTTTGCATAGTTGCTCGAGATCAACGGTACCCAACAACATGGTTTTAAACAATCATGCATGAACTAAGTGGTAGCAATCACATTAAAGGTTCTGAACAATAAACCTATATTATTACGGGTCTCTTGACACCTACGTGGATTTTTCTTTTTCATGAGGTAGTATCTCTTCACTCGTGTAATGAGGAGAAAAATGTTCAAATTACAGACATAATATCGGATTCTTTATAGCATGTCATCTCATGAAGGCACATAAATCGTCATGCTTTTATGTCTCACTTGCTTAGGGCCAAAAACCTTGTTGTGAACTGACTATACAAGTGAGAACAATTTCGAGGAATCATTGTAATTTTGTCTTCTGGTTTCTGTTGTAGCAAGCTAATTCGTATTTTGAGTTTAATGGATTGGTGCGGCCTGTAATTTTTCTTCAGTAGGTTTATAATAACTTAATTTAGAGACTGTAACAAGCATTTATCGGAAATATATAAAAACTGTATTTATAGTAATGATATTAAGGAAGTCATGGATGTTGCTTATTATGTTCAATTTGTTTCCTATTATGGGTAGTTACCTAGAACCCAAACTTGTTATTGAAGATTGCCTTGGAGTATTTTTCTTTGGTTTTAGTCAGAACCTCGAATACTAAATTACGGGTTGTAGAAACTTTTGTCATTCCTGAGCTGTAAAATCCCTTTATTCCGCATCTTGAAATCGTTAAACACATTAGAGAGCACTACGCCCGAATAACAGTACAGTCAGCAATTGTGAAGATGTAAAAACAAAAAAGATTAGAGAACTATATTTGAAAAATACTACGGACCGAATTGCCCAGATTTTTAAGCAACATAATAAAACCGTATTTACGCCCACCACTCAGTTACGAAATTTTTTTGGTTAGCAAAAGACCAATTTAAATGGTTCTGAAACCTCTCAGTTTAAAAAAGTGAAGTTTGGGGTTCCCTAAGGATCCCTACTTGGTCCCATTTTATTTATAATCTGACCTTCCTAATTATATTTGTAATGACTTCCTGCAAATTTACATGTTTGCTGATGATCTGACTGTCAATGTCTCAAAATCAAGCACTCAGTTATTAGCTGATAAACTTAATAATATTCCGGCCTTACATGATTGGTGCAACGTTAACATTCTTGCAATTAACAACAGTAAAACTGAAACTGTAAAATTTACACTTAATCTTCTTCTTCCAGTTGATCATACTTCTATTAACTTTTTAGGCGTTCATCTCGAGACTGGTTTGGGTTGGCAGGTCCATACGAATAATGTGGCCAAAAAAGTTAATAAAGGTTTGCTTATGTTGAAAATCCTCACTGTTTACTGTGGACACATGGGGCTGCCATAATTCAACACAGTCCTTGTTTATTGTGCAGAAAAAGGCGGTGAGACTGATTTTTGGAGCTTGCATTACATCTTCTTGTAAACCACTTTTTATCCGCTCTGGTATACTTTCTTTGCCATCAATGTTTGTCCTGGCTGGTCGCCTTTATATAAACATTCAGGACTTCACAACTTGTAATCTTGTCCATGTTCATGGTACTTGAAATAACTCCGATGTTTATTTTGACAAATGTAAATATACAACCATAAAAAATAGCTTTCATTTTACATCTATTCAATTATATGATAGTCTTCCTCATGGCATCAGAAATCTTCCTTTGTCTGTATTCAAGAGGAAAATCAAGACATTGCTGATGGACAATTTCCGTGCACTACAAATGACTCCACCGCCACCGCCACTGAGGATGTCCGCCGCAGTTGCGGACGAAACGTTTCGCACAAAAATGTCAACTGGACCAAGGCCTACAAGCCCGGACAATGTTTTTAAGAATTTATTTGTTTGCGCACAAATTGGTTAATTATTAACGTAATTGAAGTTCGGAAAGATTAAAACTTGTAATTTTATGAAAAGGATTTGTATAAAGTATGATCACACGACAAATGTGGAGTTTGTAGTCCTACCCCAAATTAAACACTGTGTTGCATCACCAATTGAACCGATTTCAAATACTGTACGTAATATATTAAGGGTTAATTAATATGAACATACCTTTGTTAATTAGAGAATAATGTCTCCCAAACTACTACACACCCCGAAGTTTCTGTATTCCATAAATTTTATCAGCGATCACTCCTAGTATTAATAGACAAGTTGATGGTAAGGTGAGGGAATAATAAATTGGTGTTAAGAGTAGGAAAGAAGACATGCGCTTCCAGCGACTCTGAAAATATCTGCAAACCCTAAAATATCGATCATGACTGGAGCCATAGCTTCTCATGCGAAGTAGAATTTGTATACCAGCTGTTGTGCAGGTAAGCGCCTCCCTGCTTACTGACAAGTAATTAAAAACGAAATGTTAATGTACACCTCGCCTACTACTCTTTCAATTTGCACTTTCAGTTCATATGTTGCTCTCTCTGCTTCGCCTAGAGCCCCCAAGGTTATTTCATTTGGAATACGCATAACGATCGTAGCACTCCTAAATATTCAAGAGATCTGACACAAGCTTTTAACCCTTTGGCAAAGAACGTTCCCATTTTGGGAACGTGTAAACAGTAATTAATATTTCCTTTTAGAATAATCATTCTAAATAAATAATAAATAACGCGCAGGCAATCTAAGAATCAAAAATGAAATACTTATTATCGAGTAAGCAACAGGGATAGATGTAAAGGTTTTGGAAAACCTACAACGACCCTCTGATCAAGAGTATTTTCGTGCCGCATCTGATAAGACGAACAAATCACACCTACTTATCAATGAGCCGAAGAGCTCTTTCACATTCTCTTCAACATTCAGTGTTTGTTAAGTTAATTTAGGTATGGAATGCAACCCTGCATAGTCTCGTACTTCCTTCGGCCTGTATCACAAAAGTTTACTATTGTACATACTAAAGGCCGCCCCCATGGAAGAGTGGTTCGCCTTCCACCGCTGGGACCCGCAATTGAATCTCGGTGGATCTATGTGGAATTAGTGGTGGACAAAATGGGATCGAGGCAGGTTCTCTCGGAATGCTCCCGTTTCCCCTGTCATAATGATGTGATTCCACCGTTGCTCCATTCATCATAATATGACCAGTTGTTGCAATGAAGGAATTATTATTGTACATAGGCTAATAATGAATCTTGGTTTTTGTGAATCTAGTTTACTAAACTATGTTTCACATATCAACTTGACAAAAAAAACTGTAGTAACCTTAACTCTACTATAATGAATACCAAGACTTTGTTTCAAGTAAATACCACAAGTAACTACCGTAGTAGTTATCGTTTATCAATTAACCGCTTATACAAAGTAGCATAAATAACTATTTCATCTTTGAGAATTAGGTCCATAAATTAGACGGTTTTTGACAAAGCACAATCTTAAGCGAACACAATACTTAGTTTCGCTCAAAACATTACTTACAAACTTTATTTCTCGCCATGCATTAAGCGTCTGCAGCTCCTTATCATAACGAAGGATTTATCAATAGGCCTATTGATTCGTTAGTTGCCTTTTGCTATGACTTCATGAGAGATATAGGTTTCTTTACAAATAGATAATTATTTAGTGATTTCAGCAAATGTTTCTGCTATGTACAACTGTTTTCACACGTGATTTATTTCAAACAAATTGTTGCCTACAAAAAGAGCCTGAATGTCGTTACATACGAAAGTACCAAAAAGTTTTTTATTACCATTCTAAGTCCAAGCGAACTGAAATTGTTTTCCTTTTAAAAATTTACGATTCAAAATAATTTAAAACTTCGTACGATGTTCGACCGTTATAAGAACTTAGCATTCGCTACAGCTCGTTTTTCTAACTTAGTGCTTGCCTGTTAAGTCTACATATTGGTGTTACTATTATTGTTATTGGCTTGAATGAAATGCAAAGGTTTTTTACTCAGATCTGCAGTTGGATAACATTATTTACTAGGATTGTTCATTTAAGTCCAAGTACAAACTAAGACACTGTGCATAATAAAAGGCAAAGAATATATTTTAGACTAAACTCAGAATTCAGTTGGCATTTTAGGTTATTGTTCAATCAATGCCATTTGGTACTAGATTCCCCAAATTCAAAGCTGGAGCGTAAAGCGGCAAGAAATTGTGTTTTAACATTGATGCAACACAAGTTACAAATATCTCTATGTTCATCCAATTGGTGACATTCATGGGGTTTTTAAAGCCACCGATTGCCGTGCTGTTTGAAATAATGATGACATACCAATAGATGCAACCAAATGTTTTATTTTTCTGACAAGTGGTTTCTTCTGAATTTGTCTTTAAAACTATTTATTTTGAACGTACACTTCTTGTGTATGAAACCTTGCTGTGGGTCATTTATTCCCTTAGCAATATTCTGCAAAGAAGGCAGAATCTACCATAGACTAACCTTTACTTATTAAGTTTTGATATCATTGTTCATATTGGACTGTATAGTTCATGTTAAGAGAAATATTAAGAGTTATAAGCTGTGTGGACTAGGGTGGCCATTTCTAAAATGTCAGAAAGGAGGACACTTCTTCGGTAATCTAGCGTAGTATAAAACTTCGGGCATGGACGGCTGGACAACAGATATTACACGGTATTACCCTGAATTATACTTAATAACTGCATTTGTATAAAATAAATTATTATACACTGCTTTACTGCTTTTTGAAAAGTACTGAAATTCTTTGACCCACTGAGGATTAAAAGAAGTCTTTCGTTTTGGCAATCTGGTATTGAAGAAAAACACGGCAAACTGCAAAGATTGTACAATACAACCTTATGATTGGCAGGAACATACGGGAAAATACAAATTTTATTAATACGCTTTACCGATCCATCAGAGTCTCGAAAAGGGGGACAAATCAACGTCCGGCATAAAGTTGCGCCGGATGGAGGACTGCTTAGCAAAATGCCTTACAGTCCGGCCAAAAGCCGGACGTCTGGCCACCCTATGTGTGCAGCAGTTCTTAACTACCCTACACTTGTGTGGTCCAATACATTATTTATAGACACACGGAATTGAACTAATGCACAAAATAGTTCTGTAATGATAGCATCAAACTGTATGTCTTCCAGATTAATTAATTAACGTTGACATCAAACCCTTTTTAAAATAGGCTAATGATTTCTCTTGGTTCTTTAATTTGCATTCATGTTATTCTATCATTGTTGTACATTATAAAAAATGCACCGACAAATGAAGATAATCACAGATCAACATGAGCCTACACTTGTAGAAATCTTAATTTAATAAGCTACTAGAGCTTTTATGAAACAGGATCCTGGACTCTGCTTTATATTTTAATTACTATTCTAAAACAAGTAGGCCTACTAGATAGGCTACTATTTAATTAAAATAGTTTATTTTATAACTTACCGTCCACCGCTGTGGTCCATCACTCTCCTCATGCAACGGGCCTGGTTCGACTCTTGGTTGGAACAAGTTTCCAGGATGGGGGGTTTTCCGGGATTTTTCTTCACATATTAGACGAATGTCGGGAAAATTTAAGCCTATATGGTCCCGGGATGTTATCTAGCCATCATTATCACCTTCATCCCATGCGGGTCTTGTTCAGAACGACTGTGAGCGCGACTGGTGTGTTTCGTCCTATGTGTCCATGTTGTCGGAGGTGGCCACGGCATTGGGATAATCATAGAGAGGCCCTCCAAATCCATTCAACCACGTCCTTCCATGCACTTCCTTCTATGTCCTTGCATGCCCTACCTTCCATGTCTTTCTATCCAGAGAGGACCTGCATGTCCTTGTCTGGTCAAAAATGTGTGTATGTGATTCAAATGTAATCCCTCTCCCCACAGGTCGAGGTCTTGTAAGGCCCGGACGGCGTGGCCCGCATAAACGTCCCTACAACGGGAGAGGTCAAACGAAGAAAAATAAAAATAATATGACTTATCTTCTTATGTATAGTGAAAGAAACACTCTGAATAAGAAATAAGTGCGAATAGGTTTCAAAATCCTTGAAATTGCAGAGTGAGCTACTGCATATTTTCTTTCGAGAGTGATTTTAAGGCGACTGGAATGGGAGGATCTGCTTTGACAGAAGTGATGACAAACTTTGGTTTCGAAGGCGCAGAATACTCAAATTTTTAAAGCTAATGAGTGAATAAGTGAGCGGCTCAGTGAGTAAACTAATTAATTAATTACTTGGTTGATTGCTGGGATTTTTGTCTCGTTAATAAGTTGATGTCCACCGCTGTGGCGTAGGGGGATGCGTTCGCTCCTCTCACGCAGCGGGCCCGGGTTCGAATCCTGGTCGGGACAAGTTACTTAGATGGGTTTTTTCCGGGGTTTTTCCTCACCTGTGAGGTAACTTTAGGCTCTTGTGGACCCCGGATATCACCTGGCCGTCATTATCATCCCATCCTCGCCATGTTTGGAGTGAGTGTGTGTATGAATGGTGTGTCTCGTCCTATGTGTTCGTGTTATCTCGGAGGTGGCCCCGGCATTGGATCACTCATCCGGGGAGGCCCTCCATGTCCTTGTCTGGTCAAAAAAGTATGTATGTGATCCATAGATAATCCCTCTGCCGATTTGTCGCGGCCCTGTAAGGCCCGGGATGCTTGGGTCGCTTAAATGTCCCTAAAAGGGACAGATGAAACTAAAGTAAAGAAAGAAAGAAAGAAAAAAGAAAGAAAGAAAGAAAAAAGAAAGAAAAAAGAAAGAAAAAAGAAAGAAAGAAAGAAAGTAAGTAAGTAAGTTTATTCGTTTTGTGTGAAAGATGTAAGAAACTGTATCTAATGTTACTAGTTTACTACTATTGCTTGCCTCTGTGATTCGTATACAGTGAAAACATGGAGCCTGAAAATAGCGTAGTAATCTCTGGATATCATGCGTGAAACTGGCTGAGAGAATGCTTCATTGAACTTTGTGAATGATGATGCTGCTATTATGAAGCTCATCTCATGCAACATTTGTTTTTAAAGGTTCAAAAGTGTAAAGGCTTGCACAATCCATAAACGAAAGTGTGCTTACGAAATAATGAAAAATTTAAGTTAAGAAAAGAAATATTTCATTCGAAATAAAACAGTGTACATTGCTGACCCAATATTATTAACGAATTATAGTTATTGAGTTTGCACTTGCAACACGCATGTAGTGTTAAATTTTACTATGCCGAATTTGTTCCTACCCCTGGGGCGACGTATCTTACAGTATCTCAGTTGTGTTCATAGGCTATAATGGATGTATTTTTAGTGATGAAGTTCATAATGCAGAATACCATGCACATGGCACTTACATCAGAATATTTCAAAGTAAATACTTTACATATATTTGTCACTTAAGGGGTAGCATACCATTTTAAGAAAACAATTTTTTAAATATGCAGAAACTTTTAAGTATTTTGGTGCAATAATTATTCAATTTTCTGCAATATTTTTGAAATTTTGATTATAATTGCAAAACGCTACGCTTTCCTAAAAGCCGCTTTCGGCCACCTGTGTAATAACATTACACTATTTTAACACTCTTTTCCTCATACTACATTTTTTTCAAAATCCCTTCCTTGATAATTAAAAAACTACTGACCAAAATTTTAAGACTTTTTGAGCATGTTTCCACATATATAATCAACAAAACTTACCAGAAGCCTGCCTTTCTTGAAAATACTTTCAGTACAAAACTGATTTAGATGTTAAAATTCTTTAAAAATCCATTACATAAATTTACACCTTTTTTTTAAGAACCTTCATCGGGGTCATTTACCTTTATCTATATTTTAACTTTAAAATGAAAGGAAAAGATCATGTAAATGTTGAAAATAGTTTATTATAAGAGGGTAACGCTACCGACACAGAAATAACTGCTGTTTTGAATAATTAATGTTTACATATAATTACAAGTGAAATTTTTTGAAATACGTATTTTAAAAATCTGGGTTTAGATTATTAAATTGCAATTTAAGGAAAATCCAGATTGAATATGGTAGATTTTTTAACATCCTTATTATAATATCCCGGTTTTTCCCAGTTCGCTTTTATGTTTACAATCACATTTTCAACTTTAGAAATTCACTTGAAACAAATAATTTCTTTATATTCTACAGAAAAGAGGAAGTCATTTTGTTAATTTTGGTATTAAATATTTCTGATAAAGGTGGAAAACATTGGTTTGTTCATAAGCAGTGGATAATAAACAGGCTAGGTGAAATACAGAAGAATAGGATGTGAGACGAGAACTAGTGTACACAATAATATTCAGTGTAAAACCGCATACGCTGAGAATCTTGTAGGAATTAATCATATGGATAGGCCTACCTTCTATTCAGGAGTGAAGTTCGTTATGATTTATTTTTTATGTGTAAGTGTTTATTACATTAATTTGCTTTTTAGATAATCAAATCCAAACATTCACGGGTCCGAATGGACCGTACATACTTATTCAAAACACAAGGAAAATATATAGGACAAGTAATTAAATAAATAAAATACAAAATATCACAAACAAACTAAGCCTCCATCCCCGCTCTCCAGTTTGCCGCTTTCGCGAACCTGAACCCTTTATTAAAAACTTCCCAATGCTTTTTTTTGCCCGCCAGTAAGTCCAAACATATTCGTTGCTCCCTATTTGATTCAATAAAAGATTTTGGTAGATATTTTTCCCTCCAATTTTCCAAAATTGTAAAATTTACCAAAATATGAAACCAAGGTCCTTTTTATGTTACATAGAGTGTAATAAATATTTTAATGGCAAATTTTTCTGGCAATTAATCTGAAAATTCATAAAATAGTTGAAAATCAACAAATCGGGCAACTGTTAGCAGTTTAGGTGTTTAACTGTTTAGCTATATGTTAATGTAGCTAAACAGTTTGAAATAAAAATAAATTCTTGCTCTCAATCCTCCATGAAACCTGCCAGGAGTCTAGTTACAGATGTCTTTTGATTTTTAATACAACGGGAATACGACTGTAAATACCCACCCTATTGTCAAGTTGAAAGATTATATTTCAAATTTTCGAAGGAACAGCTCCTTATGAATCCACTAGATCGCAAACCGCGTTCCTTGTTCCGCCACTCATTAATTATGTCTGAAATGTCATGAAAAAAGCCAACCAACACTTCTTGCCACACTTGATAGAAGATTAAATTGCTTATAAGAGAACGGAGGAAATCATTAATTAACTAATGATACAACTAGAATATTCAGATGTGTCTTTAGGCTATCTATTTTGTTGTAAAATATTTAATGTAAGGACAGGGTTACAAATAATACAAGCAAATACTTTTATTGTGTACATTTATAGAAACTGGAAATAATTATTTTGGCAATGTTTTCATCGTTGAATTTATATGAATATCATACCGCGAATGTTTCCACAATAAATTGTGGGTATACATTACCATGAAACGCATTCTTATTCATGAGACTATTTGGCACATCCCCGGGTCTTGGCCTGCACACAATTTTCTTCCACCATTGTGTCTGTTTTGTATAGCATTCCATCTCCTTATAGCAAGGATGGGAATTGTATTCCTTCTTAATGCTACCCTGGCCGTCTATACAAATACCATTTAACTAGACTTACACTTGCCAATTTCCTCCTACTGTCTTCCTTTTCATGGCAATGCCATTCTTTCTTCCATAGGGGATAGGACGACCTCTCATTTCAAAGATCCTAGAGAGCTTCTGTCTATCTATATCGGTATAATTTAGTTTCGGTCCAGTCTCAAATTTACGTTTGGCTGAGTAAACTCAAAAAAATCTGTGCTATTAGTAAATTTAAAAAGTTATACAACACTACGAACGACGTCAAGCGTAATGGCGGCGAGTAAAAATAATTATTACTATCGTGATTGCCTATTGCCTAATTGTTAATTAATTTTGTACTTGAAGACTATTAACTCAGGTTTCGTGGTTCTATATTCAGTGTTGGGTTATTTATTAGACTTAACAGCAATAATACTCAATATGTATGTAGTAGTTACGAATTTCGGTGATATTCCTGGTATGGTAGGTTTAGGGTGCGCTAAGTCGTACATTGAATCCCATCAGACATAGCACTTACCTTACTCCATTATTCTGTAAACGGTGGTAATTGGTCTGTAATTTGAAAATTTAAGCTACGACCTGAAGATATCTGAACCAACCATATTGCTGTAAGAGTAATACAGTGTAATAAACCAGGGACGCAACTAATACATAATCTTAAAAAAAATATGGCTGCAACAACATTCAGTCTCACCCCCGGGTAAATTATTAGTTCGGCCGCAACTCGGTATCAATCCATCTATATGGTTGAGAAGATGAAGGAACTCTAAGCCAGAGTTAAAGATTTCCCGTTACAGGTCTGTGGTAAAGGACATTATCGGTAAGCCTCCCATAGCTCACACTGAAATACATGACTGATCTAATAACTATTAACAAATCCATGTAATAACCGTGTAGCTTCAAGTAGCTTACTTAAGTTTAAGTTAAGTAGTTTTATACTGGGAACAATGTATCGAGGAATGACTAGGGTTCGGATTTCGAATGCTTATGACGTCATATTTTTTCCTGACTTTCATTCAGTCATAGCATTGATTTAAACAAGAGTTGAACGTTTCTGAGTAATTTGAATTACATTATACGTGTCATATATTTCCATAATTAGGTCATTTTAGAAATTTTGATCATATTGTACATATTTTCGGGATTTAAGGTGATATTTCAGTTCATTTTCGGACACCATCTTGTATTCTGAAGCGTAAAGTAATTGTTTTTAGAAGGCTACATTCCGAATTTTGAAAACAAACCAACAAAAAAAAACACAATATGCAAAATAAATATTATTTTAAGTGGTGATAAAACTGTTTGGATGAAGACGACCCAAAATCAGAGTATAACGAATTGGCCCTGTTCAAAGATGCTCCCACAACATCGTGTGACATTGAAAGGAGACTAACTTATTTTGACTGACAATCGGAGAAGGATTAAAATTCTCAAAGAGAATATGCACTTGGTAAAATATCTTGCAATGTTGCAGCTTTACTTAAAAAAAAAACCAAATCTTTAGAGTGAAGTTAAAATAGTATGATTTAATATTCAGAAATTTTGTATGGTTCATGAAATATGTTTTGTTTTTAAGGTCATATTTAGCTAATATTAAGGGCACGAGGTCTATTTTTCCAACCTCCGATGGAGCATAAAATGAAAACCACAGTGAAAATCAAAACTGTTTTATTTGGAACGCCTAGGTACACCTTCTAACTTCTTCTCTACATAGTCGTTCTCCGACTGAGGCATTTGTCGTAACGTGGTACCTTTCCAATACCCTCTTCATAGAAGCTTGCCGCCAGCATATTGAGAAGGGTATTCACGGCATTTTGAAGTGTTTTGAAATTCTTCGTTGGTGTGGAAGCTCTGTCCTCTCAGATCTTTCTTCAGCTGCCGAAATAGATGAAAGTCACTCGGCACAGGAACGAGTTTTTGAAATCCATCGTGACAGGGGATGAAACGTGGATTCGTTACGAAAATCCAAAATCAAAAGAACAGTCCAAACAATAGGTGCACACAAATTTCCCGAACAATCCCAATATCTGGCTACCACACCAACGAAGAATTTCAAAACACTTCAAAATGCCGTGAAGACCCTTCTCAATATGCTGGCGGCAAGCTTCTATGAAGTAGGAAAGGAAAGTTTGTACAATGCTACTACAAATGTCTCAATCGGAGCGCGACTATGCAGAGATGTAGCTAGAAGGTGTACCTAAATGTTCCAAATGAAACAGTTTTAATTTTCACTGTGGTTTTCATTTTATGACTCATTGGATGTTGAAAAAAATAGCCCTATTAATATTGTCTTGCATGTTTATAATTTTTTGAGGTTATAAACATCCGAACCCCATTAATTATACATAGGCATAGCCTACATTATGATATAATCTACCTCATGATATAACCAACGGGTATCTGGTTATAAAGGTACTGTAACATGCAACTGATATAATTTTTTGACGACAATATGGCGTTTACTGAGAGGTAAGACTTAGAATTTTCTAGAGGCTTTCGATTAGAGAAATAAGAGTTACTCTTTAGGAGCAATTGGGATAGTTTATTGGTATTAAGACATTCTTTTACTAAAAATGCTGTAAGTGCTTTCTTCATACCTCTTGCTAAACTCCTCATACGAAATGTGGTACCATATACAAAGAAAACTTTCATTTTGAATCATGTAAAACCACGGTGTAAGATTCCTACAGGACTACCTAATAGCACAGTGAGAGACTACGACTACTAGACAGAGTGTAAAGAGATGATAATCCTAAAACTATAATGATAATGATTTCGTTTTTCAAGACTTTCGTCTCTTCAGACTACATTAAATCTTCGTTTTGCTATATATATATTTTATTTATATTTGATAGAGTTATCAAGATAAATATTTCATAACACAAAAACCTCAGGAGATATGAAAGGTGTCGAAATTTAAATATAAATCATAATAGTTTTAGCTTCATAATTCATACCATCATCATTATAGGAGTTATTGTAATCAGTAAATTTCTAGAGCAATGCCTTTCAACAAATTTACTGAATGCTCTAAAGAGCTGCTTGTAAATTCCCAGAATTAAAAAAAAAAAATCTATACTGATCTCTCAATCTGTACAATAATACTGTCCACACTTCAAAATACCTAACAGAGAATTCAGATTATAGATTAATATTCACAACGTCCGTATGGTTACTGAAGATCATACAGTGATCGCGGACTGATTAATGAATACCATTAGAATATATGAAGGTTAAGATTATGGAGTAATGACCACAGAAGGAACCAATTGTTGATAATCAATTGGTTTGTCGATCGATCTGGGTTCAAAGGGTATTTATTACGCCTTTTAAGTTTTTTAAAATGTTAAAGTACATGGGCTATGTGATAAACATTTTGTTTATTAATATAACTTGAATAACCTTAACAGAACACTTTTTATATTTCGTTGGATGTCGCAAGAAAAGTGCGAAAACCTTCCTTCTCAAACCTGCCTTGAAATGTTGGATACCAAACTAATAAACAAATGCATAAAAATTAGCTGCAAATATCCACCAGAATATGGAATCACGCATATACATTATGATGCAATCAGTTGGATTAGACAACCTTTGAGCTGTACCATAGCGTAACATACTCATCACTCAACTCTATAATCAAGTGAGGTTTGTCCAGCTGAGCTCCTTTAATATCGTGTTATTTATGAATTCCATTTCAAATTGATAGCCTTGCACCAGAAATAGGCAGATCATTCTATTTTGCATAAAAAATTGTTACCGTATCCATCATTCCGAAAAAAGACTTAAATAGTTTCCTTTTCATCATAGGCGTAATCTGAATATTGCAAATAACACTTATCGAGAAAAGGAGAATCGGCCTTATACCATAGGTTACTATGCAGAAAATCACTATTGTTAACTAGTTTTCTGCATTAAGTGCAACTTTTGCAATAATTTATAATTACATTTTATAGAGTACTTTTAATAGCTTACACGCATATAGTAATTAATCAGCAATGATTGTTTTTAGCATATGCTGAATTTCGTTATTTACTACTTTGAAACTTTGCAAAAATAAGTTTTATGTATCTAGCCAATATTTTAGGGCGTTAGTTAAATAACTTTAGGTTCATAAAACTAAACATTTATTATTTAAAAAGAGCTATGAATTATAGAACTTGAATTTCAGCATATGTGGATAGAAGTTGCAATTGTGTGAGAATTTTAGCAAACTTTTTATACACAAAGATCTTATAACAATTTTAATGTAAAATTTGACTGCCGATAAAATTGAATGGTATAAATATATTGTAATAGCTTTAAATTTTAAAAATAAAAATTGTAAATTTTGCACTGAATAAATATAGTAAACTAGATACCATTTTTTTGCTTAGCAACTTGTGGTATAAGGTGGTTTCCAAGAAAATTGTCACTCAATAAGTGATAATTTCAGTAAACGAAATGAAATTCATCAATAATTGAAAATAACAGTGGCCTACTTGTCAAAAATGCCAATGTAATAATTTTGTAGATCTAATTCAAATAATCCTAATACATTTCTTTTCTCTTTTCCAGGTAAGTGGAGTTTGCTGCAATTACTTTTAACGTTTAATTAAGCTTATCTGCTCGTCTCTGTGTTGGGTAAGTATACATTCAATTTTTTGAAGAACTCAGGCCTACTCACAAAGCGATTTAGAGCTTGTTGGTATGATTTTCGTTTGAGTAGCGCAATCATCATCATCTTCATCACGGTAATATTAGACATATTTTCCACTATTCATTAATACAATAGTCCTCGTCTCTGTTACACTAATTAATTTTTCTAGAGGCACTACCATTAACAACTAGTTGTTTTTCGTTGAAAATATATTTGTAATATCCTTACACTATGGAACATACATTTCGGAATAATAGGACTATTTCCTTATATGATCAATACGTACGCAAAGACTTTAAGAAATAAATTCGAAATTGCCTGACAGTAAATTTTATTTAGTACAAAGATTAAGATATGTACAGAGTTCAGTATAGGCTATTTAAGTGACTGTAATAGGAATGACAAATCTCTGATTCATCTCAAATTGACAAGAATCTCTAAAAGCGTAGATCGTGATTGATATGCCACATAGGCTACATACGAGTGAAAGTCACGATTTCATGATGGTCATCGAATGGGTTACACGTAAAAGAAGCCTCCTTAACGCATTGCAGTTTCAATAAATTATGCATGCATATTGGCTTTATTTACAAGAATGCTAAAACGATTTCGCCGTCTTAGTTGGGTTCCTAAGACATAAAATTCATTACAACTTGTGAAATTTCAGATTTTTTCCAGACGGATCAAAACCTTCAGCGATGTTACTATCATGCATATATATATATATCACTGTGTTATATAAAACCAGAGGATTTACTGTTATATTATAGTAGAGTCAATTGTTGTTGTGCATCATTATTCACATTTCGCAATACTGACGGAATTCCTACCTTAGAAATGAAACACAATGTGGTAGAAAACTTGAATAGAGGTGAGATCCCTTTGCGTTCCAACTTGTGCGGGTTCGGTAATAAAAACAGTCCTGTTCTGACACGGATTTTACGACAACCTACTGAGCTCCTGCGTCCCGGGTATTACCAATTTGAATATTTTATAGCTTTGAGGTACGTTATGTGTTCTTTACATTGGAGGTAAATATCATCAGTCTGAATGCTGTATCTTGTTGTGGAGATATTATATCTGAGCAGATATAATTCAAACTCATTTTTCGTTTTATAATTAGACCTAAATCTACGCGTAATGAGATATCTAAGTTGTATGGTCCCGCAGAAAGGCAAGAGCGCACTGTCAGATAACTCTTCTGAATGGCAATTATCTCTGTCACGCGCATATCAACAAACCCATTACGAGACGTAGAAGCTCTTGCGTTGACATTGCCTTATTTCAGGAATATGTGGTCCACGTAATAATATTTTATTTAATCTGTAGGAAAACTGCCAATCTTATTGAAGGACGGCAAGGGGAAAATGTATGGCTTATTCTTTCGTCTGCTGATGCAAAACAGAAATTAGAACAGTGATAATGCTTAAAGTTTAAGGATTTTTTCCTGAGAAGAGTACTCACTTGGGACAAAATGTATTGGAGTATTTAGTTTCTTCTGTAAACTGTTAACAACTGTTCAGTTATACTACTTCCACTCTGTATACGTTAGTTAAGATTTAAAACCGATAGGTGGCGCTTACAAGATATTTAAATACAAATTAGGCCTAAAATGTCCTGTCTTTTACCTTCTAAGATGGAAGTGTTTTTAAGAAACAGGAACAAAAATTATTTAGCTTATTGATAGATCCGAGAACCAATTGCACAAAATCTTGGCAGGTAACATAAACGTTTGAGCTGCTCCCTGAAAAATGTCATGGAAGGCAATAGAGTATCTCACCTTAGAAGTCTGGTACGCATTTAGGGCATGGCAGCTGAAAATATCTGGACGAAGGCCTACTCGATTTTTCATTCGAGATGCACGAATACAGTTCCGACCTGCATAGAAAGAAAACTGAACACATCTCCTTCTCTCTCTCTCTCTCTCTCTCTCTCTCTCTCTCTCTCTCTATATATATATATATATATATATCTGTGTGTGTTATAGATACGATTTACTGCCTGTGCATTTAGACGTGATTGTAAACACAATGCGCAGTGGTATCAGTCTCTCGTGATCCATACTAGCAACACACTCCCTTCCGTCCCGCCCTATCTCTGCGGCGCACGCAAGCGTTGACGTCTAAATGCACAGGCAGTACGAGATACAAAATACGAAGATACGTATTTTGTATCTTGTATATCGTATCTATAACACATATAGGCATAATAATACGGACTACACCATTATATAACCGGAGGCGTTTATTGTCAGAAATCATGGCCCTACAGTGCCATAAAATTTGTTATATAATTATTCCGCTTGACAAAAACATTGTTAAGAGAAAAGTAAGATTTCTTAGTCTTCAATTTGTTCAACTGTTACAATAATGAAGTGAAGTCTTCCCTTTATAGGCCGTGGAGGGTATTAGGGTTCCAGGAGGTTGAGACTCACAGTTTTATAGACAATCGACACGTGAAGGTGGTAAGGTTGTCAGCCTTACTCACCGGCAGCTCGAAAAATCCCAGGGATCTCATCGATGATCGAACTCGTGATCTTCTGGTTTCTAGATCATCAACGAACTATACTACGGAGTAATCCTTTAACTCATATTCTTGAATGAAGTTTAGTGTTTGACTTGTAGTTTTGTGGACAATTTTTAGAAATTCTTGGAACAAATCATTGATATATACCAATTGCAATTGAATGTGCATCTACAAATAAGTTTATTAATTTAATTTTCACATTAAGATAATTTGATGAAATGAGGTATTAGGTACTATGCCCATGAGATGGGCCAATTGATGAATTACAAATTTAATAAGTCTCCTTATAAACTCCGAGTAATCGCTGAAATTATTATGCAATTCGGTAAGCACAATCATTTCGTATTCGTTTCTTCTTCTTTATAGGAACCATCATTATCTTTTCAGGTCATTAAATTTGCTTCTTCTGGTGAATAAGACGTAGTGATTATGGGTGTTTTGAGTGTCTTGCTGCATTTCGTTTAGAATGATGTATATCCTACCTTTAAATCAGGAATGTTTTGAGTGAAAATTACGATTTAGTAAAGCTAGTTATGATTCTAATATTACAGTGACAAGTCTGACAGAAAAATATGAGTAAATAAGACGACATCAACTTGTCATGAAGTTCAACAGGTGGATGTTTGTGTCTGCTTCTGTATTCCTCGGCTCAGCACCTCGAGTTGAAATTACCTCTCTTCCCATTTCACTTTGCATAACACCGAATCACAAATAACTTCCTGGTCGACTTTTAAAAAATGTAATTAAACTGAAGAGATTCCTCCGCCTCCGCCTGGGAAAACCAGCTGATTTTATTAAGTCTTCCAAGCGCTCAAAATGTAGTAATAATTACTTTTCCTTTTTCGCTTTTTACCCTCCTATTTTGTGGCGCTTAATATCCTTAGCAGAGGGACCAACTTTATGGTTCAGATACATTTAAAAGGACATCTGGGCAGTGATGGGCAGAATCGAATGATTTTAAGAATCGAGTAATTTGTTCTCGAGTAATATAAAGAATCGAATGATCATTCCGAAGAAAAAATTTCAGGAAAGAAAGCAAATACGGAGTACTCGCGATACGAGATGTGTGAACTCGAACAGGTAGCCGAGAAGAGAGAACTACTGTAAACTGACTCGACTGTTAACTCGAATCCTTATTAGAATGTTCAGCTTGGCAATTTCATCATGTTATAAGGTCTACTGCATTTGGTTCCTGCTGACCCATACAGTAAACCATAAACCAATAGGAGTGAGTTTCACGCAGCTCTGCTAAATATAGCGTTAATCTTGCGGCGGGTCGGTTTTAAATGTTAGCCTCTCTATGATATATAGTTTGTATTACAGTTTGTATTTAAATGTTGGGCGCCAGAAATAGTCTTAGCTATTTCAATAAATATGTTATTTTAGACCCTCCGGTTGCTTCAAGTCGGCTTCGAGCAGAATCCTCTCTTCTCAAGGCGGGAATGGTAGACGAGCAGACTGGTGATCCTTCCTTCATATAAATAACAATGCGTACAGTCGAGCAACAAACTTTTATTTTAGTTATTGCAGAAATATTCTTAATACAATTATTACACTCGTTACAATGATTACAAATAGTAATAATAAAATGTTCTTGGTGTTTAGTTACGTAGCAAACTGATGGATTAGTTATTTACTAATGTCCGATTTATAAGCTTGTACTATATTTGAAGTTAAAATATTATGGTGCTGAAAATTCTTCTATGTTCAAAAATTACAGCCGTGAAAATGTTTAAGTCCAGAGATTGTTGACTGAAAATTCTTCTAAGTCGGATAATTATATTCACCAAAATGTTAAAGTATTGAAATTGAATACTGAAAATTATTCTAAGTCGAATAATTATGATCCACGACACTCCGTGGTAATGAGGGAGCTACTAATCCCGGAAGACTCCTGTCTTCTCCCCGATCGATGATATTCAAGTGTTCTTACTCGCTCTCGAATAAATTAAACTAACTCCCAAAAATCCGTTTAAGGACGGCCCCTTACCCCCATACGTTTATCCCACGTGACAATTACTCTACATCTAATTGGAAGTGACGAATCTTATCTATAGCCAATAGGATACAGGTGCATCACTAAGCCACCCTAAAACTTTCACTTTCAACATTACTAGGAACTCAATGAACTGCATTGTTTAAACTCCAAGAAAGGTTATAAGATACCATCAGTTTCCTCCGTACTAAATAATATTAATACGCTGACTTCTATTCATACAGCACTCGAGGTATGAAAACTATTGTGTGCGTTACTATCAACGGGGCTGGAAATCCCGGCTACCTGGCCAAGCTTACCATTTTCTATGACCAGTGCAAATTGTTTTAAATATATAAATATTCAATTTGTTAATTATTATAAATTTTAAGAGATTTGTTAATAATTGCAATAAACTTTTCTTCAGTTTATGCATATTTTGATACCAAACAAGCTACTGAAATATTATCATTTAATCAATTGTCATTTATATGAGCATAATCTACTTTATATGACTTTATACAGGCTGGGTCAATCTGGACCGCGTCAATCTCACTTTACTACTAGTGTTCACAGAAGAGACCACTTGGTAGACCTAGACAACCTAGGGGGGAGGACAACATTAGGATACATTTCAGGGAAGTAGGATTTGCGAGGGATAGGTGGATGGAGTCAGCACAGAATAGGGTTGAATGGCGGGCTCAGGTAAGCGTGACAATGAACCTCTGGGTTCCATAAAATAAATCATATTTATTTAACTTGCTTAGGAATTGTCTATTCCCATTCAGTTTTTACGTTTTATTGTTTATGAATGATCTGCGTGTAAGGAAGGTTCATGAATTCATAGTTCATCTAACAATATAATTAATAATAAAATTATGTAATTCATTTAATTTACATAAAAACGATGTCAGTGTTAATCAATAAGTTATACTATTTTAATATTATTTAGCTGTTAACTAATTAAATACTCTAGCGATTGAATTAATAAACGCGGGCGAAGCCGTTATGTATTGTAAATAAAATGTTTTATGCCAACAGAATGCAACAGCATTCGTGTTACAGTTGTGTGTCTCAGTAGATGCACTACATCCCACAATGGAAAATCATTTAGAAAAGAATCTTTCCAACATTATGAATCTAGCTAAATTTTAGCTAGCTCTAATTTTTAGTTGCTTGTATATATATATATTTGTTTTTGTTTTTTGTTTGTTTGTTTGTTTGTTTGTTCTTGCACAGTTATGTCAAGACGGTTTGTGCAGCTACTTAGTCTAAGTCGACCGCCGCCCATCGTAAGTGTGCCGAGGTTTTGTTAGATATGAATTCTTTTGTATACCATGGTGTTAATTCATAAACATGGGGCATAGGATTTAGACACTCATGAATGTCATCGACCTGAATCGGAATAGAATCTACAAATTGAGGTACGGTTTGGTAAGTTACTTTTTTATCTTCTGTATTGAAATAAATCGAATTTTTTAGAGAAAAATACAAATTTGTTCTTTAAAAGAGGCCATTTATAATGAACGAACGGCGGGAGAATGTTATTAACGAGGTAATATAATAATAATCAATACTTCAGATACATTTTTCTCAGAAGTAATTATTTTAACTGATCCACGTAATCAAGTTTATGTATCTCTAAAGTTGATAAATATATCCAAATTTGAACACTGTATTATCAATAAATTTTCAAATTACTCCAAGAAGGATATTATTGTGAATGGAATAGCGCAGAACTTCATTCATCCGAACGCCAACAATCCGGATCGCCAATTATCCAGATCGCTTTGAGGCCGTATTCTAATGGTTTTTACAGCAGCGAGCATTGGGAAACCCTCTTTCAGGGCCGATTATTTGCCAAAAAGCAAAACTTTTAGCCGACAAAATCGACAGTTGATCGGCAATTAGCAAAAGAAAATTATTTTCTGACTAGGGCCTTTTCTTAGGCCTAAATAAGTTAATATGAAGATTTATTAAGTGTTCTAAAACGAATATGTGAAAATATCGGGTAGAACAAAAAATGAAGAAATTTGTCATCTAGTGGTATAAGACACAAGTATGTCGTTAGGGAAAAATTTGGAATGTAATAGAAATTTAATGCATAATTTTAAATTTTCATGTCCAATGAAAAGTATAAACCAGAAATTAAGTTCAGCTTTATATTGTTCAGAAACATGGCAATTCAAAAGTATATACATACAACATTTTTAGCAATGAAAATGGTTTATAGGCGGCACTCAGCCAACGCCTCCTATGAACAAGGCTACCACACGCATATCGAGAATAGCATATCACTGCTCGGAATCCTATTGTTGCTCTGTATCCACAATCCCAATTCTATGGTGAGTTCAACCTTTGAAGTATTTTTCATATTTACCACATTTAAATGCAAGATGCTTGAACTTCCGTATTTGGAGGAGACTAGTTTAGGCTTTGATCTATCGAGATAACCATATTCTCAGATAATTACTTTAATGTAAGTCGCCCCTTATGCTTCGCTCACTGCGTTTCTATGGAGACCACCTGAGAACTCCCGACCGTGCCCTCACTCGACACTCCCGACTGTACCAAATACCAGTTACCAACCCTTGTACCAAAATGACCACCATCTAACTCACTCGGCACTCCCGATAAAAACAATCACCTCTGCATATAGTCTAAATAATGCATACCACTAACCACTTAGTTAAGTGCGCGAAGCGGAGGCGGCAGCCTACAATGTTTGTAGGTTTCGAAAATGTGGCATGTTATATCTCCCAGAGATTTTTCACCTTTTGTTTAGCCTATGACGTCACACCACCAACGTCCAATCACGAGTTTCTTCGTAATATGAGGACAGAAGAATTCGCTAGATCGTGGAATAAAAGAAAGTGCATTGCGAGGGTGTGGTGGGTGGGAACATTCATCCTAAGGTGCGACTTAAATTAGTTTTTTCCCAAAATTTCATTTAATAATAGCTTGGAGCCATGTACCTCAGGTTATTTTAGAAAGAAGTTGTTGTTCCATAGGCCTCCCGTTACTTATTGATTCTTTTCAGGTGTGTGGATTATATTTCAAACCTGCTGCAACAAATAAATACAGAACATGCCACGAAAATTGTGCATGCTTTCCTTAAATGAAATTATTCTACTGAACCCAAATCCAGTAAGTTCCACTTTCCACGTGGGTAAATGGGTAAGTGCAGTTATATAAGACATGCCTATACAGACTCGTGTAAGCCTGTTCTTGCTACAAATAAACTTAAATAAGATGTGCCTATGCAGACTTGCGTGAGCCTACTGTAATGAAACTAAATGTCCTTGCTATAAATAAACTAAAATAGGATGTGCTTATACAGACCTATTGGAAGCAAACTAAATATCCCTGCTGAAATAAACTTCAAATCACGGCTATGGCATTCAATTATTCAGTCTGACTTCACCTTTCCATTTTAGCCTACACACGGCCAGTGTGAAAGAATTATCATTCCACTGTGACCTACTAGTGATTTACTGTGAAGCCCGTGTCTTAAAGCACTTACGAGTTTGTAAGTCGCCACTGGGTTGGTATCTCATATTGAGAACGCCTGGTGGTATACTGGAATATGTGATTCAGTTGGAGAATTTAATGTTGTACCGGCATGTTGCCATTGTAGCTCAGGTGGTTAGAGCAGCGGCACAGAGAGCCGAGATCCTGGTTCAAATCCCGGCCATGGCATTGAATTTTTCAGTCTGACTTCACCTTTCCATCTTAGCCTACACACGGCCAGTGTGAAATAATTATCATTTAAATAAAATGTGCCTATGCAGACTCAAGTATGAATAAACTACACCTTTTCAACCTCAATTTCGGAAAAAGTAATTTCAATTTCGGAAAAAGTAATTTCAATTTCGGAAAAAGTAATTTCAATTTCGGAAAAAGTAACTTCAATTTCGGAAATACCATGGCTATTTTATTAACCTCCGATGGGGCATAAAATGAAAACCACAGTGAAAATCAAAACCTTTTTTATTTGGAACATTTAGGTACACCTTCTAGCTACTTCTCTACCTAGTCGCGCTCCGATTGAGACATTTGTCGAAGCGTGGTGCAACTTTCAAGTGCCCTCTTCAATAGGCTGGCGGCAAGCTTCTATGAAGAGGGTACTTGGAAGTTGCACCACGCTTCGACAAATGTCTCAATCGGAGCGCGACTAGGTAGAGAAGTAGCTAGAAGGTGTGCCTAAATGTTACAAATAAAACAGTTTTGATTTTCACTGTGGTTTTCATTTTATGCCCCATCGGAGGTTTAAAAACATAGCCCTCGTGTTTCCGAAATAGAAGTTACTTTTTCCGAAATTGAAATTACTTTTTCCGAAATTCAATTTACTTTTTCCGAAATTGAAATTACTTTTCCCGAAATGGAAATTACTTTTTCCGAAATTGAGGTTGAAAAGGTGGTAGATGTCCCTTCTAGAAACAAATTTAAATAGGTGTGCCTATGCAGACTCATGTACATGTTCCATTTGTCAGACTGTTGTCAGATCTGTTGTTGCAGCATACAACACATGTGAAAACGAGTCATAGATTGAGTTCGTGATTTCATATAACATACTACTTTATACTCTTAAGGTGTATGCTTTAAAGTATATTTAACTTTAAATATTATTAAGAATATTGGGTGTACAGTTTTTATTAGGTGTGTTTAATACTAGGTGTGCTTAATACTAGGTGTGCTTAATACTAGGTGTGCTTAATACTAGGCGTGTTAGCAGCTGATTTGGCAAGATGTTTGCACGTTCATTTTCCATAGTTCCAGCAAGTCCTTTGATCCAACTGAGGGACACATCCGAAACATGTGTGCCTCAGTTAGATCAAAGGACATGCTGGAACTTTGGGATATGAACGTACAAACATCTTGCCAAATCAACTACTAAGTCAACAGGGGATAATTTCTACTCCCTCTGTCCACTGTCATACATAAGAGAACAGTTAAGGAACTAATACTGAGCTGGAGCACTCAGTGGGTAAATAGTAGCAATGGTTCCCTGACAAGAACATTATTTTTTCCTTCAGTGTCTGACCGCTTAAAGTGCAATTACATAGAACCAAATTTTATACTAACACAATAGCCTACTGGTCAATATTATACTGTCCTGTCCAGGTTACCAGAAAATATATATTTCTTAAAATCCTGTGATACCCATGCCCTTCTCTTTATTTTATATTCATTACTGCATTCTCTTCTTTGTATATCAAGTCAATTAAAGTGTACAAAATATGTTTTAATTAGGCCTAAGTTTTTAACATTAAAGTGCAATACAATTAATGTAATTTTTCTTTAAATCGTATGTCTAGTCTTTTATTTTCCTTTATTTTTATTTATTAGTCTATCTGTAAAAAGATTCTGATAGCTTACAAGAAATTGCAGGAAATATTTTATAATTAATAAACTAAAATTGTAATTTACTGAAAGTGTTTCTTTAATAAATTAAGCTGATCAGAATAGCTTGTTGTCATGTAGAGGAAAATAATTTATAACACTGACCGCAGCAAATTTCTTCAGTTCCTTAACATGAAAAAAAAATCCATGCATTAATGAACCAAAGCACTTCATTTATACCCAAAGTAAATAAATGTTAGTAAAATGAGTCATCCGCCAGACAAACATTTCTGTAGGATCTCTGTCGAAATCGCGAAGTTAGTTGGACTCTAGCCGTAACATCAATCGTTCCATGTTATGGCCTTGTTCCTAGGTGGCGTTGGCTCAGCTCAATTATCTAGAAGAGAGAAGATTAGGAAGGGGAAAAAAGTAAGACAGGAAATGGGCGTAAACAAATTATCAACATGACATGGACGTGTGATACTGATGGATCGAGAAAGACTGCCAAAGATTGCTTCCGAATGGATGCCAGCAAGGAGAAGGGAAAAAATACCATTCCAATAACATGGAAAAATTTAATTACGGAAACGATATGACAGACATAAATTCAAGAGGACAATTGATGGATAGGACTGAATGGTTTTCGTCCTACAAACAGATCTCCAGCTTATAGATCTCTAGTTTATAGATCTATAGTATTTGGCTATCGAAAGATGTAAAGATTATAAACTGACTCTATCATTAAATATAGATGTGGCGTGCCCGCCTCCAGATCCGAAAGTCCAGATCCCGGCCGCGGTCGATGGGTGGGGTGGGGTTCGTACATTTACGGCACGTAAAAGGACTCCAAGCCTAAATTAGAGCCTTTGGACAAAATTCCTCAGCTCTTTCACGTCCAAGTAATACCTTAATTTCCTGAGAAGGGGTTTGGGAGGTAATGGGCTTATCAGCAGTCACTCTGTCTTCTCTCAGAAAATAAGCGTAACCTGGGTACCAGGAACCTCCACTTGGAGGCCCTAGGGGATAACAGGAACAATCAATCAATCAATATAATAATTAGTAATGAAAATCAGGTTAAGAACATTTATTTTCGTATACCTTACTTCTTTACAGCCTTTTCAAGTCCAGAGAAAAAATCAGGTGACTTAATCTTTTCTAGATGAAAACGAATAGAACCATAAATAATTATTTTTAAAAAAATGTAGGCGGTCATATACTCCAGCTTTCGTTGAATCGTACATGTTATATTCAAAACCTAGTGTAATTAATGACAGATAAATTGCATGTCCGTTTGTGGACTATCAGTGTAACTAGGACTGTAATGTATACTATCTGTATATGTAAATATTCTTAATTGTTTTTAAGATTTTAATAAGTTTGTAGACATTGTAAAAAACTGACTTAAACATTTTAATTGTTTTAAGATTTTATAATTTGGTGCACATTGAAAAAACTATGAATTTTTAGATTTTAATTAATAACCAGTGTTAATTTGACACATATTTAGTTGAAAGTACAAACCAGGAATATTCCCATAAATATTAATTAAGCAATAAATGAAAACAATATTATTAGCAACCATGTATCAAGATAAAAACTATCTGCAGTATTAAGTTTGCGGTATAGATGGTACATTTTAAGCATACTTTTGGTATAGTCTAATTACGCTTTGCATTTGTTTTCTCTGCCATCGTCTATTGCTAAGCATTCACTAAAATATAACAGTCCAAACACCATTAATAATAAGGGAATAGTAAGTTGCAACAAAACTTCGCATTAATATTGCCACTGAGTGCAAGTGCTTTCCATATTCGTTGATTTTTTATAGGGAGGAAGGACTTATGTCATTCATAGGTTTCCTTAAACTGAAGGTTATTCTTCTTTCCGTAGAATGTGTCACACATAGTTCTTTTTAACCCAGAACTAGGATCGTATGACAACTTAAAGTTTTGTTTCACACCAGTATAAATCCATTCTGACATGCGGATATAAGATTAATATTCCTTTGAATTTTTGTAATCTTAAAAAGATGAGAATTGGTTATTTTTAAACCTTCTAAGAAAAATAAGTATTTCACAAAATTTTCTAGGATATGGGAGAAATAATTGTTAAATCTTAGACATAAATGTAGTTTAATTATAAAGAATTAAAAACAGTTAGGCCTATATGACCAGACGATATATAAGCAACATCTGCTTGTTTGTATCGGCCAGGGTGGCGCAGTTAGTATCGCGCTGACTTTCTGTGCCCAAGGTTGCGGGTTCGATCCCGACACAGATCGATGGCATTTATGTGTGCATAAATGTGACAGGTCCATGTCAGTAGATTTACTGGCATGTAAAAGAACTCATACGGGAGAAAAATTCCGGCACATTGGGGACGGTCACAGGCCTAAATTGCAGTATATCCCCGTCATTAAATAAAATCAGGTAAACTGATGTAAAAAAGTGCCAGTATGTTTTTGTTTAATCAGTTATGACTGAAATTATGATATGCAGAATATGTTTTTTTTTTAAATTGATTTCCAAGTTAAGCTCCAGATTTATTCATTAAGCAGGGCTTACGGAAGAAGAAAGGTCTACCATCTCGGCCACCTGGGTCATTTTAACGGTCTAGTTGGATAAGCGCATGTAAAACAGTAGTGTTTTTTGTCATAGCTACCTGTATTTTAATTTCCAAGGCCTTATAAGATCACAGTAAAACAATAGGCTATGTTGTCAAGATAACTGATTTTCATTTTTTACTTCCTTTGCCCGTACCATAGGTACTATAGGTAGAGGAAGTATTGTTTTCGACCCCAAAATTCGAAGTTGAGTTTTTAGCATATATACACGTTTCAAGGCCCCCTGAATCCAAAAATACTATTTTTGGAAACATGTCTGTGTGTCTGTGTGTCTGTGTGTGTGTGTGTGTCTGTGTGGAAAATATCTCTGAACAAGCTAGCTCCAAAACGGAAAATCGTATGAAAACAAAATTTCGTATTTGGGTCAGGTACCTTCTGAAGATGTGAGGATAAGATTGGCGACTATTTTCTCTTATCTTTAAGGGGACTTTACATGAAGAAATTTTCGTTTTTCGCGATTTTCTCGAAAACGGCTCTAACGATTTTCTTTAAATTTTGCACATAGGTTGCTTATACTAAGAGCTAAAACTTTTATTTGAAACATTTTTTCGAGAAAATTCTCTGAGAGTAGTTACAAGCCACCCACTGTTCACCCACTGTTTGTAGAAAGTTTGTCTTACGTGATGAACAACTGAATTCGCGCTCTTTCAAGGCCTCTTATTTTATATAAGAATGTGAAGTGAGAAAGATGTATTGTTGGCCATGCATAGAATAAAAAGATGTATCTGAGGGAAATATTCGATAAATTTCGGAAATTATATTTTACGGCAGAAAGTTCAATAAACGTCTGCAGTCATTTTTTTTTTAAAGTTTGTTATATAGACTGCGCTTTTAGTCGCATCATTGAAAGAAGAGGTATTTATAGGATAATTAGCGTAAAATTGTGTCTTGCGATTCTGTACAAGGATATGTGAATACTGCTAACTTTTATTTGGGCAGAGGAAGTTATGTGACTTTCACATCAGATTTTTTTATAAATTCTTTCGAATACGTATATTGCCATAAAATAGGCACTAAATTGAGCATTACTCCGAAACAGATCAACCGATTTTATCCATTATGAACAGACGTCTTCCCATGGACATTGTAAATGTGTATACCAAGTTTCATAAAAATCCGGTAAAGCGTATTTGAGTTACCGCGTCTTTAAAATATACACTAAATTGGGTTTTACTCCGGTACCGGTCAACAGATTAGGTTCAAATTCAATAGGGCACTTTTCATGGACGTCGTAAATGGGTATACCAAGTTTCATGAAAATCCGTTACAGCGTATTTGAGTGATGGCGCCTTTCTATGAGAAAGGCGCCATAATCCATTAAAATAGGCACTAAATTGGGCATTACTCCGGTACCGGTGAACCGATTTGGTTCAATATCAATAGGGTTCTTCCCATCGACATTATGAATTTTTATACCAAGTTTCATGAAAATCCGAAAAAGCGTACTTGAGTTATGGTGCGTACAGACGCACGGACAGACGGACGGACAGACAGACAGACGGACAGACATTTTTTCGTCCCCCACACAATCTCATAAAGTACCATACTGGCACTTAATAACCATGTATCCTACAACCAACCATCCGTGCTTGTAAACAAGTGAAGAATATGGTACTAGTAGTGTGTGAACTTGAATTTTGAAGACTAACCGATGTCTTAGGATTTTCTCTTCAGTTTTAGTTATTTCCAGCATAAGACAAAATTCGTGAGAATACAACTGCAGCTGACTATTCTCTCTCTTTCATTCTATTCATCAACCTGTGAAATAATGGTTCACTTAACTTGAATTAATGTCTGAGGACTGTTTCGGATTCTTCGAATGTGCGAAAATTTCCACAATCAACTCTGAAAATGAAATTTCAAGTGCGGGATATATATGTAAAGAGATTTGAAAAGTAATTAAATTTCGTCTGAAAGCTAATAGGGCTTTGAAACTAGTATTCATTTTTCAGTAATATTGTAATAAATGGAAAAAGCGCTTTTAACGAGTAGGACTAATTATTATTCCGGCGCGGAGGATTAAATTACATTGTGACGATGCCGGTTTATTAAAAATTATATTATCTTTTTCATGCAATTGGAAGTTACTGTGTGACCATATCCAATAATTAATTCAGCCTGCAGTGTGGAATACTAAATTTATGTAGCAATAGAGCTATGAATATAATAACGGTAATTAAAAATACAGGTAAAATCGATCCACGAACAAGAAAGGAAAATACGAAATCTACCACTTCTCTACCGTATTTTACGGACTATAAAACGCTCCGGACCATAAGACACAACTTGGCTTTAGGATGGAAATTTAAGGAATAGAAATTTAATGTGATTCTAAACGAACTTTTAAAAGGGAATAATATACTTCATTGCATAAACAAATTATAGTATTGTACAATGGAATCAATGTACACTTTCAGTGCTTACTGTCAAACCTCTAACTTAAAACCTGCATTGTACGAAAATCTCTTCTTGTACAAGTGGTATCGCGTAAAGTTTAACAACTGAACTGATTTCTCATAATTTCTGAAAATAATTTACACTTTCTAACCCTCAATTAAGAATACGGTAAGTGTAGCGGGACAAGACTATTTAGAGGTAATTTATTTAATTTAAACCACCCGGCAGACACAACTCCTTTCGTAAAAAAGAACTCAAAATTCCTTTCTTTTCGCATTGTATATCTGACTTCCAGCTACCCTTATTTTACGATGTGACAAGTGTACTGTTGTACAGTCTGTGCCAAAATTTGTAACTATCTTATCGTTTACAGCACCTTGTTTATAACTATGGTATTCCGGCATTATTTACCATAATTTTAATTGTTTTTAGTGTACTTCGGACCATTAGACGCACCCAACTTTTGAGGCTCTGTTATAAAGATAAAAAAATGCATCTTATGATCCGTAAAATACGGTAATTTTTTCTTTATCTTTCTCCCTCTATTTCTTCTTGTTTTCTTTTTGTCACTCCATATATATAACTCTGTGGATAACATAGTGATAAGTAGACTCGGAATTCATTTCAGTTTCTTTGCCGTAGGACTGAAAACAATTATGTTCACAAGAGCTTAGAGAGCTTCTTTTTTAAACAATTTAAACAGTTGTAAGTACGCATGACAATATTTTTTCCTTATAAATTATCTTTGAATTATTTAATCTTTCGGAGAAATTGTTTCTCTTCCTTCTTTATGAAATGGAATTTTTTAAACTAGCCACTAACTTCCGACGACAATGTCAATGAAAATTATTAAATTTGCTCAAAAATATGTACTTGAGTTTTCAACAGTAGGGGACAATCTGATTCAAATCTCGAAAAATGTCTGGCACACTGAAGAACGAAATACTGTTACTTCCTCGGGATATTTCTTGGTAACAATCAAGCAAAATACTTTTTCACTCGTACGAATCAAATAGGGGTAAGTGATTAGAAATAAATAAATAAATATATAAGTTCTGTGTAACGTAGGCCATAGAAGTTTATCCCAGGGCATAAAGTGAAATCGCAGGTCGAAGTAATTTAGGCTAGGATAAATCATGGCTATATGCATGGATATATAATATTCTCTTAGGATAAATCAGTTTTCCTTGACAGCACTTGAGGATAAACTAGTAATTCCTAACACACCTACCATGTTATCAGTGAGAAGTTAATGTGCTGTCAGAAGACGAATTATGCATGCAAATATGCTGTCAATTTAAAAAATATGTTCCAAAGAAGTATGCTTTATCATTTAAGTAATTTTACTATTTTACTTACTCTTGTTAGCTGAATTACACTATGAATTACAAAAATTAGTGGAAGTTGTATAACTTACATTATAAAACTTTTTAAAAAGCAAGGTTAATGCAGACAATTTTAGTACATTCATAACTAATGAAACGAATCATCACTTTAAGACTATGTTACAATCAGTTCCGAAAACGTTACTGTCAACTGTCAACCGAACTAAAACAAAATTTACAACTTTTGGAGTTAAGCACTGTTCACGTTTCGGCCCAAGACTATTCAATCAATTTATTAGCAACCATCCTGAATTAACTGGCTTAAACAACAGACAATTTAAGACTGAAATTAAAAATTTTATATAATTTTATTTTCGTACTTCTGTCATTACTACAACATTTTCAATATTAAACTTTAAAAAATTTATATAAGTGCTTTGTCTTATCATATATATATTAGTATTGTATATAATCGTACATTTCCGTTGTTGTAAATATGACATGTTCTGTCCTTACTGTAAATAGCATTAACTCGTACCATTCTATGTTTTGTAAATCAATTTTTTGAACTACTGTAAATAATCATTTTAGTCCAAGTTACTTTATTATATTGAACCAAACCGCCCCCAAGCACAAGCTTTGATTCTTCGGGCGGCGTTCGAAATCACATTTCTATGTATTTTATATTGTAATTTGTAGTAATAAAATTGAGTTGAATTGGATCTCAATAAATTTCAGTATTGGCTTGTTGCAAAATTATTGTACAGTCGGTTTTCAAAACATTCACGTCGCCAAATGTACTGAAAATGTTTCAGGTAATAAAAATATGCATAACATTTAAAATCTGACAGAAATATGTAGTTAAAATGCGAAGTAATAATAAAATATGCACAAATATTTTAATAAAAAACTAAGAAAATATGCAAAAATTTGTAAAAATGAAACCAACAATTCTCTGTTATTTCTTTCGTATCTTGTATACATTCTAACACTAAGCATGTAACTGAGTGAATTGTTAAAAATATGATTTTACATGAACTTCCGGGCCCTAGATATCAGGATACGTTTGTTGTCCTATCATTTGACCTAGGTATAACTTTCTTTTTTCTAAAATCAGGTTTGACCTGTAACATATCGTGAGGATATTAAGAGTAATTTCTATAGCCTTTCATTCAAATTTTGTCCAATGTATCTATGATCTCTGATCCACGTTATCCTATATGTAGCCGTAAACTTTAAATTGCTCTGAATTTATAAAATGTCAGGTAGAACTCTGGCTCTAATATCATGATATTGAAAGATTTGAAACATTATATTTCAATAACCATATCAGAAAAAGAAACAATTTTGTTTGTTTGTTTTGTTCTTTAAGCCTTAATTCCGAAGGTCTACCTACTTGAAGTCACCTTTCTGAATCGCCCTCGTTTGGGGTATTGAGAGGACTAGGAATGTAAAGTTTCTATTAATGAGCACACAAAATCTTATGAAAACTTTATTTAAAACTCCCTCCCAACGGAGGTAGCCCAGATGGACTCAGTACACTTAAAAATATATAAATATTAATACACACTGAAGTAAGCAATTAGAGTAAAACAAATTAAAGCAGAAAGTAACAATAAAATAAAGTAACAGTAAAAAGTAACAATAAAATTTTATTTCACGTGGAACTTATGTGATTATGGAGAATTTGACAAGACTTCTTAAGCACTGTGGTCACAATGTCATCTCTTAATGTTGGAGGGAGTCCTTACTTTTTTCGAAAATCTACAAAAAATTTAGGAATAGCTCCACGTGCTCCAATTAAGAGGCCAACAACTTCTACTGTGTGCAGGTTATATTTTTTCATAAAATAAGGGATTGTAGGTTCATAAATCCCCTTCTTTTCTTCATTTACTTGTCCTGATTGTTGGAGGTTGAGTTCCATCCTGATGGTAGGATCAACTATAACATCTTTCCTTGAGGTCTTGTTTATGAACTTCTTGGGCATTGACGGTGGAAGTTATCTTTCTTCTGCACCGTCCTTTTATCGAATTTTACACAGTTACATGCATCTAAAATTTGTCTCAAATTTTTGTAATTACTACTCTTGTTGGTGATAGTGTTCCAAATTCGAATTTCCACCGTTGTTTTCCAGTAATAATTCAGTACCCACTTACGTTGTTCAAATTATAAGTTTGTGTACAATGCAATGGTTTGAAAATCTTTATATGTTTTGGCCATCTTCGGGATAAAAAAGTGTACGTATACAAACCTATATATATATATATATATACCTATATATAGCCTATAGGTTTGTATATATATATATATGATATTGTTACTGAAATACAGGATATGAAAAAGTGTGTACACTGTATCTATTATGCCCACTACATTCTTTCTCCTCACTGTTTCTCCCTACCACGTTAGCATCATTTTTCTAATTCCCATCAGATTAGTGATAGCTGGTTCTGAATGTTAATACCAATGGTATATATAAAAAATGCACAGTAGGATGACACTAATTATCTACATTTGTGATAAAAATAAAATTTTGTGTAAAGAAATTTGTTTAAATACATTCTGTGAATCGCAAAAGTACAGACAAATGTTATTACGTTAAGTCGGGATAATCCGATATAACAAGCCGCGTTCTGGAGAGAAAATAAGCAAATGGAACACAATGCAAATATGTAACACAAAAGTGGGACTTCTGTGTCCACATGCAGTAGGCCTATACCTTTTATTACTTCACATTCACTGATCAGGGTAATACTATTGGCAGTCCATTAGGGTATTAAAAATCCCTTTAGGCAGGCCTACAGGCTGAAGTAGATTTCAAAGTGCTTTTGGTTTAATTTATTGTCGCTGCGCAGCACTCTTCTTTTTTAGCCTTGGCATGGCAAACCTGCAGTAAAGAGGAAGAGCTTACAATCATTTGTTTTGACAACAAGAATAGGATATAATATTCTGGGAGGCCGTGCGCAAGATCAGCAATGAAAAAAATTAGCAAAGCCGCTAAACAAGACAAAATTATGATATTATAATAATTCTTTTAAGTGTTATTATTTTCAAACATTAAAATCTCGCGTCATATGAGAGCTATCAAGAAACTATTTATTGATTTGTAGAGTACTCATCAAGAGCTTTTCAACGATACCCCACAAGACGTGGTTTCAAAAGTTTCGAATTTTCATCCCCCACCCCCACCCCCACCCTCACTCGAACCCCGGAATCGTTGGTGTCACTGTGAACTCCATAAGGAGTACTCTAATTTATTCAAACAATGTTTCCCTCTATACTTCATAGGGGCCGAGATATACATTTTTAAAAATTTCAACCCCCTCCCCTGACCACCCCCTTGGGCCAAATTTGCTCATTAACGAACTTGTCCGAACTATTGGGCCTAGAAATGACATAATAAAATTTGGTTCAAATATCTTCAAAATTACGGCCGCTAGCGTGTAAAGATATATATAAAGATATATGTAAATATCACAATTTTTTTTTTTTGAACGGGCGGTGGTTTCGTACTTAGGGGAGCATGAAACGTAAAGATATGAAATAATTTTTCGAAAATCATGACATGGTATCCATTGCAATAGGTAGATTTTTCTTCGAAATCTACCTAAAAGTAAGTGAAGAATTAGTGTCATCAAACTCAATTTTTAAGAGCGTAGAATATATCTCCTGGCAAGTGTCTGGATAACATGCAAATGGCGAATAGAATAAAACATTACTATACTTGATCCAAGATGTGTACGGAGCAAAAGTAAACAACCGAATGTGAAAGTACAAAGGACTGTTCAAAGAGTTCGTTTTTCAGACTGTTTAGTCGATTACATACAGTAAAGTCAACTGAACATTTTTTATACTAAGCGCCAAGGGTCCCGGGTTCGATTTCCAATTCTGTCAATTGATTCTTTTTTGTATTTGATTTTGGTTTAATTTTGATCGGTGGCTTGACACCTCCTGCAGATATGTATTTTTCTAGGACTTACAAACCGTACTTGAAACCACGGATGACGCCACTTTCACTCCTACATCTTGCACAGATAGGCCTACTTCAGGGTTTACTTTTAATGTTTTGTATATATTTAAAATCTGTATCTTCTCGCCCCTGGACAAACCTTTTCCTCGCACGTAAGTTCTGTGACGTAAGTTCTGAAGGCCCTGGCTCGAAATTTTCTTCTATAATACAAATTATTAGAGGCTATGCCTATTACTTTTACTTACAATATGTGGTGTACTTCATCACACTTTATGTAAATTAAAAGCACAATGAATGGATTAATTATCTTATAAAATACGTCTTGTATTTAGTAACTTGCCTGTATTACTTGTTTTTCTTCAGAACCAACAAATTTGCTAATGCAACGATAAATACAAATGAAACCTTGTTTGCTAACTATATGTTGTAAAACATGTAAGCCTATGATATAAATAGAAAGCAAGTAACTCACTTAACAAAACTTATGTTGTCACAATTACATAAGACAGTGGTTCCCAAACTGTGGGTCGTGACCCACTGCTGGGTCGCGGGAGTAATTTTGGTGGGTCGCGAAAAGGGCGGGAAAAATTAAACTTGTTTTCAATATAAGGAATATAAGGCATTTGAACACAATAAAACTATTGAAAGGCATATAAAAAACATGTGCTGTATTTTATATAGCCTATGTTGTTTATCGTTATGTAGTAGTGGGTCGCGAAAAAAATTTCTAGGTGAAGGTGGGTCCCAGGTCAAAAAAGGTTGGGAACCGCTGACATAAGATATAAATAATCGTACTAGGCCTATGTGTGCGGAATGGAAGAAAACATCTGATTGAGATTGTCATACTATCGTGAAGAATGAACTGGTGCGGTTAACCAATGAAATGACAGGACACAGTTAGTTAAGGCAAGTCTGCTGTTTACTTTTGCTTCTTACACATCTTGGATCAAGTATAGTCTTAAGCGGTTATGGTAGAGTTTCTTAATCATCAGGAGAAGATCATGTCGTTCTATAGGGCTATATGTTTGTAACGCATTATGTTGAATGTACTCTCAGGATAATAATAATATTAATAATATTAATAATAATAATAATATTTTATTTAACCTGGTGAAAGTCTTCCTCCACTTCACCAGGGACTAATTAAATAGTGCATTAATTGTTATGATAAGTTATAACACTCTAAATAATACAAATACATTGAATGACACTACATAACACACTAAATTATATAAAATACATTAAATGCCACTGATGGCCGGTTTCTATAAACTCGCGAATTACCTATGGGTAAATTATCCCATGAACAGAATTTACACAAGGAAAACTCTTACGAACAGAAATAATTTAAAGATAACGATCACACACAGTTTTGGCGAGTTTCTAGATAAAAGTCCACTGGGTAAATATGAAAATGAGAGAAAAAATGTTTCTATAAACTAGGGCTAGATCTTTCCAAGGGTAAATCTTTGGGTTAATTTATCCTTTCATGGATGGCTGGATAAAATTTAACCTCTCGTAGGATAAATATGGCGGACGTGCACGGATTCCAGTACCTGTAAAATACAGTTTTAGAAGTGCTGAGATGATCTGTAATGTTGACTTTGTTTCTCCGTAATAGGATGGGCTTATCAGAATTTATATACATATTTCTTATTGAAATTTTCATGTACCGTACATTGTCGCTAATGACTGTATTTGCCGGTATTTGGTAGCACTGAGTGTGCAAACATTGCAAACTAGAGTCGTACTTCTCATTTTTCCTTCCTCTTACGCATTAGATCTCGACAGTTGTAGTAGTATTTATATGAAGATAATGTTCTTCCGAACTAATTAGTATTATATATATTGCAAAACCATGTGTTGACTTGCAGTAGTGGAATCATAGGCTGAAACAATTACATCTCCGTTATTCAAGATGTGTTCTCAGTGTTCACCGTAGCTTATTGTCAGCGTGCTGGATTACGGTTCAAGAGGTCCACTGTTCGATCCCCGGCATGGTAGTATATATTATTTTTTATTTGCTCATTATACCATTAGTGCTCTGGTGGGTGATTCTGGAACTAAGTTGTCCATTGGATAATTTACCCATAGGTATTTCGCGAGTTTATAGAAACCGGGCATAAATGATGTAAAAGAAATTGACTGGTACAAATACAATTAAATTAAACTTTAGCATTAAATTATATAAACTTAATTAACATGGGGCATCAAAAAGTTACACTGTTAAGTACTATGTATATGTGCTGTTAACTGCAATTTGAAGGTTGTCAGTGACCGGCAGTCCTTGATGTGAGATGGTAAAGAATTCCCACATTCGGATGACTGAAGCAGTGAAGGATGATGAGTAAAGAGATGTATGATGTTTAGGTATTGCGAAAATATGATCTTGCCTAGACCGGGTGTTTATGTCAGGATGAGATGATTGAGCACGAAAGCGTGATGACAGATATTGAGGACAGGAAATGTGAAGAATTCGATAGGGAAGGCAGTTTTCTTCAGTCGTCCAATTGAAACCATGCCAATGTTTCAAAATGCTGGCGTATTATGATCTGAGTTACGAATACCACTAATGTAGCGAACGCAAGCGTTATGAACAAGTTGTAGTCTCATTCCCAGCTTTGAGCTCAGGTCACTTAATAGAATATCACTGTAATCAAATTAGGCATTGTGAGTGTTGAACCGAGTGTTTTCTTCAAGGAAGAAGGTAGACAGTTTTTTAATCGTTGGAGACAGTAAAACATAGAACGTACTTTTAGCAAATTTATTTTATATGGATGTTCCAATTTAAGTTACTGTCAAAATGAAAGCCGAGATTTTTTACATAATGGACTAAACGGGATAATGCTTTCATTTAAGTAGATTGGTGTCAAATTTTCCTCATCGATATTTTTCAACAAATTATGATTCACCATTACAATGACCTTAGATTTCTCTGCATTAATTGTGAGGTTAGAATGTCTTTCCCAGTGAATTAGGCCTATCGCTTCAAAACCAATATTAATTTAATTTATAGCAATGTTAATTTTGTCTGGTCGTGTATGTTTATACAGCTGTAAGTCGTCAGCGTCGTCATTAATAAAAATGGTGATACAAACATTGTTTATGTATATAGTAAACAGTAATGGTCCCAGCACTGATCCTTGTGACACTCCACGCTCTTTAGGCCTCCATGAAGAAGATTGGTTTCCCACAATAACACGCTGTTGGCGACCGTAGAGGTAAGAATGAAACCACTGGACAATATTGTCTGACGAGTGGAAGGTTAGCTTTGAGATGAGTAATTCAATATTTACTGAGTCAGAAGCTTTAGTCAATCAATGTCATAATCGTCAATTTGCGGTCATCCATAGCTTTACGAATGTCCCCTGTCACATTGAGCAACGACGTCGCAGTGCTGTATCCAGAACGAAAACCTGACTGATATGGGTTGAGGTAGTTATGTTCATTGAGGTAGTCCGTCAATTGTTTTGTATGTTTCGTTCCAATGCTTTGGACAGAGTGGGCAGGATATTAATTGGCCTGTGGTCATAGGTGAGGATGGATTTTTCACTTTTGGTAAGAGACATTTCTTCCACAATGTAGGAAAGGTTGCAGTCATTATTGATGCGTTAAATATATGTGTTAAAGTCGGAACTATTATATGTTTGAGTTTTTAAATTAGAGTAATATTGATGTTATCTATGCCTGTTGGTTTTGTCTTTTGTCTTTTACAGCTATCTTTACTTCGTCTGATGTAATATATTTAAAGTAAAAAATCTCGTGGTCTGTTTCAAGGGGCCGGTATTTCGTCAATGTTGCTGAGTTCGTCTATTGACAGTACATTGCCTAATGTCTTTGTGCGTGATTGTATATAATATTAAAGCGATATTTTACTTCATTAGTTTTTAGTTTACTAAAATTTGTTGCATCAGTATTTTTTAAAATAAGTTTTGTAATGCAATTTATACAACTCGGCTATTTTTTGTAATTTATAATGTAATACAACTAGAACATGAGAACCTAATTATTAAAATTGCATTGGTTCCAAAGCATATTTTACAAGTTTTAGAATATATTTGCGTGTATATTTCATTTTCTGATAGAGCATTAATTTCCGGGCCTCAGTGATGAAACGTGCTACTCATAAAGCAGTCCATGGCTAAGTGGCGCTTTTATCAAGTTCGAATGGGTTTTCATAAAAAGTTTGTTATGGAACGTTAGAACATACGATCCTGTGATGTGGTTCATATCCATGCATTTCACACATGATGTTATGTCACTCCTATCGATCGTGCTTGAGAGGCGGTTAATTATATTAAACAAGTTGCAACTTCGATGCTGTGAATTATCCGGCTCCGGTTCCATGTCATAGGCTGAATGAATTTAACATCCTGTTCCACGAGAAACCACAGCCGAGCAAGTAAATCCGTTCTCCATGAATTTTGTACATCGAGAGATTTTAAATACGCATTAGTTACAGTGTGTGCATTCAGAGTTTTGATTAAAATTTAACCCGATTCCTGAATTTGATAGGCACATTAGAAAATTAAAACACAGCGCGTCTATTGGCACTTTATTAAATGTTTATTACACCTTCTTCCATTGCCATTTAAACTACGGTGTTTTGTTATGAGGTAAACGTATAGCAACCAAAAACGTTTTTCTACTACAAAAAAACTGTTAGAATATTGAAATATATTGTGATTCTAACCAACACCGTCAAACTATTTTTAATTAATTTGGAATTTTAACTATTAGTTTTAGCTAATTTACTTTCTGTGCACCATAGGGACCATTTCTTTGACGTAGGCCTACATTCCCACGATATGAGGAGAAGAAATAATTTGGTGCTTCCCAAATTCCGATTGCAAAAATCTCTTGATTCCCACTTTTATGTTGGCGTGAAACTGTGTAATAAAATACTTTTGGATGTAAAACTAATTGACAATTTGAATGTTTTGAAATGCAAAGTTAAATTTTTATACTGTACAGGAATATTTGAAGACAGTTATTATTATTATTATTATTATTATTATTATTATTATTATTATTATTATATTGATAGCCTGGCTGAAGTTCCAAATATATGGATAGGTAAATGTATGCGATTCAGTTTGAATTTAATTTAAAATAAGGTGCAAAATGGGATTGGAACCTCAGTTTCTATGCTAGAAGTGAATAACATTGTAAATTTTGTTTCTAGATAAATTAGATATTTGCTGTAATCTACATTGAGTCCCACGCAAGAGTTGGCCAATCATGCGGGTTTCTGCGCCGCGGCGGGCACAGCTCCTGCTCCCGAGCGATCGGGTGAAATATCTACGTAAATAAAGCAGCGAACGGTGTAATGGTTCAAGTTCTCACATTTACAGTTTGAATTACAATGAAAATAGCCACGTTTCTCATCACAAGAGATGTTGGAAATGCCCTCCTCTTGCATTCACACAACACTGGCATCTTTTTAGGAAACTTTCGTTCACGCACATAGTTCAGCTTCCGAGACAGAGTTGTGATATTGTCTTTAGGTTATTGTCTTAGGTATGTGACTATTATTTATGTGGAAACTTGAAAAATAAAGTGTATAGGTCAATTTCCCATACATTAGAAGAACTTAAAGAAAATATCACAAGAGAAATAACTCTTATCTTGGAAGCAGAACTAATGTGCGTGAAAGAAAATTTCCTGAAAAGATGCCAGTTTTGTGTGGATGCAAGAGGAGGACATTTCCAACATCCGTTGTGATGAAGTACGTGGTTGTTTTCATTGTAATTCAAACTGTAAATATGAGAACTTGAACCATTACACCGTTCGCGGCATTATCTGCGTAGATATTTCACCCGATCGCTCGGGAGTTGGAGCTGTGCCCGGCGCGATGCAGAAACTCGCAAGATTGGCCAACTCTTGCGTGGTACTCACTGTAGAAACCACTCCATTACCATTGTCATTCAGGCGTAATTTCTATTCATTGTAATTTTTTCTTAGCTAAATGTGAGGAATTGCTTACCCAGAGTTTGCCTGTTCGAGTGTGGAATCTTCTGAAACCCCTCCAATTGATCTGTCACAGGATTAGAACGCATGATATTTTCGAATGCATGATCGCTTCACTACCGGCTCAGGCACTCCACTCGGTTGATGTCTTCAGAACCTATTTACGGCACTGTCCACTCACATTGTTTTCCCTTCAGAACAAGACCTTTTTACATTTCCTGTCCTTTCTTCTTAATTTATATTGCATTAGGCCCATGTGTGCAATTTAATCTGATATGCTTATAGATTTATTGCCTACCAATTTCCAAATGTTAAGAATAATTATTTCCCTGACTTTCCATTAATACGGCGCGTATTTTATTTTGAAGAATAACGTTTAGAAATGTCCCGAATTTCGATTAGTCATGTTCATTGCTCGTATATCTTATAATAAGCTTGCAAGGATCGGTTTTATCTCTTAAAAGTCAGCTCATTACTGAATATGTCTAGGTCATACCATTTCTTTCGTGAAAGTAACAAACTTCAGTAACAAAAATCCGAACACGTAAATATGTGGGAGTTTGAGCAACTTGTTTTGTACGGTACTATTTATTCTTTATAGTAGGGAATCCATTTTATGCGGAAACTTTTTAACAGCGTTGCTCCTGCTCACACTTTCCCCGCTGTTGCGCTTGCACCGGCCGGGACCGTGTTCCGTTACTACCGGCAAATCGGCAAATCAAGACTTTAGAAACAATACAAAATAGAATAACTCAACCAATTTATTATCAAAATAGGCCTACATGTAGAGGCTTATTACTCACCATTTTGTACGGATGGTACAGTCAGGATATTTACGGAGAAAATCTCCGGTTATTTCTCAATAAGTAACATTCCACCAAATAAATTCGCTGTTCAACCGTATAGGCTACATTTTCGATTATTGTCTTACGTAACACACAACAATAGACAAGCGTCTCACTACAAGACACTACAGGACACCGAAGCAACTAACCGCTTGTAGGGTCTATGCTTTGTACAATGCTAGCGCGGCAATGCGGCAGTGATGCGAGGTTTCCTCATAAAATGGACTCACTAACTCTGGCTCCAAATAACTG